>OZ038475.1:3493486-4153486 GCA_964036315.1 Acanthosepion esculentum | reverse complement strand
CTATCAGGACGAATTCTACCATCACCTCGCCTCTCGTGCCGTCCTCCTGTCGTCTATCAGGACGAATTCTACCATCACCTCGCCTCTCGTGCCGTCCTCCTGTCGTCTATCAGGACGAATTCTACCATCACCTCGCCTCTCGTGCCGTCCTCCTGTCGTCTATCAGGACGAATTCTACCATCACCTCGCCTCTCGTGCCGTCCTCCTGTCGTCTATCAGGACGAATTCTACCATCACCTCGCCTCTCGTGCCGTCCTCCTGTCGTCTATCAGGACGAATTCTACCATCACCTCGCCTCTCGTGCCGTCCTCCTGTCGTCTATCAGGACGAATTCTACCATCACCTCGCCTCTCGTGCCGTCCTCCTGTCGTCTATCAGGACGAATTCTACCATCACCTCGCCTCTCGTGCCGTCCTCCTGTCGTCTATCAGGACGAATTCTACCATCACCTCGCCTCTCGTGCCGTCCTCCTGTCGTCTATCAGGACGAATTCTACCATCACCTCGCCTCTCGTGCCGTCCTCCTGTCGTCTATCAGGACGAATTCTACCATCACCTCGCCTCTCGTGCCGTCCTCCTGTCGTCTATCAGGACGAATTCTACCATCACCTCGCCTCTCGTGCCGTCCTCCTGTCGTCTATCAGGACGAATTCTACCATCACCTCGCCTCTCGTGCCGTCCTCCTGTCGTCTATCAGGACGAATTCTACCATCACCTCGCCTCTCGTGCCGTCCTCCTGTCGTCTATCAGGACGAATTCTACCATCACCTCGCCTCTCGTGCCGTCCTCCTGTCGTCTATCAGGACGAATTCTACCATCACCTCGCCTCTCGTGCCGTCCTCCTGTCGTCTATCAGGACGAATTCTACCATCACCTCGCCTCTCGTGCCGTCCTCCTGTCGTCTATCAGGACGAATTCTACCATCACCTCGCCTCTCGTGCCGTCCTCCTGTCGTCTATCAGGACGAATTCTACCATCACCTCGCCTCTCGTGCCGTCCTCCTGTCGTCTATCAGGACGAATTCTACCATCACCTCGCCTCTCGTGCCGTCCTCCTGTCGTCTATCAGGACGAATTCTACCATCACCTCGCCTCTCGTGCCGTCCTCCTGTCGTCTATCAGGACGAATTCTACCATCACCTCGCCTCTCGTGCCGTCCTCCTGTCGTCTATCAGGACGAATTCTACCATCACCTCGCCTCTCGTGCCGTCCTCCTGTCGTCTATCAGGACGAATTCTACCATCACCTCGCCTCTCGTGCCGTCCTCCTGTCGTCTATCAGGACGAATTCTACCATCACCTCGCCTCTCGTGCCGTCCTCCTGTCGTCTATCAGGACGAATTCTACCATCACCTCGCCTCTCGTGCCGTCCTCCTGTCGTCTATCAGGACGAATTCTACCATCACCTCGCCTCTCGTGCCGTCCTCCTGTCGTCTATCAGGACGAATTCTACCATCACCTCGCCTCTCGTGCCGTCCTCCTGTCGTCTATCAGGACGAATTCTACCATCACCTCGCCTCTCGTGCCGTCCTCCTGTCGTCTATCAGGACGAATTCTACCATCACCTCGCCTCTCGTGCCGTCCTCCTGTCGTCTATCAGGACGAATTCTACCATCACCTCGCCTCTCGTGCCGTCCTCCTGTCGTCTATCAGGACGAATTCTACCATCACCTCGCCTCTCGTGCCGTCCTCCTGTCGTCTATCAGGACGAATTCTACCATCACCTCGCCTCTCGTGCCGTCCTCCTGTCGTCTATCAGGACGAATTCTACCATCACCTCGCCTCTCGTGCCGTCCTCCTGTCGTCTATCAGGACGAATTCTACCATCACCTCGCCTCTCGTGCCGTCCTCCTGTCGTCTATCAGGACGAATTCTACCATCACCTCGCCTCTCGTGCCGTCCTCCTGTCGTCTATCAGGACGAATTCTACCATCACCTCGCCTCTCGTGCCGTCCTCCTGTCGTCTATCAGGACGAATTCTACCATCACCTCGCCTCTCGTGCCGTCCTCCTGTCGTCTATCAGGACGAATTCTACCATCACCTCGCCTCTCGTGCCGTCCTCCTGTCGTCTATCAGGACGAATTCTACCATCACCTCGCCTCTCGTGCCGTCCTCCTGTCGTCTATCAGGACGAATTCTACCATCACCTCGCCTCTCGTGCCGTCCTCCTGTCGTCTATCAGGACGAATTCTACCATCACCTCGCCTCTCGTGCCGTCCTCCTGTCGTCTATCAGGACGAATTCTACCATCACCTCGCCTCTCGTGCCGTCCTCCTGTCGTCTATCAGGACGAATTCTACCATCACCTCGCCTCTCGTGCCGTCCTCCTGTCGTCTATCAGGACGAATTCTACCATCACCTCGCCTCTCGTGCCGTCCTCCTGTCGTCTATCAGGACGAATTCTACCATCACCTCGCCTCTCGTGCCGTCCTCCTGTCGTCTATCAGGACGAATTCTACCATCACCTCGCCTCTCGTGCCGTCCTCCTGTCGTCTATCAGGACGAATTCTACCATCACCTCGCCTCTCGTGCCGTCCTCCTGTCGTCTATCAGGACGAATTCTACCATCACCTCGCCTCTCGTGCCGTCCTCCTGTCGTCTATCAGGACGAATTCTACCATCACCTCGCCTCTCGTGCCGTCCTCCTGTCGTCTATCAGGACGAATTCTACCATCACCTCGCCTCTCGTGCCGTCCTCCTGTCGTCTATCAGGACGAATTCTACCATCACCTCGCCTCTCGTGCCGTCCTCCTGTCGTCTATCAGGACGAATTCTACCATCACCTCGCCTCTCGTGCCGTCCTCCTGTCGTCTATCAGGACGAATTCTACCATCACCTCGCCTCTCGTGCCGTCCTCCTGTCGTCTATCAGGACGAATTCTACCATCACCTCGCCTCTCGTGCCGTCCTCCTGTCGTCTATCAGGACGAATTCTACCATCACCTCGCCTCTCGTGCCGTCCTCCTGTCGTCTATCAGGACGAATTCTACCATCACCTCGCCTCTCGTGCCGTCCTCCTGTCGTCTATCAGGACGAATTCTACCATCACCTCGCCTCTCGTGCCGTCCTCCTGTCGTCTATCAGGACGAATTCTACCATCACCTCGCCTCTCGTGCCGTCCTCCTGTCGTCTATCAGGACGAATTCTACCATCACCTCGCCTCTCGTGCCGTCCTCCTGTCGTCTATCAGGACGAATTCTACCATCACCTCGCCTCTCGTGCCGTCCTCCTGTCGTCTATCAGGACGAATTCTACCATCACCTCGCCTCTCGTGCCGTCCTCCTGTCGTCTATCAGGACGAATTCTACCATCACCTCGCCTCTCGTGCCGTCCTCCTGTCGTCTATCAGGACGAATTCTACCATCACCTCGCCTCTCGTGCCGTCCTCCTGTCGTCTATCAGGACGAATTCTACCATCACCTCGCCTCTCGTGCCGTCCTCCTGTCGTCTATCAGGACGAATTCTACCATCACCTCGCCTCTCGTGCCGTCCTCCTGTCGTCTATCAGGACGAATTCTACCATCACCTCGCCTCTCGTGCCGTCCTCCTGTCGTCTATCAGGACGAATTCTACCATCACCTCGCCTCTCGTGCCGTCCTCCTGTCGTCTATCAGGACGAATTCTACCATCACCTCGCCTCTCGTGCCGTCCTCCTGTCGTCTATCAGGACGAATTCTACCATCACCTCGCCTCTCGTGCCGTCCTCCTGTCGTCTATCAGGACGAATTCTACCATCACCTCGCCTCTCGTGCCGTCCTCCTGTCGTCTATCAGGACGAATTCTACCATCACCTCGCCTCTCGTGCCGTCCTCCTGTCGTCTATCAGGACGAATTCTACCATCACCTCGCCTCTCGTGCCGTCCTCCTGTCGTCTATCAGGACGAATTCTACCATCACCTCGCCTCTCGTGCCGTCCTCCTGTCGTCTATCAGGACGAATTCTACCATCACCTCGCCTCTCGTGCCGTCCTCCTGTCGTCTATCAGGACGAATTCTACCATCACCTCGCCTCTCGTGCCGTCCTCCTGTCGTCTATCAGGACGAATTCTACCATCACCTCGCCTCTCGTGCCGTCCTCCTGTCGTCTATCAGGACGAATTCTACCATCACCTCGCCTCTCGTGCCGTCCTCCTGTCGTCTATCAGGACGAATTCTACCATCACCTCGCCTCTCGTGCCGTCCTCCTGTCGTCTCAGGACGAATTCTACCATCACCTCACCTCTCGTGTTCCCTGTTCACATAAAAGCATGAAAATTGGATCTCCCACATTCGAATCCTCTTAGGTGTGAAACCGTTAACATCAGCTGGATAACCTCCTTCAGATTAAAATGTTGGATATGCTGCCTGGTTAGCGCCGTAGACTGCATACTATAATAGCACCAATCGATCTGTATCAAGTACAGTATCCGTGGTTCTCCTATAGAGTAGCTCCTTTTTAACATTTGTATCCCTCAAGGATGTCGGCGATTATGATTCTCCACAACTTCCAATCCTTCATAGTTCAAATCGTTTTTTGTCCCCGGACTATTCCTCCATGTCCGGCAATCCGTTTTCACAGGCTCGTTAGGTCCTTGTTACCCCATGTTTCCTCTTGTTCACTTTCGATTTCAGTGTGTCCAGGCCATCATTCCTCGTAATGTCCCAGAAATGTTAACTCTTTTTCTCATTTTCCTTACACCTTCTTCGTTGCTCACATATTTCATTAATAGTATTCTCAGCAGTCTTCTGCAGAATCAGATCTGTTACCTCCAGTCTCCTTTTCATCGGTGAGGAAATTGTCTAGCATTCACTGCCATATAGGAGGAGTTATATTACATAACAGTTGAGCTTATATTTTTTCCAACAAAATTTCTTGTTTTTAATAAATTGTTTAGGTTTTGGAAGATCTATTTCGCTATCCTAATTCACCTCTGGATTGTTACATTTTCCGTTTTTTTGGTACTAATAGTTAAAATTCTGTACCTGGTTGATTCTGATATCTCCAATCTTTAGTGAGTCCCTTTTTTTACAATTGATGATTCGTCCTTTCTTTCCTTATCTCGTTTAAGAGTTCCTTCAGCTTCCGTTCTGTTTCTTCCGAAATTGAAGTACTTGATAGGTTATAGAATTACAAAGCTACTTGCCTCTGTTTAAGTGTAATTGGGAAGGTAACAACATGTAAGGTAGATGTAGAAATGTAGCTCATAAGTGAGTTATCACTTGCGCTATCTTCAGCGTCAACCATCAGTGTGCCAGTGGCGTGGCATTTGGAATAGATATTTGGCAATGGAACAAAGCACATCGAAGAATAGATTCATGTTTTTTCAATAATATTTGTGCACTGTCAAACCCATTCAAACATCGATTCGATTATATCCACCAGGTCACTCCTGACATTTATACTTCCTATGCGCTCTTCTCCGAAACCTTTGAACTGCCCCCTCTGCTTTTGACCCCCTCTCCTTTAAGCCTGACCACTCTAGGCGTTGTTGCTGTCGTTTCCGTAGCCTCTAAGTAAAGGTTACTAATCGGGAGCCCAACCGATTTTAAATTGAGGGTTGCCTTTCTCCTAGGCTGGTTGCCAATCAAAGCTAGAGAGGCCGGTCTGCTCTATTTAACCCATAGCTGGATACATCCCTTTCCCAAGGACATTTGTACGAAAGTGAATACAACGAAATCAATCGGTATTTGAACTCGGCACGCCGATTTCAAAAAGTTTGAATCCTTCAAGAACAAATAGTAAATAGGCTCATATCTATATTTCTTTATATTTCCAAATCTCATTTGACGATGGTATCACGCGAGTTTGACATGTGAGGAAGGTCCTACCTACTTCGAAAATCGGCATTCAAATAAGGGCTTTTTAATTAAGCACTAACATGGGAACATTGAGAAATATGCAATAATATTTGCCAACAAACACAACTTTCTATGTCTCGTTTTTGTAACTCTCTCAGTATCATTATGTGAGTGTGTAGCTCTCTTTCTTTCTCTCGGAGCTTCGATCTCACTCATTCACTCACTCACACACACATATATGATGATGTGTAGACCTGAGTGTTTGTGTCTTGGCATGAATCCTTTTCTGTATTTCTTTTGGCTTGTCTACCTCTGTATGCGTCTTTCTCTATCTTGGTGTGACTGTGCATCTTTTCACTCACTCACTCACTCACTCACTCACTCACATATGCAATCGTTAATAATATATCCTCCTTGATTCTGTCCTTTGTATACGTATATCATTATGTCAGCACGCGGCGTATTTTCGTACATAGCAATTCGATATTTTCATATGCTAACTCTATTTTAAATATACACCAGTACACCTTTAAAACGGAATACGTCTGCATCGGCGGAAGTCTGGGGAAAGCGTGTCGAGATATAGATGCTTAGTTTAGTTTTCACGTGTTTTATCTCTTCGGGAATTTGAATTCAGGAGACAGCGAATGCGCGTAAGTGTGCGTAGACGAACAAGCTCTCGTCAATTAAGAGATACCAATATCACCCTTGTGAGATCGATCACTTGATCTATTGTAATGCGTTATCAGTCGACGGTGTCACCTCAATGCCAGAGTTCGCATCGTCTAAGAACGGACACACATTGATCTCTTCATTTGAAATTCAATATCCAGAAACTTTTATCGCCTGAACAAGATCAGCGCAACAGACAAAGAAAATGAAAGACTTCAACTCTGCTATTGACAAGATGTGTAACATATTTGACGGCTGACTCGGCTTTCATTTCAACGTCATGCAAATGACTGAATATTACAATGTTAATTAACATTCTAATATTGGAAATTAACGTATGTCTCCAGTTGCTTGCCTCGTGGCTGTTCGAACCCTGGTCTGCTTAAGATGCAAATGTAAGCATTAATAATTCTTTAAGAAAACGAATCTTTATAGATGGTTTGCTTTGTAGCTGAATCTCATGATTTGTAGAGTTAGGATTCTTTCTGCCATGTGAATGCATGTCCAAATGATACATTATTCTATATTCAACTTTATCAGCATTATTGATCCGGCATTATTGAAACCTACGGAGTACTAGATTACTGATGGCTGCATTAGGTAAACACCCTTTAAATCTGGAAGCTAACCACTTGATCTTTCGTATAAACTTGCCTGTAAGTCGGAATACTCAATTTCTTGCATGTAATGACATTTCCATCAGAAAATTGAAATTTTCCGAAAACAATTACTTTCTGTGACCTTATGTCGTGTGCTGGCTGGACGAAATTTATCAGCTCTTGTTCTCCTTGGCGTTCTTTTCAGTGTAAACTGATATTTCTAACATTGGATTACTTCATTTCATAGAAGCAAATAGAATCGACGCTTACGGGAAAATGCCTCTATCTATCCAGTACACTAACTAGGCAATAAAGGAATTCTGAAAGTGGTTTTCTTCTGCTTTAGCCATCGCGGTATACCAGTGAAAATGGGACAGGATTGCAGGGATGTGGATTCATGCCTTTCGCAAAACCATTAGCACGGTGGAAATTAATGGCTTAATGCTAAACGAACGAACACTAGCTGCCTGATCCGAAATTCGATCCCTGTTTGCCGATTCTATTCTAACCGTTATTCTTGAGCATCTCCTGAATTACATGGAGAAAAATGGCTAACTAGGGTTTCATTTGTTTCTTTGGCACACTCATACATCTCTGAAAATCATTCCTCTTTTTTTTTCTTTTCTTTTTTAACAATCCGTTTCAGACATTAAATTTGCCGGACTATTGGTCAGCATTTAGTGTTGCACACCCCACGATCACACATTTAATCTTTCCATATGTTTTCTCCCCATCTTTTTAATCATTCACTCGGTGTCGCTTATCTAGCTTCGTTGCCTTATTCATGTCGACATCTCTTTTAAAAGAGTAGGCTTGTAGTGAGAGTTTGTTCCACCAAGAATTGGTTCTTGGGGAAAAAGCTGTCCGAATGGAATTTTCTTCTTACTAATGGAATACAAATGGAATGAAGATGATTCGTCCCTGTGCCTGGCCGGTCTTAACCGTGAAGGTTAGCGTTGATAGAATTAAGGAATGTTCCTCGTCAGAACATTTGCCATGGAAATAGCGATAGTCTAGCAAGAGACTTAAAACGTTTCATCTGTAAGGAAAGCTTCTCATTTTAGGCTTCATCCTATTCCTTCTCAGTTCCTTTTACAAAAAATGCTTCAGTAAATAGTTTAGAAGAAATCGAACCCCTTTGTCTCACTACTTTATCAACCTTTTCTTTTTCAAATGCATATTTTCCTTAACAAATTGGAAAAATTTTCAAATCTATCTCTCTGTTCCTATTTTTCATACATTCCACGTTAATAATAAAACCTGAAAGAAAACATTTGTGTCATTCGAATGGATACTGAACTGGTCTCCATCCTTTTTCTACCCAAAACTTTTCAACTAAAAGAATCCTGTCAATAAATGCACGTTGATCTTTGCAGCGTACATATTATTAGTCTGGCTGCAGCTGTGTGAACTCGCGTGACAACTTTGGGTATTCGATAGAGAAATTGAATAGGTAACTTGATTAGAGATAACCACATAAAATGTTGTCTCTTTTGTTAGCCAATGAGGGGGCCGTAAATGTTTGTCCATTTTACAATGAAAATGGAATGAAAGGAGACCTTTCTAGAAAGATTTATCTACCCATCGATAATACTTAACCTAGAAAGGTAGCAGGTCAAATGAAAAGCGCGTAGTATGATTGCGTTGCTTCAAATATTCAAATCGGGAAAGCATTTTTTGCCTTGTAAATAAGACTTCATTCGTCTGGAGATTTAATCTCTAAGAAATCTGTCCCTTCTCTCAAACGGATATTTTATAGTCTTGGGATCCGTCACATCCACTTGTCTAACCGCGAGGTTGATGTAATTCCCTGTGGTCTGACTGAATATCTGACTCAATGCTATCTGGATATCTCGTATCTGCTTGTCTCTGGGATTCTTAGCAATCTTTGTTTCAGTCGTTGCGGTGTTATACAAGTCATACACGACTGTAATCTCAGCACGTACATTGCTTGGGTTTAAATAGCGAGATAGACTGGGTTCTCTAACCAATTAAAAATCGTAACTATAGATTTATATCAGCAATAGTTATACTCGTCTCATGAATTAAAAACCATCACACACAAACGCGCTGTGAAATATATATATATATATATATATATATATATATACACACTGATTAAAATAAATATATAAGATAAGAACTAAAAATAATGACAAACAAAATAATTTAACCCAAATAAATAAATGACTTCCGGTAAAATAACCGCCAAAATAGACTACCCACAATGCACCACCGACCTGTATATATAAATAGCCGAGAAAAATAACAGCACTCGTGTCCTGACGATTGCATCTGGCATGAAACACTGTCGTCTCAAAGAGTTGACTTCTATGTTCACTTTTATATTAACACACGCTCTCTCTGATATTGAGCACTTTATCCCATAAATATAGCACACCTTAAGACTATATTTCTTTATATATATATATTAAAGTGTAGAAGAACGAACAGTAAGATTACAGCGTTCAAAACATTAATTTAAAAATAGTGCTCAATACATAAAGCATAGCCGTAAATATTTATTTATCTTATGCAGTGTTACATTAGAACATCCACTACAAAATTGTACATTTTTGTTTCAACGTCAAAAAAGGGAAACCTTTTTTAGACGTCTCATCAGGTTTAACACCATAATTCCTCACCTTTTTGACGTTGAAACTAAAATGGACAATTTTGTAGTAGATATATGAATGTTCTAACGTAACACTGCATAAGATATATAATGCTTTGAGGATGAGCAGGTTATTAAATGTACCAACGTCAAAATGAGAATTTTTCATTGCGGCTGTAAGCAGCCAGTACCTTTATTCAAATATATCGGTGTGTCTTATTAGGAAGAATTGAAAATATTTTTAAGAATGGCTACAGTATATGTTTGCATGTGTGTATATAAATTCACAAGTAATATCTTCATGAATATATGCCGCAGATATTAGAATCTCTATTGTATCATAAATGATTTCTTTTATTTAAAGTTTTTTTTCTTCTGTTTTCCTATAAGAATTCCAACGATTCCACTCGAATCGTGAGATATTTTCTGGTCCATAAAACCTAACCGCAGGCTCCTTCAAGAGCCTCGATTTACCATCGCCGTTCAATTACTTATTTATTGAATAAAAGATTCTAGCTGAGTAGTTATCATTTCGAATTATCTAAGGCAAGTTCTCAAAAGTTTAAGTGAAAAGTTTCCTCTTTGAATAAATTGGAAAAAAAGGGAAATAAAAATAAATTTCCTTTTCGATTTTCCGTTACAAAACGTTTGTGTTTTTACTTTTGCTGCATCATTTATCAAAGACACCAGAAATTTCTCGCTTTCACTTTTCTTTTCTTGATTTTTATTAATTTACATTTCAATTAATTTTCTCTTTCTCTTACTGCTTTTGTTTTTTCTTACACTTCAAATAATTTATTTTCGTTTTTTTATATCGTTTTTTTTTTCATATTCTTTTCTGTTCTTTCTATTCTTTTATAATTTTATTCCGTATCTTGTCTGTTTTCTTTCATTTATCTTATATATAATTATTTTTCTCCTTCTCTTACACTTCCTACCTCGTCCTGACACTAATTATTTTACTCTTTCTTTATTTTCTTCCGTTTTCCTTTCTTTCTTTTGCCTCTGTCTGGTTTTTAAATTCGTTTTTAAGCCAGTTTCATTTTATTTTTATATGCCAACGGATTGTATATATATATATATATATATATATAATTCTGTGGAGAAACAAATTTCTTAGTTTTTAATATTGTTTTAATATTCATGTTTTGTTTATTCTTTTTCATTAACCTTTTTAACTTTTCCTTTACCAAGCTTTTCTCAGGTTCTCGGCAATGAGATTTTACCACAGGTTTTTTTTTTTTTTTTTTTTTTAAAGCATTTCACCGCAAGCAAGGAAATAAAGCCACTAAGATGCAAGAGGTTACTGAGTGTTACAGAATTAAAAAAATACTATTAAGGAGCGAAGACAAAAGTAAAAAGAATTAAGACAGATGATAACGACTGACATTGCATTGAAACATTGAAGATCAAAGTTGACAGGGAATCAAAGCCTTCAGAGAGTTCCAAAAGCTAGAAGCGATAGAGAAGAAACTGTTAGCTAGATATAACCGTAAGTTCTATGCTATTTCAACTGTAAAAATGATGAGTCTCTGCCACCAATTTAGTACTGCGTTTAAATTCAGTCTAGTCATGTTTAATAACGTGAAATGAATAAACGGAAACGGATGTGGTTAGTCACGTGTTTTGAGTACAAACCATGATTACTTCTGTCTGAATTCATGGGATGGGGAGTTATCATTGTTTACATTCGGATTATTGTCTATCTTTTTTATTATAGTACTTTTTCGGCCGTTGTGATATCCTCCCTTCATCCGCTGATGAAGGCCGGATCGCACAACGGCCGAAACGTAACAACAAAAATGTATAAGACAGCAGTTTGCATTTAAATAATGTCAGTAACATCAGGATTGTCTGATATTTGGCCAAGTAACGCACATTAAATGAATAGGAATCATTCAAAAATTCAGTCACCATTCGGTTCTTGCTGAGGTACATTTCTGTGAAGCTCAAGATTGTTAGATTTAAACGAAAATCTTTCTCGAAGAAGACAATAACTGTCAACTAAAGCAAACTCAGTTGTATTTTCGAAATTGACTAAATTTCAAGATGTCATTAAATTGACTGTATTCCAATATATTATTCAGTTTTAGTATCGAGGTTTTTTGTGTGATATGGATTTTATAAATATTCTATTTCACCGACTCCATGATGACTAGATTAACTTTTTTTAAGAAACTAACACTAGGAACATTTACTCGAGTTTATTAGTTTTTCTAATCTGTTTGGTATCGACATATGCACAACAAGGAAAGGCGAAGTGTTTTGTAACGATTGTCAAGACTATCAGAAAGATGCAAACAGTTTGAATATCGGATGAGGCTGTTGCTTTTCGGAAGAACATGATGAATCTTCATCTTTGCTTCGTTCTGACTCCTCACCAGATTTATTCACAAAATTACAGATCGTCACTAGTATTCATTGGAAAATATTCTCCCATAACTATTTCGTCTGCCTATGTAAATACTTATGCTTATTGGGCGATGCAATTCGCATCATTCCCTAAAAAAGATAATGTCCTTCGATCACGCTACCTATAATCGTCTTGGATTCAATAACGTTACTGAATATTTATCAAGCGTTAAACTTTTAATGTTCTCAGCAATTTTACCAAAATGCTATTTCACAAGGTAATGCTAACACTTTTCTTATCAGTAAACATTCGGCATTCACTGAGAAGCCATTGTTATTTTCGGTTAAAGTTTATAAAATCTTTCTATTAAAAGAAATATTCAGGAAAATGAGTTGCACAAGTTCAATCGTCTTTAATAATCGCCATTTTGTTTTCTCTTCGAATTACATATGCGCTCTCCGTTTTACTTGTTGCTCTCGTTGAAAATCCTCAACTGATGTATTTTTTATTTATTTTTTAGCATATCACCCCCAAGCAAGGCGGGTGTGTCACTAGCACGCAAGGTGGTACAGAGTGAGAGCAAAAAGAAATAGGGGTGTTTGGGGAAAGGGTATAGAGAAAGACGGGGATCAAGATCAAGGCATCAGATGTCGATTGATATTACTTTTAATATTTGAAGATTATAGCTACCATGGAAGCAGGTAAGGGGGAGGAGTCCCACTGTCGGGAAGTGCGAGATAAGAAGCTGTTAGTGGAAGAGGCGGTTACATTTAACTGTTTCGACAGTGAAAGGGTAGGGCCGAGATGCCAACCTAGTAGCACGCTTAAATTCATACAGTTGGTGTAACAGTGAAAGTAGATCGTTAGAGTAGATGCCATGAAAATACTTGTAGAAAAGACAGGGGGAAGCCACAGCACGTATGTGAGAAAGTGACTGTAGACGAAATGCCAGATCAGGAACAATCACATTGTATATCCATCTCTGGATATTGTCGAAGACCTAGAGATGAACAGCGGGGTCACCAGACCATGTATGGCAGCAGTATTCAATGCAAGGAGGAATCGTAGATTTGAAGGATGGACTCGGGCGAGAAAAACTTCTGGTGCGACACATAGAATCAACTTTCCTTGCGGTAGATGAAGCTATTGATTCAATGTATTCGTTCCACTTTAGGTCACTTAAAAGCGTGAGACCAAGCAGACGCAGAGAGGAGCTCTCGTGGAGTTGAACATCGGGCATTCTGATGCGAGGCAGGGAGGGTACTCTATGGTGGGTAAATAAGAGTTTCGTTTCGGTGGCATTTCTACGATGTTGCAAAAAAAAAAAAGATGACTCTCGCTAAAACCTAAATGTTTCGTTTTCTTAATGGCATCGATCTGAGGAAGTGGCTGCATACAGTTTTGATAAGTTTGATGACATGTGTTTTCTTATTTGCTAGTTTTCATATGCCGAAAATTGCTTACATATTTTAAGTTTTTGCTATTGTTAACCTGTTCTCTCATACGAATCTTTAAAGAAATATATATAAGCCATAAGTGAAAGGGGGATGATTTTCAGCAACATGTTATACATGAGCCATAAGTGAAAGGGGGATGATTTTCAGCAACATGTTATACATGAGCCATAAGTGAAAGGGGGATGATTTTCAGCAACATGTTATACATGAGCCATAAGTGAAAGGGGGATGATTTTCAGCAACATGTTATACATGAGCCATAAGTGAAAGGGGGATGATTTTCAGCAACATGTTATACATGAGCCATAAGTGAAAGGGGGATGATTTTCAGCAACATGTTATACATGAGCCATAAGTGAAAGGGGGATGATTTTCAGCAACATGTTATACATGAGCCATAAGTGAAAGGGGGATGATTTTCAGCAACATGTTATACATGAGCCATAAGTGAAAGGGGGATGATTTTCAGCAACATGTTATACATGAGCCATAAGTGAAAGGGGGATGATTTTCAGCAACATGTTATACATGAGCCATAAGTGAAAGGGGGATGATTTTCAGCAACATGTTATACATGAGCCATAAGTGAAAGGGGGATGATTTTCAGCAACATGTTATACATGAGCCATAAGTGAAAGGGGGATGATTTTCAGCAACATGTTATACATGAGCCATAAGTGAAAGGGGGATGATTTTCAGCAACATGTTATACATGAGCCATAAGTGAAAGGGGGATGATTTTCAGCAACATGTTATACATGAGCCATAAGTGAAAGGGGGATGATTTTCAGCAACATGTTATACATGAGCCATAAGTGAAAGGGGGATGATTTTCAGCAACATGTTATACATGAGCCATAAGTGAAAGGGGGATGATTTTCAGCAACATGTTATACATGAGCCATAAGTGAAAGGGGGATGATTTTCAGCAACATGTTATACATGAGCCATAAGTGAAAGGGGGATGATTTTCAGCAACATGTTATACATGAGCCATAAGTGAAAGGGGGATGATTTTCAGCAACATGTTATACATGAGCCATAAGTGAAAGGGGGATGATTTTCAGCAACATGTTATACATGAGCCATAAGTGAAAGGGGGATGATTTTCAGCAACATGTTATAGACCAAAAAAAAGTTTTAATGTCCGTATATATTTGCGTCAATCTAGCTACTTGGTTGCGGTATGTGAACGTCTCACTAGTTTTAGCGAGTTTCGATTTATTAACGTGAATCATCAAGACGAGAGTCTTGTAAGTCATCACGTGATCAGTGGGTGAATGCATCTCATTAATTCGTTTCTTCTCATTAATGACCTTTGGGAGGAGGGGGAGACCAGACTCGAGTGTGACATTTAATCACTCGCTTCTTGCGACCCAATTTGGCCATTTTGATGCCAAATGATTTCAACTTGTCTCATCTGTTTGAACACTTGCTTCGTCATCGCGCTACTAATTGCTTTACACAGAACTAAGAATAACTTTCGGATGAGCAGCCGACAAAGGGAATTTCCTTTTTAATTAAAATGTCGATCTTCCAATGAAAACACGTAAATTCATGGTTCACACAACCATAATCTTTCTTACGCAGATTTACAGTAAAGATTGCTTTCGCTTAAGAATTATCGGTGCTAGATAAACATATAGAGATATTTGTTTGGCACACTCTGACCTTTTAATCATCCCCTCCCAAAACACACATTTTTCCATTCATCATAACGTAACCTCCTCTGTATTTTATATAATTATTTTCATGGCAATTGTTCGGATGAGCATTCCTCTTTGAATATAAACGTAGTACTAGATTGGCAGTTAGGTCTCAGCGTTTTACTTTTGAAATAGCTAAATATAACTGTAGGGTCTATTCTAATATTTTCTTTTCACGAACTTCTTGCTTGTGGAACTCTTCCTGTTTCCTGCTTCTTTGGAAGCTATGATCTTCAAGAATTGAAATGCAATATCATTCTCCAACTTCTGCCTTCCTCTTCTACTGCCTTTTCTTTTATCCTGAGTAACCCTTTTCGTGGCACTATTATCTTGCATGTGGCGAATCGATTAATATATATATATATATATATATATATATATATATATATATATATATATATAATAATGTAAACCCCCTACAAAGAAACAAGCTACTTGTAAATCTCGAAAGAGCAACCATATCAGCATTAAGTTTGCCAAAGAAACAGCAAAAATAAAATAAAAACGTAGACACTTAAACCTCAAGTGCTCAATAAATATTCCTAGAAATTAGACTGAGTGCAGTGACACTAACAAACTTTTCACACACACACATATATATATATATATATATATATAATGTTTAAGTAATGAAAATCTTGGTAATCCGTATGGATAATCCCAAGGATGATGAAATCCTGAGAGCTCAATGTTAAGTCAGTGCGAATAATTTAATTTAAAGAAAAAACAGGCAATTTTAAGTCTCCATTATTATTTCACCAGAGAGTTTTCTTTTTCTTTGGATCTTCCGACTTCACTTTCAAAGGTGAAACGAACGTGAAGTCTGAAGATTCAGAGAAAAATAATATTCTCTGGTGAAATAAATTATAACTAATGGAGCCTTTAAGTGGTCTGTTTTTCTTATGTATATATGGTAAAAATATATTTTAAGGTATGCTATATTTATGGATAAACGTGTCTAATATCAAAGAGCGTATATAAACATAAAAGTGGACACTGAGAGTCCACACAAAGCAGAGATTATCTGTTTTATGTTGCTTCAACGCAGTCTTGAGGCCTGAAGATTGCTTGAAACAGACCATCACCGTTTGGTGTTATATATATTAGTTAAAATAGAAAATTATCGCACACGTGTTATTTTTTTTTTCATAAATATTATTTGCCAACTGATAGATGCTTGTCATACGGAGGGAAATATTATATATAAATTCTCAAAGTTTTTATGTCCGTTGGAAACCCTCTTAAAATGAAAAACATAAATCGGGTGCATGTGTACATACAAATATTGCGTAAGAATGACTCGAAACAAATGTAATCTTATAATTTACCATTTTCTTAATTCTTGCTCAATATCACATATTCATATTTTTTTTAAATAACTTTTACTAATTTCCTATGTAGTGTTTCGCAATTTTAAAAATAAGTGATTGTTTTGTCGATGGATTTTCTGTTTCCTGAAGGCATGAACCACATTAGCTTATATTACAGTCTGAGAAGAAAGTGAAATAAGCAACTACTATTTTAAAGATATTTTAAAAATTTTAAAAATCTACATTTTTATGCGATTAACGTGAATCATTTTTTTTTTTTTTTCTGGTTCATGAATTTGTTTATCGAGGTGACTTAGAGTGGGTGGGAATATTTTATGTTAAAATGAAACCACGACGTTTCCATTGTCATCGCGCTTACATCTGCATCACGAAATCTGTTTAAAACTATAAAAATTATTTTAAGACTATTTCGCTCATGCCAATGAACTGTCTATTGATTTATACTAATGTTCAGCCGATACAAGGCCCAAGAACAACTCAAGGCAGAGGATCAAGAAGTGCAATTTATGAGGTTATATAAGAAGATTAACGATTAATCCTAGACTTGAAGAGATCAGGATTATCGTGATTAGGAAAATATCCTGTCGTGAGTCTGTTCCACAAAGCAACAGTTCTTGGGAAGAAGCTGCCTCAATGGAACTTTCTTCTTACTGTAGGAATACGGGAGGAAATGGCGATGATTCGCACTTGTGTACGTGGCATGTCGGGTCCCAGTTGTAAAGGCAACGGTGGGTGGAAATAAGGAATGTAGCTCGTTAGGATACATGCCATAAAAATAGGGATAGAGTAGCGAGAAGCTTGCGTCATATGGAAGTATCTCTCTTCAAAAATTGCGTAGCGTCACGGAGTTAAGAGATCCTGAATATCATAGGTGGTGTGAGATATATATATATATATATATATATATATATATTCACGTGTGAAACTATCCAACTGATTTATATATTTGAATATTTGTTTGAGAATTTGAAAGAAACATCTGAAATATTGTTCAAATTATGCTTCAATTTCTACGCGTATTTTCTACCAATATTTAAAATAAAGAGGTTGATTAAATTATATTGAAAAGTAAAATGTTTTTTTTGTTTTGTTTTTTTTTTTAGAATTCCTGAAATGGAATACTACTCTTGTAATGTTTGTTAAAGGAGAAGCATTTAACTGTGCGACAGTTGCCATGTGTAAATGACAAAATGGAAGACTGGCTGAGCGTTTCACAAAGAAATCGGGAATAGTCAATTAGCAAAGCGGAAAGGAGAAAAAAATTGTCTACAATTTTCATTGTTGCGGAATCCTGGAAAATCCTACGATTTTTAACAATTAAGATATTCTTTATTCTCCTACCTCTCACTCTCAGCCTAAATCTTTCACTTTTCCCGCCATTATCATTTTCATTCCCTTCATATTTTTATCGAATTACATATATATATATATATATATATAGCCTGTTAACTCGAAATTCCACTCACCCTAAGAAAGCCGGAGCTTACAAAGGTTGAAATGCCGTGAATGTGGCAACAAAGATGAGGACAACAGTTCGAATAATATAAATTACAATACCTCATCTCGGAAATATACACATTCAAATAATTCCTTTCTCACCTCAGGAAATGTAAATGTTTGAAATTGTCAGTCATGAATATTTAATGAGCTAAGCTGAATTTATTTCCGATTAGTTTTTGGAAATGTAGACTATAGACATTCGGATAATGTACAATTTATTGCGGTTGTTTCAACCAATGTTTAAGATTATAAATAAAAGATGTCTTGTTTTTAGCCTCTGGAAGTTGGTGTGAGGTACACATGTCGTTAACTCTAGAAAGTCATTTTTTATTATCTCAGTGATCTGATTTAGAATAAGCTTTTCAATACAAATCTTTTGTTGAAACCTATTATACAGGTTTTCGTTTTTGGGGATTTTTTTTAACTTTCTTTAGTTTCTCGGCTGCAATTTTATAAATTCAGATTGACAAAAATAATCCTCCGATATGAATATAATTAAGTGACATACAAAAATAATGCAAGATAACTTTTGGTCTTGTTGAGTCTTCTTGACAAGTATAAAGTTATAATGCCCGCTCTTTTTATTCATTTAATAACGTCCGACCGTTTTTATTTTTTTATTAAAAGCATCAAGGCAACATAGGTGTACGTATTTTTAGCAGCCTTCTTTGGGGATAATTCTTACTGACAGCACATAAAAGAAGAGTATGTCATAGAAAGCAATTTAAGATACGGTATCCTCTGTGTATTCGACAGTACAAAAATAGTTTTTTTTATTTTCGTCATCATGACCCTTGTTTGATCTTGCGGAGTCAGGGCCGCGAGGTCTGGTTGTTCATCTGATGGAAATAGCAAGTTGGCTTGAGCAAGCGAAACAGTCTTGAATTGTACACGATATTCCAGGCTTTAATTATAACGAAGAAACACACCAAGCAAACACCGCTTGGCTGTCTTATTCCAAAAGACGTTTTCTGATCAGCCCGTATCACAGAAATAGTCAAACTTACCATCAGAAAATTCGTTTTTCTTTCATGGCCGGTTCTACAAAATTGATGCCAACTAGTTTGGATAGTGACCAGAATCATTGGCTCTTGCTGGAAATATTTTATTGTCAGAGGATAAAATTTTCTTTCTTTTCTAAATTCTCCTTCTTTTTTTCTGTAACTTTAGAACCACTATTTCTGTCCTATAATAATTGTTGCATTTAGTGTTTGCAATGTATTTGCAAATGTAACAACGAGAGTGCTGAAAAGTTCTCGGCCCTCACTATTTTACAAAATCTGACTAAATAACCGCACTTCTTTTTTCTAATATACTTTTGGTCAGGCAGTTAATATTTCACCACATCTTCGCACTAAATTATTAATGGCCCTGTTCTGTCAAGGCTGACAATTAATGTAGCAGACGTTTTGTTGTTAGTTTGTTAGACGTTGTGCGTTGCTATATACTCATTTTACTCACTCTTTTCTAACATCTCTGTAAGAAACTCGTGTGACTGCACAGGGAGAGTTGGGTTTCTACCTTCCGCAAAAGGACGTTAAGCAGCATTAAGTGGAAACAGTATTTTTTATTTTTAACGGTTTCATCAAAAGAAATATCGATGTTTAATTATGCAGTTGCATTGTTTATATTTTTCTGTATAAATAATATTTTTTTTAAAATAATCTAAACACAACAGAAAATAAAAAGCAATATATTAGCTACCTGCCCTTACTAAATATTCTTTTATAACACCAAAAAATATTTTCTTATGTGCGTCTCTAGTTTTAGCGCCATTTACCCTAAAAACAGAACATCTAGTAAGTTAGAAGAGAACAGGCTGCATAACCGATTAGTCATACTTGCATATTATTGATATCTAACTTGAAACGAACATGTAATAATTATTTACTATGCTACAAAATTATATTAGTACCTAGTGTGGATCAAAGTCACTAGATGTGGGCAGGAGCCTCTGAGATTAGCCTAGTGACCATCACGTTGCAGCTAGCGTCTTTGTACGATGCGAATATGGATGGCAGTTGATTTAGGCACAGTATTATTTACATCATTCGGACTGATGTTCTCATCTGTACTGCCATATTCACGACATTTCGACCCTTGTACGCTCCGGTCATCTTCAGGTGATATGTGTTTGAATGCCGATTCGAAACCTTTATTTAATCTACGGGTTCCAATTGTTCTAATTACTGGTTCCCATAAACTAATACAGAGTGCTGGGAAATAAACAATAAAAAACCTGTAATATGAGCTCTGGTTAAAAAAAAAAGAAGGTTACTAAGACTTTAGGTTACTAAGACTTTAGGTTTATAAGACTACAAAACTCACTCACACCCAAAGGACACGTGCACCAGTGTATAAAAGCGTTGGATGAAATAATCCAAAAAATGACTTGACCCAAAGAGTTGTGAGGTCAATACCTGGCCACAGCAGAGAGAACAAATACTTGAAAAGTTGAGTTATTAAAGTGAATTAACTAAAACTAAGATGTCCAAAAAAAGGAATGGCGGGGGTGGAATTAGAACATTCTATCCCTGTGGGTTAAAGTGTTCGGTTCAAAATTCCAACGCATGTCACCTGAAGAAATCCCGTGATAATGAGAAAAGTCCGAATTATTGAAATAGTTACAATACCGCATCACAGATATTTAGATAGAGATATTCCATTAGTTCGAACTTTCCTACAAATGAATATATATTTTCGAACAAAAATATTCCTTTCGAATAAATATATCGTCGTCTTACTGAATTTTGAAATATGTATTAGTTCATTTTAGTCATCATTGAATATGGTTGCAAACTCGTATATTACCCATAAGTCAGCAGCTTGACATCGTTACGAGCTGAGTTTTGAGTTGAATTTTTCTCTTAAATATTCAACTTGTGATTAATATTCACCTTTTGAATTAAGTGCATTGACAAAGAAAAGTGTAGTTGAAAACAAATACTTATTTTCACCATAAGGCTACGAATTTATCGATGCATATCACGTTTTCTTGCAGACAGATCTATGAACTGAATGTCAAGCTCAGGGCAGGGGCATTTTGATATGAAGTAAAATCTTACAACTTCCTGAACTTTTTGCATCGGAAGTCTGCATTGATTTCAGTGAACGAAATCCGATTTAGCCGAAGTTACGGGTCCGAATTTAATTTACATGAAAAATCATACGGTTGACTGGTACAACGTAAACATCATCAGTGGCAGCTTTTTCCAAACTGACTGGCCATTCGTCTATTTGGATTCGCTATTCTTCACTTCTTCAATTTGACAGCTACTTTCCCTCTCTCTCCCTCTCTCCCCCTCTCTTTCCCTCTCTTTCCCTCTCTCCCCCTCTCTTTCCCTCTCTCCCCCTCTCTTTCCCTCTCTCCCCCTCTCTTTCCCTCTCTCCCCCTCTCTTTCCCTCTCTCCCCCTCTCTTTCCCTCTCTCCCCCTCTCTTTCCCTCTCTCCCCCTCTCTTTCCCTCTCTCCCCCTCTCTTTCCCTCTCTCCCCCTCTCTTTCCCTCTCTCCCCCTCTCTTTCCCTCTCTCCCCCTCTCTTTCCCTCTCTCCCCCTCTCTTTCCCTCTCTCCCCCTCTCTTTCCCTCTCTCCCCCTCTCTTTCCCTCTTTCCCTCTCTCCCCCTCTCTCCCCCTCTCTCCCCCTCTCTTTCCCCCTCTTTCCCCCTCTTTCCCTCTTCTCTCTTCCTCTCTTCCCCTCGCCTCCTCTCCCACCCCCTCCCCTCGCCTCTTCTCCCACCCCCTCCCCTCGCCTCTTCTCTCGCCCTCTTTTCTCTCGCCCCCTCTCTCTTCTCTCGCCCTCTTTTCTCTCGCCCCCTCTCTCTTCTCTCTCGCCCCCTCTCTCTTCTCTCGCCCTCTTTTCTCTCGCCCCCTCTCTCTTCTGACTTTCTGTTTTAAGTAAACAGTGTCCGTTATTGACTACATGTGCCTCGAAATTTGTTTAGGACCTACTCTTTCAACATCTAGAAAATGTTCTGTGAAAATATTAGCTTTGATAGCCAAATGTTTGCGAATAGAACAGTTAAGCGAGCTTAAGTTAGAAAGTCCAAACAATTTGGCACCACACTCACACGTCATATAGAAGTGAAATGCCAAAAAAAAAGACCCAACTGTACACTGAAGTATTTGCCCCCCCCCCCCCTACACTTGTAGAAATGATCAGACCGAGTATGTGTCATGTAGCTACGTGTTGCATTACATGTCGACACTGCATTTTACTAGTCTATTTATAGGGCCGAGTGAAAATTTAAAATATAGAACCAATCATTGGGTTAATAGCAATATTGATACCGGCACTAAGAAAATTAGGCATTTTTTTTTTTTTCCAAGAAAAAATAATTTTGAAAGTAATCAATTTTATTGTTTAAAAATTGTCATATTTCTCCTGTGTACGTAAATTACAATAACAGAAATAATGGCAAAAATCATTTTTTTCAATTAAGTAAAATATATCCTTCATGACAGTAAACAAAAACAAATAGAACTTTTTTTTTTTAAACAATTTTTTGGTACATGACAAATTTTAAGTGAAAAGCATTATTCAAATTATATATATATATATATATATATATATATATATATATATACTCTCAGCCGGAAATTATCGTAGTAGTCTACAATAATGAGATCGCATACTGATGGAAGTACGTGATGTCTATTCATGGCTTCTTCCACCAGTTTGTGTGGCATGGACCCGTAGGCGTTAGCGAGATCCAACCACAATACAATAAGATTCCCTTTGGTTTCCTTCGCCTTTCTCAGGTGCTGTGTCAGGACTCCTGTATGCTCGAGGCAACCTGGCATACCGGCGACCCCGCCCTTCTGGACTTGTGTCAATGTAACTGTTCCCAAGAATGAAATTCGCAAGGCGTCTTGACAATAAACCGAAAAAGATCTTTCTTTCGGTGTTGAGTAAGGAAATGATTCGAAATTGGTCCAACGATTTTGAACCTTCTTTCTTCGGTATCTATAGCCCCTCAGCGAATCTCCATTGCTCCACGATCCAGCCTCTTCTCCAAATGACTCTTTATAACTTCCACAAAATTTGTAGAATTCCCTTACACCGCTTGTACACAATGTAGGGTACCCCACTCGGTCCTGAAGCGGATCTGGTGGCTCTCACAGGTGGGCAGGCGTGTGTCAAATTGAACCACTGGTGGCTCCTGAGGAATTAAGCGGGTATTCATACCCATTTCTTGCTCTTTTGCAGGGTCACTCATGGTATTTCGAAGGTAGCTATTAATTTCTTCCTCCAGTGCCTTTCAATTTCCCATTGCGCCTCTCACCTACCAATGTTCTTGCAAAGCCAAAAGGGTTGGAGAGGAAATTTGCTCGCTTTCTTCATCTTTTCCTCCTCTTAATCCACTCAGCTCGCCGTACAGTTTTTAATTTTCTTGCCCTTTTATAAAGCTTCTTAAGGGATCTTATCTCTTTCCTTAAGTCTATAATTTTATTCACCCTACGATTGGCAGTGTCGGGTATCCTTGGCTGCCGTGGCTCGACGCAACCAAATCTCTCTGACGCCATGCTAGTTATTATTGTCGTCATGAAATTTAGTCGCCCATCCACATCCCCCTTTGTAGCTGACTGGAGTATCTCGCATATGTCCGTGTCAGTCCTGCCAGGCTCCCTTGTTGTTCGCTGGGGGCCATTTAATCTTCTTTCGGGACTCCTTGCCCAGAGTGAGAGGAACTGCGGCTTGGAGAGACTGGACCCTGTGGTTTGACTCCTGGTCCTGCACCTCCTCCGTTTTACCAGGGTTTGTACCTGCACGTTGCTCTCGGTTTCCCCCATCAAGGCATTTCATCCGGCTTTGATGTATCTTTAAGCCGCGCTGATTCTTGCAAGTCTTATCGCATATGCATCTGTTCATATTCGCTTGGGTAATTCCGTTCGATTCCTTTAAATCCGTCCTGTTGGGGATCTCTTCGGGCCCCACCCCCTCTCGGGATCCCCTGTGTGTATGATGCACTTGGGTACGTCGTAGCATTTTTGTGTTGCTCCTCGCGAAGCATGCAATCTGGGAGTCTGCCAGTCTTTCCGGGATGCCAGTTGTCTCTACAATCGTCACCAGGTCTTTTCCCTGGTTGCCAACTGGTCTGTTCCCAGTCGTCACTGTTAATACCAGCGTTTGTAGTTAAGTCATACATTTTAGATGCATCAAGGGTGGTCTTCAGTGATGCACTGTTCTCATCGCCGATTTCGGGTTTCACATCATATCGGCTCCAACAGCAACCCCGACCTGATTCTAGGCGAGTCAGGCCGCCTCCTTGAAAGCGTCGTGCTACGCACCGCGACATTGAAAAAAACAGTAATCCCAAAATATATTTATTGTGAAAATTACACAATTGTGGAACATGGCCTAAAATGGGGAGGGGTTGAGGCTGGTCGACACTAACTATCCTATACCTACCTCATCTGATTAAGGGGATACCATTCACTCATACAATTTCCACACTCACCATAAAAACTTGTCCGTCACCACACAAAACTCCATACACCACAATACCACCGTCTCTCAAGGGGGGACCTACAAAACGCACCCCATGCCATAAAAATTTTAATGGTAATAAATGACACATAAAAATCTAATCATGAAGAAAGAGAGGGGAGGGAGATGAACCCAATAATAAACTAAAAATCAACACAAAGAAAACTAAACATAACTGATGTTAGTAGGGCCCGCCCAACCCTCAAAAAAGAGAGGCCGCTGTATTCTGCCCATTGGACAAAATCAAGAGACTCCTCTGGCAAAACTGGAAGCCCCGTTCAAACGAACCAAGCTCGCCTCTTTTACCCACCTTTCACTGAAGACTGTCGAATGCAATCGTTTTCTATCAGTTCTAATCTTCATCCTGAGCTGATGCACAAAGAATCGGATTAGATCCTGATGAGAAAGACGATTGCCTCGCAAGACTTCCTCCTTGCGCGTCGTCCATATCACCATTCGAGCCGTGGCTAGCAGCGTCAGAAACACCATTCGTTTCACCCCGGAATACGGGGGCAACACATTGTCACAAACTTATGCGCGATCAATGGACACGAGTTCTTCGGGAGCGAGACGAGCCGTCAGCTCGCCGACATGGTCCCATAAGGGGCGGACCGATTCTGGAGGGGATTGTTAGGGACGCGTTCCCTGGTCTTACCATCAGTCCCCCCATCTCGAGGGTTGGGCGCCGTCGTAAACCCTGGGATCAATCTCTTTTCCTTCGTGAGTGTTGGTTTATCTTAGCTCCTGTCACCTTCTCGTACCGATCAAGCGCCTTCTGTACCGCTTCAATGTCGCTGCGGAACGACACAAAAGCAGATACGTCATCGGCATACGCAGAAACCCTGGCTCGAGACCCTCCAGGAACGGCAATCCTGCGTAGGGCCGGAGAGCACGTCTCGTCCTTCAGTCGACGAAGGAGAGGCTCCAACGCCAAAGCATAAAGGAGAGGCGGCAGCGGACAACCCTGACGAACCGACCTAGACAGAACAAAAGCGCCCGACAACTTCCCGTTCACCTGTACCACAGCACTGGGGGAGCGATACAGGAGGCTAATCCAGCGGCAGAAGTCGGGTGCGAATCCGGCGGCCTGCAGGACAGTAGCAAGGTAACGATGGTCGACCCTATCAAATGCCTTGGACTGATCCAAATTGATCAGCGCAGCTTCTTCGTCGTCTTTTACTCCATCTAGGATCGTGCGGATCAAATACAGGTTGCTCTGAATTGTTCGGCCCCTCACAGAACAAGTCTGCTCAGGTCCCAACAGAGACTCGGCAACTGACTGCAAACGCTCCTGCAGGATCTTGGCCATAATATTTAACTCTGTGTTTAGGAGAGTTATGGGCCTATAATCGTCTAATTTCCCCCCAACACCCTTGCCCTTTTTTCAACAGAGTGATCACACCTCTGGAAATCCGGTTGGAGATGTACCCCGACTGAAACCAGCTGTTGAACACTGCAGTCAAAATCGGAACAAAGATGTACGACAGCCTAAAGTACAATTCATAGGGCAAACCATTCAGACAGGGCGACTTGCCTCTGCCGGCCGTCTTCAATGCCTCGTGATTTCTCCTTCGCAGCTAGCCGCTTCAGTCGGCGAAAGCCTAGGAAAGTCAGCCAAATAGCTGCGAAACTCCTCCTCACGGAGACCAGGCTCCTTGCTAAAGCGGCTCTCGAACTGCCGCCGAAACGCCTCGCACATATCAATCGACCGCAGGGTATGCCCCTCCGGGGATTTGACTTCACGAATGTAACGATCGCCACCTTGACGGACTTCTTCCCGACGCAGATCTGCGCCTGGTTCACAGCTTCAGAAGACATCTTAATTAACTTATGCCTAATTAACTGACCCATGTAGCGCTCGCTATTCGAACGCTGCAGGGCCTCTCTAGCTAGGGCTATCTCTAGGGGATCGCCCCAGCCTCCGCTTTTATCAGCTCTATCTAGAGCGAGCCGTTTGCTGAAATCAATGGTGAAAGACTTATACCTATCCTTAAGTCACTCCCACCACTTATCCCCGATAAACGCCACCACTAGCTCCCGCTGCGCTAAGCTAGTTAGCTGCTCCTGGAAGTCCCACCTGTCCACTAAAGACAGATTGAACTTCCAGTAACCAGCCATTCTAGGCCTATGTTCTAACGCCACCCGGGCACAAACAAGTTTGTGATCCGAATAGCCTACCCTGTGGAACATGGGACAATCTAACAAGTCTATGTCGGCTCTACGAACTAACATTCTGTCAAGGTAGCTAAGAGCCCACGTTCACATTTTCCCCCCGGGATGATCGACCCGGTATCTATCGACGAAACCATAATCGTCGATCAGATCAATCAGGCTACGATCGCCCCTACTCCCGCTAGCACCCCGCCCCCTGTCTAACTTTGTGTCCATCATGGCATTCCAGTCCCCCATTAAAACTAGACGCGAAGAATCGACTAGGAACGGTCCCAACCGCCGAAAAAAGGAAACCCGCTCCTCCGGTCGTTGGTCGCATAAACCGCAACGATCCGAAACGAACCAATTTTCACGGCAATATCGGCCACGATTAACCGGCCCTCGACATCGGTATGCACAAGGTCCACCTTCGCATCGAGAGTACGTCTGACCAACAAAGAAACTCCTCTGGCACACCGGTCCCCATATGCTGAATAGACGACAAAGTCATCCTCCAGCACACACGCATCGGAAGTGCAAACAAAGTGGGTCTCTTCGATCGCGGCAACATCCCCACCGAAGGACAAGAGATCCCGAAGCAGGCGGGCAGCCTTACTCCGATCTCTCAAGCCCCTCGCATTCAGACTGGCTGTCTTTATTTCCATCTTCTAGGCCTGCAAATAAAAAAGAGAGTTAAGGCAAAAACCTACTCACATACGCGGCGGAAATCTGAGTTAGACAGGACCCCGACGGATTGCCCCAGGCTCCCTACACCCAACTCTGACGTAATATGTCCATCCAGGGCAATACCACCGACGTCCGTGGGGTATGTTAATTTGACAGCCATCAAAACCGGGACCCTCCCGCACAAAACTGGCGTAAGTTTTTAATTTCAGGATCATCCATCTCTAGCATTCTGATGTTGGGGAAGGCCTCCTTCGCTTCAAACAGATGCGATCAGACCTTCAGATAGCTCCCGGTATCCCTTACACAGGTTATTACACCTGAAGCCTTTGGGAAATTTCTGGGGTCTTCTGTGGTTTTTCCATCAACTTCGTTCACCTTATAAAGGACCCTCAATAGGGTTTTTTTCTGTTTGGGGAGGCTTTTTTTAATTACTCCTTATCTGCCTTGCAAATTGAATCAATGTTCTCAAACAATTTCTTTTTCTTTTTTTTCCGGCTTCTCCCTAGAGGGATGAGGGGAAGAGATAGATGTATGGGGTGGCGTGTTTAAAGAACTTAGGGAGGAAATAGAGGTAGAGTGAGACTGAACACGGGTGGGGTAAGTAGGGAGACTCCTGTCTTGAAAAGAACTAGAAATTCTAGCTGGCGAAGCTGAGAAGGAGTGCCGTCTGGTTCTGTCCGAGCTTCGCTCCGCCCTGCTTCGACCAGAGGAACTTTGTTCGGATTCTTCTGAATCTTCTTCCCTGCAACCTTTTCAGGGAAGACGCCCGAGTTGGATGCGTTTTGTCCACCTCCATTGGTACTTCCATCTGCTGTTCCTGTTGGTGTTGCTCTTGATGCTGCTGAGTCTGCTGCTGCAGCTGTTTATGTCCTTCTTTTGGTTTCTGCTTCTCAGGATGCTGCACCTTTTTGGGAGATTTCCCATCTCGGACTGGTTATTGCTGCGCCTCTACCGGCTTTTCGGGAGACTTTTCCTCCTCTTGGACTTTCCCTTTCTGAGGCGGGGTGAGGTGTTAGCAGGTTTTCGTCTCTTGGAGACCTCCTTCCACTCTCCACCATCTTTAGATGTTCCCTCCTCTGTCTGTTTGGTAGTTACTGCAGCGGATGATGGCTGCGCAGAAGCCTGAGTCTCCTTCTTGGCAGGACATGCCTTAGCCATATGACCCTCCTTACTGCATGCCCAGCACCACGGCTTTCTCCCTTCGACAACAACCAACATCCTCCTGTTACTGTACACCAGCGTATTGGGAATGTCTTGGAAGCCCTGCCTGTTTATAGTAATGTGCACTTCCATATCTCCGGTCTCTATGCCTCCTTTACTAGTGAGGGCCTTTACGTCGTTGACCTCACCGTATTTACTGAAGAAGGCTCCCATTCTATCGGCTGGGATCTCTACGGGCACCCCATGGACCGTCACTCTCGTCCGATCGGTGCCCATATACTCCGTCTGGAGCCGCAAAGTCTTAGTGCTCAACACACTCAGTTATTAACAGAAGATCCCACAACGCATTAGTACGCCTTGCCAGTATTTTGGGGTAGATCTTTAAGGCCTCTTTCATTCTTTCCCTGCTGACCACAATTTATGGGTTTTAACCTCCGAGGTCAGCAGGGATATTGTGCGTGGGCTTATCGCATCTACAGCTTCTTTTATGCGTAGGAATCCATCCCCATTAAATGTGTCCTCGTACTTCTTATACTGGCCAATATAATATTGGCCATCCTTTCTTAACGGTCTATTATCGGTCCAGGCCGTTTTAACTGGCGACACCGTCACGGTAGGCGACACCGGATTTAGTACCGGTGTACTAGTAGAGTTTATGTCGACCATGGTGAAGACACAACCCACCACAGTCAACCCAAAATATAGTTTCTTTTGCCCCCCTTTTTTTTTTAATTAGGCAAAAGACAAACTGTTCAAACAAAATAAACTTGAAAAAGAACGGGGAAAACAAAGGAAAATAGACAATTCAACAAAAGACAAAAGCAACAGAAAACGGGGGGAGGGTTAAAAATACAAACAAAAAGAAACTGAGAAGAAAACAAAGAATATAAAATACAAAAGATGCTAAAACATAAAACTGAGAAAGAAAAAAAAATGAAAACTTTTGAAAAGTAAAAAGTAAACAAAAATCAACATTTATCAAATTAAGAGTTTCCTGTAGAGCGTAGTATCACTTGCAACAATTATAACACGTAAACACAAGGGGATACGTTGTGGAAGTAGGAGATTTATTCCGTACAATTGTACAAAATTGTGGCACAAGGCCGATGAAGGGGAGGGGTTAAGTCTGGCCATAACTAACTATCCTATACCTAGCTAATCAGATTCGCGACCCATTCATACATTACAATTAACCCATTCACCACAAGAACTCATCCGTCACCATTCAAACCTTCATCCACCATAAAAGCACATCCACACCAGGGGAACCTACAAAAACGCGCCCCACATCATAAAAATTTTATGATAATAAAATATATTAAAATTCTAAAAATGAAAAGATGAAAGGGGAGAGATGAACCCAATAACAAATTAAAAATTCCACAAATTTTTAAACTAAACATAATTTGTTAGTAGGGCCCGTCCAACCCTCAAAATAGAGAGGCCGCTGTATTCTGCCCAGAGGACAAAATCAAGAAGTACTCTCGCTAAGGGAGTGGGAGAGAGATAAAATAACACGGACATGGGGAAATAAAAGGCTGACACAGTCGAGATAAAAAAGGGGGCCAAAAACAAACTTGGTAGGTTGGGAATCTTGACTTGGATCATAACAAGAGATAACCGGAAACAGGTTAGGAACACACTTACTCACATTAACTAGGTACACTTAAGCTTGTCTAACCTAACCAGGGGGAGGGTTCCACGGGTTTCAACCCCGATGTGACTTAGGTTGATTTAGAAAAGAAAATCACGGCTAGCCCCGTTCAAACGAACCAAGCTCGCCTCTTTTACCTACCTTTCGCTGAAGACTGTCGAATGCAATCGTTTTCTATCAGTTCTAATCTTCATCCTGAGCTGATGCTCAAAGAATCGGATTAGATCTTGATGCGAAAGACGATTGCCTCGCAAGACTTCCTCCTTGCGCGTCGTCCATATCACCATTCGAGCCGTGGCTAGCAGCGTCAGAAACACCATTCGTTTCACCCCGGAATACGTGGGCGACACATTGTCACACGCGTATGCGCGATCAATGGAAACGAGCCGTCAGCTCGCCAACATGGTCCCATAAGGGGCGGACCCGGGGAAAATGGTAGAAGACGTGCGAAGCCGTTTCTTCTAAACAAGGTTCACACCGTTCAGTCTGGCAAATCCGCCAAGCCCCATATGAAAGCCTTGTCGTTGAGAGGCAGCCGATTCCAAGCCAATCGCCAGGTAAGCGAAAACTCAGGGTTACTGAGATAATCCGCTGCTGGCGCCCAAGACCAGTAGGAGCGATACTCCTCTTCCGATAAGCAGAGCGTATCACGTAAGGAATCCTTCGCGCGCCCCTCCACTAATCCCCGATAGAAGACCTTCCTAGGCCGTGATAGGTCACTGGACCGCGGAATAGCATTCAAGGCTGACCGACACTCGCGGAGGAAAAGCGATTGATCCCGGGGTTTACAACAGCGCTCAACCATCGAGATGGGGGGACTGATGGTAAGGCCAAGGAACGCCTCCCTAACAATCCCCTCCAGAATCGGATCTCCTCTAGTCAATGCGCAGCGTAGGACAGCAAACCGAGAGGCACGGATGTGACTCATCAAGTGTGGCATTCCCAGCCCCCCATGACATGGACGTTAGTGCAGACTCGTCTGTTGACCCTGTCCACGCGTCCCCTCCATAAAATGGAGGATAGCGATCGCTCGAGCGCCTTCATATGGGCCTCACCTGCTCGGTTCCCAACAGAGACTCGGCAACTGACTGCAAACTCTCCTGCAGGATCTTGGCCATAATCTTTAACTCTGTGTTTAGCAGAGTTATGGGTCTATAATCGTCTAGTTTCCCCCCAACACCCTTGCCCTTTTTCAACAGTGATCACACCCCTGGAAATGCGATTGGGGATGGACCCCGACCGAAACCAGTTGTTGAACACTGCTGTCAAAATCGTAACAAAGATGTGCGACAGCATCAAGTACTATTCATAAGGCAAACCATCCAGACCGGGCGACTTGACTTTGCCGACCTTCTTCAGTGCCTCGTAGACTTCGCCTTCCATGATCTCTCCCTCACAGCTAGCTGCTTCAGTCGGCGCAAGCCGAGGAAAGTCAGCCAAATAGGTGCGAAACTCCTCTTCACGGAGACCAGGCTCCTTGGTAAAGCGGCTCTCGAAATGCTGCCGAAACGCCTCGCACATGTCGTCAGTCGACCGCAGAGTACGCCCCTCCGGGGTTTCGACTTGACGAATGTAATGATCACCACCTCGACGGACTTCTTCTGCGCCCAGATTCACGGCTTCAGAAGACATTTTACTTAACATGCCTAATTACCTGACCCATGTAGCGCTCGCTATTCGAACGCTGCAGGGCCTCCCTAGTTAGGGCTATCTCTAGGGGATTCCCCCCCAGAAACGACCGCCATGACTGAACAAATAACCAGTTGTTTCTTTTCTTTCTTTTTTTAAAATTATTTTAACAACGAAAAATCAGTATCCTGAACAAACAAAAATAAAAGGAAAAATGAGCGTGGACAACCAAAGGCAATAAACAATTCAAACAAATAAATACGAAAAAGTAATGAAAACAAAAACCGTGGGGAGGGTGGAAAAAAAACAAGAAAGGAAATAAACAAAAGGGAAAAGAACAAAAATACACAAATATATATGAACCAATAAACTAATAAAATCAAAAACTTAACAGTTCGTAGGTGAATTTATCAAAGCTTGTCCAACACACTCGAAAGAAAACCACAAAACCAATTGGCTGCCTTCTTCGGAGAATAACAGCAGTATACGGTACAAAGGTTTCTCAAAGTGACAGAATAAAGGTCTTACAACAGTAATCTCAAAAAAACTTCGACCGTTCTTATTGACATATGTCAGTCAGCGTCAGCCAATGAAAACAGGGCTTTTCACACTCCTCTTCTATATAATGGTGTCTTATTACTACAATCCTCCCGGAATCCATTGGTCAAGTCCATGTTTTACCTTTTAAATACTAATCCCATATCAATACCTAATCCTTAATTAAACCTACACTCATACCCAACTCAAAACCAGCACTTTCTCAAAGGAAATTCGCTATTCTAACCATCCGGTCAAAAAAAAAAAAAAGAAAACCTGATATACACGTTTTGTCCTTTACCGACTAAAACAATTCGATGGCCTACTAACAATAAATAAATAACTAAATAATTATGCTATCTACTTAAGTAACCTATACACATATTTACAATCTGATACATATTTCTCAAAATAAATCTACTCAATTAGTACTAGCATCAACTCCCTAAATTTCCAGACTATTATTACGACGAAACTATATCTTTCTCCCCCATTCCATTCCTAATAAATTAGGCTTACATATTGAAATAAACCCGCGAGTAAGCGCTAAAAAAAAAAAAGAAAAAAATAATAATATTAATGGCAATCAGAAACCGAAAAGGCAAGTAAAAAAACCTCCTATCCATCCCTCCCCACATATACCAACGATTCTCAACCCCTATCCATAACAGTTCGACTATCCTAACTTAATATATTGTCTTAATATTCCCTTATTACGTGTAACACGTCTCCTAATTATGATTCTGAGATTTCTCTTAATCTCCTCACTATTTCTTCCACGGCTGTGATCTCTTAAACCAAATCCATTTTGACGCAGTGGGAACTGCATTGGTAAAGTCCTTCAGTGCTCTCGTCCTAACTGCCCCCACTATGCCTATTTTTGCTATGGCTATGCACAACGACTGTTCAGCAAAGCCCCTACAACCAACTTCTACGGGGTCATAGTATATCTTCCATGACTTTTGCCGACATTGTTCGACCAGTTCTTGGTATTTGGACCTCTTTCTCTTATTAGCAAGTGTAATATATTCCTCCCATGACACAGACAGTTTCCAAATAATGCATTGCTTTGTGTTGTCGGTGTGCAGTATCAGATCCGGTCTTAGCGATGTTACGGCTATGTGTCTGGGAAACTTCAGCTGGGTCTCTAGGTCCACTATCAACTGCCAATCGTCTGCGGAAGATAGCAGGCTCATTCTCTATCTCCTCTGTTTCTGTACCTTCTTTCCAGCTTTTAAGAAGTTAATCCGATTCAGTTTCTTCCCTGGTTGATGCTTACTAGCCCTTATCGCTTTAGTCACCTCGTTCGCAATTGCTTTGAGTGCTTGATCGAGAATTGTAGTTTAAAAACAGTAAAAAAAAAATCGACATTGCTAACCGAAACGCTCCTCTGTGGCTCAATCGGCAAAAAGCACGTCAGGCTATATCACGGTTCCGTATAGGCTACAGGTTCGATTCCTGTCGGAGGACGCATATTTTATATGAAAATTTCTCGAGCATTCAGGTCGGTAAATGTCGTTAATACTGTTTATTATAAGCAGAGCATTTACTTAATTATATGTATCTATAAAAAGAACGTATAAATATAAAAAATGTCTTATATATATATATAGAATTGAGTCACTGTCAGTCACTGTGTTTATCTAAAAATAAACACGCTAAAATTCACCTTCATCCCTGCCGTGCGCCGATGGCTTAGTGGTAGAAGTTCCGATTGAGGCCAATTCAGTCGGGTTTCGATCCCAGCTAGAGGCAATCGGACGTCTATACACACTGATGAGCTATGAAACAGCGAAACAGTCTGTCTGTGGATGACAATATATATATATATATATATATATATATATATATATTAATTCAATATATGTGTAAATGAAAATAAAAATTTCTTTAAAAAAATAAAACTCTAGACCTTACAGGACCCTAGGCCTAACAAGCGAAATAACCGAATATTTTAGTGAAAAGAAAACTAATCAGATTATTTTTTTTCATTTTGAAATACAGACTTAAGAAAGTAAATAATATTCAGTGAATTTTCTGATTTGATCTCAATTTCGTTAGATACCACCCGGCTGCTGAAACCGTCTTTTCAGATTCTACACTTGTAGGCTTAATTGAAAGTAATAACTTCTAAAGCTTGTATTGATTTTATTTTATTTTTAAGGACACTTGAAACATCTTAAATTCCATGTTGCTGAAGAGTTGCTTGAAGGTTTTTTACTAAGTGTTCTATTTTTTGCAAATATTCTACGAGCAAAAGGTCATCATTTGCCCTTTTTCCATTTTTGTATTCCGGTTGTATCTTTAGAATAGACAGGTTCTTGTTGGCTTACACTTTTTTTCCTGCTGATTCAATTGTACACTATTTTCGGAGAAAAACCTTTTAAAAGGGCTATCTACAGTTTTCTTGAGTACAACTTTAGGAGGAGGTGAAAAAGCTCACTTCCCTGATTTTTCAAAGTTCCTTGGATCATGAAGGTATTTAAGCAGACCTACAATCTCTGTTTTCTTCAGGAATAATAATTACACAGGATTTCTTTTAAAGAATTTCCTAGTGTTCAACTCTCCTTTATAATGAACTTGAAGGAGACTTCATCGGTCAAGTGTTACGCCTCTTGAACACAGGCCTTTAAGGGCGATCTCAAAGAGATGAAGCATATTACTAATATCTTCCAAAACTGTTTTGATGTTTCAGTGGAATGAATTGCTCCTTAATGCTTTGGTAATGCATTGTTTCAGCTTAAGAAATCTATCATGGTAAAAGACTATTCCATCTGGATTTGCAGCCTAAGGTTAGCCTGAGTTCTTGCCTGTTAAACTGGCCTTTTACAAAATCTTAGAGCTTCTCGTTTCTTATTGGGGGCCTTATTCGACAGATTCTTCAAACTTTATTTATTAAAGCATAGAAAAAATGCAAAAGCATAAACAATATTTCTAAAATGGCGTAGACAATATGTAAAGAAAGAGCTTTCGAGGTTTTCGTGACCGAAGTGATTTATTTGATGTCCATGAAAGACTGGCTCTCAAGGTGATAAATGCTAGTATAAGTTACTTTATTTCCGCTTTTTCGGGCTGATTGTTTTCGAAGTATATAATAAGCATTGTAATAAAAAGAATCAGAAAATAATAAAACTGGGTAAAATTTTTTTAAAAAGTATTTTTTACAAGATGAATGACCGCCTCAAGCCTTCGGTTAGATTTTATTTATTTTGTAAATAGAATCATTAGTCTGAAAATAGTATGTTGAAATGTTTAAAATCTCGAATACATGACTGCTTCGCTTGTTTACCTGCCCTGTATGTCATCTGCTTTTGACTGGAGAAATGATAAAAATCGAAGTGTCTCTAGTTTTATCTCTTCGATCGAAGCTGATTGAAAGGAAGGTTCATTGATCAGAGGAAACTGGTAAACGAAACGGACCGCGTTTCCTTATATTTCATTCATTTCGCCTCGTGTTTGGCGCGATTCTTTTCACTTTGAAGTCGAAAGCAAAGCCTTTATAGTAACTTATCAAAAGATATTTGCGAAATACAATTGTTTTCTTTTGCAGATCTAAGCCCATTACATTCCGAAATATTCACATACATACATACATACTGTATGAAATCTATACATGAATTCGCATAAAACTGAGTGCAAAAAAATGCATACTACCATCTGTCCCTACGTATACACCAGCAAAATCGCACACGCCGTATTATATATGAGTTGAAGAACGATAATGGTAAAAGATTGATGGAGCTCAATGTAAAAACTACACAGAATGAAACTGCCAGTTGGGAAATATCGGAGTAAATGATTATAAAGCGCTCCAGGTATGACGATAAACTACATCCGCGCTCCGGGTATGAAGATAAACTACATCCGCGTCCCGGTTAAGATGATAAACTACGTCCAACAGCAAGGCCTCTGGTCAGGAGGTTTTGAGGAGCGTGGAACCACCTCTTAATTGCTGGTGTTCCCAGGTCCACCCTGACCCGGGGTGGTAGCACCTGTTAGGGTCCCAGCTATGGGCAAATAGTTGACCCTACAACCTGGCTCAAAAGACTATGAAAGTGTAAAAATAGATTTTAATACCAGAAATACTTTTAAAAAATTAGTATCAGCAATAAATATTTGAAAAAAGAAAATATTACCAGAAATAAAAATCTTTATCAGCATTAAATAACCCATTGAGGTTAATATGCCACAAAACAAACCAAACTATAAATTTTTTTTTTTTAAATATTACCAGCTATACTTTTTTTTTTTTTTTTTTTTTTTTTTTTTTTTTTTTTTTTTAAAGGAAATTTTGTCGGCATTAATAACGCATTGCGGTTGATATGCCATAAACCAAACCTCTTAATTGCTGGTGTTCCCAGGTCGAACACTGACCGGGGTAGTAGTACCTGTTGGGGTCCCAGCTATGTGCAAATAGTTAACCCCGAAACTGAGGTAAAAAGCATTATAAAATATTACCAGCAATACGTTTTTGAAGAAAAAACTATTGCCAGCTATACGTTTTTGAAAAAATATTACCAGCTATACGTTTTTGAAAAAATATTACCAGCTATACGTTTTTGAAAAAATATTACCAGCTATACGTTTTTGAAGAAATATTACCAGCTATACGTTTTTGAAGAAATATTACCAGCTATACGTTTTTGAAGAAAAAAAAGTATTAACAGAAATAGATTTTTGACAAAACAAAAATATTACCAGGAAAAAAAAAGTTGTCGGCATTAAATGACCCACATTGAGGTTGATATGCCGTAAAACAAAAAAGAAAAAAATGTTTGTAAAACTCTTATTATTGTTAGATTCATAATTCGCTGCCATGTTTAAATAATTTTGTATCTGGATTGGTTGGATATCCGTCCTGAATTGTCGAGGTTTTCCGTATAAGACAAAATCCTGATTTTTAAATTGTGAAACTAATGACAATTATGCAAAGAAAGCAACAGGTCCTCACCATTTCTGACAGATTTCTTACGCTACTGATGTATTTTGGTTCATTGGCTTTCAATAATGCCTATTACCCTAACAATACAATATGCTCTCACTAATGGGGGCCAGGATGCATGACCGATACTTATATTTTTTTTTCAAATCTGGAACAGAGAACGTATATATGTGCGCGCCTTTAGCACATGAATGTTTACATGCGAGTGGATGTGGTTAACAAGTGAAAGCATTTCAAATGCTCTCTTGTTCCATTTCAGGGACTTTTTTTTATTGCCCATTTGTTTAAGAACAGCATTATTGACCGAAGAGAATACGCCAAACATTCATTTCAATTTTTACTTTTTTCATCAATTCTAAAGGATAGTATTTTTTTCTATACATTTTAATTTCTCCAGAAACTTCTCTTGCATACGCTTTTCAAAGATTATTTCAATTCTCCTACTTGGCTCTATGACGTCATTGGCCTTTCTGCTTTGGGAAATCTGGAGATAATTTCATGGTAAAATTCTTTGTTTATGCTGCCATTTTTTTCAGGATTTTAACAAGAGTATAGGGAACGAACCAAAGTTATGGTCGTTCCGTCAGTTAACAGAACACCGTGCTTCTTCTAGCGTTTATCAATAGCTAACTGTTTTGAATTGGGGTTTAAGTCTCATATCATTTATGTCCTATTTTATTCAGGGTCTGCATAAGATTGTCTCATCGAAGTACTTCATTCAAAACAAAATGGCTAAAAGTTACGGTTTTCCTTCTACTCATTGATCTTAGATAAACGTGTCATTTGTTTTTGTTTTTTTTTCCTGCACAAATATTAAATGGAAGAGAGGATAATTTGACAAGAACCTGAATGACCTTTAACCTGACATGCTCCTGGTGTTTGCTATTTACGTCGCCAATTCTTTGGACATGTTGTGTATAAACGCCTTTGCACTTGTGTAGTAGTTGGCAAAGATGAACGAATAGGACGGTTTCAGTGTTCCCAGAATTTAAACCCGTCCAATAATATATCATTTCCAAGTTATATAAGCGAAATCTGTTCGCCTAAGGTTGAATCGGAAAAAAACATTCCATTGTTGACAAGGATTATATATCCAAAACGAAGTTTATTCTTTTTTTAATTTCAAAATCAACAAGTCTTTGTAACATTGTACATTTGACAAATTATCTCCCTGCTTGCTGCGTTTAGAAATTCTGTTGATAAGAATAGATTTCCTGGTTGTATAGTACATTCCATAATATCATATATCTGCATAGTTGTGTAGTTTTATACAAAAGGAAAGTTGTATGACGCATGGAGGAGTAGTAATCTTATTAAAAGATAAGGTTCGCTAGAGCCAAACTGAAGTAAAAACAGAATTGCAGGCAGTTGCTGTGAGAGCTACTTTGTACAGAACCTTCACAATTTGATCTTTGAATATTCCACCGCATGACCAGATAGAACAAGACAAAATGGAAGATCTGATAAAACAATTACTCAAATCCTTCATTCTCCTCTGGAATTTTAATAGCCACAATACCATCTAAGGATCCAAGGAGACAAACAAAAAAGGGAAATTATGAAATAAATTCAGTATGGATAATGAGAGATGTCTGTTCAAGCTTCGAGCAGCGACACATCGATTCGACAAGAGGAAGGCTGTCAGCAATTAACCCAACCATGTGCGATCCAGCAATTTACCTGGACTTTAACGGGGGTGTTTCTGATGGTACATGCGGTAACGATAATCTTTTTTCAATCATTTTGAGGAACATTTAGGTGATCGATGAGCAATGATCTAGGTGGAGGCTAGGTAAAGACGACTGGGGAAAATTTAGCAATTTCTGTCAAATTAACTCCATATAGAAACGGCGGAATATTCCAGCAAAGCCATAACAGACATTGCAAAGAAATGAATCCCTCAAAAACTCGGCACCATGCAAAAGAAACAGACCCTGGTTCGATGATGGACGTTAAGAGGTCATAAGACTGCATAAGGCAGCACTTCGCAAATTTAAAGAGGAGCCAACAACCGCCATCCTTATCAATTATAAACTAAATAGAACAAAGACCTTTAAAGAAATAAAAGAAAAAAGGACTGTTGGCAAAAATGTCAACAAATTAAATTGGGCTACAAAAGCAAAAACACTTTGGGAAATGATGAGTAAAAATATGTGGAAGATATCAAAATATATCAAATCATTTCTCAATAAATTATTAAGAAAAAAAGATATCATATATTGTAGACATATTAAGAATCTGACATTACAATCTTGCTAAATTCTTAGATCTGTAACTCTAAACGCTTTTATAACTCACCTCTTTGCTATACTTCCTACCTTCTTATATAGCTCTCCACTAATTTCTTAGATTATGATTCTTAACCTGTTTTTGTTTTTTTACGCATATATATTACTAGTAATACTTTCAGATAAATTGTTTTACATCCATACTTATTCTACATGATATACTGTTCGACAATAGGTCAAAATTAGATTATAAAAGTTATATTAATATCCCATACATATATTTTTCTACTTATATTTTAATTTCTAAATCAAAACGGTTTTTTAAATCCAAATAATTTATATATTCAACATAACAAGAAAAACTCACCACCTCTAAATTTCTTAATTTACAAAACTCTTTCATTGATTATAAAATTAGTAGTGATAACTCCAACATAAATAAATGCAATTCTGCTTTAGCTTTGTTTTTTTATAATAACAAAAAAAAAACATTCCCAATTACTACTCTAACTATCGTTTGAATCTATCCCTTCTACCGCTTTCATCGTATTACTATCTCCTATTCCCACCTTTCCTCTCCCACCCTCACTCTAAAGGAGGCTTGGAAATGCTGTCTAAATTTTGACCGTTGTTATCGACAAGGAATTCTTCCAGTCAGGCCATCACTTTAACACATCACCCATCCTTCACCAAACTGCTATCAACAAGCACCATTTTGTCACTCCGTCACATTTTTGCGTGATGTATTTTTTTCTCAAATAAATGGGGGAAAAAAGTAGCGATGTTTCACATAGGGCTTCCTTACAAGCAGAATTGATCATAACCATTTTTGGTTCTCAGCAGTCAAGGTGCAATTTAAATGCATCGAAACGAAGTTGCATCTTTGTAGTGAGTAAAATGTTTTGTTCTATATGAAAAAATTATAATAAAAAATAATTATTGCTCTATTATCTGTATCGAGCCTTCTTTTGAATTAATGCTGTGAACGTTACAATTTATATATTCGTTCACATTGCATCGGATATATATATATTGATGCATGTTTGATTAAATAATATAGACAAGTTTTGTCTTTTTATTTTATGTAAATTCTTTTCATATCGTCTGATAAGCTTAATAGCATTATCATTAAAAGAAGATAGAAATCACAATATTGTTACATATTTTTAATCCTATCCTATCTAAGCTTTCAGCTTACATAAGCCATTATGAAAGATGACAATTACATTACAATATATTAAACAATACACGAAACAATAATGATAGTCTGTTTATGTTTACATGGAAGATTTCCAAGCAACGACAAACTCGTGCATACAAGACGCTGGAAGATATGAAAAGAATTTACATAAAATAGACAATATTATTTAATGAAACCTGTATCAATGAAAAAATGCTGCCTAAATACAAACACTATATATATATATATATATATATAATATGTGTATATATATATATATATATATATATATATATATATGAGAATATACATGTGTGTATATGTTTGTGTATAATCAAATTTACCTCGGAACTGTTCATTTGAAAATTTCTACCTAATGAGTATAGACATAGTTTGTCCATCTTCCTCTCCATATTACAAATTATCAGAAGTTCATTCAAACAGGACGTCAATGAACACGCTCATAATAACATGGGAGCCCCTAATAAAGAAAACAAAAATGATAAAGATCAGTTAAAATAGACAAAAAATTAGTGAAGCCATCGGCATCAGAAAAAACAACCATTCAGTAATAAAATTAATTACCGTCTCCCACCTAGCATTCTCCATTGCATATAAACAAAAAGAAAACTTGATCAAACATGTTTTATGCCCATTGTCATGTCACTTAGTGGAAAGGGCTTCCCGCGCTTTTTTATGTGTTCTATTAAATTTCAATCTAATGTTGCACTTAATGCACTACTTACGACTAACTACCGTTTTTTACATAATACACTAATTACATTGTCTTGAGTTGGACTCGATTTATGAACGCATTCTATTTTGGTCTAAAATGTCCCAAATTCCCTAACAAATATGTTAGATCTGAGATTCGCTTACTTCATCCGATGCTGAATCACAAGACGAAATTACCGAAATGCCAAGAACATCGACATTTTAATAAAAATCAACAAAGATATAAAAATAGTGCAATTTATAATATTGTTTTCCTTCCGCCACCACTTTGTACCCTGTGCCAGACTTAGGCTATTAAATACCAACAGATCTCTTCATAATCATAGACAGACAAATAAACGTTCATTGATACTCCCCAGTTTACAAGCCGTCATTTCCGAAGACTAACACGATACTCGAGTCATCGGCTCGAATACGCCTACACAGACATCGACGTAAAATGCATAACAATTACGTGTGTACAGGGGAGGGGTGGTTGGTGTGGGGGAAAATAAATACAAAGAATACTGAATAATGGCGCTGAAATAAGAAAACGAAACAGTCGAATGTTAAGCAAAGCAGAAGAAAAAATATTTTTTCCTCGAAGATCGATAATGTTCAGAAAACTTTTTTGTTTTTTTATTTATTTCTTTTTGTACCCTTTTGTGTTTTTCAAGATTTTTTCTAGGCGGGCTTTTAAAAAAAATCTTTGAAGGCGAATTTCAATACCAACTGGCAAACTTCCGAGGAATACACAAACTCATTCTCTTGTATGATTCCTCGAGATTAGAAATGGTTTCCAGGAATCTGACAAAAGAAAATTAACCTGGGCCATTTTCAACAATTCTTTTATCTTTTGCATTTACATTTTGTTTTCAGGTAAAATAGTCAATAATTTTATTTATTTTTTCCATTCCTATTATGCATTACTTTCTTGAACTTTTTATTATACTGCATTATTGCTTAGGTAGATACTTATACATTGTACAATAAGCTGTATGAAATAAGTTATTCTTTACTTGAAAAAAGGAAATGGAAATTCTCCTGCGTCTTGTCTATTCTGGGTCATAAATATTTAGCATCTTGTATTTTGTACTTTAAAGTTCGAAAACTTATCCTTGCATCTACAGATTTCTTTCTTTACGAAAATTGACTTCTAATAGTCTTATATAACTAATCGATATGTGCCATGAAAAAGTGATGGGTATTTTAAGTTTGTCAAGTTTAAAATAGCAAAAACGTATATTTTTACAAAATCCTGAAAAGATTCCAGTGCGTAAAATGCACGAATCACTTCAAGCAATGTATTGCACACTTTTGATGTAGAAAGGTATTGCACACAAAATTTCACATATAGACATATATGTATATATAAATATATATAAAGTTGTAGCCTCCGTCTGTTTGTTTATCGAACACATCCCAGGGTTTTGGAGATAGAACCACATAACCATATATATTCTGAAACTATATTACCCAGGATACTTGGATAAGTATTTCATTTTGATCAAAGGGAGTCCCAGCGGGGAAGTGATTTTTTTCCCCCTTTGATTTAAATTTGAACTAGGGAATGACTCCTATCCAAAATATAGGAGAAAACCAGAAGATGGAGGTCACATCAAAATGAGACAATATGGACGTCAAGTTGAGCAAGAAATCACCAATCAGTGGGTAGTGCCTTACAATACATATTTGTTGCGATAATTCAACTGTCATCAAAGTTGAAATCTGCTCATCAATTCATCCAATCAATGTAATGTTATTCAAGTAATATATATATATATATAATGATGCGATAAATAAATTGTTGTCTAAATTATGCAAAAATGAAAATAATATTGACATCTCATTTTAACAGATATATTTACCAAAATTACGCAAAAATATTAACCACGACCTCCAGAGACTTCGGAATCTCCAGCAACTCATGTGGACGGTATCCTTGTTTACGTTGGTGAATACTGCCATAATCCTTGCTTTAAGTTCATCTCTTTTCTTACAAGGAATTTTGTTAGTCTCTCGCTTTTCTGCGGCCTACACATAATAATAAAGTGTTTTTCAGTTTGGGTGTGATGTGTTCGCAGAAATTCTCTGACATCTATAATTGGATTCTCCTGCTTGTGTGGCATGGTGCAGAGTCCTGTTGCTAGACATAGGGTCTTCCAGCAGCCAACCTCTTGACCCAAGACAGCACTACCTCCCCAAGGCACTTAATGTAGGCCTCCGTGTTGAGTTTGGGGCCCACACCAACAAATTCGGAAGTTCTTTTATTAGAATGATCAGTGAGGTTTTCGAGCTGCCGTATCTTCGTAATCACCATTAGACTCATCCAACTCTTTCCGAATCCTTTGCACGCATCAAATTGAGACGCAAATACTCTCAAATGTTGATATTGGATCTTCCGCTGCGAATGCCAAGCAGTACAGCATGCCTTTTCCAAATTTCTGCTGGAGTGTGTATTGCGTTATGGCGTTCTTTTTCTCACAGTGCCCAACCTATGCCGTCGAAAAAATCAAAAACAATGCGCATGCGCGAAGTGAAAAATATAAAATGGCGCAAATTCAATCATCGCACCCCGTATGAAAATTTCTTTGCTCGAATAATAAGTATGGTCTGCCACATATAAACATAAATAATCACACCCAGTTTGTAACGCGGTTAGCAAGGCTAACTTCACCTGTTCAGACACTTACAGGTAAGACCATGATGTCATATCGACGGGGCGGGGTGGTACCGAACAATCGTCATTCTTTTTGTATTACATTGGTACGAGACAAGTTCCATTTATCCCAAGAGACGCTACTTTACGGAACAGACTCCGGAGCGAATGTTTCCCCGAACGCTACGAACTTAACCTCTTCAATTCGAAGATCGACTCTTACCCCATAATCTGCACTTCCTCCGTGCACCATCCTCATTTAGTAATCCTCTACTTAGTGCCTCTTGGGCCTTTAAGTTGTGAACATTTACTAAAAAATGTTGTTTCTTAAACCTTACCCAAACATCTGATTTTGTTCATTGAAACGCTAAATAAGACATGTCAATGCACTCATTCGTGCGTAAAAGAATCAATGACCAAATTAGAATAGTAATGGTGAGACACTTATAAAACTTACTGCTGGTTGTAAGAAGTCATTTGTTATGCAAATAAGTCCAGTGTTGGATATTAGTGACCGAAACACTAATCAACGGAAGTGAGCTATGTCGCTTTTCATTGAAATAATTTATTTTAGTCTTTTCGATAGGCGGCCGAAGAGGCACCAGAATCTTTTTCCTTTTTTTTTATCGCTATTATATTTCATTTTTCTTTCTTAGATTTTGGTGGGTGCTGAATAGCGTAACGGCGATCGTCAAATAGGAAATAAAATTAGAGAGTCGAGTTCATGTCTCTATGCAGGCTGCTTGCATTCAACTTACACGGGACGAGTAGCGCCCAATGATGATTGACACTTAACAGTTAAATGTAGAAAAAGACGGCACTGTGGCATAGAACCTGGAAAGGATTGAATAGGTTTTAATGATAATTGGAATTAAATCTGAGTAATTAGATGATTTGATGGAACCTGAATATTAACTTGAAGAGAAGTTCATTCGTATAGCCAATCGCTAGTTCGGAATCAGATTCTCTCGAAAAGCTCCTTTCTGATTAATTTGTTTACTTAAAGACAATATCCATCGGAATGGCGTGGATCCTTAAGCCGAATATTTTTTTAAATAAGCTTTCCTGAAATCTCTACCACATTTGATCAACCGCCCTATCGGCTGGGGTTGTATAACGCTGAATGAAACATTACAAAGGAATAGAATCACCCCTCTCCAAACAAATGAAGCTATCTGTTTGCCGTAGGTGGTAACCCTAATACCCAAGGACGGAAACCAGGAGGCCTAGAAGTCCATGCTTTACGGTCTATAAGATAGACAACTGTACTCTTTGTCCTTACATAGGCTAGACGAGCGACTGGTTATGACAAAACCTAGCACCTATATAATTAAGCCCGAAATTATCTACCAAACTTTTCACATAACGATCAAACACCCTACCTCATTATTATTATTATTTTAAAAGAACTAGAAGGCGAATTTTGAAGGTCAGTCGTGTCGAAAAGAAACATTGACCACTATTCCAAATTAAGGCATCAGATGTTTTAGGTACTGAAGCGTATAATTAACGATAGCTCAAAGACATATCTCGATGAGAGTATACCGGTAGATCTACCCCGAATAGGTTTAAACCCTTTGATAAATTTCGTGGTGGGTGGTGGAGCACAAGACCAATGAAAATAAATAGCAAACATTAATAAAAAAAACGAATGAGATCTCTCTAACTCTGATTCAGAAATAGAAGCCGTAACAGAATTTCCGAGATTCATCGCGATAGAATCTGTGATAGAAATTTCTCTGGTCAATATGTCATTATTTTGGATTGAAAAAGCCATTACTAGCAGGGCAAGTTCACAAACACTAAGGAAAATGTGAAGTGCCCTGCTACATGTAGAAATCAACAACAAAAATACATGGCTAGCATATTCAAAATAAAGGCTTTCCATCATTTAAAGAATGAATGACTGAACAACCTCGAATGGAGCTGTCAATAATAGGGAGTTGTCCCTAGTTACGATAAAGGAAATAAATACAGCTTTGAGAAAGCAAAGTCGTTACAAACTGTAGAATAAGAGTAGAAAGGGGAAATCAAAACATCATAACACATTAACTAAATAAAGATTGACTTTATGATTGAGACGGTCGAACAATCCATCCTCAATCCCTTGAGATGTTCCAAGTGTCAAAATTATGGACATCCCAATACAACTGAAGAGGACACCAGGTCATATTGCGGCAGAGTGAACTCATAATATGAAAATCGCTAATTGTTATAAAAGCCATCTGGCCTTTGCGAAATCTGCCTGCTTATATATAGGCCCCATGTGGGCACCTCGAAGCGGTATAATGGTTAGCAAGCTTGTCTCGCTAGAACAATTACGACTGAATAGTGAGTTCAATCCTCACTAGGTGCCCCATACTTTCAGCCTTGTGCCACATCTAAGCTACGCTTGGAAAATCACTATATAGGCCACACGTACCACACCCATTCACACGTGCTGAAAAATTATAAACCAACATGTACAACATACCATGCAACACTCACGTTGAAACACATTTACCTGAATGTATTTATTTAGCACCTGTAAGACAAATACTACAAGGAAACTAACGTGGGAATCTATTTGAAAATTCTGAAAGCGTTAACAATGTCCTACTTTAAAGAAATACGTTTATGTCAAAAACATACAACACACCAGATCCTGTACAAACTATAAAACATACGTTTACCCTGAAAATATAAACTTATGTACAAAGTATCTGTAGTTTAAGGCATACAACTTGTTTCACAATAATGGATGCGATGAATAAATTGTCGTCTAAATGACAATAACACTGACATTTCATTTTAACAAATATATTTACCTAAATTAGACAAAAACATCTTGAAAATACTAAAGAGTATATTTATTCAATAAAATCACCATTGGTTTCAACCACGGCTTCCAGGAAACTTCGGAATCTCATGCAACTCTTCGGATGGTCTCTTTGTATAAGTTGGTGAATGCTGCGATAATCCTCGTCTTCAGTTTATCTTTGGTGTTACAAGGAATTTTGTTGGTCTCTCGCTCAACTGCCCCCCACACATAATAATCAAGGGGGTTGCAGTCTGGGAAGTTAGGTAGCCAGATGTAAGCGGGGATGTGGTCGCAGAAATTGTCTGAAAACCATGACTGGGTTCTCTTGCTTGCATGCCATTGTGCAGAGTCCTGTTCCCAGACATAGTCATTGAGCAGCCACCCTTTTGGCCCAGAGCAGCACTACCTCCTCAAGACACTTGAGATAGGTCTCCGTGTTGATTCTGAGGCCCTGTGGGAAGATAAAGGAAAACATGTCACCATCACTAATGAACACACCAAACACCTTCGTAATCACCATTAGACTCATCCAACAAACCAATTATCTAGGGTGTCAATGAATCAGGAACTGGAACACCAAAGCTGCAAAGTTTATAGTTTCACATCTGGTCCCGTAATCAAGGGTTCTTGATAATGAATTCACCACCTAATGTACAGTGCTATATTTCTTCTTCTTTTATGTGCCGTGTCCCTTCAGAACATAGGCAATCATGGCCCGCCACATTTTCCTGTTCCTTGTAGCTCTTAACAGGTTTTCTTTTTGCTATTTCTCCCAAACCTTGTTCTAGCATACATTTACTCAAGGCCATCAAGTATGTCACAAGCTGCTTTCCTATGTTTTTCTCTTTAGGGACTGAGAAAACAAGCTCGATCCCTCTAAGGCTAGAAAATCTCTCCTCGGTTAATGATTAAAACAGTAGGGCAGTTAATGCTTTAACTTTGAAAGGTATTCCAGCTAAAAGGTTGTAAATTCTGACGCTGAAAATATAACAGCTTGCGATTTCCTGCAGCTCATCGCATAAAAGGACATTATTATTATGGTTTTGTATTTATTTAATAAAACCTTAAGATGCGCTTGCCGTAAAACGATAATTAGAAAGTTTCTTACCCGGTTGGATTCATTATTAGCTGTGGTCAGTGTTCAAGCCCATGCAAAAGGCAATATTTCCAATACTCTCGGGTAGATCTTCGGCACTTGGAAGGCTGTCGCAACACAACCTACCAGTCTCCAATTAGTCTTTAATTTACTAAGAGTGTGATTGAAAAGTTTTAAAAAATCCTTTCACCTAAGATTCCATTTCAATTGTCTGCAATAAATTATGGCTCAGTGAAAAAGAAACTTTTGGAAATTATCTGAATTCATTTTTCTTATTCACTCAGCAAAATCTTATTTGTTCTTGAGATTTTACTTCCCAGAGCGGGACTCACCAATTCCGCGGTCGTAATTGAATGTCCTGAAAGCCTTCTACTGTTCAGTATTCTTTTTTATTTCAATCATTCTCATCTGCCAATGTAATTTAGTAGCAAACCGGACTTAAATGAGAATTCCCAACACTCAAACCTTATAATAAAGCAAACGTCTTCCATTGCACGTGACTCCCTGATAAATTACTCGACTTCTGTAAAATTTCATTTCCATTGGCCAAGACACTGATTAAGATTCCCGTTCTCACCAATTTCATCACCAAACGCCATGTTCGTTTTTAAAACGTAAGAGAGAAAAAAAAGCCTCGACGTCGTTCGATTACCAATCAGCAAAAGTCACTATTGCGTGTTCTTCATAAACTTGTAAATGAACCAACCGGAATTCTATATTAACGCCGATTGCCATTTCGCAGATGCTAAATCCAGAAAATGACTCCCACGTAATCGTTTGATCATATGATCAAAGGAGAACCAATGAAAACGACTCTTTTAAATAGCCTCATTTACTGGCTAAAGCTGAAGGTAATCAGAAGATAAATACGTTTCACGTTAAATGACAAATTACAATCCTGGATTCTATCGTTTCTTCAGCTTGTGTACCAAGCCTGTTTTAGCAAATAGATTTTGACATGGCGGTTTAACTAGCCCCACCCACTAATTCTTGCTATTTTTACCTATGATTCCTGGGAAGAGTGGATATCACTTTTGTTTTGGGGGTTGTCCTACAGCTAGACTAATTTCCAAACATAGGACAGACAGGTCTCTACCGATAACTGGTAGTTAAGATGGATTCACTGTCTCATCCAAAATGCGAACGCTGCTCGCTGGCTTCATTTCCATACATTTTAATCTTCACCCATAAATTTGTCTTTCTTTATTCGGTTTAGGTTGAGTTCTTTTTTTTATTTTACAATTTATCAATCTTTTTCAGGTTATTTAAAGGCAGAAATATTTTTTTAGATTGTAACAATCTTTTTCTGGGATGATTTAATGATTTACTGGTACAAGTGCCACTAATTAACCCACAGCTGGGGAGACAAAAGCTGAATACATGCCCTTTCTCGAGGGTATTTGTACTTAAATGAACGTAACGAATTCGACTGGAATTGAGACGTGCCTCTCCACTTCTGAGCCGTATTTCATTACACCACCTGCACCTCCAGCTTACAGAACCTGATATTTCTCAAATGGTCACCCATCTAAGTACTGAGCAGGGTCGACGTTGCTTAACTTCGGTGATCGCAAGAGAGTCGGTTCTTCAACGTGATATGGTCGTAAGCCTCTTCGGGTCAAGATATGGCAAACCCTGCCGCAATATTTGAAGTTTCATTCTCGGTAGAGAATGAAAGAAAAGAAAATTGTGAATTGAATGTCTACCTGTAAATATGATTCGACCTTCGGAAGTGAAGCCTTGTCAATTAATTTAAATTAGCGTTTCTTTTGTCTTAACTGACAATGCTTCCTCTCTGAATTTGGAGTCACGTGATTATTAATATTATTAGTATATGTAAATAAAAATGGTCGCGTTCGGAAGTAGGCGATATATGTAGCCTTCCTGTTTAAATTTCACTAATCGGTAAACAGCGCGCCAGAAGAGAAACGAATAAATCCGCTAGTTTTTTTTCTTTTTTTCTTTTCTTTTTTTCTTTCAATCTGCAATGTTTACTAACGATCGTTGAATGACGATCTGAAAACTGCAAAAAAAAAATGCAGATAAATATGAAATAATAATTAAATAATATTTAATTGATACCATCCTGTGTAGTCTGTAGTAATTAAAGTTGTTAAGACTTGAGCGTCAAATTCTTTTTGCTTGCTTGGTGTCGTAGAAATTTGCTTTACGATTAGCAGCAGTTTCAGGGTACTTACCGATTCCATTTTTCCGAGCAAGTAACTCTTATCCGACCCGCATATATCGTGTGTGTGTGCATATATAAGTAGCACACAATGAGTACCGGTGGTAATAAATCAGGGCTCGATGTAAAAACAACAGCGCTCTTATACCACCAATAATAATATACATTTTGTTCCGCACCGTTTGTTACAATTCTGAGTTTCAGGCACAATCATCAGGCGTAATTCGCCCCAGACGTTTGCCTTGTCCATGAATAAAATGTATACAGGAATCCCTCGATTAGTGCGTCTAATGTGTATATCGGTAACTAGAAAAAATCAATTTTCAATTCCTATCGTTAAACTGAATATTTTACCGCCCTAATCGGGTATTATGTATGCACTAATCGAAATTTGGTACATGACATTTTAGCTCACTTATCGAAAACGCATTAATCGAGGAATGTCTGTATTTATTATTATTAGTGTGTGTGTGTGTATATATATATATATATATATATATATATATATAATATGAAATGAAATCCGACAATTTCAATATTTTTATTGTTCAAACGCTATTTTCATAGTTACAAATATTTAAGTAAATGCTCTGTTTATAATAAACAGTATTAACGACATTTACCGGCCTGTATCGTACACGGAACATTTCATAGTATCTGATACTATTTGTTTGCGTTAAGATACGCTTCGATCAGATCTGACCGTTCGAGAGAAATCATGGGAAATTTGTAGTTTCAACCTTGCTAACCAAACTCTTCCTTTGTAGCTTAATGGTATAGCACGTCAGGCTATATGAGGGTTCCGTGTAGGATACAGGTTCGATTCCTGTCGAAGTACGCATATTTTCTATGAAATTTCTCGGAGATTCTAAGCGGCGTAACTATATTACTCATAAACGAATATTTAAAAATTATTTTTAATAAATTATTTATGTAAGCCTTTAAAGTATAAGAAGTTAGATTTATATAAAAATCTTGATCGCCTGATATTTTCCTTCCGTTTAGTCTTTATCCAAAAAAACATAGCCGTAAAACTCGAATTATTTTGAGTACGCTGATATATACAAATAACAAATCAAAGTAATTTTTAATTTCGAAACGGGATTTTTAGAGAAAAACTTTGACAAATCCGCTGAAAGATGTTTCTGTAAAAACATTAGCATGCCTGAAAGAAAATGTGTCGTCTGTTTGATTGGAAGTAGCTTTTTTCTGTTTTTGCTAAAAATGCCGAATTCTCAGAAATTAAAATTTGCTTAAATTTCAAATAAGATTAAATCGTTCAATAAAAACAAATATGGCGTCTATTGTTGTCTTTTTTGTGAGTCAGTAAATAAATTAGATTTACTGTCGAGAAAGACATTTTTTTCTTTTCGAAAATCACACAAATAAAACTTTACCATACTTAAAACTAAAATTTCTGCTGATAAAAAATCTACTTTTCGGACAATCAGAGAAAAGGAAAAAAAATTATTTGATTTAAATAACAACTGTTCTATTTTCTTTTGCTTCGTCAATGGATTCCCTGTACGGATTCCTTGTATAGAATTCTAACATTAAATGTTTCATGTTCAAATTTTTATCGCAAATTAAAAATGTGCAACATTACAAAGAGGAAAATTCTTTTTTATAGTCTAAATATATTTTTTCTCAAAATGCAATATACATCTATAAGCATTTTACATTAGATCTAGTTTCAAGTAATAAGAAATGTTTCTTTATGGAATCCATTTTATTGCGAACATATATTTATAGAAAAAGTATTTACAATTTGTGTTTGTAATTTTACTTTCTAAATTTTGTGGTATTTTTCTCGATAATTTGTTGTTTATTCCTTTCTTGTAGTTTATCGCTCGTTGAATTTTGAAACTTACTTGAACGATGCTAACCTTGCGATACAATGACATTCCCAAGAGCAAAAAAGTGCTGTTCAATCTGAATTCTGCGACTGGCGCTCGAGACCAGTTTTCAAACCCAGATAACAAACAATAATTTCAGAGTGACTGCTTAAACAGGTAGACGTTCTCCTGTTGTAAAATTGATGTAATATACTATTTTTCTTCGTGTTTATGCTCAGAAAACTTTATTATTAATAAATATTAATGTTTATTCACTTACATAAAAGATTAACGGTTTAAATTAAATATTCAATGAAATGAATCTTCATAAATATTCAAAGGAACAACCGATAATCCCGGATTAATGGAACAAAAGTTTTCAGTAATCGTTCTTTGGCGGCGCTGGTTGATGACCCTTGTCTTCCAGAATGTTGCTTACGAACGTCGTGAAGATTTTCATTTGCTTCAAACTTATCTCTGGTGCAAGCAATGGTGCATCGCGTTGGTGGAACTGGCTTCTAAATTGACTCTGCATTTCTTTGATTTCGTGCTTTCAGTAACACTTTGACAAATATTTCTTCAAAACTTATTTGTACTCATGCCATTATTAGGTTGCATTAGATCTGAAAAAATATTCAAGAAGTTATAGTGTCAAAAAATGAGTATATTTTGAGTCACCGAGTATATATATATATATATATATATATATATATATATGCAATTAGAATGAATCAAATACAAATTCAAACGTTCATAACATTAATTTAAAATAGAGCTCAATACGAAAGTAGAACTATAATTCTTTATTATAGGTTATTACACGTGGACACACACATTACCGCTACAAAAATACATTGTTTCGATGCAACATAGCATCTCATCAGGCGGTGGTGAAATGATGATTATAACCATTTTTAATAATAATAATACCAAGTGATATTGAGCGAAACTTTGACAGTAGTTCAGTATGAAACGCACAGAATCGTGATACGTAGAACAGACTCCCGAGGAGATGCTTCTCCGATCACAGTGATTTTAACCTCTTCAAGACTAATATCAACAGTTATCTATTCCCCATATCCTCATAAGTACTTCCCTCTTCTTACGCCTATACATCAACCTCATTCTTTAATTCTCTACCTTGAGTGGCTCTAGGGTCTTGTATTGGATGAACAACAAATATATAAAAAAAAGTTAAATTTGTTATCAGGTAATAGAGCAAACTAAATGTGCAAGAGGAAAGAAAATGTTTGTGATACTTTATCTATTTTATTTATTAAATAAATCGATATTTGTATATAATTTCGAATAGAAAACCTGGCGAATGGATCAGGGAGAGAATGCGAAGATACAGGAAGTGGGTGAACCATATGAGATTCTAGTTGTCGACATTTGTGTAGTTTCCCCTCCTCCGCTCATTCTTCCCTAATTCCACAGATGTAACATTTGGATTTGGATTTTACTATGAATAATAACATGTTAAAAATAGAATTGAGGGAAAAGTGAAAGTATGACTAAGAACTAGATCTCCTCAAATGTGAAAAAATCCAATTCTCTTCAAAATTAATCGCCAGGAAGGAATAGAAACCGTTGGGGAAATCTAGTGAGAACCCAAACAGCTGCTGCACAAGCCTAATCCGATATCTGAAATCTCTACTATCGGCTAAAGAATATTACCGATCAAGGTTGGTATAAATCAAATTGAAAAAATAAAAACAAGAATGTCTACTCATCCGCTTCACATTGACAAGATGCCTGCTTAATGGTTGCAGTAGTTGCGTATATTAACACTGGCATTTATGGTCGGTAAAATCTTGAATGAAATAAAAAACAAAGTCAGGTCTCTGATTTGACCTTGTATCAGAATTGTGATAACCTATTTTTGTTTTGTTTCGTTTTTGCCTTATTTGTTATTGATATGTTGTTGTTTTTTATTGCTGTGTATTTTTGTATTCTTTATCTTTTTGGTTGTTTTTTGTTTTTGTGGGGGTTTTTTTGTAGTTGTTCTTTATTGCTATTTTTCTAGTCGAGTCGTTTTTGTCTTGTTTCGTTCTTTTTTGTCTTGTTTCGTTCTTTTTTGTCCGCTTGTTGTGTCATTTTTATGCCATTCAATACTACGTTTTTAGATAACCCGTGCAATTACCAATAGAAAACCTGCCCCTTCTTAAGCAGCCATATTTTGGGTCAATAAATGCTGTTTGATTTTCCGGTCCTCTCGCCATCGGCTCCATTATTTAAAAAAAAAAAGAAAAACAAAATTATTAAACCTCTTTCAAAAATTGTTCTTTTCTTTTTACTCAAACAAAATTTTCGAAACTTTCAAAACACGACAATTGGGGCTCAAAAATTCATATTCCTAAGTACTTGAGCTCCTATACAGGAATCCGTTAGGCGTGCTTTCTGGTGTCCTATTTTCGCAATATCAGTTACATACCAGCTGATCTTTACCGTGCACTTCAGTTATGATACAAAATCTATTTTATCCTTCTGCTGATACTTGGCTATTTTATTTGAAAAAAATCCTTAAGCTTAGCCATGGTTATCAAAATCCTTAAGCTTAGCCATGGTTATCAAAATCCTTAAGCTTAGCCATGGTTATCAAAATCCTTAAGCTTAGCCATGGTTATCAAAATCCTTAAGCTTAGCCATGGTTATCAAAATCCTTAAGCTTAGCCATGGTTATCAAAATCCTTAAGCTTAGCCATGGTTATCAAAATCCTTAAGCTTAGCCATGGTTATCAAAATCCTTAAGCTTAGCCATGGTTATCAAAATCCTTAAGCTTAGCCATGGTTATCAAAATCCTTAAGCTTAGCCATGGTTATCAAAATCCTTAAGCTTAGCCATGGTTATCAAAATCCTTAAGCTTAGCCATGGTTATCAAAATCCTTAAGCTTAGCCATGGTTATCAAAATCCTTAAGCTTAGCCATGGTTATCAAAATCCTTAAGCTTAGCCATGGTTATCAAAATCCTTAAGCTTAGCCATGGTTATCAAAATCCTTAAGCTTAGCCATGGTTATCAAAATCCTTAAGCTTAGCCATGGTTATCAAAATCCTTAAGCTTAGCCATGGTTATCAAAATCCTTAAGCTTAGCCATGGTTATCAAAATCCTTAAGCTTAGCCATGGTTATCAAAATCCTTAAGCTTAGCCATGGTTATCAAAAGGAGACATGTAACTTAGTGGAATGAATGAAAATGAAGGAACGATGACCTGCTAGATGCTGAAATTGTTTACTGCTGTCCAAACCACATCATCATGACAGCATAATTCTTCCTCCTCTTTTGGCCAATGATTCGTATGTGTGTTGCTAAAATTATGGATAGATTATGACAGAAACATGAAATAATGAAGAACTATTGTCCTCATCTTTGTCGCCATATTTATCACAACGTTTCGGCCGATGTACACTCTGGCCTTCTTCGGGTGGTTGGAATGTCGAACTGAACCCTTCATTTCGCTCACTGGGGTAGACTGTTCTAGTTCCACGTGCCATGTCTAATGGATGACCGTTATCAGTTATCTCCTGTTAATTGCCCTCTCCAAGTTCTCCACTACCTTAACCAGGTATTGAACGCACACTCTTTGGGTCCTGTCACTGGATCTAACACCTTTATCCACTCTGCCACGTGTCCTGTGTATGAATTTTTGGGTATTATAAACCTGTCGTCTTCATCAATCATTTTTTACCAGTGCTCATATTGCAATTTTGCTGTTATAATTCAATGTTTTTACCAGAGCTCATATTGCAATTTTTGTTGTTATTATCGCTTTTCTCTGGCACTCCTTATTACTGGTTCCCATATTGTATTCATTTCCATGCTTTGTCGGCTCAGATTTTTGTGGCCTAGCATGTGTGCTGATTCCTTAAGTTTTCGAATTTTCCAATTATGTTCTTTGTCTATGATCTCAACCTGATCCTGCAGATCGCGGTGATCTCCCTTTTCTCTTCGTATGTAGTCAGCTACGCCTGATTTTTCCACTTCCCCTCGTGTTACAGCTTTCTGATGTTCTTGAAGCCTTATCTTAAGGGGGCGGCCTGTCTCCCTTTTATATTTCTTTCCGCAGCTGCACGGTATGGCGTACACACAGTCTTTAGTCATGTTCTCTATGGGGGTCTTACACTGGAGAGGTATCTGCTAAGTGTCGTCCAGCTTTTGAATGTTGTCCTGATGTTATATGGACCGCAGATCCTTTGTAGTTTCTCTGATAACCCGTTCACATATGGCAGGCAGACTGTTTTCTGAGTGTTCTTGTCCTCTTCTTGTACCCGCTTATGTCAGTTTATTGGGGCTGCTACCATGTACCCAGGGTAGTTGTTACATTGTAGGGTACTACTTATACTGACCAATTCTTTACCTAATGAAAAGGTCTAGGGAGGAAGAAGACGAAGTAGAAGAACCAATTGAGAAACGTGCTGGCCGAAGTAGGGCGGAGAGGCACATGGAGAAAACCAGGTCACTCTCCTTACCTGCTTCGCCAAGAGAAACCATAGATTTAAAAGCAAAACCAAGAAGCCTCTCTATTTCCCTTTCCCGTGCTTACCCCCCCTCTCCCTCAGATCAATCACCACCCCCTCACACATCCACTTCTTCCCCTCCCCACCCCTCAAGGGATAAGAAGAAAAAGAAACTTTTTCCCGGCCCTGACGAAATCTGTAAAGTAGACAGCGACGAAATTAAAAAGGGCATGTTCAAACAAAAAAAGTGACCTTTTAGGGCTCCTGTTAAAAATGGACACTGTTGATGACAAGTCAGTCGAGGATCCCCGCAATGTCCCACACGCCGCAGGAGTCATTACCCTTGTGAGGGATACCTCAAGGTATGGAGCCACCTTTCTGAATCGAAGGAAGCATACCCTAAAATAAGGGTGTTCGGATTGGACAATGCCAACTTGAAAAAACTAAGACATTTTTGTTCTGGGAGGGTCCCTATGATGCTCTATCCCTCCTTATATAGGGCAGTCAAACTAAACTACCCCACGGACGTCAGCGGCATTGTCCTGGATGGTCGGATGACGACGGAGTTGGGAACAGGGAGCCTGGGACAATCCATCGGGGTCCTGTCTAACGCAGATTTTCGGCCTGTATGTGAGTAGGTCTCTTTTTTCTAACTTTTCTATTTTTCAGGCCTAATCGATGTCTATCGAGATAGCCAGTTTAAATGCGAATGGCTTGAGGGATCGGGGTAAGGCTGCTCGCCTGCTCCGTGACCTCTTGTCGTTCGGCGTGGATGCCACCGCGATTCAGGAGACCCACTTTGTTTCCAACGTCGATTCGTGTGTGTTGTCTAACGACTTTGTCGTCTATTCAGCATATGGGAACCGACAGGCCAGAGGAATCTCTTTGCTGGTGAAGCGTACTCTTGATGCGAAGGTGGAGCTTGTGCTTACCGATGCCGAGGGCCGACTGATCGTGGCCGATATTGCTGTGAAAAGTGGTTCGTTTCGACTCGTTGTGGTATATGCGCCCAACGACCAGGAGGAGTGGGTTTCGTTTTTTCGGCGGTTGGAGCCGTTTCCAGTGGACCCAACGCGCCTAGTCTTAATGGGGGACTTGATTACTGTCCTGGACACCAAGTTAGATCGGGGGAGGGGTGCTAGAGGGAGAAGGGGCGATCGTAGCTTGGTTGATCTGATCAACGAATTTGGTCTCGTTGATAGATACCGGGTCGATCACCCCCGGGGGGGATGTGGACGTGGGCTCTTAGTTGGCCTTCTGGTCCGGAGGTTAGCTACCTGGATGTTAGAGGAGCCGACGTAGACTTGTTAGATTGTCCCACATTCCACTGGGTAGGCTAATCGAACCACAAACTTGTTTGTGCCCGGATGACGTTAGATTGTAGGCCGAGAATGGCTGGTTACTGGAAGTTCAATCTGTCTTTACTGGACAGGCGGGACTTCCGGGAGTAGCTAACTAGCTTAGTGCAGCGGGAGCTAGTGGGGGCGGTTATCGGGAATAAATGGTAGGATAGACAAATGTACGATTAGGTCCTTCACCACGGATTTCAGCAAACGGCTACCCCTAGAGCTGAGAAGATAAAGACGCTTAAAGCTAGTCTTTCCCGGGCGGTGGCTTGGTGGGATCCCTTAGAGATAGCTTTAGCTAGGGATGCCGTGGAGCGTTCGAATAGCGAGCGCAACATGGACCAGGTAATTAGACATAGGTTAAGCAATATGTCTTCCGAAGCAGTGAACATGGGCGCAGACTTGCGCAAGGAAGAGGTCCGTCGAGGGTCTAATCGGTACATTCGTGAAGTCAAAACCCCGGAGAGGCATACTCTTCGGGCCACTGACGATATGTGCGAGGCGTTTCGGCGGCATTTCGAGAGCCGCTTTACCAAGAAGCCTGGTCTTCGTGAGGACGAGTTTCGCAGCTATTTGGCTGATTTTCCTCGGCTTTCGCCGACTGAAGCGGCTAGCTGCGATGAGAGATCACGGACGGCGAGGTCTACGCGGCATTGAAAAAGGTCGTCAGATGCAAGTCGCCCGGTCTGGGTGGTTTGCCTTATGAATTGTACTTGAGGCTGTCGCACATCTTTGTCCCGATTTTGACTGTGGTTCCGGTAGGGTTCCTTCCCAGACCGGTTCTCCAGGGGTGTGATCGCGCTGTTAAAAAAGGTGCAGGGTGTTGGGGGAAACTAGATGATTACAGGCCCATAACTCTGCTAAACACAGATTTTGGCCAAGATCCTGCAGGAGCGTTTTCAGTCAGTTGCCGAGTCTGTTGGGTCTTGAGCAGACTTTTGCTGTGAGGGGCCGAACAATTCAGAGCAACCTGCATCTGATCCGCACTATCATAGAGGGTGTAAAAGACGACGATGAGGCCGCGCTTGTTGACCATCGCTACCTTGATGCTGTCCTGCAGGCCGCCGGATTCGAACGCGACTTCTGCCGATGGATTAGCCTCCTCAGTGCTGTGGTACAAGTGAACGAAAAGCTGTCGGGCGCTTTTGCGCTGTCTAGGACGTCCGTCAGGGTTGTCTACTCTTGCCACTACTTTATAATTTGGCGTTGGAGCCTCTCCTTCGCCGGCTGAGGGACAGGGCGTGCAGTCCGCCCCTACGTGGAATCGCCGTTCCTGGAGCGAATCGAGCCAGGGTTTCCGCGTACGCCGATGTGGTATCTGTTTTCGTATCGTCCCGCAGCGGCATTGAGGCAGTTCTGAAGTCGCTTGATCGTTACGAAAAGGTGACAGGGGCCAAGATTAACCGCGACAAGTCTTCCGGCTTGCGGTTAGGTGCCTGGAAGGGGTTGATCTTCCGGGGCCCTTCGGTTGGACGGACGGTCCTGTCCGCATTCTTGGAGTATGGTTTGGACCCGACCTCCAGCTGGAGAAAAATTGGTCTGAAGTACGAGCAAAGGTTGACGCGGCCGGTCAAACTTGGCGTCGACAGAGGTTGTCCATGAAGGCCAGGGCGGAGGCGTGTGCCACTTACGTTTTCCCTCTTGTCCTTTATCGATTGTCCGTACTTCCCCTTTGTAAAGGCCATAGGAAGCCGCTCGAGCGCTTGCTATCCTCCATTTTATGGAGGGGACGCAAGCATCAGGTCGACAGAGGAGTCTGTGCACAACGTCCGTGTCATGGGGGAGGGGCTGGGAATGCCACAAATTCCCCTCTAGGTTGGCTTTCCTACGCCGCGCATTGACAGGAGATTCGATTATGGCGGGGATTGTTAGGGACGCATTCCCTTTCCTTACTATCAGTCCCCCAGCTCACGGGTTGAGCGCCATCGTAAACCCCGGTTTCAATCGGATTTCTTTCTCGAGTGTCGGTCTGCCTTGTTGGCTGTTCCTTGGTCCAGTGATCTTTCACGGCCTGAGAAGGTCTTCTATCGTTATTTAGTGGAGGGGGCCGCGAAGGATCCTCTACGTGAACGGCTAGACTTGTAGGAGGAGGAGTTTCGCTCTTTCTGGTCTTGGGCGCCAGCGGCGGATTATCTCAGTAACCCTGAGTTTTCGCTTACCTGGCGATTGGCTCGGAATCGTCTGCCTCTCAATTACATGGTCTTCATATGGGGCTTGGCGGATTTTCCTGACTGTTAACGGTGTGATCTTGGTTTAGAGGAAACGTCTTCGCACGCCTTCTACTATTGTCCCCGCGTCCACCCCTTATGGGACCATGTCGGCGAGTTGACGACTCGTCTCTCTCCCGAACATCTCGTGCTCATTGATCGCGCATACGCGTGTGACAGTGTGTCGCCCCCGTTTTCCGGTGTGAAACGGATGTTGTTTCTGACACTGATGGCCACGGCCCGAATGGTGATTTGGACGACGCGAATGGAGGAAGTCTTACGAGGTATCCGCCTTTCTTATCAGGATCTAATCTGATTCTTTGAGCATCAGCTCAAGATGAAGATTAGAACTGATAGAAAATGCTTGCATTCGACAGTCTTCAGCGAAAGGTGGTTGACTGAAGCGAGCTTGGTTTGTTTGAACGGGACTAGCCTTGATTTTCTCTTTTAGGTCAACCTACGTCACATCGGGGTGGTTTCCTGTGGGGCCCTCCCACTGTTTAGGTTAGACAAGCCTTTGTGTACCTAGTTAATGTGAGTAAGTGTTGTTCCTGGCCTGTTCCCGGCTGCCTCTTTGGTTATGATCCAAGTCAAGATTCCCAACCTCCCCAGTTTGTTTTTGGCCCTCTTTTTATCTCGACTGGGTCAGATTTTTATTCCCCATGTCTGTATATATTTTCTTCATTTCCCACTCCTTTAGTAAGAGAGCTTCTTGATTTTGTCCAATGGCCAGAATACAGCGGCTCCTCTCCTTCTTTGGACGGGCCCTACTAACATCAGTTATGTTTAGTTCACTTTGTGTTCATGTTTAGTTTGTTATTGGGTTCATCTCCCTTCCCTCTCATTTTTCATCTTTAGAATTGTATATATAGTTTATTATCATTAATTCTTTATGGCATGGGGCGCGTTTCGTAGGTTCCCCTTTGAAAGAATGTGGTATTATTGTGTATGGAGAATTGATTGGTGACGGACTAGTTTTTATGGTGAATGTGCAAATTGTAATGAGTGAATGGGTCGTGAATCGGATTAGCTAGGTATAAGATAGTGAAGACCAGCCTCAACCCACCCCTTTCTCGGCCTTGTGCCATAATTGTATTTTTATATAATAGATATCCATTTACAAATATCTATCGCTATCGACACCCATTGGATATTGAAGTTTTTCCCTTAAAATTTACGTCACAGAAAATCATAATTATGAAGAACACCTCGGTTTCGCCATATCGTCACTTTGAAATGGCGACAAATGAGATATTGACTTAAAATCGAATTTTTTTTCTTAACCTAGCGTTTATTCTGCTGAATATTTTGAATTCGATATTATTATATCGATACATTTTTTTGTGATTTATTTTAAATCTGTATGTCAAATGCTGGCCAAATAAGAAGCATATTTTACATGTAATGGACTACAAAATTACCCTTTTCATTATTGCATTAGTTAGACTATCGATCATATTTCAAAGCCGCCAACAGTAAAAACTAAATAAATGAAATTCATTGAATCGATACTTACAATAATGCACTTGTGACACTGATCAAAACTCTCGAACGGGCATGGACGTTGTTATGCCCTGGAGAGCAGCAGAGACTGCATTTAACCTTTGTTCTCTTTCTACATCGATTTTCGCGATCAACAAAATTCGATTTTCACCCAATTCGCAATCCTTACAAGAATACATTAATAGGTAACCAGTTAACCATATCGATTATTTCAGAGCTTTCCATTCGCACCACCAACCATTATGTCCTGCTATTTTCATTGGTCCGACATATAAAAAATAATTCCTCTTTCGATATCTGTGTCTCTCTCAACTTTCCACACCTCTATCTCTATTTCTATTCCTCTACTTCTGGTAATTTAACATTTTATTTACAACCAAATTTGCCAGATTGAGCTAGCAAGTAACGAATTAGGCTGAATTTGAAAGTTCTGCGTTTTTCATTTTTCTACTCATTTATTTTGTAAGTTGCAAAAATTATTGCAAGTCACAAAATGGAAATATAGTCGTGCAAAACTTTCAAATTAACCCGGTTCACCATTTGCAACCAAATCCGTGACAAATTTGGCTGTAAACGTAATATTGGCACAGGGCTAGGTATTATTTACTTGTTTTTATCGAAATATATTTGCTACAGCCAACTCGCATTTTAAATATAAGACGTTTATATATCAGTCTAAAGATTATCCATGTTCTATAAATATTCGGACATAATTTTGGCCTGTATTAACATACATACATACATACATACATACATACATACATACATACATACATACATACACACACACACACACATACATACATACATACGTATATATATATATATATATATAATGATTGAATTTCCCCGTATCCTTAGAAACTAATATTAAGAATGTATGTGCTTATAAAACTCAGTAAATTTCAAAATAAGTTATTCCGCTTGAAAATTAAACAGTACTAGGGATTTTAAATTTGAAGTTTTTAGTTTCTGATTTTGAAACCTGGTAATTCCTATGTAGCGATGGAACCATATTTTTAAATTAGCAAATTCATACACACACACACACACACACACATATATATATATATATATATATATATATATATATAAAATATTTGAATTTCATACATTTTAGTACGGGGTGGGACAGTGTTGTGTTGGGACGCTACAATTCAAATTTATATGTGTCTTTCAATCCAGCTTCCAAATACTCGTAACAAGACTTTCTCGCCGTATTTACCTATTATGAACAAATCGTTTACCAGTTAGTAAAAGCTTTATTCGTATATGCTTTGAGATAATTTTTTCGTTTGGAGATCTGTATTGTAATGTATTTAAAATTAAGGTTAGATCAATTCTTATAATTGGGACAATGATTAAGGAACTTCCTTAAATCTGAGTGATTTATATTTGTAGATGAACAAATCTTTAATTTCAAGGAGCAATAAGTGAGTAAATATTTGAATAAGCGTATATTTTATCCTTTCTTCGCAAGACAGAAAATTGTCTTCATTTTAAGAATTAGTGGATGTCTATGTAAAATAATTCATTTGGAATAAGGTAACTCAAAAGTATGAATCTGGTTTCTTGAGGCAGGTTATATTGTTCAAGACAATTTCTCACTACTCCATAACCAGTGGTTGGTAGATGAGAAGATCAGCAATCTTGCCTTTAGCACCCGGCAGAGGTAATAGATAACCACTATCGCGTGAAGATATGGCTTCTTTCAGAAGATTTTGAAGCGAACAGGTTATAATGTTCTGGTTTCTGATTTGGGGAATGTTATCGTGACTCAGCAAAACCGATATATCATAGTGAGGTTTGTTTGGGCAAATACTGTTAAACTGATGTACCTTAAAGAATAAAGTAATTTTTATCTAATTTACCGCGTAAAAATGAATTTGGTGGTTTGCATCATTACTCTCATTATTAATAATGTCCTGATGATACACAAGTTATGGCTCTCGTGGCTTCTCATTATTTCTGACTGGAGTAAATATTTCGTCTTGATGAATTAAGATGAGCTACATTAAATATACACTTCAGTATCTCAAATATACTTATCAGTTGCCTGACCATAGCCGGTTGGTCGTGTCCTCCCGAGGGTCTAATGCACTGTGTATCCTTTTTTTATGGGCAGGTGTAACTGCGTTTATTTTTACATTTAAAGGATAAGACAGCCAAGGCGACTTGGGAGTCACATTTAATCAATTAGGAACAGCACTTCCACTCGAGAACTTGAGTGGAATTGAGTAGACTTGGTTACCCGACCGGAAGGTATTGCTAACTAGACTGGAGTTTGTTAACCAGAATTTAGCATCATAGAAACTTATCGTCCAATGAGCTGGGAAACTAAACTTAAAAATACAAGACTAAAAACTTTTTCGTTCTTTACTTGAATGTAAATAAAAAAAAATGATAATAATTACGCTTTTGAAATGATCACCCAAACAAAATTGATATAGTGCAATGCTGCTTAACATCCGTAGACAAACCAGGATTGTTTGTCAATAGTAGATCGTAACAGTATCCTTACAGCTTGAGGTCCTACGATTTTATAACTGTGAATGAAACTCAACAATCGTAGCACTAATTTCTGTTTATCGTGGTGGATTGAAAAAAATATCTAATGTAAACGTTGTGTAAAATTTCTAATGAATGACGAGCTTAGATTCAATAAAGAAAAAAAGAAATCTTGCAGTCCGAAGTGATTTTAATCCAACCTAAATGTTATTAAAATTCTCCATTCCTATTTAGTATTTGTTTATATCAATCCCTGACAAATAAAACAATGTAGACGGTCAGAAGTAGACATTTAAACTTATTGCAGGAATTAATCCAGGGATTAATGATATGCTAATTTAAACAAACGATTCGTAGCTTATGTTGGTCGAACACTCGAACATAGTTTTGTCACTTGTCAAAATGTAGTGCAATTCGTGCACGTATCGATCTGCACGTATCGATCTGTATATCACAATCAAAATACTATTAACAAAAAACAAATTTTAATAGATAAGACCAAAATATTATAGAGGAATAACTGCAAAGAAATTCTCAAATTTTTTGACGCCATTACAATATGAAAGAAATATTCAGCATTAAATAAAATATCTTTCTCCATAGGAGATCGTATATTGAAGTGTGTCGTGAAGTGTGTCTGCCTGCTACATCGTCTTAACACATAAAACGTGTGACGCTATATTAAAATTATTTTTGTTTTTCTGTTTTTTTTTGGGGGGGGGGTATTCCTGGTGTCCGGTGAAAGCCCGCTTAAATTTCCTACCATCAAATGGGACAGTTGTAGTCTGAATGACGTAAAATGATAAATCCGAGATTAACAAAGACACACAAGGCGGTACCGGAAATATATCTGTACATGCTGTGATTGGAGCGTTTAATGGAAATTCACACGCAGCTAATACGCATTGGTACCCAATCTATTGAGTCAGTCTACTAATCGGTTTCATTCCACCAACTTGTATTCATCTGGTATGTCAGGTGATGTAACTTTTTTTTTTTTTTGAATGGCTCTGCGATCAATATGATGACTGAAAAATCTAAGTGACCTGCCTGCATTCAATCCAATGTGTCGCTTTGCAAATCTGCTTCCAAGATACTCCAGTATTTTTCTTCGTGCTTTTGCTGAATCTTGAAGTCAAATACGAATTTTCAGGACTGGTTGAATGTGGCTTCAAGATTATAAACTTTAAAGGCGATCAATCGCAAGAAAAACGCCAGAAAATTCTTAAAGTTATCCGTGAAGACTGTCACTGAAAACTAAACAATCCATCATAGGATTGGTTGGTTGGTTGTTTTTGTTTAGCGGCATATCAACACCTCTGAGTTATTTAATGACGGAATTTGAATAATTATTTTACGCATTTTTGTGCCTTCAATTACAGATACTTTTTTACATAATTTTATATTTTAAGGTAAACATATGCTTTGTTTTCAGATGTTTTTTAGATACTTTTTAGATAATAATGTGTATTGTTAGTAATTTTTTTAAATGTGTTGCTGGTAATTTCACTACAAAAATGTATTGTTATATTCTTTTAGTGTTGTATTGATTGTTATTTTACTATAAAAATGTATTATTGGTAATTTTATTATAAAACTATACTGTTGATTTTTGTTTTCACTATTTTTTTCATTGCTGGGACTCTAACAGGTGCTACCATCCCGGGTCAGGGTAGACCTGGGAACAACAGCAATTAATAGGTGGTTCCACCTCCAATCTCCCGACCAGAGACCTTGCTGCTGTATGTAGTTTATCGTCATACCCAAGACGGCATATGAATGACAATACTAGTATGTGTGTGCGCGTGTAGGAGGGTCTGTATATCTAGAAGGCATATGGTAGTCCGCGTTTGCTTATAGAGATAATACTGTAAACCAGGAGAATTAATTTTCGCGCTATTGACTCTGAACGTTGACAACAATGGAACCGAGGAAAATCTTCCTTTCTTTTAGACTGATCATCGTTAAGGTTTTCCGTTGTATAAGTTTTTCCCTTACAATATATTTTTTATTTCTGGTGCAAATTCTCTGCAGAAATAGCATCAAAGCTTACATGAACTCGGATTTCGTTAATCATTTTACTAATCACAACAATGATGAATATTGATGTCAAATTTACAAACATTCCATTGAATTCCTTTTGTTTTTTTTTTAGCTTGGCCCCATTTTTATAAATAACCAGAAGTCAGTTTCATTTTTCATTGGCGGGGTCCACGTATAAATGAAACGAATTTACTAATGACTTTTTTAATCACGCACTCTGTACTTTCTCAGTTATAAGGAAAGTGACACTTCAGTCTCTCTTAGAATGTCCTCAGCAGATCTTAGGTCACGAAACTTGATTTAACCTCTCACTAGAAAGAAATGTCTTTATTTAAAATTATCTCCTCTAAATCCCCTCTAAGTCGTCCTTTTTTTTCTCTATTCCCTCTCTCCACCTCTGTTTAAATCAATCTCTCTCTCTCTCTGATGCCCAGTAGCCTGGGTTTAATAGGATTAACGTAACACACACCATATATAGGTAGATAAAATCGTTTTAATATATAGATCGATCAGTTTGGCTTACCTTGCCTATATCCTAACCGATTTACTTAATTTCGTCTCTTTTAGTTTTGCTGTTTCAAAACTCTTACTAAAATCAACATTCAACGCAAACCAGTTTTTTTATCATCTTTGCCAGCAGCTGATCACCTGATTAGTTTTTGTTTTAATTTAGTCTTACTAAAGATGACTTTTGAAACTGAACTGAACATGTCTCAATCAAATATCTATCACTTGAGATCATGACGTTCTGCTATATTTTACGCACACACGTGTGTAGATGTTTTGTTATATAGAAACGTACACAATTGATTTTGTTGAATTCAAATTTTAAAATTACATGCAGAAGATTTAACCATTAATTCTGCCAGCAATCACATTATCTGGTCGATTAAATAAAACGTATTTTTGTGTTGTGACCTCAGTATTATCATCTTCAGATTTTTTATTTTCTTCAGCAACAGTATTTTTTCGACATTTGACAAGATATAGGTTGTGTTTATCTTAAGTCTGGTACAAGGCTCTCTCAGTAATGCTTGAACTAACTGCCCAAGCACGTGTCAATGTTTGGGGGTTTTTTTTGGGGGGGGGGTATATAGTATTTGATTTTAAACATAAAATGCTAAGAAGTGTACGGAAAAGTACTCGGTTCGAACCACATCCCAAAACCTGGCCAAATAAACCAAATACTTTAATTGCTCCCTGTTCGAAGTCGAAGAATTGTCAGCCATCCCCGGTGTATGTGAACGTGATTGATTTAGATAAGTCTGTTCACAACTGAACAAAACCCATTTAATATTAACGTTAAAAACAACGCACGAAGCGTGATGAATGGAAAGTCGAGATATTCAAATGATTGCAGACTTTCTGGAAAATATATTTAAAATAAATATTACTTTTTTTCCCATCAGCACTGTTAATAATATAAATATGAAAGAATAAGATCTTTCGTGACGGGCACTTTAACAACTTTTTTATTCATTATTTCAACAGCTTTGACATTTATTTGTCTGTTATGGAAAACGGAACACCCAATAGAAGACTGTCGTTATCACATCGTTGTATTCGTTTGTCGTTTCACTTTCGCTTTTATTCCTTTGCTAATTTGGATTCTATTCTTGAAGCCAATGTCCGTTTCCATTTATCACAAGAGTTACTCTCATTACTATCTTTTTCTTCTTAACTGTTCATCTAAATACCAAAGTTATTCCACAATCGTTGGTCAAGCCTATAATTTATATATTTTATGTACAGGATACTTCTTTTAAATATAACCAAAAAATAGCTAAGTTCGATTTTTCATTTTAAATTGACTCCCCTTCGCCCTAAGTGTAACAACTTCTAAAAATAGCTATCTACGTCTCTGAGATGAGGTATCATGATTACTTGCATTATTTACATTATTGGGACTGTTATCCTCATCTTCATTGCCATATTCACAAACGTTTCGGCCGTTGTATGTTCCGGTCTTCTTCAAGTGATTATAATTCCAAACGAACCCTTTATTTCGTCCACCGGGGTAAATTGTTCTAATTCCACGTGTCATGCCTCTTCCGGATGTCCCAGTTATTTCCCTTTTAACTCCACTCTCTTTTTGATTCACCACTGCTGTGGCCTGGTATTGAATTCACAACTCTTTGGGTCTAGTCACTGGATCTAATCAACATCGTCATTGATAATAAACTATGTAAATATTTATTTCTTAAACATTTAGGAGCTGATGTTGTTCATGCGTTTTCTGTAATGTCCTGGTTACGATACTCCGAAACAATGTGAATAAACCGTGATCAAGAAAATACACGGAGTCGAGATACCCCTAAATAATTTGATTTGAGCCCGGTTCTATGACTACGTACATAGTAAAATCTCAAAATAAGATCTTCAAAGCAGTCACCCGTTGTCCACAAATAAGCCGAAGAGAAGTGGAATGAATATATAAATAAATAAAAACTTTCGGAATCAAGTGGTACTTAGCCAGAAATTAAACAGTTCCGGTCCAAGACTTCTATAAGCAGTCACACTTCGAACTGTGAACAGCTTCGAACCACCCTTTAACAAGTTGCATAAAGAGACGGCTGAACGGATGATTTGGTCCGTTAGTCTGTCGTGACAGAAAAATAAATAAGCAAATATATTGGAAACCGGTTTCGAGTTTTCATTTCTCACCGTGGCAATATTTTCACCTTTCGTTCCCTTATGAACGTACACGGTGCCTTCTTTTGTGCTCACCGACGCAATCTGTAATCGAAACGCAACGTCGTGTAATTTGATTTGTCCAGTCGGTTGAAGACTGAGCGAGGACCCAGATGCTTTTTGGCAAAAGAATATCAGTCGAAAGTTATCAACAATTCTTTATCGAATTATTTCGGCGACAACCTACGTATGGTACAATTATTGAATTATTCATTACGACTTCCAAAAACTTAAAATGGCTGCTGTGAAATCTTATCAATCAAATGCTTTTACTTAAACGTAAACATTATAAAAATTGTCACGATGAAATAAGAGAACAATGTGCGTCGAATTTTGGCAAGGGACCTGCATAAATTGTGTTGTCGTCTGCTGAATATTAATAATGCCAACAACAAAAACACAGATTTCGCGAAACTTGGAAATGATTTAACATTATAAATGATCAGAATGTATACAGAGGCTATTTTTAACGCCATGTCCTTTCATGAGGTAAGCGATCATGGCTCTCCACACATTCATTTTCTTTATCTGTGAATTTCTATGAATTATTGATAAAAGATATTGGAATGGTTTCCCGTTGCTTTTCCACTGTTTATGCATGCAATTGTTCTCCTTCTAAACTGGCTGCTACCCAGGACTATGCATATCAAACTATCCTGATATGTAACCAAAATATTTGGTAGAATAAATATGCGAAAATGAAGGCAACATATTAAACCGGAATTTGAACTCGGACTTCCTGATTCTGAATCGGCAAGCAATGTTCAGGAATGATTCCTTCAAGTGTTCTTCGTCATCCATTGTTTAGTGACAGTGGGATAACCTATCGATCACACCTAATTTTCTGCATCCCGCCACAGTGATCACCAGAGAAGTGGCATCTAAAACCCAACCAGGCGGTCGGCCAAGGGGTAACGCTACATTTTAGTATCTTAAAATATCACTCAAAACAAAACTGCAATTATATTATGATCATCGACATTAACATCATTTATTTAACGAAATGTTTATATTATTCAGGCTGATATCCTAATTTTGTTGTTTTGATGACTGCATTATTGCCGACATGTTCTCCGACTATCTTCGGGAATCTGTAACTATTCAAATTTTAAATCTAATTTTTCACTGAGATTTACGATAACTGCCTTTCTACTGAAAAGAAAATCTTGTACAAAGATTTTTAGATGGAGACTTAACTAGTTAAAGCTTCCCGCATGAAAGAGAAGAGATTAGGGTTAAAGCTTCCCGCATGAAAGAGAAGAGATTAGGGTTAAAGCTTCCCGCATGAAAGAGAAGAGATTAGGGTTAAAGCTTCCCGCATGAAAGAGAAGAGATAGGTAGGTGCGAAGCTGAATCTCTTCTGATTATTATTTATCTTGAACTTTTACTTATTTTTTTTCTTTTGAGGTTGAAGAATCGATGAATAGAAGATTTTCGATGAAAGTCAACCAAAAAAAAAAATTTAAAAACGAATAACGAGTAAGAAGTATTTGAAACTGAAAATATTTAATTTCGAATTCTTCACTGACCTTACCGAGGTCATCAGTTCCCAACTTAGTATGTATGCTGATGATAATTTATTTACTCCTGTCTTAATAACTGGTCCGATAGATCCGACAACCTGGCAGCTACCCCCCCCCCCGCCAAAATGGAATCTAATTAGTTGTTAACTTGGAAAAGAAGCATCGTTTATTTGACTGTCTTTTAAATCAAAGCAACATGACACTTGGAAACGTAAGTAAATTGGCAAAATACGGTGAAATTTGCAAACTATTAAGCTAGTGAGAAACTGAGGTGGGGAAAGGGAGTATAAAGAAGAAAAAGTTCCCGAAAAAGATAAGAAATGTAGACGAGAAACGAAAGGAAATCTAGAAGGTGTTGAAAACTTCTCAACCAGACAAAGCAGTGTTCATTCTTTCATATATATATATATATATATATATATATATATATATATATATATGTTCTTTTTATAGATATAAATATTTAAGTAAATGCTCTATTTATAATAAACAGTATTAACAACATTTACCGGCCTGAATGTCCTAGAGATTTTCATAGAAAATATGCGTCCTCCGACAGGAATCGAACCTGTATCCTATACGGAACCATCATATAACCTGACGTGCCTTAACCAATTGGGCCACAGAGGAGCGTTCGGTTTTTTATTTATATATATTTATATATATAATATAGTGTTCAGGCTTGAACGCAGTCTTCATGGCCTGAATATTGCGTGAAACACTGTCATTATTCGATTTTCACCTCGGTATACACTGTTATATGTACATATACTCGCTCTATACTTGATATTGAGCACTTTTACAAATACATATAGCATACCTTTAAAACTACTTTGTATCACATATGAAAGAGAAAGGTATAGTAATATGGTTGTGGTCAAGATTTTGTGAGACAATCAAGGGAGAGATTAAATGACAAGCCAGGAAGGAGTTTAAACATTGCAGAACTTTGTGCAACACTTTGTCAAAGGCCTTCGAAATCTCTAATGCTATGATGTTTGATATGTGTCGATCGTCAAGGGTCTTCACTAATTCTGTGAGTATTTATTGATGAAAAAAGTAGTAGAAAAATATTTGAATCTTTCTTTTTTCTGCAGACAAAATTTAGATAAAATCATGCACACGTACGGGAGAAAATGTGAAGATACAGGTAAGTGATTAAATAATGTCTAACCTTAATTGGCAGCACTAATGGAATTTCCACGGATTCAGATTGTCTGTCAGTAGAGTGTATCAATATTGTGCGAGTATATGTGTACTATATCTATATATAATCTATTGTTTTAAGTAAAAAAAAAAAAAAACTTATTGGCTCTTTTTTTTCATTTTTTTTTTTTTCATTTTTTTTTTTTTCATTTTTTTTTTTTTCATTTTTTTTTTTTTTTTTTCTTTTTTTTAAGCTTATCACTCTAAGCAAGGCTGGAAGCCACTAGCACGCAAGGGGTTACAGAAGGTTTGGAGGAAGAGCAGATAGGAGTGGTAAAGGAGAGGATGTGGAGAAAGATAGTGGATCGATCAAGGCAAGGGGGTTACAGAAGATTTGGAGCGAGAGCAGATAGGAATGAAAGGTGAAAGGATGTGGAGAAGTGGATAGATCAAGGCAACTGGAGAAGTCGATTGACATTACACTTAAATAGTTGGAGATTGTATTTGTCAGGGAAACAGGAATAAGGAAGCTGTTGGAGTAGAAGAGACGTCTACATCTAACAGTTTCAACGGTGAAGGGGTAGGAACGGGATGCCAGCCTCGTAGGACGTTTAAATTCATGAGGCCTAGGAATCAGCGAAAGCAGCTCATCGGAGCAATTACCGTGAAAGTATTTGTAAAAAAGACAGAGCGAGGCAACGGCGCGTCTGTGAGAGAGCGACTGCAGACGAGATGACAGATCAGGGCCAATTACATTGCATATCCGTCTCTGGATCTTATCAAGAACCCTGAGGCAAACAACAGGGGCTCCAGACCATATATGGCAGCAATACTCCATGCAAGGGCGAATGGTCGATTTATAGATTTGGAGGATCGATTCCGGGAAGAAAAATTTCCTGGCTCGGCACAGGGAGCCAACTTTCCTTGCGGTGGATGATGCAATTGACTCGATGTATTTGTTCCATCTCAGGTCAGCGGACAGCGTGAGACCGAGCAGCCGCAGAGAGGAGATCTCGAGAAGTTGGGCTTCAGACATTCTAATGGGATGCAGGGATGGATCCCTGTGGTGGTTAATAGAGAGAAGTTTTGTTTTAGAGGCGTTAAAGTTAACCATCCATTTCTTGCCCCAGTTCACAACCGATTGGAGGTCCTTTTCTAATCGAACTGCCAGGTTAACTTTGTCAGCATCACTAGATTTGTGTTTGAGGCAGGAGTAAATTGTGATGTCGTCCGCATAGATGCCGACTTGGGAGTCTATGGCGTCAGGAAGGGCGTTTATGAATATGAGGAGCAGAGTAGGGCCTAGGATGGAGCCTTTATGCCTTCATGTTTAAAAACTAGCCTTCTGTATATCTTATATGGATAAATGTCCAAAAGGTAGATACTCTTTGTCTGTTTGTTCGTTGATCTCGTATGTTAACAAATCCTAATGCAGTTTGTTATTATTGACATTTTGTAAGTAATAATGAACATTGCAAATGTCAGAAAGATAGTCAATATTCGACAAAATAAAGCAAATTACGTGTCAGAGATGGAAAAGTCTCATCTGTCAAAATGTTGTTATTGGATGAAATACCAGATGAAATGCAAAGATTATTTGTAGAAAACCTGTGACAATGATTGTCGCCATCGGATTCTTGTTGTGTTATCTTTTGATAAGGAAATATCACAGAACCAGTGTTAAGAAGACTAACAATCTGTCCAAACTTTTGTACTTTCCCGTAATTAGTCCATCAGTTCTCAGCGGCTGTATACCCGATATGGTAAACGTCGCGTGTGTCTCGTAGATGAAATATTTCCTTTCTATTATTCGATCTCAGATAAGTCTGGATTTTGAATGCTGATGTTTCGAAACTAGCTCTTTCAGCTTGCGAGATAGGCAAAATAAATATTCTTTTTATTTAACTAAATGCCCAAAATAATTTTAGTTACTACCGCGTCCTTATTGCAAATCTTGGATATTTCAGACTTGCCATGTGAACAAAGGAATCTTTATATCATGACCTGCACTGACGTAACGGTGCCAACAGTCGAAGTTCAAACTCCAATGCAAAAGGATTTCAAAGGCCTTTAACTCAACATGCAGGCCATCTCCACTTTGTCTTTGATTCACTCCTCTAATATTTGACCCTGAATTATACGAAGGAAAAAAATGAGTAAAACTGGCTTTTAGACTTATGCCCTCACAGGATTTATTGAAGACAAGAGACGCGGCTGGTTGGGGAACAGCGAGTAACCTATCTAACGATGGCAGAACAAGCAGTGGATGGAATGGTAAAGGGATTAATAGTGCTTAGAGCCGCAAAGGATAAGAAGTCTTGGAGAACCATTATTGCCTCCGTCCTGAATTGACGCAACAGATAAAAGAACATACTAAGACATTCCAAAGAATTTTTTTTTTTTTTTTCGGAAATTTTCTTACACATTTTTTTTTAACTCAATTCTTACCTAGAATTAAAAAAAACACTTATTGTTGTTAAAGTTAATCAAGATAGTCTTGTAACGACATCTTAACTTCAGTTGAAAACGGTAAACATTTGGTTGGCACTGTTCTGTAAATCATAAAACCAGCGAGAAGAGGAATAGCGTTTAATCTCTTCGAACGAAGACAAAACACAATATGGAGGAAAGCTAAGTGTCACTTCATACATTTTTAAAATTTTAATTCTATAACTTGACTCTTTAGAAACCCTCATTATTTAAACACACAGAATAGACCAAATCAATTTTGACAGTTTCTTTATTTACTAAGTCTATCGACTTTCTGTCACGTAGCCATATTCCTGCTCTTCATGGGAGACAAAATAAGACAACGATTGGTTTCATTTGGTCACATGGGATATTTCAGACAACTGAATTTTCCTCGGCAACTCTCGCTTGTGTTACCGTTCGTCTGTGATCTCAATTAATTCGTAAACATTTTTGTGAGAAAGAAGTTTTTCTCCACGTTATCGTTATGGGAAATTTATCGTATATTTGTGCATAGGTCAAGTTTCCTTTTTAAATCAAATGTTGGAGTAAATTATTATTAGTCGCGACTGGTACAGGAATAAGTTTCCTTAATTTGAAATCCATACATGAGACGAAGAATTTGATGCCTCAGGCTTGAAACCTATCAATTGGCTTCCCTAAAAATTATTTTCTACATTTGTATTGAAATATACAATAATTTGCGTCTCATTTTAAAACGATGTAATCGTGGAAAACATTTTGCCATTGGCGCTTAATTTTAAACTCACTTGGCATTAGGGACGATTTTATTGAAAGATTTTATATGTAATAAAATGTTGTTTCGTTAGTCTAATTTACTATTGTATTGCTGGGAGTGGAAATGGATCGACTTATATACTAGTCAGTACAAAATAATGAATATAGGTGAAAAGTATTTAAGCTAATAAGTGTTTTATATTAAAGTTCGCCCATTACATAGCCACTCAAGGTAGTGTTACCGAATGAGATGTGTGATATTAATGTTAGAATAGCTGACAAGAAGTGAATATATTGAGGATAAGAAGGATAGATAATAATTGATTATTGACTTGAAAATTCTAAGATTGTAGTGTTCAGGGAGGCCTCCACATAATAGTAATACTTTGGAGTACGGGGGAAATAAGGATGATTCGACTCCGTGGAAGTAGCACAGCGAGTCTTAGCTGTAAAGGTCACAATAGGCTTTTGACCTTGTATCTGTGAGTAAAAAAGCTATAGCTTGGAAAATGGCTTCCTCCAAAATAAATGATTTTGAACTCTGTAAGGGCTGGAAAGTTAGGATTGTGCAGCTCCAGCTCAGATATGGCAGCAAGATTCCGTTTTTGTCCAATGGGCTTAGAGTACTGGTATACAGTAGATTTACTTGCATACAAGACAGGTCAGAATAATGAATCTAGGTTAAAATTCAAGGGTCAACTTAGAAGTCAATAAACATGGTATATTTGAAATACTGTAGCCTTGTTAAGCACATGAAACAGAAGTTGTATTATAGTGTTTGCTATAATCTATCAGGTCATCCCATAAGTTCTGTTTGAATTTTGAAACAAGTGACCAAATGTTACATTTAATTACAGATTCAATCAACAATGTATTTTCCCTGATTATCTATGACTTCCTTCCATCTATTAACAAGCTTACTAATTCCATTACTGTAAAATTCTTTTGGCTTTGATTCGAAGAACTCACAAATGTCAGTTTTAACGTCTTCCTGTGTTACAAAAGCTGTTTCTTCCAAATGATTCTGTAAGCTACGAAACAAATGGTAGTCTGAAGGAACAAGGTCGGGAGAATAAGGTGGATGAGGAATTTTCTCCCAACCAAGTTCTTCGATCTTTTGTGACGTGATTCTTGCTGTGTGTGGTCGCGCATTGTCCTGATGAAACATCACCCGTTTTCGATTCACTAGAGCAGGTCTTTTTTCCTCAAAGCTTGGTTCAAACGCTCTAATTGCTGACAGTATATTTGAGCATCAATAGGGACAGGCAAGACTTTCCAGCTTCTAGCAGTTTTCTTTCCATTGGCATATACAATGTATTTATAAAAAAAGTTATTAATATTCTAGTATAAGTTCCCTCTTAAGTTGCCATACTTTGTAAATAACTTAAGAGATCTGAATTTCATCTAAATTTTTTTATATTTCAAACACCGCTTCAACACATTTTTGTCCAAAGTGACCTCCGTTATTTCTCCGTTTCTAAGGGCATTTTGTATCTTTTAGTAATTATGGAGGCGAGTGAGGTACCTTGCATTCATTGGTATAAGCTAAAAATCTAGTTGATTATTGACGTTCTTTTTCTTTGCTTATACAAAATGTTTTTCAAGTAGAATTTCTAGAATCCTTCTGTCGCTGTCAAATATCCTTTCCTTTCCATCCATATTTGAACAAACTGCTGACAACCAAATATGGACCTTGACTAATTTATAAAAAGAAATAACTTGATTAGATTTATCATATTAAAGATGATCAATACTAGAAAATAATAAGCATTTCACATTTCTCAACCTAATCGATTCTTAGGAGAATCTTTTCTTTACTTTTTTTTTTTTGTAACCAACAATTATTTCTTTTCAAAGAGACATTCCCGACACTTAAAGCGCTTTTAGAATGTAACACCAACTCATCCTTTTCTTTGCGTTTTTTTTTGGCAATGGTATTTTATCAGCTTTGAATTTTTGTTCGCTACAATCGCATATTTACATGTTATAGAATTATTCGCGCTGAAAATGATTTAAGATGAAAACCTGTGATAAATTCCCATCTTAAAATCAGCTTAGATATTCTCTGCGTCACTTAATAGTAGGAAACATGTTCGCCTATGGCTCAGTTCCCATTCCTCCCTGGTCTTTTGAACAGGATTAGAGCTTTATTACTTGTTTCTTGTTTAGGATTGGGTTTTCAGTCCCGTTTTTAATGTCTTTTTCTTTTATTTCCCTTGAATCTGAGTGGCATTATCGCATGGATTTTATTGACTTTATTGCCGTGACACAAAGCAAAAAACAGTTATAAAAAAAATCTGTCTTCCTGAATCTTGTTCTTTTATTATCCTTTTTTCTCACTTCTATCTTCTCATTATCTTTCACTCCCTGTAGGCCCCCACCTGGAGTCTTAGTGGCATTATGGTTTTACTTGGGGTGAATTGATTAAAATAAAAAAGATAAAAATATTTCAATCTAAAAAGATAATTTTCATTAAAAATATGGAAACATGACATTTTATAGCTTCTCGTAAATTCGGTCATCACTTGACAGTCGGGGAAATTGCGGAGATTTTCTTAGAGTTGTTCAATGTCCGAAATATACTCCAAAAAGGTTTTCACTAAAATATTTACGACTGAAGAGAACAATGAAAAAAGATAATTTCAGACACAATTGGTAAAGATTACGCGTTTTTATTTATTTTTTTTTTTTTCAAATATATTCCAATTGGTAGAGAAATAAATAAATATTTAGTCTAGAACTCGTTGCAGAAGTAATGGCTGACGGAAGATTAAAGGTATAAGTTTTTTTATTCCTATAGACCCGGATGTGTTTCTAGAACCTGTTATGGATAAAGAAACTAATCTTAAGTTATATATGCGCGCTAACAGCTTTATTTTCAAACATCAATTCTTTTCAAACTATATGCAATCAATAACATTAGCTTTACCGCCAAGATTCATAGTTCGCTTTTTCTTGCTATCAGATTGTATTCTCTCATCAGCCATCAAATAAAGTTCACGCATTCTATAAAGTTTTCGCTTTAGACAAAGTCAATTTGTGTCTGATTTGTACAGAACTACAATGTCGCCTCACCGACCGAGACGTCCCCACTTACATTGAAACAATTTTAATTTTGAAAAGAAATGAAAAAACAGAAAATATGTTCGGCCCTGACTGTATAATATCACACCCAAATTCACGCATGAAACATTATTCCTCGGCACTAGTTTGGTAGTGGTCTAGCGTTCTCTTCAGCGAAACTAGTAACTAATGAACTTAATCGCGATTCCCTAGGTTTAAATGCGTTGATGTACATTTTAGGGTGGTTCTAGACTAGTTTCACTTGATTCCGGTAAACTTGAATGAAATGCTTTCAAAAGAAAATATCAAGATGCTAGATTCTGTAGTTCATCATATCTGTAAGCAATTCTCTTTTGTAACTGCTACAAGTTACCGCCTGACATTTCTGTTTGATTAAGGGTTAAACAAGTGAGTCTGGTAACCGAGTTGGAGAATACTCTTTGTGGAGAAAATTTTCATGATCTTTTACTGCGTCGCATTTACAAGATGAGGATGGACGTTGACATTTGTTAGGTTTCTGCAATGTATTTTCTGTTATAATGCGTCATTCAAACTAGCCAATTGCTCATTAAAGTTTTTCATCAGAACCTAATAATTCGTAATAAAGAATTTCTTAAAATTACATTAAATACGGGAAATAACTTTTTCCACGACAGATTCAGATTAAGCTACGAAGTCTGAGATTCGATGTTCAGTCGACGATATTTTCCTCGTTAAATTATTTTTATCGTTTTTTACTGTCTTTGTTCAAAATTGTCTTTTTTTTGTCGTCAGCACAAAGCAAATATCAATCTTTTCTGTGGGAACCATTTTTCAAGCTTTGTCCCTGTTTTTTAGAAGGAGACGCGCTGGCCTTATATCTCCAGTTGACCGAAGAGGATCAACGGGATGCAAAGAAAATAGAGGCTAAGTTAAAAACAGCCTTTTACGGACTGAGTTTTTTCTGCATATGCAAAGCTAGTGAAGATGCAGTGGACCGGTGAAGCCGTTGATGTGTATGCAACGAAAATACAAAGACTGGCGGAAGTAGCAGGGTTTGAAGGAAGTGGACAAGAGCAGATCGTGAAGCTCACGTTTGATAATGGGTTCCCGGAAAGTATTTCGGTGCCACTACAGCATTTGCCAAATGTGGAGAAACTGGAACTCAGTGAAATAATTTCAACTGCCAGTGTGCTTACAGCCACATGGAGACCAGAAGTCGTAGCGGTCGCAGAACGAGAACCTAAACAGCGTGATGGAAGACCAAGAGTGATCAAACCGTTTAGTGGCAAATGTTATAACTGCAAGAGTCCTCACTTGTTGAGAGACTGTAGGGAACCAATCAAGGTGACCTGCTATGGATGCGAGGAGCAGGGACATTATGCAAAACACTGTCCACAGGGAAAAGAACAGGGGGCAACCGGTGCGCCGGCGGTTACCCCTTCAAATCAGCAATGGCGCAAACCAGAACACTACCAACAATAGAAGCGCTGATAGAAGGCATGAGAGCTAAGGCCCTAATTGATACTGGCAGCACCGCAACATTAATCTGGTCGGGTCTTTCGACTCATTGTAGGAGTACAAGTACTGTAAGAGCAGTGGGTGGACGGGAGGTTGTGTGCAGAGGGATCAGCACGGTGACGTTGGAGGTATGTGGATGGTTAGTGAGAATCGAGTCAATTGTGATGGTGTTGACGTCATTGTGGACATGGATGTTATCCGCCAGCTTGGAGGGGTTACCGTCTACGGAAATGGTAACGTGGAGTTCAGAGGAGGAGATTGTGCTATGAACATACAACCAAACAGCAAGAGTAGCAAAAGAAAAATCAATGCGAAGTGGTAGATAAGGACTTTGGTGTAAGATTTGATGGAAAGAAGTGGACCGTGGAATGGAAATGGATTTCAGAAACCCCGATATAAAAAAAAACAACCTCAGTCACTATCATGCTAAACAGAGCAAGGAGAAGAAGGTTGAGCCCGACAGTGAAGTTAAACGGTGGATTGAGGAAGGAATATTAACCCCGTGAGACCAGGACGTTCAGACGGGAGTGCTACCCTTAATGGCGGTGGAACAACCCACAAAAAACAAGGTCAGGCCAATTCTCGATTACTGAGAACTAAATAAATACATTATGTGTCATTCTGGTGGGGATGCAATTGACATTTGTGGAGAAACAATTAGGAAGTGGAGGCAAATGACAACGGCATCAAAAATTGTTGATCTAAGGTCTGCATATTTGCAAATACATGTCGCGAGTCATCTGCGGAAGTACCATTTAGTTCGGTATGAGGGAAAGACCTATTGTTCAAACTATGTTGGGTTGCGGACTAAATGTAGCCCCGAAGATTATGCCAAAAATCCTAAAAATGTGCTAACAAAAGAGGAAAACATCGGAAAAAACACGGATTCGTATATTGACGATATACTGGTGGATGAAACAATGGTACCATCGGCAGACCTTGTAAATCATCTTAACAACTTAACAGCAAAGCCACCAGAATCATTAAGAGGAGGAGCAGCATTGGGTCTTCGGCTTTATAGAGATAAAGCAGGAGATCTGGTATTTGCGAGAGGGAATGACCTTCCTGAGGTACATGAGGAAATGAGCAGGCGTGAACTGTTCTCTGCCTGCGGAAAAATGGTGAGCCACTACCCAATAGCTGGATGGCTTAGAATCGCCTGCAGTTATTTGAAGAGAAGAGCAGAAGAAATCGATTGGGAAGACATAGTGGATAGTGAAACAACCGGTGTGGTACGGGAAGTTGTGGAAGAGGTTCGACACCACGATCCAGTTCGAGGGAGATGGCATGTTCCCAAATTGGAAAAGGGCGTTGTATGGTGCGACGCAAGCAGTATGTCCACTGGTGTATGTATTGAGATAGATGGTGTGATAGTCGAAGATGCGGCGTGGTGAAGAAAGAAACGTGACTGAGTTGGATGCTACGATAAACGGTGTAAACATCGCGCTGAAACAGGGTCTAAAAGAGATTGAGATTCGAACTGATTCGGTTACTGTCCGCAGTTGGATCAGTCTTATGATAACAGACAAAAAAAGGATCCGTACAAAAGGAGCGGCAGAGCTAATTATCATGCGACGTTTGGGGATTCTGAGGGAAATGATTTATGAATTTAACTTAAAATTGAGTGTAACGTTCGTGCCCTTTGGCAGAAATAAGGCTGATGCTCTAACCAGAGTGAAAAAGAGTTGGCTGAAAGACAGAGAAAGCTATTACAGCGACGTGCAATGCAGGCCGAAATGAGGTCAAGGAGTTGCACGGACTGCATCATGTAGGAGTGGAACACTATATCTAGTACGGAAAGTCTACCCGGAGGTGTCAAGAGATACTGTACAGAAGGGGTTTAGAAGCTGCGATCGTTCTTAATCAATCGACCCGTCGCCAGATGTTCACGAATTAGGAGAGATCCAGGTAGACACCAATTGGATCAGATTATCTATCGATGTGACGCATTGTAAAGGTGAAAATATTTGACTATAGTTGATTGTGGCCCTGGCCGGTTCGCCATTTGGAGGGAGATTCGAGCAGAAACGGCACACATCATTGCGAAGGAGCTGGAGGATTTTTTTTTTTTTTTTCGAGCGTGGACCAGTTGAAGAGGTACTGATGGACAATGAGGCAGCGTTCCATTCGGAAGTGTTTCGGGAGATGTTGGATAAGTGGAACACTAGGTAATATTATAGAGCAACGTACAGGCCTAGTGGAAATGGTATCGTAGAACGAAACCACCGAACTATAAAAGTCATTGCAGAGAGAAGAGGGATATCTACTGCAGAAGCAGTATTTTTGTATAATATATCGCCTACATCTGGCCAACGTGAAGACACTGTGCCACACAGAGCAGCTTACACATACCGATGAGTTGGATCATGTTTAACACGCTCTGACGGCCCTGAATATATATGGATTGGAGAAGAGGTTTGGGTCAAGCCAACTGGAGCCCGCTGCAAGACAAAATGGACAAGAGGAACGGTTACCGGGGCACAGTCGCGCGACAATATTGAGGTGGATGGTATACCAAGGCATATCCTTGACCTTAAAGTGATTCAAGAGGATTTAGAGAATGATGGAGACAATGGGAGAAGTTCTCATGGGGCTCAGCCCCAAACACTGCGGAGATCGCAAAGAGAGCGACACCCGCCCAGATGGAAGGATGATTATATAACGTGAGATGTGATCATGAGATCAGGGCGGAGTGTAGTTTTTAAAAGAATTACCTCCTTGGCATCTGTACGTAAAAAGAGTCTCGTAGGGAAGCTATATATTGTTTTTAAGCTGGCAAAAAAAATTAACGGAAAATCACGGCGTTCAGGGGACGTGAGTTGAAAAAAGCTAAAAAATATGGTGTGTACGAAAGACGGTAAGAGAAGAGGAAGTTAGTCTGCAAACAGCAAAACAATATGACAAATACAACATCTACATTTTGTCACTCAGAATTAACGTCTACTAAGGAATTTAAGACAGTCTCTCAAATTTAAACTACAGAACCTACAATAAACTTCACTTTTGAAACTGAAACCAACTACACTCTTCCGTTCCTGGACATCTTGTTACATAATAATGAACTCAATTTTGACGTTTACAGAAAGGCTACAAAGAAAAATGATCTAATCAGTTTCTACTCAAACGACTCTTCTAAAATTAAATCTTTTAATTATTATAGGTTTCTATCTAAGAGCATTAAGAATTTGTAGTCCCAATATTTACTTAAAGAAGAAACATACATAGAAAATACATTCAAAAACCTACAATATCCATATCATTTCATCCACAACGCAAGAAGAAAGGCATACAAAATATACAACCGAAACAAAACTAATAACATAATTCGCAATAGTAAATTACATGAAAACAGATGCATAATACTACCGACCAACTATCCAGAACAACCTATCCCATCTAAATAATCTTAAAATAGTAACAAACACTTCCAAAACCATTATGGGTATACTCACATGTTCAAACATTAATAGCAATAACATTTCTGAAGCGGGCATTTATAAAATAAATTGCCAAAACTGTTCTTCCCAATATATTGGAGAAACAAGAAGAAATTTTAAAAAAAACGCATTTATGAGCACAAAAGAGACCTCACAAAAAACAACTTAGCTAATGCACTGGTCATACATATAAATAAATTCAACCACAGTTTTGATTTTAAAAATGCTACACTCATAAAAAAAGAAAATAACTCACTCAGGAGGAAAATCCTCGAGAGTGCTGCCATTGAATATTACCCAAATATTAATCTACGCCCAGGCTTTTTCCCTATTTCACCTTTCTTAACAGAATTTCTACTCCCCCTCCAAACAAACGCACACAACTGTATCGTGAAATCAAAAGAAAATCATTGAATCCGTCAAAGCAGCAATAATAACAATATCTCCACACGTGACAGTAATTGACGTAATTATCAGTTAACAGTATGAAAATAGCGTTCTCTAAATTCTTCCAGTTACTAAGGACCTTTTGTTTTTGTTATTATTAGTTAGTTTGTTTAAATAAAGTCATTTCGTTTTTTGCCTCGGAATCGGCTGCCTCTCAATGACATGGTCTTCATATGGGGCTTCTTTTATATACAATAAATACCTTCATATGGGGCTTGGCGAATTTACCTGACTGTGAACGTCGTACACCTTGGTTTAGAGGAAACGTCTTCACACGCCTTCTACCATTGTCCCCGGGTCCGCCCCTTACGCGTGTGACAATGTGTCGCCCCCGTTTTCCGGGGTGAAACAGATGGTGTTTCTCACGCTGCTGGCCACGGCCCGAATGGTGATTTGGACGACGCGAATGGAGGAAGTCTTGCGAGGCATCCGTCTTTCTCATCAGGATCTAATCCGATTCTTTGAGAATCAGCTCAAGATGAAGATTAGAACTGATAGAAAATGCTTGCATTTGACAGTCTTTAACGAAAGGTGGGTGACTGAGGCGAGCTTGGTTTGTTTGAACGGGGCTAGCCTTGATTTTCTCTTAAGTAAACCTACGTCACATCAGGGTGGTTTCCTGTGGTTAGGTTAGACAAGCCTTTGTGTACCTAGTTAATGTGAGTAAGTGTTGTTCCTGGCCTGTTCCCGGCTGCCTCTTTGGTTATGATCCAAGTCAAGATTCCCAACCTCTCCAGTTTGTTTTTGGCCCTCTTTTTTATCTCGACTGGGTCAGCTTTTTATTCCCCATGTCCGTATATATTTTCTCCATTTCCCACTCCTTTAGTAAGAGAGCTTCTTGATTTTGTCCAATGAGCAGAATACAGCGGCCTCTCTTTTTTTAGGGTTGGACGGGCCCTACTAACATCAGTTATGTTTAGTTCACTTTGTGTTTATGTTTAGTTTATTGGTTTCATCTCCCTTGTGCCATAATTGTATTTTTATGCAATAAATATCCATTTCGTTTTTTGCTTTGAGGAAGTCCACGAAACGCATCGGCAACTATTACAGTTTTCCTATTGTCATTTATATTTATAAATATTGTCTTTTTCTACAGGTTAACTCTGAGAAATGTGTGTGTGTGTGTGTGTATATATATATATATAGTACTCTGGAAAATACCAATTGCCCAATCACTGTACATAGTTTAACTAGTTCTTTTTTTCTTTTAATTCCAGATAAGGAATCTGCCATTGAATCGAAAACCTGATAGTCTTTAGTCAGAGCATTTACGATCTAGCTACCTCTCAGATAAAGACGTGATCTTATTGCTAACTAAAACAAAAGCCAGTCTTTTCAATATTGTTTTCCCTAAGATTTTTTCATTTTTTTTCTTTTCTTCAATAAATAACATCAACCAAAGAAAATATTGAACAAAAACATTTTCTTTTCAATAAGCGATTTTCCTGAATATTGGAGTTAAAACAAAAATTTGTGAGGAAATTATTCCATTCATTTTACCAGAAAATTCGAATTAAAAACGATTATATACTAATCGCAGACAAAGTATAAAAATATGCTCTTGTCTCATTTTTTGGAACATTACGTAGGGTGGGGAGAGTATATTTGTAAAATTGTTGATGTTTAGTGATATTTAGCGTTTCCAAAAGTTTCCAAGATAAATTAAAATCAATTCATATATTTATTAATCGTCAAAATAAGTCTTCAACTATCTATAACCTTATGCCGACGTTCTGGAAAGTTTTGGTTTCCATCTTGAAGAATATCCTATTCCAAATCTGCTTTTGATTTTGGCGTCGACAGACCAAACGTTGTCATGAAACAGGATAATTATCATGCTACCTTGTTGTATAAATAGACTTTTTCCTCAATTACAGTGGTCCATCTTCGAATGCGACGACTGTAATAATTTGCAATAACTGTTTCACAAAGCTTCAGTAATTTTTAATTCAATTTGCCTTTTGTATTTCACCAAATATAGAACAATGATTTTCTCAAAACAATAGATTTTACTGCTTATACTGTACGCTGACTTAGATCTACTCAGGATTTGTGATACTTCGAATTATTCTACTGAATCCAATATTCATCCCATATGGAAATCAATAGTTTTTGCTTAGCAAGAAGTAAAATACTGGTGGTGATATGTCGTATAATGCCTCGAACTGACAATTTATCTAAGACCCAATTTTCTCATTTTTATTCTTCCGAGATTTCCAATTGTCTTACAATTAATGAGGGGCTCGACATCAAAGTTTTCAGTCCATCGTAAAGTTGATTTTGGAGGGTCATCATCAAAAACGGCTTGCTGGTCCACCGCTGCGTGATTTGTCCTCGAATTCATTTTGAACTTTGACAGCCATTCACAGCGCCCATTGATTCCAACCGACCTCTCTCCATAAGCTTCATCCTTTCTGCTGCTGTCTTTCTCTAAATTGAAAAGGAAAATGATATACTGTCCTGCGTCTAAGTTGTCTACCGCGCTTTCTTTCACGTTTTGTTATATAAATGATAGGCAGACATGAGCAATAAACAAACTGATTTTCATCTCTGTTCACAGTCTATCGTTTTCAAAATAAAAAGGCACTTAGCAAAATTCGCATACAAGTAATAAGTGTTTGAAAATATGCTTCTACTATGAGATTTTCACGGATTTTAATAAAAAAAGTTAAAACTATATTTCTATACTAGAAAATGTTATTCCTCCTTCAACAAACTTTTTTTTAGGATGAAAATGGTAGTGTTTAATATTTTGAGAATACTTAGCACCATTCTATGATTTGTTCGGGCGACTAAAATCTTTTTGTTATGTTTTTTGTTATTAGGTCTCAACGAATCCTTCATACAATAAACTTTAGGGTGACAATCTATAAAAAAAGAGAATGAATGTTTTTTTTTTTTTTTTTTTTTTTTTTTTACAGAAATAGCGAACCTTGACAAATCGTTAAATTCTTTGTATTTTCGGAAACTATTCAGCCCATCTTATTGCTTCGTGTAGCATTCTCACTACAGCCCTCCCCTCCGCGGCTCACGGTGATGGTTCGCTGTAACTAAAGTTATCGCTTCGCAGTTGGCCGCCTCAGTTGTCTTCAGGTCCCATAGTTTCGATTTGTCACTGAAAATCAAAAGCCATATTTTAACCAAACGGAAGTTTTGCTTTTAATATTAAATGGCAAATGGTGGGAGGTGTTAATACGGCTTGGGTTTATGACTGATATACATATCTCGGTGTTTTAAGTACTTGAAATGTTTCTCTTAATCACACAATGTTGCGGCTGGACGTGCTAGTGTGTGAAACTGACCCAATTAGTCTCCTTCCAACTGACAGTCCCTCCGCACAAGCCGCACTGCGTTCACGACCAAACTGTCTATTCTCTCTCGCGTGGTGCTGAGCTGACCTCGTAAAAACTTTGCATACGCACAACCTCTCTCGCCAATTATCCTAGCTCCGTTACCGTGCCTTACTTAAATTAAGGTGTCAGGGCGGCCATATTTCTTTTTTGCTTTCATTCACTCGTTTTGCACACCAGGCATATACGTGCTCGCTTTGCCACACGAGGTAAGTCGTCTTCTCTTCTACAGCTTGCTCGTTAATTGATATGAAACATAAATCTTCATTTTCAGTTGTGGGGGGGTATATTTCTGCTGGTGTCTTTTTTTTTTTTTTTTTTCAAAACTCGTATCATAGAACATTTTACCCCCACTAAGCAAGAAATAAGGAGGTATGCTCTTAAATCTCTCTTGGTGTATCAAACCGGAAACAAGACCTGCTAATGGATGACATAAGAACCGGTTTTAGCATATGAATATCGAAAGATAGATACAAACAAAATTTATCTTCCACATTCAAAAACAGAACATGCACGATGTCTTCCTCTTTTCTCTTTCTTAAGCTCGTTGTCTTTGCTTTTATTTTTCAAGGTTTTTGGCTTTTAATAATTCAAATGTTGTATGAATCTGTGTTCTTTGCCTTTATTCGAGGTCTGCTGAAAAGTTACCACAATCTAACCAAATAAACAAGCATTGGATAAGCAGATTGGTGTTTGTTTTGTTTTACGGCACATCAACCTCAATGGGTCATTTAATGCCGACAACGTTTTTTTTTCCTGCTAATATTTTTGTTTTGTCAAAAATCTATTTCTGTTAATATTTTTTCCCTCAAAAATGTATAGCTGGTAATATTATCTTTTCAAAAACGTACAGCTGGCAACATTATTTTTTCAAAAACTTATTATCAGAAGCCTTGCTGTTGGACGTAGTTCATCGTCATACCCAGGACGCGGATGTAGTTTATCGTCATACCCAGGACGCAGATTGTTGTTTGTATTTGTATGTTTTGCAATCGTTTTTGGTCGTTTCGTCGGCCGTAAATAAATGCTGGTAAGTCCTCTTTTTCCTCTTTTTTTTTTTTTTTTTTTTTTTTTAGAATCATGGTAATGTGCAAATTAGATACACTAAAACGTATCTCTATGTCGCATCCCTCCTTCTACTTTGATGGACGCACTTAGTACGTTTTATAATCGCACACAAGCAACCAATAAGATTTTAGATTATTTCTATGTCCTTTCCATCTATATCAAGTTTTCCTAAATCTTCTTGTACTTAACAGAATGCTATGAAATATGGATATGACCGAGGGAGATAAACAATTATTAAAGCGTGGATTTCTTATAGATGCATTTTTTTTTTTGTTGAAATTATGATATGCTAGTATGAAGACTAGGAGAATTCGATTCCTAGATTTCTCCACGGAATTAATGCGAAAATAAGGAAGGTCACATTTCCTCCTGTTATGAAAACAAGGCGAGTAATAACTGAGCAAAACTAAAAATAAGAACGAGACTAGATATCTCTAGAGATGACCATGGAAGGGGATGGGAATAATCTACCTTCGTAGATTAAATAAATGTTTCAGGTCTAAATTAGAAACTCTGAAATTGTCCGGTTCGACAAGCACTCGGTGAAGGTCAAAGAGTCTGAAACGTTGTGATAAAAAGACGATCGTCAGTCACGGTAATGCCAGCTTGTCTCACTAATTTGCAACCTCTTGCTTCTCTAATTTTTTTTCTAATTCCTCGAGTGTCAATCTTTTAAAGTTACATTCAAATCGATCCATGAGACGGTAGAAAAATCCAAGGGATAGGGAGAAAAAGAGAGGGGATTATAAACAAAGCGTTGATAAGAAGCAGTAGGGCGGTATTAAAAACAAGTAATAATGTTTTCTTTTCGTTTACAAAATCAATTGCGCTTTCAATTTAGTCATATGTATGCTTTCCAAAGAAATAAGATATAAACAAATGTATAGTTGTATTTCATTGTCCAAAGTCAGAACGTTTGTTTCTATCTTGCTGGATAAGACACATCCCGCGCCAGGCAGACCAGACAACCCACGCATCAATGCCCGACGTTTGTAGGTATAACGATATAGCCACGGATATTCGTCTGGCGATACCTTATCTAATCGTATCTGAGAAAATCCGAAATATTGTTACAGTTGTTATTTTGAATTTGCAGTGTAACTAATACCAAGAAATATCTTCATGTGAGTCTTAGAAGGGTGTGGGGTGGCAGCTAATGAAAGCCTGGAGACGACAGTTATATTACATTGGCATTTTATCGCCTTTCATAAGCTTGTCATAAACATTGGCATACTTTTTCAGTTGTCGTAACGCTTTACACCTTCTGGCTTCAGATTCACAAGGTCAAATGCCGCTTCGATCGCTTCAGTATAAGTCAATGCAATACAAATATATATATATATATATATATATATATATATATATATATAATGCAAATATATTGATATAATAGGAAAGAACCGTTAGATTGATGATCCGAAGTTCTTTAGTGTTTTTAGTTTTAAAAAGCAGTGTTCGATACACAAATATAGCCTTAAAAAAAAATGTCTCCATCGCGACACAGAAATTACTGTTTCGAAACTGGTCAGCAGTATTTAAGTTTAATTCCAATATAAACCTTAACCACTGGGTGGCAATTTCTCTCTCAAGCTTTTAAACAGACACCTTCTCCGATCTTTCTCGATCTATCATATCTGCTCTGATTTCGTAACCTAACGTAAACAATGACAACTTATCATAGGAAACAAATTAAATCCGACAAATATTTAATATATTTTCTCTTCATCGACTAGATATTTTCCCCAAAGCCATGATGTCATTTCTAGATAGACTCTAGTGTAGCAACCAAACAAAGAAAAATCACAGAGTATTGTTCCTTTTGTCACTTAACTGTGAATTTATATAATTTAAAACCATTAAAAAATATTACATTTATTTAAGGTGATTTTTATTTGGATTTTAGTTTGTTGAATATGAATTTTTAAAAGAATTCGAAGTCAGTTCGATGATTATCGCGTATTTCCAAAGAGCAAGAGATGCAAATATTTTTGCTAAATTATTTGCGACTTTAAGATTCACAGGCCATATTGAAGGCGAGAGAAATCCTCCTTATATAGCTTGCGTTAATGGAAAGCAGAAGAGGTATTAAGAAGGTGAGTGAAGGAGATCGAAAATGTCTTCGAACGATAAAAGACAGGATAAGTTATGATCGTTTACGTCCTAAAAGAACTTAGCACATAAACGGAGAGTTTATATTACAACTCTTGCGAGTCATCATTTTACTGAATACAATTCCTACAGATACTCTACATATTTGACCTTGTTTCCACCTTACCTGAGTCAATGACAATTGATGGCATTTTACTTAAGATAGAATTGATTTTTTCACAGAAGCAATTCAAATCCAAGTTGTTTAAAGCAACTCTTTATTTAATTAACATTTCATTATTTACCTCAAGCGATATTTTTCTCGACTGGAGTCTAATCGAATGAAATGAGAAATTATATTAATATTTCTCGATATTCGTTCAAATGGAGTGAAAACGTGATTTTTTTTTTTTTTTTTTTTTTTTGTAAACATTTCAATGAGAAATTTTTACATCTCTCGCCTATTAATTATTAGCCTACTACCCGTCAAAAATATGAGTAAATGTTGTTCCTGGCCTGTTCCCGACTACATCTTTGGTTATGATCCAAGTTGAGATTCCCAACCTCCCCAGTTTGTTTTTGGTCCCCCCTTTATCTCGACTGGGTCAGCTTTATACTTTCCCACAGCCGTATAAATTTTTATCCTTTTCCCACTCCCTTAGCGAGAGAGTCTCTTGATTTTGTCCCACAGGCAGAATACAGCGGCCTCTCTGTTTTGAGGGTTGGACGGGCCCTACTAACATCAGTTATGTTTAGTTCACTTTTGAGTCTGTTTAGTTTGTTTTGGGGTTCATTCCCTCCCATCTCATATTTCATCACAGATTTTTAAATATTTATCATCATTAAACTTTTTTCTTTTCTTTTTTTTTGCATGGGGCGCGTTTTGTAGATCCCCCTTGAGAGGATGCGGTATTATGGTGTATGAAGTATTGATTGGTGATGGACGGGTTTTTTGTGGTGAATGGGCAAATTGTAATGAGTGAATGGGTCATGAATCATATTAGCTAGGTATAAGATAGTTAGTGAAGACCAGCCTCAGCCTCAACCCCTCCCCTTTTTCGGCCTTGTGCCACAATTGTATTTTTTATACAATAAATACCTACTACCCGTCAAAAATGGCGACTCGTTTTCTGATGCACCGACATTTTTGACTCTGTGTGAAGGTCAGAGTACACTGGCATTTGTCATACAGTTATGGCGGGAAATACGAAATTTGTTTGTCTTTAGACCATATATACGTGTGGGGGGGTACATGAAACAAAGCCGGTGTCACGTAGTAGGGGTAGAGAAATACACGATCAGTGTAGTACATGTGCGCTTTTTCAAATGTGTTGTATAACAAATAATTGTTATTTCTCGACAGAAGGCGGCCATATCTTCAGCGGCCATGACCAGGTCAGTATCTGCTTCACTTGTTCAGGTTTTGCTGCATGTATTAAAGCGTGGCTGTTCAGACACTGAAGAGATTTCCTCGAATCGTACTGCGCAGTGACGTCAGGATAAGTCACGCCTCGTCCACATGCAGATTTGTAACGATGTGCTTCAGAATTGTTTATGGCTGCAGACGGTGTCACTGCTCCGTCGCCGCAAGACTTCTAAGGAGCAGCCTGTACATTCTGATGACAATTCTATTCCGCGTTTCTACAAGACCCCCCCCCACACACACACACACACACACAACACCTTCTTCTTCTTCAAAGCCTGATGCCAAAGCAAAAATGACGGAAGATTGTTCGCAATGACCACGTGTTTTGTCAGTTAAAACTCTCCATTACTAAAAGTCCAAGGTAATAGAGCCACAGTAAATATCTTCTGTGAAATCACCACATACGACACCCATTAAAAAAATACTACGTTTCTTCGCTATTTTCCACTCTGCCAAATTAACACTTCAAGCCAGTCAGATACAAATTACATTCTGATTCAATGTGAAATCTGAAGCCGACTTCGAAGAGACTATGGAAAATCGCTGGTAAAGTAAGGAAATTTTTTGTTTTATTTGTCAAACTTGCTGGTGGTACTATGTATAGGATAATCCCCACCAGAAGGTTTTTAGTACGACAACCAACAAAGATTAAGTCGTATTTTCTTTCTTCACTCCAATTTTTCTCGATTTATAATTGTAATGAAAAACTTGAAACTTTATTCAACTCTCTCAACAAACAGGGTGGAGCTTATGTTTGTATAACTGGTCACGGGGGGAACTATGGCTGACTTCCACCACAGTAGTGTTAGCGTGGAGTCTAATTTTAACAGTAGTCTGACCGTTTTTGTTTCTTCAAAGTCAGTCGTGTCTATCTTTTTAGTTATACGCCAGTTCAGGTGGTTTGATTTTTGCAGCTTTACCCAGAGAAGAGATTTAATGTTGTTAAAAGTTTAAAATAAGAAAAATAAGAATATGAAAATAAGAATATGGTGTATAGCATTCTGTTAATCTTCCACCGCGATTTACGTAACTGGAAGAAATTTGAAACTTTGTTACTTCTTCCTGGAGAGGTAGTTCCTTTGTTTGTTTGTTTTTTGGGGGGGGGGGTGTTTTTTCGCGTCTTTGGTATTAATTCTTTAGATCCTAATGCTACATTATAGACTCTATCAACGATGGACATTTTCTTTTTCTTAGCTCGCTTTATTTGATGAGAGACAGGAGTCGTAGCATGGTTTCTAGAAGTTGGCAGATATTTCACTGCCACGTGCTGGCTTGCCTCACTAAGGAATCAGGCTGCGGTGAGACATGTTGGCTCTTCTAATTCTTGCTACAGTCTCAGTGTCTTCTCGCGCTTTTTGGTCTCATAGCCTAAACAAAGGCAATCGATCACTTTCAGAATTTAAAGTTTACGGGGTTCATCCCCCCCCCCCCAACACACACACACACACTGTTCGGGTCATCATAGTTCTGACCAGTAGTTTGCTGTTGTGGCATACTGTAGAATGTTTCTGCAAAGCAAGATACATTAACACGCGATACTAAAACAAAATATCACGAAACTTAATATATGTTCAGTCAGAAATTTAACCAAAAGTTTACTTCGATCGACAGCTTTTTTTTTTCAGTTTTGCCGTTTCTATTTAAATTTGGTCTTATAAAATCGATAACTGATTTGGTTAATCGATTAATTTTAATCCATCAAAGCCAATTATTAACAAAATTAAAATCGAATGTCCTTTGCTTCCAGCTTTGTGTGATATTTTGTTAACAGAGGAAAATTTGCAAATCAAAACCCGCTTCGATTTTTGTCCAGATCTGTACAAGTTTTAACCAAAACTTCAATAAATCTGAACAGATTTGATTTTGATCTGTTCATTTTTTCCTGACTTTTCCCGTGTGTCGGTGGACATTACACACATCTCCCGAAATCACTCCAGTAACAAATAAAGAACAACTCTTACAATCAATTTTCCTTAAAAATAAGCCCGACTTGATATTATATATATATATATATATATAAATATAAAAGCAGTATGGTCACAGAATTCAACACCGAATTGCGACGTATTCCAACATGATACACACTGTCGCTATTCGGTATTGAATTCTGTGTCCACACTGCTTATATTTCGGATATTCATCATTTTTACACTATAATTATAACATACCTTAAAATTATATTTTATCATATATAATTGGTTTTGTTGGATAACGGTAATACCGGAAGATAAGCATATATGTTTGGAGGTGGGGTGACTAATATTCGATTAATAAACAAGAATGCTGAGTATTGTGTTAATATTTCGACATTTATTCCTATCATAAATTTCTAACGATGATGAAAAGGAACATTGAAACCAATCACATAAGATTAATGTTTCCTAATCCAATATTAATAATCTGCAAACATTTCACTCGGGGTTACCTTTATTCTTAACATCTTCAAATATTTATCTGAAAATGTGTGTAATATATGCGCGCGAATTTATATTATTCCAATAATTCATTTCTTAGACGAAATTCCGACTTCCGTTGAAAATTTTAATAAACGGAATCGAAATCCACAGAGAGCAAATAAAAACACCAAAACCTCCTTTTATAAAATGTTGACGTCGAAATAAATATATCTGGAAATCAATCAATTGGAAAGGCATCTTTATGTTTGACTGAACATTCATGAAAGTTCGATTGAAATCAATATTTTTACCTCAACTTTTGGTTTTATCCAAATGAAAATAAGAAATGATGGTAATAAATGTTTATCTTTCTTCATTTTTGCTTCTTTTTTTAAATAGAATTTTGCTTCTTCAAAAAGCAGGGAAAAACGTTTTGGCTTAGCGATGAAATGAACGTGTCAAGAATCCGAAAGAAATAAAGAAAGCATTATAAAACAAAAATAATTTCTCCTACGATTAAAACGATGGGTTTCGTGTGTGTGCAACGGGAAATGGTTGCAAATATAACTATACACGCTTGAACGTATGCACGTATATAGACGACATAAGTACAGGGCCTGATGAAGAGAGGAAGATCGTGTTGCTCGGGCCTTTCAAGCGCTTGAAATGCGGACCAGCATTCAAGACCCTGGATATAAATCGATTTCTAACACAGAAATCAACTATTTTAACCAGCAAGAAGATTTGCACATTTTGCACGCGTCAAATATATATGTGTGTGTGTGTGTTTGAGTAATTTAAAATCTTGGTAATCCGTATGGATAATCCCAAGAAGGATGAAATCCACAGAACTCAAATTATTCGCTCTGATTTAACATTAATTTAAAGAAAACCAGACAAGTTTAAGGTTCCATAAGGTTATAATTTATTTCCCCAGGGATCTTTTGTTTCCTGGATCATCAGACCTCACTTCCAAGTATGAAAAAATTAAATTTACACTTTTGGAGAGTAGTATTCAGCCGATGTAAGGCGATATAGAGAGGGGGTGAGAGATAGTATAACAGACATTATCGAAATTAGAGAGGAGGAGAGATAGTGTTGCTTTTAAATTTATTTTTATTACAATACTTAATAGAGAGGAAGGTGGGGTAATGATCAAACATTGACCTATTTAATATGTCAACTCACCGGAAATGTTATAAAAAGAGAAAAAAATGTAAAGATGTAAGAAGTAAGAGATGGACTTAGGGTTTTAAAGGAAGGAGAAAGAGAGTTGGGGATAAAAAATTGGAGAGAGAAATTTTTAAAAAATTAATGTTTGTGGGCATATCGTTGTGTGTGTGTGTATATATATATATATATATATATATATATACGTTCATATTTTGATTATTATTAGAAATATTTTAAATTTATTAGATACATGGTCTTTATTTTATGCACCATTTTCTTTTTTAATTTGTAGCATACATTATCATCTGACTGACTAAAAATCAGTATGGACATAGTTAATACTGGATGGCGACAATCTGTTTTGTGGATTGCTTGACGATTGTCTTTAAGCATGAAAGTGACTGTCTTCGTCAACTGCTGATATCTATGTTTACACTGTTTATATTTACATAGGCTCTATTCATGATATTGTGAATTTCTCTTATCTACTCAGTTTTTAAGTTATGATATAAGTTCACCTATCGCTAGGTTCAAACTCCTCCCCTGTCTTTTGAACAGAAGTAGAGATTATCCCTTGCTTCCTTTTAGGATTGGGTTTCTAGTTCCTTTTAAAGTCTTTTTTCATTCTTACTCGCAGTAGACCCTCTTGCATCTTAGTGGCATTATCGCTTTGCTTGGAGTGAATTGAGTAAATATATATGCACTCAATCACTGATGATAGTATGAAGCAGAAATTAATAAATTTGGTGATGCAATAATTGTATAGCCTGATGAGCGAAAAAACGGTGCCAATAACGCTTACCTTGTGTTTAATTTTAATCGAAATATTTATTCCCTTTAAACCATCTTCAAGCGTGCTTTAACATTAAGGCTACAAGAAGCTATTGCAGCAAAGTATGTTTCAACTACCCTATTTAAAAAATGCTCATTTTTCAATGAAAAATTTATTTTTGTCCACGAAGCAAACAAAGGAATTTTTAGAAATTAGATGTTTTCAATCCAATATTACTACGTGTTGCTATACACGTGATATTTAGAGGCGTCGCGTGTTTGAGTAGACATAACAGTTTTTTAATCAGTAAAATTAATATATACTGTCCTAGAGATCCTAGATTCCTACCTAGAAACACATTTACATTTTCCTTAGTAAGACTTTAGATCTCTAGGTCGGTGGATATCAATTTAATTTTTGTTTTTTAAACATCATTTGTACCGACTAAAAAAAAAAACGATTATAGCAAAAAAAAACTAATGTATGAAAAAAAAAATTCTTTGAGTGAACGAAGTCAATTCTTTCTAGTATTATTTTACAATGAACGAAGGGAAGTTATGGTTAAACTAGTGGGAAAAAGAACAATATTGCTAATCTATACACTAGATATAAAAGATTTTTACCCTGCAATAACTGAACCTATGCTAGATAAAGTTATCTCAATAGCTCATTTATTGAACAACAAAGTCGCTTTGCTAAAAAAATGCACAGAAGGAATTTTCGACGTTACATGATGGAACTAAACAAAAATCGATGTGATAGGCTATACCCATCACATACACTACTACTACTACTACACCTCTTGATTCCTTGGGGAACAGAGAGACGTGGTTCCTCTTCAGCTCGGTCCATGTCGTGCCGGCTGCCTTCACCTCTGCGTCGACACTTCTGCGTCAAGTCTGTTTTGGTCGACCCACTTTTCGCTTCCCTTGTGGATTCCAGTCAAGGGCCTGCCTGGTGACACTAAAAGCAGACGGGGAATGTGTGGCCAATCCATTTCCGTTTCTTGATGTCCATTTCGATTGGGGCTTGTCTCGTCCTGTCCCACAGTTGGTCGTTGGAGACGATTTCCGGCCACCTGATATTGAGGATGTTCCTGAGACATCGGTTGGTAAATGTCAGAAGTCTGTGGGTCTTGGTTACCCGCTAGGTTTCTGAGCTATATGTACTAAGCAAAATTAATAATATAAGCCCCTACAAGGACGACGATCTCATAATCCTAAGAAACTGTAACAGGCACAAAGACTGAAAACTAATCACAAAGCAAAATATAGAGTTTGAAATAGACATGAAACCAACTGCAAAACAAGCAGATTTCCTAAACGTCACATTCAACCTCAAAAATATACATAACAATCATATACAAAACCCATCCATAAACCCCTTTCTATATAAACATCGTCCAATCACCTGCTGACAATAATCAACAAAATCCCACAATCAACAGTACGTGTTATCTAACAATTCTTCCAATGAAAGCATCTTCAATGAAGCTCAAAATAATTATAAAACCCCCCACCAACTCTGAAAGATAATGAATTTTTGGCAACAAAAGTAAAAGCGTAAGCGTCGGAACTGCGAAAAAAATTCAGAAGATTTAGTTGGATCGTGCTACAGATCTTTGGACGGTTAAAATAGTGTTTTGACAAATTTCATCAGGTTAATTTTAACCTAAACGATCAACCACGTTCCGAGCGAGCGTCCGATGTCGATGAAGACGCTCTGCTTGCCATCGTGGAGAATAAACCAAAGATTTCCACGGAAGAAATTGCTAAGAGTTTGAAAATCGTTATCGCAAGTGCCTTTTGCCATTTGAAGAGACTTTGGTTCATTTCCAAACTTGATACGTCGATGCCACATTCTTTGACGAAACAGAACTAGATCGGGCGTGTTTCTATGGCGATTTCTTTGCTACAAAAAGAACAAAATTGTGACAGGCGATGAAAAATGGAAAGTTTAAAATAACGTTCGACGCAAACGGAACTGGAAACAATCATTTGATTTGCAGAAACTGTGGCCAAAGCGCGTTTGCGTCCAATAAAGGTGGTGCTGTCCGTTTGGTGGGACTGCAGAGGCATAATTCACTTTTTCTTTCAGTCGGTGAAACAAGAATTATAAAGGAGCATTGCAGCCGACTCACCAATTTCAATGCAGCTATTCAAGAAAAACGGCCGATTTTTGGCAAATCGAAAAGGTGACATTTTCCACTTTGACAACACAAGACCTTGCAGAAACTTATAGTTGAAATGGGACCCCACCCTCCAGTACCCACCGTATTCTTCGGACTTTCATTTGTTCCCGTCTATACAGAACAGTTTTAATGATAAAAAATTGACTCTGTACAATCAATCGCAAACTACCCAATAGACTTCTTCCAAAAAAAAAACACGATGTTTCTACAAAAATACCATAAGCCTGTAGAACGATGGGTAACAGTTGTTAAAACAATGGAAACTATGTAACGTGTTAACATTATTAGTCACATTTAGATTTATACACGCTCTATCCCGGATAATGGGCGCTTTTACCATATATATATATATATATATATATATATATATATATATATATATTTATATATATATGTATCTAAGTGAATATTGAAGTCAACACTCAGAGGTGACAGGATGTTTTATGCTAGACGCAATCATCAGGCCTGTCACCTCTGAGTGTTGACTTCAATGTTCACTTTTATATTTACACACGCTCTCTCTGATATTGAGCACATTATCCCATAAATATAGCACACCTTAAAACTATATTTCTTATATATATATATATATATATATATATATATATATATATATATATATATATATATATATATATATATATAATCATTTCTAAAGAAAAATAACGTTTAAATAATAAAATCTACTGGATTAATAAATAAAAATTCAACTTTTCTTTAGAAATTGTTTCGTTTGCGTTAGGAAACGAAGCTGAACAGATATGAATGTTTCAAGAGTCGGAAAAAGATTTTATAAGGTTTATTCAACTTTGCTTGATCACCAACACGCTCTGTGGCCGAGCCGGCACGTCGAATTTAATGACCTTTTTCCTACCAAAGGGGACCCAGGTTCGGACCCTACTAGAGAGCACATTAATAAGCTATCTCAAATATTCAGGCCGGAGATGAAAATAAATACACCGTCTAATAAATAAACAGAGTGTCTACTCAAATATGGGTATCCATTAAAAATAATGTTTAAGTAACAAAGTATATGTGTATACATTTATGTATATGCCTATACGAATATCGACATTTCTCTGCATGAGATAAAAAGAAAAGTTCGCTACAAAAGATAGGAAGTTATGGAGAGCCATGGTCACCTACTTCCTGATAGGACGCTGCACACTGAAGATAAAAATTCACAGTTCGACACACTTCCCAAAATCAGACCGAACATCAGAATCTTTTTTTTCTAAGGAATTCTTGGTGGGGCAGTGTACTTTTCAAAACACACACACACACACGTATGTATATATATTGAAAACACGCATACACTTAGGTTCCTCGACTACTTTCGGCCAGCATGGCCATCATCAGGAAAAAAAATCCCTACTTGTTAGTAGCAGTGAACTACAGGATTGAATGACTGTCTCTGAAGAAAGTGAACTTTATTTGTAGTTTTCATTTGTTTTTATCGTCTGTTCATATCTAGCTTTATATCTATCTATCTATCTATCTATCTCAGTCTTATCTTATCTATCAATCAATCTATGTTTTGAACAATAAAAAATATTTTTTTAAATTCAGACACACTGGGTTGTATTTTAATGTTTTTGTTTTATTATTTCGAATAGGCTCCTCGACTAGTTTCGGCTAGCATAGCCATCACCAGGAGAAAAAATCCCTGCTTGTTAGCAGTGAACTACAGGAGTGAATGACTGTCTCTGAAGAAAGTGAAATGTATATGTAGTTTTCAGTTGTTTTTATCGTCTGTTCATATCTATCTGTTTCAGTCTTATCATACCTACCTATCTCAGTCTTATCATACCTACCTACCTACCTACCTATCTCAGTCTTATCATACCTACCTACCTATCTCAGTCTTATCATACCTACCTACCTATCTCAGTCTTATCATACCTACCTACCTACCTATCTCAGTCTTATCATACCTACCTACCTACCTACCTATCTCAGTCTTATCATACCTACCTACCTACCTACCTATCTCAGTCTTATCATACCTACCTACCTACCTACCTATCTCAGTCTTATCATACCTACCTACCTACCTACCTATCTCAGTCTTATCATACCTACCTACCTACCTACCTATCTCAGTCTTATCATACCTACCTACCTATCTCAGTCTTATCATACCTACCTACCTATCTCAGTCTTATCATACCTACCTACCTATCTCAGTCTTATCATACCTACCTACCTATCTCAGTCTTATCATACCTACCTACCTATCTCAGTCTTATCATACCTACCTACCTATCTCAGTCTTATCATACCTACCTACCTATCTCAGTCTTATCATACCTACCTACCTACCTACCTATCTCAGTCTTATCATACCTACCTACCTACCTATCTCAGTCTTATCATACCTACCTACCTACCTATCTCAGTCTTATCATACCTACCTACCTACCTATCTCAGTCTTATCATACCTACCTACCTACCTACCTATCTCAGTCTTATCATACCTACCTACCTACCTACCTATCTCAGTCTTATCATACCTACCTACCTACCTACCTATCTCAGTCTTATCATACCTACCTACCTACCTACCTATCTCAGTCTTATCATACCTACCTACCTACCTACCTATCTCAGTCTTATCATACCTACCTACCTACCTACCTATCTCAGTCTTATCATACCTACCTACCTATCTCAGTCTTATCATACCTACCTACCTATCTCAGTCTTATCATACCTACCTACCTATCTCAGTCTTATCATACCTACCTACCTATCTCAGTCTTATCATACCTACCTACCTATCTCAGTCTTATCATACCTACCTACCTATCTCAGTCTTATCATACCTACCTACCTATCTCAGTCTTATCATACCTACCTACCTATCTCAGTCTTATCATACCTACCTACCTATCTCAGTCTTATCATACCTACCTACCTATCTCAGTCTTATCATACCTACCTACCTATCTCAGTCTTATCATACCTACCTACCTATCTCAGTCTTATCATACCTACCTACCTATCTCAGTCTTATCATACCTACCTACCTATCTCAGTCTTATCATACCTACCTACCTATCTCAGTCTTATCATACCTACCTACCTATCTCAGTCTTATCATACCTACCTACCTATCTCAGTCTTATCATACCTACCTACCTATCTCAGTCTTATCATACCTACCTACCTATCTCAGTCTTATCATACCTACCTACCTATCTCAGTCTTATCATACCTACCTACCTATCTCAGTCTTATCATACCTACCTACCTATCTCAGTCTTATCATACCTACCTACCTATCTCAGTCTTATCATACCTACCTACCTATCTCAGTCTTATCATACCTACCTACCTATCTCAGTCTTATCATACCTACCTACCTATCTCAGTCTTATCATACCTACCTACCTATCTCAGTCTTATCATACCTACCTACCTATCTCAGTCTTATCATACCTACCTACCTATCTCAGTCTTATCATACCTACCTACCTATCTCAGTCTTATCATACCTACCTACCTATCTCAGTCTTATCATACCTACCTACCTATCTCAGTCTTATCATACCTACCTACCTATCTCAGTCTTATCATACCTACCTACCTATCTCAGTCTTATCATACCTACCTACCTATCTCAGTCTTATCATACCTACCTACCTATCTCAGTCTTATCATACCTACCTACCTATCTCAGTCTTATCATACCTACCTACCTATCTCAGTCTTATCATACCTACCTACCTATCTCAGTCTTATCATACCTACCTACCTATCTCAGTCTTATCATACCTACCTACCTATCTCAGTCTTATCATACCTACCTACCTATCTCAGTCTTATCATACCTACCTACCTATCTCAGTCTTATCATACCTACCTACCTATCTCAGTCTTATCATACCTACCTACCTACCTCAGTCTTATCATACCTACCTACCTATCTCAGTCTTATCATACCTACCTACCTACCTACCTATCTCAGTCTTATCATACCTACCTACCTATCTCAGTCTTATCATACCTACCTACCTACCTACCTATCTCAGTCTTATCATACCTACCTACCTATCTCAGTCTTATCATACCTACCTACCTACCTCAGTCTTATCATACCTACCTACCTACCTACCTATCTCAGTCTTATCATACCTACCTACCTACCTACCTATCTCAGTCTTATCATACCTACCTACCTACCTACCTATCTCAGTCTTATCATACCTACCTACCTACCTACCTATCTCAGTCTTATCATACCTACCTACCTACCTACCTATCTCAGTCTTATCATACCTACCTACCTACCTACCTACCTATCTCAGTCTTATCATACCTACCTACCTACCTACCTACCTATCTCAGTCTTATCATACCTACCTACCTACCTACCTACCTATCTCAGTCTTATCATACCTACCTACCTACCTACCTACCTATCTCAGTCTTATCATACCTACCTACCTACCTACCTACCTATCTCAGTCTTATCATACCTACCTACCTACCTACCTACCTATCTCAGTCTTATCATACCTACCTACCTACCTACCTACCTATCTCAGTCTTATCATACCTACCTACCTACCTACCTACCTATCTCAGTCTTATCATACCTACCTACCTACCTACCTACCTATCTCAGTCTTATCATACCTACCTACCTACCTACCTACCTATCTCAGTCTTATCATACCTACCTACCTACCTACCTACCTATCTCAGTCTTATCATACCTACCTACCTACCTACCTACCTATCTCAGTCTTATCATACCTACCTACCTACCTACCTACCTATCTCAGTCTTATCATACCTACCTACCTACCTACCTACCTATCTCAGTCTTATCATACCTATGCTATCTACCTATCTCAGTCTTATCATACCTATGCTATCTATCTATCTCAGTCTTATCATACCTATGCTATCTATCTATCTCAGTCTTATCATATCTATGCTATCTATCTATCTATCTCAGTCTTATCATATCTATGCTATCTATCTATCTATCTCAGTCTTATCATATCTATGCTATCTATCTATCTATCTCAGTCTTATCATATCTATGCTATCTATCTATCTATCTCAGTCTTATCATATCTATGCTATCTATCTATCTATCTCAGTCTTATCATATCTATGCTATCTATCTATCTATCTCAGTCTTATCATATCTATGCTATCTATCTATCTATCTCAGTCTTATCATATCTATGCTATCTATCTATCTATCTCAGTCTTATCATATCTATGCTATCTATCTATCTATCTCAGTCTTATCATATCTATGCTATCTATCTATCTATCTCAGTCTTATCATATCTATGCTATCTATCTATCTATCTCAGTCTTATCATATCTATGCTATCTATCTATCTATCTCAGTCTTATCATATCTATGCTATCTATCTATCTATCTCAGTCTTATCATATCTATGCTATCTATCTATCTATCTCAGTCTTATCATATCTATGCTATCTATCTATCTATCTCAGTCTTATCATATCTATGCTATCTATCTATCTATCTCAGTCTTATCATATCTATGCTATCTATCTATCTATCTCAGTCTTATCATATCTATGCTATCTATCTATCTATCTCAGTCTTATCATATCTATGCTATCTATCTATCTATCTCAGTCTTATCATATCTATGCTATCTATCTATCTATCTCAGTCTTATCATATCTATGCTATCTATCTATCTATCTCAGTCTTATCATATCTATGCTATCTATCTATCTATCTCAGTCTTATCATATCTATGCTATCTATCTATCTATCTCAGTCTTATCATATCTATGCTATCTATCTATCTATCTCAGTCTTATCATATCTATGCTATCTATCTATCTATCTCAGTCTTATCATATCTATGCTATCTATCTATCTATCTCAGTCTTATCATATCTATGCTATCTATCTATCTATCTCAGTCTTATCATATCTATGCTATCTATCTATCTATCTCAGTCTTATCATATCTATGCTATCTATCTATCTATCTCAGTCTTATCATATCTATGCTATCTATCTATCTATCTCAGTCTTATCATATCTATGCTATCTATCTATCTATCTCAGTCTTATCATATCTATGCTATCTATCTATCTATCTCAGTCTTATCATATCTATGCTATCTATCTATCTATCTCAGTCTTATCATATCTATGCTATCTATCTATCTATCTCAGTCTTATCATATCTATGCTATCTATCTATCTATCTCAGTCTTATCATATCTATGCTATCTATCTATCTATCTCAGTCTTATCATATCTATGCTATCTATCTATCTATCTCAGTCTTATCATATCTATGCTATCTATCTATCTATCTCAGTCTTATCATATCTATGCTATCTATCTATCTATCTCAGTCTTATCATATCTATGCTATCTATCTATCTATCTCAGTCTTATCATATCTATGCTATCTATCTATCTATCTCAGTCTTATCATATCTATGCTATCTATCTATCTATCTCAGTCTTATCATATCTATGCTATCTATCTATCTATCTCAGTCTTATCATATCTATGCTATCTATCTATCTATCTCAGTCTTATCATATCTATGCTATCTATCTATCTATCTCAGTCTTATCATATCTATGCTATCTATCTATCTATCTCAGTCTTATCATATCTATGCTATCTATCTATCTATCTCAGTCTTATCATATCTATGCTATCTATCTATCTATCTCAGTCTTATCATATCTATGCTATCTATCTATCTATCTCAGTCTTATCATATCTATGCTATCTATCTATCTATCTCAGTCTTATCATATCTATGCTATCTATCTATCTATCTCAGTCTTATCATATCTATGCTATCTATCTATCTATCTCAGTCTTATCATATCTATGCTATCTATCTATCTATCTCAGTCTTATCATATCTATGCTATCTATCTATCTATCTCAGTCTTATCATATCTATGCTATCTATCTATCTATCTCAGTCTTATCATATCTATGCTATCTATCTATCTATCTCAGTCTTATCATATCTATGCTATCTATCTATCTATCTCAGTCTTATCATATCTATGCTATCTATCTATCTATCTCAGTCTTATCATATCTATGCTATCTATCTATCTATCTCAGTCTTATCATATCTATGCTATCTATCTATCTATCTCAGTCTTATCATATCTATGCTATCTATGATTTGAACAATAACAAATATTTAAAAATTTTCAGACACACTGGGTTATATTTTAATGTTTTTGTTTTATTATTTCAATTAGGCTCCTCGACTAGTTTCGGCTAGCATGGCCATCATCAGGAGAGAAAAAATCCCTGCTTGTTAGTAGAAGTGGACTATAGGAGTGAATGACTGTTTCTGAAGAAAGTGAACTTAATGTGTAGTTTCCATTTGTTTTTGTCGTTAATTTCGGTAATTTTGGTCAAAGGGCCTCTTTCAAGTTGTTTTTAGGATAGGGGATGGGAGATTCTTGACTTTCAGAATTCCCTCCTTGATCATTTTGACCATTGGTCATTTATTGATTGCTGGGAATGGGATGCGTGTGTTAAGTGAGTGTTATCTTTTAGTTCTTTGGTAGTGTGTGTGATGTGTGTATTTGCGTATATTAGTATGAATGTGTGTGCATAAGTGTGAGACATCAACACCTCTGCAAGCATGTCTGCCTTATGTGGGTGAGAAATGTGGGTAGGGATTGATTTATGAGGTTATATATTAATACTATCTGTGTTAAATTTGTAATTAAGCCCGTCTGGACGAAGTATTTTGAGGCGCAAAATCAATTTGTCTTCCTGTTCCTCTAGTATTTTTCTAAGGTTATCTCTCTCTCTCATATATATATATATATATATATATATATATATATATATATGACATTTTTTATGTTTATACGTTCTTTTTATAGATACAAATATTTAAGTAAATGCTCTGTTTATAATAAACAGTATTAACAACATTTACATAAAGCATTTACTTAAATATTTGTATCTATAAAAAGAACGTATAAACATAAAAAAAATGTCTTAAAAGTAATTGTCGGACTTTTTCCATCTCATATATATATATATATATATATATATATATATGTATGTATATCTGATGAATTCCATTATAACAATGGAACCTTAAAGTAGTCTGTTTTTCTTTAAATTAAATTATTCGCTCTGACTTAACATTGAGCTCTTCGGATTTCATCCTCCATACGGATTACCAAGATTTTCATTACTGAGATAGATATATATATATATATATATATATATATATATATATATATATATAAGAGAGAGAAGGATGAAAAGATATTTGTAAAAATATATGGTTGATATTTATATTTACATGTCTTGAAAAGTGTGCGTATATAAATGTTTATATAACATATTTATTTGTATGTGTTTGCATGTTTCTATAAGAGTTAATCAATAAGTCCGCGTCATGAAACGTAATTATTAAATTAATTTTTGATGTAAACTTTTCACTGTATAGTGTTGTGTGTTATTATCATTCACTGCGAAATTACGTACATTGACAAGGATGGAAAATATGTTGTGTAAAATATCTTTCTTAGCATTAGGCTTCGAACTGATTGATATGCTTATGTATACAATCGAATTATCTACTTCTGTAATATGTGTGACTGTGTTAGTGTGAGAATCTTCCAGATATATTCCTGTGCGTCTATTGGAATATAAGATTCAAAGTCTGTTTATTTATTATAATTCTTGTCCAAATAGCAGAATTGAAAAACATGATATTAATAATTCAGAAGCGAAAATATTAAAAGAACGACTGATATTTTGATTTCACTGACAACTGAAGTGAAAGACACAAAAAATGAGGGCGGGGTATTTTCGAGAGACAAAATTGGATATGGAGATTTTTTTTCCATGGCGCTTAATTTGCCGATATTCCAATCGCTGTACATGATTTGTTCAGTGAGCTTGCCGCCATTTGGAATATCCTGTGAATCGGTTGCGCGGTCTTTCGACATGTTACTAAAGAGATGGTTTTAAATGATATTAAAGAAAATCATTTTAATACCTTGTATCATTTTGAATGCCCGTCAACACAAAGAAATTACAAACAAACAAAATAAATGCTAGAAAAATAAACCGGCCTGATATCCAAATATTGACAAGTGTTATATCATGGAATAATTGACCTTTCTAACCTTTTAACGGCAGAAGTAACGAATTTTTGCATTTATTCAAATTAAAAATAGGGTAAAAAAAAATTTACTCTCGGTCACCTTCGCTCGCTCTGTACTTTTTTAAAAATTTTTTTTTTTTTTCATATTTTGCGACTGGCGCCGATTTTTACTGAGACAAGCCTCCATGATTATGGATCTAGTTTTTCTCAAAGGCATTGTCGGAGTTAGCTCCTCCTTAATTCCCTAATTGTCAATAGGGGTCACTCTCCCTACACTATAAATACTGGGTGACTTCTCGTCTCGCTCTCTTTTTTTCTCCCATCCCCTCCCTCGTTAGGTGGTCAGTGACATCAGTTCTCTTTCGCTTCGTGTGTGATTTTTCGTATTTGTTGTGTCTGGATGAGTGCATGTCTGTGTGAGTGCTTGGGATGAACGAATGTTTTATATTATTATAGTCCCGCATTAATTTCGTCCGGTTAACTGATGTTTCTGCCACATTTAGTGATTGTGCGTTTTTTTTTATTACTGACATGGTTTTGTTTAGTTTCTTGCAAATAGTTTTTATTTCATATTTTAAATACTCATTGGGGGTAGTTTTTAAAATTTTTAAATTGTTGTTTTATTCCCCATCACCCTCCCGCCAAAGCCCCACAGACGATAAATTGTACATATGGGGACTAGTTAGTATTTTCATGGAGACATTGAGGTATTATGGTGGGTGTGGTGAGAAAGGTAAGTAAGAATGTGTTGTTTTGGTGTAAGGAATATTGTTAGCATGATTGGGTCAGCGTTTGTGGCTAGCTAAGTTTAAACTTAAGACAGAAGACCGACATTTTCCCCGTCCCCTTTTCGGCCTTGTGCCACATATTCTGTTATGTGATCTCTTGTAGAGATCCGTGTTTTCGTCCACTTGTGGGAAAACACCATGAAACACACATACACGTACGTACGAACATTCACCATAATACAAACTCTTTACGTTCACTCACACTGCAAATGTTGATGTCTTTGTCTCTTGTAAATTTGTAGTTTAATACATATATTTGTTTGTGTACACACACACACACACACATACATACATATATATATATATATATATATATATATATATATATATAGGTCTTGTTTGTTTTTACATTTCTTTATGGCGGATTCAAATTTCTAAATTCGCCACGTTCTGCTGGTGGACGTTCTAGCATGAATAAACAGCACGTGTTTCTAATACAACTACACTCAAATCCACGCTACAGCATGAACACAAATATTTTCTCGTTTTCTTTATTCGTCGTTCTACACGTCGAGCAATGTTTTTATTGGTGAATATTAGTTATTTTATTGCAGTCACAATCGTTGTTAACGAAGAATATACGATTTTTAAAATCGTGGACGACCAGAAAAGAGGGTAGTATAATCGACAATTAAAAGAAAAAAAGACCTTCGTTTAATTTTCCAACTCTCGTAACAAATGTGGGTCGATACGCTAATCACCAAATATCTTGCTTTCTTACAAAATTCATTCGGGACCATTATGATGATTTCCGATATTTCAATAATTCAAAGCAATAAATTCTGACAGTTCAATATCGAATTCCATATTATTTTTTTCTTTATTCAAACACCGAGTCTAATCAATGACACCGGATATTGAACGTATTTGATCGGTAATATTTTGGTACATCAAGAACATTCAGATGGTCTAACCCGTTTTCATGAAATCAATAAATGTGTGACCCATATGTTCATGAAGCATTGTAAAGACTTATATTAAAACGCACAGATTTAATATCAATTCGGCAGAATGTTTCATTGGAGACACATTTTTCTATAAATATCTAGAAATGTCATTATTAATTTTGACTCTTCTTCTTTCCATCTTATGTCTCAATTGATTCTGTATTCAAACTGATAAACGACGTGTTGTCACAGAAAAACAGGCAACCAGTCAAATGGGACGCAAGTTCAAATTTCGCCTGTGTCTTTTTACGAGTCAATCCATGATAGTTACATAAAGATCGTAAAACAATGACCTGAACATTGCGATAAAAAGCAAAAATTAAGTTGAAATAAAAATTAATGACAATAATTTATTATCTATAACTCTGAGATGAGGTTGTCGCAGTTAGCTCCTCCTCATTTCCTTAATCCTTCAACAGGGGTCTCTCTCTCCCACGAGTATAAATACTGGCTGACCTTTCGCCTTTAGCTCTTTTTACGGCTTACGCACACGTGCGGTCAGCTGTCTCGACTCAGGCTTCGGGCCGCAACCTCGCGCGTGAGGCGAGGTAAAAAAACTTTCTCTTTTTCACTTACACCAATATGTGACCTCTCACAGAGACAGCGTTTCCCAAATTCTGGGAACACGCTAAAAACAATATACGCGTTCGTACGGACACTCAACACACACACACAACTTCTCCATACAAAAACTCTGTAACTTTTCATGTCTTCATGTCATTGTAATTTGTTATTAATATATATTTGTTGCATACATGTATATCGGTCTTGTTTGTTTCTTTATCTTATTTGGACTCCATTAAAGTCCAACATTCCTATGTAGCTGGACCGACCAGCGGGAAAGTTTAACCCAGAGATATCTTCACATCTTCACACATTCACACTCCGCACGGTCCTCTACAAGGTATTATGATTACTTGCACTATTCACATTATTCGGACTGTTATCCTCATCTTCAATGCCATATTCACAACGTTTCGGCCGTTGTACACTCCGGCCTTTATGTCTATGTCTATATATCTGTCTATATCTCTGAGATGAGGTATTATCATTACTTGCATTATTTACATTATTTGGACTGTTATCCTCATCTTCATTGCCATATTCACAACGTTTCGGCCGTTGTACTCTCCGGCCTTTATGTCTATGTCTCTCTATATATCTGTCTATATCTCTGAGATGAGGTATTATGATTACTTGCATTATTTACATTATTCGGACTTTTATCCTCATCTTCATTGGCATGTTCACAACGTTTCGGCCGATGACACATAGCCTAGTGGGTAAAGACTTTGGTTAGATCCAGTGACTAGAACCAAAGAGTTGTGAGTTCATACCAGGCTACAGTAGTGATGAACCTAAAAATTTGGAGAGTTGAGTTAAAGGGAAATAACTGAGACATCCGGAACTAGAACAATCTACCGCGGTGAACGAAATAAAGGGTTCGGTTCGAAATTCCAATCACCTGAAGACGGCCGGAGCGCACAACGGCCGAAACGTTGTGAACGGGGCAACGAAGATGAGGATAACAGTTCGAATAATGTAAGTAATGCAAGTAATCATAATAGCTCATCTCAAATAAACAGATATATATAGAGAGACATAGACATAAAGGCCGGAGCGTACAACGGCCGAAACGTTGTGAATATGGCATTGAGTTGAGGATAACAGTCCGAATAATGTAAATAATGCAAGTGACAATACTATATATATATATATATATATATATATATATATATATATATATATATATATATATATTATCTGTGGAAAAAGTTTTCGTGTGACTCGTTTCATCAAAATAACGAGATGTCTTCGTTGATACGACTACTACTCATGCACACGAACAAAAGAGAGACGCTGAGAAGTTTAAATTTAATATATTTTTTTGTATTTTGAGTCTATAATCTAAGCTGAATTCATTTAGATTCCGTGTTTATATCTCCATCACTTTTCTTATTAAATATCTGGCATTGTAATAATCAAAGATCTGTCAAGAATAGTGAAACGTAAGAACCTGGACTCAAATTCACTGTGGATGATTAAAACACTTTCCAAACATTTTCCTCTTAGCAAATTTTCTCTTTTAATTAGAATAGAATTTTTAAATCAAAACTGTGAGCAAATAATGCGTTTAATGTGTTGTTTTGTAAAAGATCACTTTTGAGTTCATATAATGTTCTGTTTAAATTCCTTGACGTTTCTCCAATATACTCCTTGCGGCAATTATTACAGGTAATAGAGTAAATGCCTCCTTCAAGTGTTAGCTTATTATTTTGTTTTATATTGATTAAGTCATTTTATTTGATTTAGACGTAGCTATAGTAAGTTTTATGGTTAGATATATCCATTTCAATTCTAGTTGTGATAGAATTGGTGGCTTTGTCAGGAAGGACCGCTTTTCTATTTTAAAATATTTTCTCAGCTTTTTGTTTCGCATTGAATATATATTACATAAGATTTCAGTACTCGTTTCTTTGTTTCTTACTAAATGTTCCTGTTTCTTAATATTTTGCTTAGATTTTAGAAGGTATCTTTCACTATTCCAGTGCGCCTTCAGATTCCAATGTCACACTTTCCGTCCTCACTTCCGACATATTTATATTTTTATACTTACTTGATGTTTTGTGTTTCCAATTGGTATTTGGGCTGCCTCTTTTTGCTGACAACCATTCTGTCCTCTTAAAATGAATATTTAGTTCTCACTTTCCTTCACTACCTTCTGCCAGTGTTCTTGTAGTTTCCTTTCTGGGTTTGCTATCAATATTGTATCATCTACATATCTTATACTGTTAATATTGTGGCCACCAATAATGAATCCTGGTACGATTTCTTTCGGGATCGCTTCGCTGTAAAGGTTGAACGATTCCTTATCTGATGCCATTTTCTATTTTTGCGTATTTCCTGAATTCATTTTCTATCCAGATGCAGCTGACTTGCTTCCAATATAAATACAGAATTATTTTAATACCTTACCCAAGTAAATGAAGCTATCCTAGCACTTCTTTATGCCTTACCTTATCAAAAGCTTTTTTTGAGTATAAATATTGCATTCCTTCTTCCAGTGTCATTAAGCAAACCACATTACTCTTATTTCCGATCTAATTCTGCTATAATTTCAAATATGCCGACATTGAGCGGATTTTAAATTTCATTGATGTTCATATATCATTTTTTTTTAAATGTCGAGATGTTTCTTCAATATATTGGAAAGGCATTGTTTACATGGCTTCTGATGTAAATTTCACTATTTTCAAAAGGTTTGGGATAGTTATATTAAGATTAGCTAAATGTTTTTCAAGTTGCTTAGAATTGGAGTTTGTAGTTAATATAATGGGCCTAGTTTTGTATCGCCTTTGTATTTTGGGTTTGTGAAATTTTCTCTCTTACCTTTTAGCATTGTATATAAAACAACTAGAATAATGTAGGATTTTGAAAGGTGGTGACATGTATTTTGTAGTTAATTGTTCGGGGTTGTAAATCCTAATAATTTTTAGATTAAAAATAAAATTTACTAAGTCATTTTAATTGATACGGTAAACATTTTTAAACTGGTAAGCCAACAATCAGAATTAAGAGAATATTAAAAAATAACGTATTTATGAATTGTATGTTTAGTTATGTTAAGTTTATTTATGAGATCTAATTTAATTTTGTGCGCATAAATTAGAAAAACGTCAGTTATAGCGAAAGTATTCAACGTTTTGGTTAAGATATTTTGAAATGGGCCAGAGTTTCTAATTTGAAAAAAAGCCTAATACTGTGCTGAAAGGAGAACCCATAGGTTGACCGAATTTCCCTTTCTAAACACTATTATTGAAACATTTTATACAAAACCAACGAATTATAATTTTGTTGAGCGGTAGAGAGACATTTACTTTTATTTTATGGCGGGCGGATTTAGAATATTTAAACATTAATCAACTGGTATGTTAGCATCTAAGTATTTAATATCGCAGCCAACCATGACATTTTCATATTTATTGATGAGATCACCAGAATCATTAAGGTGAGGAAGGGTTCAGTATTCCTAAAATTGGCGTTAAAACTTTAGCTAGAGCTTTTGCTAATTTGTGAAGGGAGCTGCCAATATCAGACTTGATAGGTTGCATTGGAATGTTGGGTTTGAGCGGGGTTTTTTTAATTCATAGACTCTATATACTTTTCGAGTGTTTGGTTTATTTTGTTTTACGGCATATCAACCTCAATTGGTTATTTAATGCCAACATTTTTAGGATAGATTCGTTTGAATAGAATATGTATTCTTTGGTTTAGATTGGTTTAGTTTATTTTGTTTTACGGCATATCAACCTCAATGGGTTATTTAATGCCAACAACATTTTTTATTGCTGGTAATATTTTATTTTGTCAAAAATCTGTTTCTGGTAATATTTTTCCTTCAAAATTGTATTGCTGGTAATAATTTTTTACAAAAAGTATTGCTGGTAATAGTTAACTATTTGCCCATAGCTGGGACCCTAACAGGTGCTACCACCCCGGGTCAGAGTGGACCTGGGAACGCTAGCAATTAAGAGGTGGTTCCACGTTCCTCAAAACCTGATCAGAGGCCTTACTGCTGGATGTAGTTTAACGTCTTACCCAGGACAACTTTTCGATTGTACTCTCGTAATTTTTATTAGTTTGTGATTTATTGAATTTGAAATCTGTTGTTTCTTAGGTAATAAATTATGAAAATCAATAATTGTTCACTGTGAACTGACTGGTCAATTATTATCCAAATCGATTTTTAATTTACAGGAAGTAAATTCGATTTGGTGGTCAATATCTTTAAAATCTGAGCAGGAATCAACTTTAATAATGCATTTCACTTACCACGATTATGATGGCGGTCATCAAATGTGTCAAAATTAATTAATTCATTTTTTGGAGAAAACTACAAGTAGTTGATACTGGCGTATTGGTCTCTCGGTGGGTTAAGGGTGACACGGGCTACCAGATTATCACGCTAAGTTACTTTCAGGAAAGATAAAAACTTGACTTGCTCCTTGACAGCATTGTGCTCTGTAATATAAAACGAATAGAGGCACCCTAATGAAATATTGGTATTACTCAGCTAATCATGTTGATATAAACAGTGTTGGGGAGAGCTTAAGCCGTGACTGAGAACGTAAATTGAAAAAAGAAATCTTTTCGTATTCATTGTAAAATATCCCAGGATGAGGCAAGCAACCGGAGATTGGCTCCTAATCTCAAAAACCTTCCAAAAGAAATCATTAAGAAAGTTTGACCCGAACATTCAAAATTTCATATTTGGAGCGAACGCCCAATGATACCTAAGCAGAAGAAATCGTCTTTTCAGTCTAAATTTCACAATGACTCTAAAATAAGGTTTAGACATTTCTGCAGATATTACAGATCTATTTCTGGAATGTATGGCTTTCTTGCCACTGACAGGCAAATACCAATCTCGATGAAAAAAGACACATTTTCTCTATCTATTTCAACCACTACAGATACATTTCAGCTGCTGAGTACAAAAAGTCATTTTAGAAACAAGATTTGTTAAGTATAAGTCGTTAGAATTAATCTTGTCCGTTTTATCACCTTCAGTTCAAAGATGACCAGTGTTTATTTTACTTAGAGCTTCAGTTACAACTTGACGAACAATTCGATAACGATTATTTTCTCTGAATGGCGCCATAAAGTAATAAGCCCTTTATCGATATGAGAAGGCATTACTTCAACCACTACATATCATTAAGCTGTATACGATTAAACATTTCAACAGTTAAATGTGTACCAGTCAATACAGTTACATTATACTTGCTATGACGACATATGCTGTGGTCGCTTCTCACCAGTCTCTGCTATTCTGGAGTGTAACCAAAACAAAGCAGCCAGACTGATCAATGAACTAACCGAAGCCAACAATCTACAGCCATTGGCACATCGCCAATCTTGCTCCTAAGTACGGCTGCTTTTACCATGCTTTATTGATCATTATTCACGTTTCTATCTTCAATACACGGTTTCCCCGCACCACCTTATTTATCCAACATTTCATCTTTAAGCTGATTCAAAATCTCTAAACCATAATTAAAGATGGCTTTTTTAAATGGAAATATGTCAATGCAGAAAGATCTTAGATGTTCTTTGTTTTGTTTTTACTTTGTCATATGCTACACTTTAGCAAAAAAAAAATCAATCCGGTTCACTTATCATAGTGTCCTTCTCTTCTACTTGAACTTGCCGTTGGCGCCTAAAAATCCTAGTCGTGACTGTGTGGCCGGGATGCTTATTAAGACAACACGAACAAGGATCGTCCATGTGTTTTTTAACATTGGATTGCATCTTCTATGAAGTCAAAAGGCTGGTTCAGTTTTCGCTGGCAGTAAATTCCAAGCTAACGTTTTTTGCGTTTTTATTCTGGGAGGCATTTTTTGTTAACCAATTTCTGCAACTTAAGCGAATGTTTCATCGTTACACTTGTGGCTCTCGTCAAATTTCGGCGAGATATTTGCTCCACAATTTATTTTTATTGGATTTGCATTACATGAGTTTGAAGACATACATGACGCAGTTTAAAATAAATATTCTAGAACATATTCTGCGTCCGATAATCCACGGTGAAATTATTCTGTAAATGTAAATTATTGACTTCCTGGAATTTCGTGAATATTTTCTAAAAGTGTGGAATTTTTTATTGCAATGGCTTCAACATGCCATCAAGTACAATAATTCTTGTCAAGGACTACGGACATAAAAATCGTGTAATGTTCAGTTGCAGGAAAATCTCTAACTTCTACCCGACTTGTCATATGTGTTCCTCTCTTGGTTAAGTAAAATAATGAACTGATTTTATAAATAGCTTCACACACTTATCGATTTTACTGCTGTCTTATGAAAGCTAACAATTAGCATTTTGAGAAATTCCATGGTGCATCTTGGTAATTTCACAATGAAACAATAATTCTTACATATTAGTACCTATTAATTATCATTTAAATTTTTTGTATGAGAGATGTACTGAAAAGTTCTCATCCCGACCAAGAAGTTCCACCCATCTGATAATTTCTCTAGTTTGGGTATTGGGCGGGGTCGATAACATTTCAGTATCCACTCGTACTATTACAAATTTATGAGGTATGTCTGCAACACCTGTTCTCGCGACACTTTGCTGCGATAACAGGTGTTGCAGCCCTAATTTAACTTGGAAATAAATCAGAGAGAACCTTGCTGCCTATGCGTAAACGCTCTCCCGTTGGGTTATTCATTGAACAGTGAAACGTCATTGACTTCATTTAAGTACACTGTGTGACTGTCGCATCTGTTACAGCAAATATGTTTAACTTTTTTTTTTTAATTTGGATATTCGAATTTTTATGAAGGTTTTCAGGGGTGATTCAATAAAAGATCGGATAAAATGTTTTGGATTCGATGTTTCAAACTTGGCATTGAATCCATTGAAAGGGATCTACGTTCCGAAAAGGTTCAATACGTACGGGTTACAATCAAAAGAAACGAGAGATTGACAAGAATTAGAGAACACATCGGGGGATTCTACAGAGAGAGAAATGTCCATCCATCCATTTTACATATTTTCACCCTACCCACTTCCCATGTCTTTTTCTTATTGTAAAAACAAACAAATCAAAAAATCGTCTCACCCAATTCTTTCAGTCCCCCCATCAATACAAATATGACTTCCTGTGATTTCTGTGGCATTTCGCAAAGTTAAGATCACCATCAATAAGAGAGAGATTTCACTCAGTGGGCGATATTAAGAACCTGATAGGGCGATTCCAAAAGACTTTACAGACTATTTTGAAATGTGAAAGGGAATGCGGAGTATGAGTTCCCTAAGGGAGTACTTTGAAAAGCTAGTCTCAGAATAGTTCATTTGTCTTGGAATAGTTTATATATTTTAATAATAATTTGATAGGACAATAGTTTTCCAAGATTATCTCCTTTTTCATAAAGTAAAAATTCTTTCTGAGACTGAAGTTTTAAGTTACCACTCTTTTCCATATACACAGGATAAATTATGATAATTCTTTGCGGAATTCTCATGGATTTTTCAAAAGGTCTGTTACTATGCTATCTTTCCATGTTTTTCTGCATTATTAAATTGTAAAAAGCGAAACTTATTTTGTGTTCTTACCACTGGAATATCAGTAGCAGTATCTACCAGAGTGAAAGTGGGTGAGATGTTGTTTCTGAAACTTACACATTTGCATAATATTTTCCCCTCGGATATCCTTAACATCTTTATGAATTTTTCCGTTTCTGACTTTCACTATATTTTGCTTATTTATGTGTGCTGCTGCTGATCAAACATATTTCAAGTTCATTGCTTTTCTGACAGCTTCTTTTACCCTTCCTGTGTAAATCTTCTTTTATTTTTTCTCATTTCTTTTGGTGGTAAGTTTACCTGTTCATTTTTATTAATTAGTTTCTAAGTCCATATCTCTCCACTTTTCCATCCGTTCCATTGTTGTCTTTGAATATTTTTTTGTATTAAAAAGATAATTACATCTCTTGATGTCCTATCAATTTTCTGATCTCACCTTCCAGCAAATAATCAATTCTCTTAATTCTTGCCTGTCAGAATTGTTTACAGGTGCATCCCAAATATTTTGAACTCTGATTAATTGTACGTTCGTTCTTTTTTTTGTGTGTTCTCTCTCTCTCTCTCTCTCTCTCTCTCTCTCCTTAATTCTGTTCTTTTAACGGATTATCCAAGCTAAAGTTTTTGTTTTTTAATTTATTTTCCCCCTCAGAATATATCTTTTGACATAAGAACCAATTGTGTGATATTAAGGGCAATGATTAAACTTACAATTTCAGCTGTTTTAATGGTTGTTATTTATAACAGAATGGTCCAAGTGGTTAGAACATTTGCATTCTGACCATGAGACCCGCGTTCGAATCTCATCATGGTCGATTTTTCAAGAAAGAGATTATCAGACTGGAGTGGTTGTTCCCAGCATGCATCACCTTTTAAAAGTGCCTGAAACCCATACCAAGGGTTGACTCAAGCCTTGTGAGTGAAATTGGGTAGAAATTGGGTAGACGGAACACTTGGGGGCTGTTGATAGCTGAGCTAGAACAAAGTCACAAGTCATTGTGGCCTTGGCCTTGAGCATGCTAGCCTTGTTCAAATTGTTGGTCACGCTAGATAACGTGCTCTCTCCCAGAAACTGTAACTAAGGTCTGCTGAGCATAGTTTCAGTATGAACCACAGTTCGGCTCTCTGGATGTTGGATGCGCCTGAGCAATATCGATTGGTTAGCTGCATTAGTAGATTTGTATCCTCGAATACAAGTAGCCAGCTACATATATAACAGAAAAAAATTATTCTTTACTTGTTGGCGAGGATTATATATTCTCTGCTGTGGAGGGAAAAAATATTTATATAGCTAAAACCTTTGGTAGCAAAAGAATAATTTCTCTCGTTTATAACTCCAGAGAGACGTGGCAGAGTAAAATGGATTGTGGCTCGGTTTGAGGAATCGAAGAACTGAGTTCAAATTCCAGTCAAGTTCATTACATTCACTTACATGCTAATACCCTTGGGGAAAGTATGAATTCAACTCCCCACCCCCACCTGCCAGCTCTGGGTAAATAAGACAGACTGGTAACTATAGCATTAGTTGGCAACTGGTTTAGAAGAAAACTCTGAATTCAAACCTGTATGTAGCCCTGCACATACTATGCCGCTAAGGAAAAGATTGTTCACATGGACTCAATGATCTCAACTACGATTGACTCCTTTTATTTAGATAAGAAAGATTTGTAACTTGTTGCCATTCTTCTAGTAAAATTATGAGATATAAGAAGCTTGAGAAAATAAAATTCTGTTCTTGCTGGAAATACAAAAGGATATTCAGATATTTTTAGTTAAGTCAAAAAAAAAATAAGAAAAATGAATTTGCGATGTTTTGAAAAGGATAAATGCGTCTACTTGGATAAGTCATTTAGGGAAAAGGATTAAAATAGTATAAAAAGGGTTGACTGAGTAGTACAATGAATCAGGTGTTCCATTGAAATGTCTTGGTAACCAATTCTTAGAGGCAAATTGCAAGAATTTAAAATTAGCAGAGCTTCAAGAAATATAATTTTCAGTATTTTGTAATTTCTAACAGACAAAATGTCCTCTAGAACCAATTAAAACATTTTGCACACTTTCAATGTTTTCTTCCTCACATGGATAAAAAAGAAATTCTAAATCGCCCTGATGAGGCAGAAAAGAAGCAAAACAATGAAAATTGTTTAAGAATGGTGACTTAATATTTCTTGTCTGCTATATAGTCTTGTAAAAATTTGTAAAATCATGAAAATAAGATTTTTTGAATTTAAAAATTTTGTATTCTTTTATTGTGTATGCGCACTCATTGGGAATTGAAGAAATAATTGCCTGCCTGCACAAAGGAATTTAGATCAACCAATTCAATTTATACTTTTTGTATTTTACTGCGAATTAGTGGATCTAATTTATTGAAAAACAGTTTCCTTCCCAAAATATGATGAATGATGAAGACATTGTCTTCGTCCAAATTCTTTCCATGTATGGTAATTTTCTAAACATCATTTAGAGGAGGCACAAGTGAGGATAGAACTCACTCTCAGCCATAATTAATCTGGTGAGACAAGCTTGCTATTGATTACACCATATGTCAAAGTGCTCAATTCCTTCCATGAATGTTTGTAAAAAGTCAAAATTTTGCAACCCTCACCATAAACATAGTGGAAATTTTCAAACACGAAGCTCCAAATACATTTTTCTAAAAACCCAAACTGCAGGGAGCTCAAAACATTGATGGAATAAGTAAGCATATCAGGTTTCGATAGTCTTGCAGTTTGCTAGATAATCAGGGTAAAGGATTTATCTAGTTTTAGAAAAATAAATCTTCTGAAGAAAGTGATAAAAAAAACTAATCACTCTTTTGAAATCAAGGAGAGGATCCAGTTCTACAAGACATAACAATGACAAAGTAATTCTCATCAATCACATTAAATTTATTTTCTCCATTGTCAAAGCCTCCAACAATGTCACTCTTTTCTGCAAGAGATTTCACATTCGGAGGTGAATTGATGAAGTTGGTAATTCTGGTGATAATTCTTTCACATCTGTCATCATGACAACAATTGTTTGCTTTGGGATAATTTTGGATTAAAAATTAAAAAACAACTAAAAACAATTCCTGTACTGAATAATCAAAGAAGTTACCATAAATTTTTGAGTAACAGGAATTCTTCTCTACTAATTGCCAATCTTAAAATAAATAACAAAAGCAAAGCTAAAGACATACCCATGAATATTTTCAGTACGCTTAACATGAAGCTGCCTCCCAAGTAGCTAAATGATAATTTTGGTGATATTTTTGATTTTTGTCTTTTATGTAGGAAAAGAAGAAAAAAGAAATAGAAGACATCTCACCAGTTGGGATATATATCTACATTCTGAAGTCAAAAGGATAATGATAAATCTAGTTTTACTAAACAACAGATCAAATTAGGAAGAGTTCATCTGATGAAAGACACCCGTCTTCAAGTAGGTAATCTAGTTTTGAAGCAGTTTATCAGCATTCTGATGCTAATCTTCATCTCAACTGATCTGTGTATGTAATTACATCACTCATCTCATGAAATATCTAATAAAGTAAAAGACAGAAAAATTACATTAGCAACCAGTTTCATTGGAAACAACTAAAAATGTAATCATGCCTACATGGACAAATATGTCAGTTTTCACTGCAACATTTTCAATACTTATATATATATATGAAAATATTTTTATAGGTACAAAATTTTATTATAGCGATAAAGGTATTCAGCTTAATATTACTAGACATATTAAAACGCGCGAAGCAACCGGTTTCGCTCCCACTCATCAGGCTTGCAACGGGAGATTTTAATTTAAAAAACAGAAAATGTACACTAAAAAAAAAAATAAATTGTGTTTTTTTTTGTCCCCCCCCCCCTACACAATTTTTTTTTTGCCAAGAATTTTATATTCTGTACCACATTTCTTTCATGAGGCCCCAACTCTTTTTCAGAAAACTGTTTGTTATTGAAAGCCATTTTGATGTTATAATCATGCAATTCTCTTACTTATGCTCTATGCGGAATATAACTTCAAAGTTGATGTCTCCATGATTTGTTCTCCTATTTTCCATTGAATGGAATTCTTGTTAGTTTTGGTTTTACGACTTAATTCTTCCCTGTCATCATTGCTCAAAAGCCGAAGGCAACAAACAAAATTCAAGTCAATCTGAGATTTTGTAGTCATTTTCATCACATACAACGTCTTTCAACCTCTGCTCATGCTACACACATGTATAATGGAAAAAGACTTCGATTTTTAACAAGGGCAATCATGGTTCTCCACAGCTTCCTTTCAGCAATACTTTTTCTTTACAACCCCTCTCAGTTCTTGCTGTATTTGTTCCACTGTTCTTTCGAAAAAACCTTGTCAAGTAGGTTAGCTTCTCTTTGCTTCTTCTTTATCTTCAATGTGTGGCGCTGTGAGTGATAAATTCTCCAAGCCTCCCTTCTTTTTTCCTTCACCCATTATGCTTCCCCAAATTTCAATTCTTCTCCATTTACTAAACATCCATGATATTCTCAATATTCTTAATTTCTTAATAAACTTCTTCGACATTCACTTCTATAGAGGCGGGGGGGGCAGGTATTCCAGGACAATTCAGTACCACCCGCACCCTTGCTTCAAAGGTTTTGGCTTAGTTTGTTTTACGGCATATCAACCTCAATGGGTTATTTAATGCCAACAAGATTTTTATTGCTAGTAATATTTTTACAAAAATCTGTTGCTGGTGTTAAAACCTATTTTTACATGTTTTGACCCCAGTTTGGGGGTTAACTATTTGCCCATAGCTGGGACCCTAACAAGGTGCTACTGCCCCAGGTCACAGTGGATCTGGAAACACTAGCAATTAAGAGGTGTTTCTACACTCCTCAAAACCTCCTGATCAGAGGCCTTGCTGCCGGATGTAGTTTATCATCATACCCAGGACGGGCTAAGGTTTTGGCACTTGAATACAAAACAACTTGTAAAAGTTTGATCCTATATTGTTATTAGTAGGTAATCTGGAATTTTTAAAAAATAACTTTTTTTTTGGCATTTAATTCTTAGATCCTACTCTCTAAAACCATTGAGAGATTTCCAGTTGTCAAGAAGCAATGTCCAACCAATAATTATGCATTTCAAAGCTGAAGTCAAACTCTTAAATACTGGAATCCGACTTGTCAAAATTCTTCAACTTGGTCAGCATTAACAACAGCTTTCAGCTGACTTAAGTGTTCCACTGCTCTGCAAGAAAATTAAATAAAAGATGAAAATAAAGGAACACAGTAAAATTAAATTATTTTAATTAGGAGTTTGAATCTCAATTAAAAAAGTCTTAATAAAATTAAAAATAAATGTTGACATTGCCTCCTCCTCCTCATAAATTAGTTTATTTTTCTGTAGAAACCAAATTAATTCTAATATTTTATAAAATTAAGTTACAAAAATATTTCACATAAAATATTTGAAAAGCGAAGTGTATTGTGAATGTCTGTAATCAAAATAATTCTACTGCAATTTCCTAACACAGTCTCTGTTAATAGACATTGGAAAATTCTCATCAGCACTCAACTTCTTTTTCTACACAATTAAATATTGTCCAAATTAGTTTCTAACTTTAGCCATTAAAAGAAATGAAACTAAAGAATATATTTGCCAAATTAGATAAAGGTCAATCATAACAAACTGTTAAGTCTCAATAGTGAAACATTCAGCTTGAGAAAGTCATCATTAAATATTGATTCCACTCGCTAAACATTAAATATCCTCCCATTTTGATGTTCTGTAGATGGCTACCTCTTAATTTTTTTTTTAATTCCTAAAAACCTCATAAGAGAGTGACAGCAGAATTCTGCTATTTAATGCAGAAGGCAGAATTAATTTCTATGGTTTTGTCTGATATCTGATGAAAATGGTTATTATTATCAATCATCTTTTTTCTCTAAGACTGACCTTTTTATAATTCTTGTGGGCAAATGGTAAAGTGATTAATCTTGAAACCAATTCTCATTTGGCAAAAAAAGAGAAAAAAAAAACAGATCGGACATCATTTAATTTTTTTTTTCCCTTTTGCTTGACTTCTGCACTGACATTAAACTTTTCACCTCTCAGTATTTTGCCTGAAGAAAGATTATGCTTGGGAAATGGTTAAAAGAAAAATGCCTTAGGCGGTATAAGGTTTGTAAATTCTATCAACTAAGACATGTTGTAAATTTAAACCTAAAGAAAACTGTAAGGGAATTTCATCACCCAAAGTGAAATGTCTTATTGTGAGCCATTTACAAATAATGTTACCTTTCCAATAATATATTTTACTACTTGTTTACCTATTATTTATATGTAAGTAGAAATGAGTTGACTAGCATTTGCTAGAATAACATTTTTCTGTATTGTGTTGAGGCCAGGTGGCAGTGTCTTTAACAAAGTTAGACAATGACAAGAGAGCATAAGTAAAGTTGTATATATAATAACAGTTCCCAGCTTTCATATTCTTTTGATTTTTCAGTAGAATGAATTCCAATACTTAATGTTTCATCCATGGGCATGTAACTGGTGAACAATTAGCAGTATATTAGAAACATGCAAAAGTTTCTCTAATTGCAGAACAAAGTTCTTGTACACACTAAATGGTAACTGCCTACAAACCAATGTAATAAACAAAAACACTGCAAAATCCAATAGAAGCCCAGCCAAAACATATATAGGAATAACAGGTCTCTGGAAACCTAAATTAACAACAAAAAATATCCAATAGCACAATTCTCGGAACACACATTAAAACATCCCAAAAATAACATGGAAAATGAAACCAGCAGCAGCTAATAAGCAAGCCTAAAAATAAGTAAGCATAGCCAAGAGGAGGAAATTGTAACTATTACCTCTCAATAACAATAGAAACTTCTAAGCAAAAAGACAAAATTCATTTCCAAATGCAGGCACAAAAACAAACTACTTCATTGCTACCTACAACCACATCAGAACTCCAATAACTAAAAGCATAACTGAAAACCATACCAAACTTTATAACCAAAGAAAGAATACACAAAAATAAATGAATTTATGTTCAAGTTTATATAAATAATTAAATCTAAAGAAGAAATTTGGGCAAAACAAATTTCTTCATTTCCCACCCAAAAAAGCTCCCTGTGGCCTATCTATAGAATCAACACAAAAAGTACTAACAACCCGAAGATCATTTAAGGCATGAAACTTCAAATCACTATGCAGTGTTGATTTCTATATCCACACTGTTTATATCTACAAATGCTTTAATCCTAATAGTCCTATTTGGCTTTTTAAACAATATGCATACATACAAAAGTGGGCATTGAAAAAATCTGGTCAAACAAACTTTTAATCCCTATTTTTTTTTTGTCACTCAGAATATTTTAACTCCACTCATGCATTATAGCATAATTTGATAAAAATCAAATTAACATTGTTTTATGTTTTCAAGTTTTTACTTAATGATCACTCAATGCAAGGCCCAAGAGCCACTCAAGATAGAGGGTTACTGAATGGTGACTGGACATAAGAGGAGGAAATAAGTGCAAGTTATGGGCATATGGAGATAGATAATGGTTGACTGTAGATTCGAATACTTCAAGATCGTAGCGATCCAGGAAATATCTCGAGAGTTTCTTCCCCAAAGTAGTAGTTCTAAATAAAGAGTAGAAAGAATCTTATGCTTTATTTGAGATCATATTTTTCAAAAGTAAATAAAAAAAAGCTGATACTGAGTTACTCTATAGATGCTTTGATCAAGTCACATTCATGAGTTTTCCGTCCAAATAGATTTTTAGTTTTTGCTACTTGAGAATAGGGCTGAGAGGAAAGAATAATTGGTAAATCCGAAACAACGAATTGTCGCACTTTCTTTTTATACATTTTGTAAGCCCTAAAGGAAGCGTAGAATGACATGCATTTATTTGAGCCCAAGTGAATCAGGCAAAGGAAATTTAAGATGAAAAGATTAAAATGAAAATAAAATTTTTTTTTTTTTTGTAACCATTTCCCAGAATAAATTGAAATGCTCATTAATTTACATCTGCTGGGGACAAACAGTTATTATTATGAATATTATGTTTTATTAAAGTATGAACATTCTAAAGACCATTCAAACATTAAGTGAATTTAATACTGAAATCTCCCTGCCCACACACACACCACACCGCAAAATATGCTTAGACCATTTAGGGGATTCAGTCCTCACTAGGTGCCACAATAATGTGGTCTTGTACCAGACAAAAATTCTAACTAATTACTAAGTTTAGCTTTGAGTGGAGGTATTATTATTATACACTTTTCCAGGCTGACTATTATCCTCATCTTGTTTGCTATATTCACATTTTGGCTACTATAAACTCCTACAATTCAATCAACTGAGTCTGCAGATATTACACGGATCTTCCAAGAGACATCTGGCTTTGTAGACTAAAGCATTGGTTAAAACATATCTGGTTTCCCAGATGTAAGCTCAGTCAGGAAAGTTCTATAAAGTAGAAGAATGAAACAAGAAACACAAAGGGGAATATTAACTAATCTACAATGTCCCCTAAGAATGAAAAGCATAATGAGATCAACCTACCCTCATGAATTGAATAAAGGGTTTGGTTCTAAATAATGAGAAAGTTACCAAGTATGACAATAGACACCAGAAATAGTGCGAATGTAATGATGCAGATGAGTGAGAAAAATGTATTGGCCGTTATTGCTGACAAATAGAACTTGTTGCAGAAGGTACTTTATTGCAGTTTGGTAAAATAATAAGAAAAACTTTATTAGTACTAAATACATTTAGTATGAATAAGTAAATAAATGTTCATGGTAGGATCATAAAACATTTTCATATCAGCCACTGACTATTCTCAAGTGAATAAAACTACTTGAAGCAAGTTGCACTCTGCTAAACAGACTTTGCATCAATGTGTGTACTCTTCTCATAAGGTTAAAAAGAATCTAGCATCAGCCAAAAGCTGATTGGTTAGAAAATATTTTCAAAGAACTTTGATTAGCTAAAAGAACGGAGAATTTGTTTTGAATCATTCTGATCCTTGGTTTTAGGGAAGGTCTAATATTTTCTTTGTTAATGTTTATAGTAAACAAAGCCATATTTGTTGTTTTAGATTGTTGCATCCTTTACATGCATTCCATGAATGTCGGTGCATATGCGGTTGATAATTTAATCATGTATTTTGAAGAAACTAAAATAGTTGACAGAAAAAAGAGAAAATGCTGAAGTAATAAATGAGTTTTAAAATAAAAATAATGTTGCTTTTGAAACATGGTACAAGAATTCAGAAATTATTACCAATGAAGTCCTCAATTGTTTAAGAATCACTACTGAAGGAGGAGTCGTTTCTCTGTGTTTTCTTTAAGAGTTCTTTATTTCTATAGAAATATAAAATATAATTTTCTAAGAGATTTACTGCTAACAATTATTTATAAATTTTAAAGTTATGTGACCCATGTAGATCAAAACAATAAGTTTTAATGATTCTTTCAAGATGTCAACTTTGTTAACTCTAGTTAATACTATTTCCTGGAATATTTCTTCAATTTAACTAAAGACTGAAGCAGGTCAGTGACAATAACAGAGACGGTCACTAAAATGGCATTTGTTCATTTTTACAATACCAGAAATGACATGTGAATTCCTTTATTTATAAAGGAATTCACATGAGGTTTAAAACAAAAAGAATATTTGATATAAAAGAAAATTACAAAAAGTGTGAAATATAAGAACAAAAATGTAGTAAACAATACAAGTAAATAAAGGCTTAATTATTTCTCTTTAAATATATATATATATATATATATATACACATCCTTGTACAAAGTAATTCTCTTTAAATATCTATACATCCTTGTACAAAGTAATTGAAACAAAACAAATAATTCCGTTATTATTTACTTTTTTTAATATTTTTCCAATGAAACATGACCCCATGCACATGTTCATACATCATATGTCCATTCCACAAAGTCGTTCCTTGCAGATTTTGACCACAGATTTTCAATTGGATTTAAATCCAGATAGTTTCTGTGCCAGTCTAGTACTTTGATTTGCTCACTACTAAGGCTTGCCAGTATGTTCATGGAGAGTTACAATTTTTGTATGCTTCCTTGGAGTAAAATCCATCACAGACAATAGCCATAGGACAACTAATCGACAGTCAAGTCAATAGTGTCTGGGCATGATAAAAATCTGATCTAATCATGGATGACGTAATATTTTTGTAGGCCAAACAAATTTCATCATACACCCCAAAAATAGATTCATATTACTGCAAGCCACTGTAAATGGCCTAATCTGAGGGAAAAAATAGAAATCGATTACACCCTGACACTTCAGTGGGCCTAAAACTGACCATATGGTGAAAGAAAGGAAACTAAAACAGTTGTTTCAATTAATTTGCACATGGAGATATATATATATATATATATATATATATATATCTTCCATTTTTTTTCTTGACATTATGGGAATGCTTATGACAATCAATAATCTGAGACAAGAGATAAAATTATTATAATTTAATGTTATTTTTAGTCAGGAGTTGCATTGGAAAAAGAATCAGTTTATGATGACACATTGTTAAAGATTTTCTTTGTTTTCATTTACCCATTAAGTCCTGCATCAAATTCAGATTAGCAACTTTAATTGGCACCAAAAAATACACAGTGTGTTTAGAAATCAAATGTAAAACTGTTTTTCATTATTTGCTTTATTTATGGCAATTGATGCCCTTTGTGGATATTTTTGCTAAACTAAATTTTATTATTATTTTCCAAGTAGATGTTGATTTATAAGCTTCTTGAAGTTTACTTATACACAACAAGTTATGGTATATATCATTTCAAGTTAGCCACTTACCACTGAGTGAAGCTTAGAGTAATGTACTCATAGATATAGTACCAAGTTCAGCCTTTACTAGAGGCTCTAATATTAGCACCCTGTGCCAGACAAAGGTAAGTTTAGGAAATATCTAAATGCTTGAACTTAAGTCATCAGTTGTAGACTAAGCTGTAAAGGTATTTACTTGCTTGCTTTCCTCCATTGTGACTCTAATCTAGACTGTTAATTTTGTAATTTTTTTTTTCTTAAGCCTGTCATGAACTGCCTCCCAACTATCCACACCACAATGTACACTCTCAAAAAACCTGTTGAACTGCTAATTGGCTCCAATGTCCACTTTTTCTTTCTTCAAACTTTCTCTCCTAACAGGACTTATGATAGGAGTTGACAAGACATTTTCTAAGATGATTTCTCGTGTATGTGTTGCTTTCTATACACGTTCGTTTGTTTCATATATTCTTTCCAGTTTTACCTTTTTTCCTCTCTTCATAAACCTTTTACCTGATGTTCAATGTAACTGCAACAAACTGAAACCATTTCTTTGAGCATCCAAAAAAAAACTTATGTGCGACAGTGATCAAAACTTGGCCAGAAATGTAAGTTGCTTTTTTAAAGGACATTTCACTCAGAGTTTGAGTTTTAACGTTTTTACTTTGATTACTCTTTTGTCAAAACAAACAAATTTACCAGAGAATCATTAAGTAAAATGTTTGGAAGAATATCATAGAAGACAATTTATAAAAGATGAGAAACAAAACAGATTTTAAGGTTAATTTATGATTACTTTGGTTTTTCTATATAAAATTTTCTTATATAGATAATTTTAAAATCTTCTTTTAATCAGGCTCCTCAGATATTTGTAGAAATATCATCAGAGTTAATTTAGGGAGAACAAACAGCAGAGGTTTTGATCATCTCAGCCAAAAAAGTCATGTGTAGATATTCATTCTTTGTTAAACAAAAACCAACACAGCCATGAATTTAATTCATTACATTGGGTTAAAGCAACATTCGATGGCAACTGAAAAAAAAACATTTCTACTGAATCCACACGACTACAAGTTCACTTTTTGATGTTTGTTATTCATAACTGGCCCCAACCCTGGAATTCAAAACATCAGATTGTCATGAATGCAGAAAAGAACGTCATAGCCAAACTTAATAGCAAAATAAATTATTTATAAAAAACTGGACAAAATATTGTCTGAATTTCTGAGAAGCCATCAGCATTATTCCACATATTGAAACTAGACAAAGAGTTTTTCATCTAATCTGGATGTTTTTTCTTTTGCACAAAATTTTGGCTGATGCCATCTTCAGGTGTAAACAGACTCTTTCACGTTGGACTTTCCAGTACAAATCCTTATTATTTTGACTCTAAACATGACAAACTTCATGAGAGTTTACCACTGTTCTTCAAGTCTACACTTTTGAAATTGCAGCATTATTGGGATCAAATAAATTTGCAAAACTCTAGCCAGTGCAGAGTTCAATATAAGGAATGCTTGGTCATGAAAAATACATAGAAAACTTTGTAAATTTAAAAAAAAATAGTATACTAGCACAACATGGTAGATACCAAATAAATTTGAATGTACTGAACATAAAATAAATCCCAAACCAAAAAATGCTTCACATTTTGGCAATGATTTACACGTTTTTATCCTCGATAATTATACTGAGTGTGATCCTTACTAGGTGGACTGCTTCTATACTTAAACCAGGTTAAATTACAAAGCCTTAATTTCAATATTTTTTATACATTTTGTTCAAGCAAACAAATACATCTTGAAGTGATTATATTTTGTTACATATAGTACAGTTACATTTTTTAATGCAAACTCTGGGACAAAACTAGTGGGCAGGAGATTGCTTCCCCCTGCAATAATCTCTCTTATCCAGAATTATAAAACTGCCCTAATTATCTACTTTGAAGAAAGGCAAAGAGTACATCAGGAATAATGGAGTTATAACATTAGTAAGGAAGAAGTAATGTAGTGATAACATTAGTAAGGAAGAAGATCAGTCTTAATAACTTTTGAAATAAGGAGAACTTACCAAATTCGATGGCTAAAACATTAAATAAATGATAAGCCTTGTTGAAGCTAAAATAGAGATAAGAAGAGAGAGAGATTTTTTTAAGAGGGGGGGTAAGAGTGAATAAATGAAAATCAAATAGCAATTTAAATGATTATTCTACCCCCACTTCACATTTGGTTGAACAGGTTTTCAAGAATAAATGATTAATCAATGAAATATGTTAGGACAGAGAGAAGGGCCTCCTTTGTTTCCATATGCCGTTCATTCACTTCTGCTTTTACTAATTGATGACTTACACAACTGGGTATTGGTTGGAAATGGCTGCCAAGTATTGATCCTTAACAACAAATATTGAACACCAACAAATATATTTTCTGTCTCAGGGCCAGCTTTTCTCGTCCACACTTCCACAGCCAGCAACATTTTGTGCAACATGTATCATTTCTTTCATGAGGACCGAAATCATAAAAGATTCTTACTAAAATCTGTCTGGCACTTGTTAAGACTTATGCTTTTAAAATCTCTTACAAAAATAACATATTTCTTTTGGTCATTTTGAAATGTAAATAATTACATTGAAATATAATTACAGATGATTAAAACTAATATAAAAGATAGAATGCAGTATTTTAATGTGATACATATGTGTCTGTAAATAGTGTAAACGAATAGCTAACAACACAGAAAATTTTGGCTGAGAACAATCTATGATTAATTCATAATAATTTAATTATTTTGCAAAACAGGCAAACTGAATCATTTAGTCTTGATTTGCAACAGACTTTGGAAAACAACACTGAATTCAAAACTATAAAGAAAGCAACAGGAAACCACTCTGCAATCTCTTCCAAAAACTATTATAGCAATATACAGTTTACAGATATTAATGGAAGCTGTGGAGAACCATGCTCTAGTACAAGTCCTGAAGAATTATAGAACTTGGATATATATGTGAATGTGTCTTTTTAGAAGATTTGCATAAAAATAATTTGATTATCAGTCATAATAATATCTCCCTGTCTAACAATGAGATATTCCATTGTTATGGTAATTTGAGATATTATTCAAAGCAAACACGCTGCTATAACAACAGAATATCATTACTTGTATCCTAGGTTAAGGGAATCTATGAAAGAGTGAGGGTTAATAAGATTACAAGCCATTCTTTATAAGTTTACTCCTGTAGCTTTGTACCAGAGGAGATTAAAATTATTAAATCAAGTGACAATGAACAATATAATCTCACAAACCTTGATTACTATGTTTTTCTCTTCAACTCACAGTAATAATTTTAATCTCCTCTGATTCAAATTTTAATCTCCTCTGATTTTTTTAATAATTTCTCAAATTACCATAACAATGGAATATCTCATTGCAAAACAGGGAGATACTATTATGACTGATAGTCACAAATTGTTTTTATATCTGTGACAAGCATAAGGCAAAATTAATAGTTTTCTATTGGAGCAGTTTTTTTAATTAGTCTCTCAAACCCTAAGGTTTCATGATCTCTTTGTGCACTAATACTCTGGCCTTGAGCAATACTAGGTAAAGTTTAATATAAAAATAATCTACTAACTGACTTTTATTTCCAAAAGTTAGTCAATTACATTTGCTTTTCTACCAATCAAGTATGTGATGTGCAAGTTTCATAAAATCTTTTTCATCTTGCAATAAACACAGTGGCTGTAAATATTTCATCCATTCATTCAACATCTGCATCACTCTTGTTATTCTGTATTGCAGTGTGCCTCACATTCTCCATGAGAGATAATCATTCTGGAATTTATCCTACACTTGTCCAATTTGTTGCATTGAACATGAAAAAAAATCTGAATTTCTAATCCATGTCTAATCTATAAATCTACTCCATGTCTAAATGCCTAAATGTCTCCTAAGCAACCACATGGGAAATTCCAGTTGCAAGAGCTGATATAAAATTGAAACAAATTAATATCTGTTTGAGAGTCGTTACTTCAAAAGAAGTGTGAACAAGTGGTTGGCTAAAATGACTGGTGACAGCAATAAAAGTGTGTAATGCTCACATCTAAATCATTACTTGATGTGACAGACTTCCACAAAGATGGAGACGATATCACAAAGGCAGCCAATATACGCGTGCAAAGAAGATATATTAAGTTGATGTATTTCTTATGGTGTTCATCTACTTGTTGAGAGGTCGGAACAGCTATTATTTTTCCAGAAAATCAATAAACATTCTTCTTAGATACGGGAAAACATAAGTTTGCCTGAATGTGAAAAACAAAAAAATGTTCTGTAGAATACAACAGAAAAGGCAAGTAGTTGACAAAAATATGAAGGACAGTTTTTGTTGTCCAGATTTATTTTTATGAAAATGATATGCTTATAATATTAGAAAAAAAAATTTTTTTAGTTGAATAACTGGCTCCTGTGTTTTTCTGAAGTGTAAGCCACAAAAATGTGCTGGAGATTATTAGTCATTTGAAAGGTCATAGACAAGAAAATTTCTAGAACACATGGAAACCGGTTGTCAATGTGTCAAAGGAATTGCATGGCTCATTAAAGAAAAATTCAAGATTGGTTTGGTTTATTTTGTTTATGGCACATCAACCTCAATGGGTTATTTAAAGCCGACAACATTTTTAGGATAGATTTGTATGAATAGAATATGTATTCTTTGGTTTAGATTCGTTTGGTTTATTTTGTTTTACGGCATATCAACCTCAATGGGTTATTGAATGCCGACAAAATTTTTTATTGCTGGTAATATTTTGTTTTGTCAAAAATTTGTTTCTGGTAATATTTTTTCCTTCAAAATTGTATTGCTGGTAATAATTTTTTTTCAAATAATTATTGCTAGTAATAGTTTACTATTTGCCCATAGCTGGGACACTGACAGGTGCTACCACCCCAGGTCAAGGTGGACCTAGGAACACCAGCAATTAAGAGGTGGTTCCATGCTCCTCAAAACCTCCTGATCAGAGGCCTTGCTGCTGGATGTAGTTTATCATCTTACTAAGGACGAGGATGTAGTTTATTGTCATACCCAGTATGCGGATGTAGTTTAATGTCTTACCCAGGATGACATTAGAGAAAGATTCAAGATTCCATAATACAACCAAATAGAACAATATGTGACCAAAATATTCTTTAGTTGCTTTGTTTGGACTAATTTCCTTTTTAGTCAAACTAATATATACATGTATCTATGCTGATGGCACAACTATTTACTCCTGTCTTAATCGTAAGTCTGATCGCTATGATAAGGACAAATTGGCAGCTGATCTAAAAAATGTCCTACAATCCATTGTTAAATGGGGCAAGAAGTGGCTTATTAATTTTAACACCTCAAGAACGAAACTGCTCTTTTCAACATCTGAGAGAAAACTTTTCTCCTACCATTAGGCATGGCTCCAGGAGAGTGACTCATTGCACCTTCTCAGACTAACATTTTCTGCTGACATGAAGTGCAAAGACTATATTGAATCAGCTGCTAAGTCTACTGCTAAGAAAGTTGGTTCACTTGGGCATTCTAGACAATTTTTCTTCCCAGAATCTATCTTAAATCCTTGCTTTGAATATTGCTGCCACATATAGTCTGGGGTGCCTGCTATATATTTAGAGATTCTTGATAAAATTCAAAGAACCTGTAATATTAATGGTCCTAACCTGGCACCTCACTGCTGTAATGCAGCTTCCCTGTGCTTTTACTATAAATATTTTCATAATTATTGTTCTGATGAACTTTGCTCCGTAGTACCTAGATTTCATGGAGTTAAACATAATGCTAAATTGGTGGCAAAGTCTCATCATTTTACAGTAGAAATGGCAGCTAGATGTAACCATAAGTTCTATGCTAACAGTTTCTTCTACTGCACTTCTCAATTGTGGAACTCTCTTCTGGCTTCTTGCTTTCTAGTCAAGTTTGATCTTCAAAAATTTAAATACAATGTCAATCATTATCTTCTGTGTATGTAATTCTTATTCTTTTATTGTCTTCTCGCATTAATGGTATTTTTTCTTATATTCTCTAACACTTAGTAATCCCTTGCATCCTTGTGGCTTTATTGCCTTGCTTGGGGTGAAATGATTAAAAAAAAAGAAAAAAGAAAACTTGATTGAATTTAATTTTTTTGCTAAAAATAATTTCTCAAAAAAAAAAAAATGTCAAGCAATATTTCACAAAAATGGATCATCAAAATTCTACAAAACTGTAATGGTAGTTTTTTGCAAGGTACAGTGGCCATTAATGATTAAGTATAACTCAAGACTTCAATGTTAAGATAAAACAGTATTTAATTACAACCACAAATAAATACGTAACCAGGAAAAAATAAAAGTCAACCAAACATAGTTAACCATTTCAGTGAATACCTTGTTAGTAGCGCAGCTTGGCTTAACGTCCAGTAAATCTTAAACCAAAACATTGACACACAATAATTCACCCCAATTTGATTGAATAGTTCCACACAACAGTCACTCAATAATCAACTCCAGTCAGTAGCCTGACACCATTTTTATACGTCTGGCAGAAAACATATTCATAAGCTCAGAGTGTCACGATTGAACCTCGGTGTCGGTAGTCACTCCTTTTCTTCCTATATGACATAGTTAAACAGTCATAAAAAGAATCTAAAATGAGGAGGAAGAGATGAAATTCAATAATAACCGATGGAAGGCTCAAGAAGGAAGAGAAATATATATTTTGCAAAGACAGTAATGAAAAAGAATTGAAGAAAAACTAAGTAAAAATAATCATAAAACTCTTTAATTCTATACCTAAATAAATGTAACAGAATCTATTAAGACATTTAAACAAAATCAGCAGTTGTATTAAACAAGTACTTCAAACAGATTTACTCCAGGTAAGTGATATATTGCCAAAAATATACTCTCACTAACAACCTGTATATCTAGACAGAAAAATCTGATGCATATTTGGTGTGAATATGAGGAACAGACAATAAAGTACTTCCTCAATGGCATCACTCGAGTATATGTTCCCATATATTTAGTAAGGTCTCCTCTGATTGGTTGCCATCAAAGTTGCACAGTTGGTTTATGAGTGATTCAAAATGGCTGAATATTTTCATGAGATCTAATATTTCTATTAAACAATTTTGAAAAAGTAGTAATTTGAAAAAATATTTTTCTTCTATATTTTGCTTCATTTTTATTATCATTTTTTTTACCTTCGTTGCTTCTTTCCTGAGGTTTCTAATGAGCATAAATCTCGGCCATCACATTCCAAAAATGTTCTGATGGAAAGAAACATAACCAAATAATGTGCTACTAAAATTATTCAAACATCATTCTATACATCTCAAAAAATAAATAGGAAAAATGATAAATTTCACATGATTTCTTTTCATTAGAGAAGACAAATTTCTTGCTTGGTGTATACTTGGTGTTATCTGGTATTTCAACCAGATAACAAATGAACAATTATTTCCTTTTTAATAAAAAGATTAATATTTTTTTTAATAGAATATTATTTTAGAAAAAAAGTGGAACTGAATTTGTGATATTGATCTTGAGAGTATTGTGGTTACTAGAGGACAGGCTTCTTTTCAGTGGGGTGATATGGTGGATTTTTTCTGAAATCAATCATTATTTGATTTGTTTTAATAAAAGGGCCTGACATGGAAAATGGTAAATATCAGCATTTTAAAGCCTGACTGACTTCAAATTCACTGGCTTTAGAATGGCACGGGAACTGAATGACATATATGAAAAACACTGAAATATTTAAAAAAAAATAGATTTAATTGAATCTTAAGGGTGCGTTTAATGAACTTCCAGAAATGCATTTACTAACTATGATGCATTATTTTGCCTTTAGCAACCTGTTATTGCTCAACATCCAGTATTCATGAAAATTATGATGGAAGAAAGTAAAATCATTTATTGACTTTATCATTTTCTTTAGCCATAGCTAAAGAAGCCTGTGTGTAAGGAATAGATAACAATCAAACTAAATAGACTATTTACATCATCTTTGTCAGCATATTTATTACAACGTTTCGGCTGTTGTACGCTCCGGCCTTCTTCAGGTGATTGGAATGTTCAACTGAACTCTTTATTTCACTCACTGGGTTAAACTGTTCTAGTTCCACGTGCCATGTTTAATGGATATCAGTTATCTCCTGTTAATTCCCCTCTCCAAGTTCTCCACTGCCTTAACCGGGTATTGAACTCACACTCTTTGGGTACTGTCACTAGGTCTAACCAACGCCTTTATCCACTGTGTCAAGTGTCCTTGAGGGGAATTAACAGGAGATAACTGACATCCATTAAACATGGCACGTGAAGCTAGAACAGTCTACCTCAGTGAGCGAAATAAAGGGTTCAGTTCGACATTCCAACCACCTGAAGAAGGTTGGGGCGTATAACAGCTGAAATGTTGTAATAAATATAGCAACAAAGATGAGGACAATAGTCAGAATAATGTAAATAGTGTACATAATACCTCATCTCAGAAATATAGACAAATACTGAAAGGCCAAAACTTTGTAATAAATATGGCGACAAAGATGAGGACAATAGTCAGAATAATGTAAATAGTGTACATAATACCTCATCTCAGAAATATAGACAGATACCAAACTAAATAGTTACTAGGTCGTAACTCATACTGTTTTGTAGAAATTTTGGGATAAAATTGTATAACCTGATCCAACTAGTCTTATTATCAATTAAACATTTACTGAAAACTGCTTGATAAGCTGATGAGATGAAGAAAACTCCCACAGAAAACCAACAATCTGGTAACCTTACAACCATTTGCTACACTATACAAATAGAATTTTGGTTTTATATCAGGAAAATAGTATGCATACCATACCTAACCTTGAAAAAATTTAATTGCACGGGCCTGGTTATCAGACCTTCTCCTGCAGCTGTGAGAAAATGGCTTCTGACTTGTAATAGCCATGAAATTCTCTTCTGAAGTAAATTTCTTTTTTTAAAAATTATAGCTATTGAGAATAATAAAAAGGAAGATTGCCTCCTACCAAATAAATTCTTCAATGCCTGCTAAAAGGAACATATTTGTCAGCAACAAAATACAGGTGGAAATGTTTGAAATGATCAAATAACTGTAATATTGGAATGCAAAAGATTTTGCTTCTAATGGTCTTAACAACCGTCTTTACAACCCTTAGAGTCCAGTTTATTTTAACCCTTCTAATGTTATTGTCATGTGCCATCTTAGTGCAGTTGCTTCAACAAGTTTTTAGTTCAGCATTGATCCAACAGTGAAGCTTGTGGATTGGCAGAAAGGAAGGTACAAGCAATTAGAAGTAAGGGGGGGTGACGAAAGCTAAAATATACTCAAAGAAAAGCAATTGCTGACATTAAAGCCCCTCCTCCCACTCTCAGCAAAAAGAAAAAATATTCTGAAAGATAAAAGATATAAAATGGTTCCAGAGGCTCATTCTTTGATGTGAGGAAATTCAGGACTAGATCCAAAAGATGGTAAAGGAAAAGAAAATAATGATTGCATTTGAAAAGAACAGGCAGTGGTAGGTCAGATCTTCAGATAAAATATGTAATGACCAGGAATAAATGATAGCCTTGACAAAGAACAGGCCTTCAAATACTGAGATAAGCTATATATATATATATATATAAAGGATCTACTGATCTAGACACAGACATGTAAATATATACCCATCCATGCCAAAAGTGGCACAGATATGTATGCAAATGGAAACTAAAATATATATATATATATATATATATATATAACATTATACACATGGGCTCACATATAGATACAAGAGAATTGGGTACAAAAGAAAATTTCCAAAAGAAATTCTGATTTTTCTTCAGATCATGCGATCTTGGGCATGCTGAGAACATTTTAACACCATATTTTTTATATAGATGAATATATAAATAGACTCACAAAAAATTAAATATAACTAAAGATATATCTGTAAAAGAATAAATATGAATACAGTCAAAAGTAAAACTTATCTTGGCCAATGCATTTCATCTTCTTATTGTTAAGGATTTTATTTTGCACAAAGTATTTATAAAGAGAAGTTTTAAATTTAGAAGCAGTCATAAATATACATAAGGCTAAAGTGAAAGTCAAGGTAAATTATGGAGAATTCTAAGTGATGCAATTTAATATCTAATAAATGAAAATGATTAAATAATGTTGAATTTTATTTTTATAATTTAATTATTATTTATATTATTTTACTTTGAGATTTATACAGGGTATCCATAAAACACCCATATATATATATATATATATATATAGATAATATTAGTGGAAAATATACACATACATATGCAATCATATATCTAAAATATATATATAAATAAATATACATACATACACATGTGTATAAAAAATAATTCCAAGAGGATAGAATCCAGGTAGAACTCAATGTCTAGGACAGAGTAAGGATATAATAAGTCTTTTTATTTATATATATATATAATATATATATATATATATATATATACACACACACATACAGGGTGTCCATAAAGTTTGCGATAGAAATAATCTGTAAAAAATGTTATAAAGTTTAATGTACCTAGTTTTAAGTATAGCTAAAAGAATTAATGTGATTTCTGACATTACTGTAAATCAGTTGGCAAATGTTTTCCGTGAGCTGCAAAATCATATTACCCTTTGTATTGCTAATGATGGAGGACATGTGGAAACTTAAATAAAATTTCAGTAAAACCTTAAAAAATATAGATTTACTTCTTTCTAATCCTTTTTACAAATTATTTCTATCGCAAATACAAATAAAGTTACAAATTTTTTAAAGTGCACACAAACTTTATGGACACTCTGTATAAAATTTGAATAATAGGTTTTGAATTTAACTTTTCTTTTAATTTTATAAAAAAAATTTATGGTCATGTATGTTGGCTTGGGAAAGAAGTATTTCTTTCTTGAAAAGAGATATTTAAAAAAATTGTGAGTGCAAATTTATATTTTGGTAAACTTTAATAGCAGCACTGCCCAGAATTTTCCAGTTACCTTCTCTTTTAATAAGTCTGGCATTCTTTAGAGTGAAGTTCTGGTTAAACTTATTTCTATGTATGGCTAATTCATTTGATATGTTTTAATATTGGCTTTTATATTTGGTAAATTTAGTTTTGTGCTTTGCTGTATTTATAGAGGGTAAAAGTGCTCAACATCGTGGATAGAGCACATGTGTAAATATAAGCAGGTGGTGGCTTGAAGATTGTGTTCAAGCATGAAACAGACTTTCACCATTTAGTGTTGATGTCTGTATCACACATTTTCATACTGTTAAAACAATATATATATATATATATTATATATATATATATATATATATATATATATATAATGGCTGAATTGTTATGATAACAACAACAAAGATGAAGACAATACTCTGCATGTAAATAATGTAAATTGTGTGTGTGTATTTTAAAATGGATTCAAAACATTATTTTATGTCAGTCAGTCAGTTTCCCCTCTTACATGAATATATATATATATATATATATATATATATATATACAGGGGTTGAACAAAATAATTGAAACACTTGTTAAATTCAAAGAAAATTTATTTAATATGGAGTTGGTCCACCTTTAGCCTCACATACAGTTTTAATACGCCTAGGAATGGAATCCTACAGCTTCCTGACTTCATCCAGAGGAATTTTCAGCCATTCTTCCATTAATACCTGCTCCAGCTCTTTAAGGCACGACGGTGGAGGATAGCAGCTCCTAACTTGTTGCTCCAAAATGCACCACAAATGTTCAATAATATTGATATCTGGAGATTTGGGAGGCCACTCCATGTGTTCTAGCTCACTTTCATGCTCTTCATACCAATTCTTAACCACTCAAGCGGTATGTATTAGAGCATTATCGTCTTGGAAGATGCAGTCACCATCTGGGCCATTGGATGAATATGATCTCCCAAAATGTCCAGGTAATCTTTGCTGTTGATTCTACCATACAGGGCAACTATTGGACTGAAACATTTCCATGATATGGCGGCCCAAACTATCACTGATCCACCTCCATGCTTCACTGTTGGAAGAAGGCAGTCAGGGTTGTGAGCTTCTTTGGGCTGCCTCCACACATAAACTCACCCTGAAGTTGGGAAAAGAGAAAAACTGGACTCATCTGAGAATATGACTTGCTTCCTTTGGTCTGCACCACTTCAACCTCTTCTGAATGTTGTGAGTGAAGAGAAGAGGTTTCCTTACGGCGGCTCTTCCATGATATGCAGACTTATGGAGGTCATGACGAACAGTTTTAGTAGAAACTGGACTATTCAGATGATTATTCAACTCAGCGGTCACTTTGGCCACAGTAGTCCGATGATTTTTTGCCACATTGCGTTTCAATGCACGTCGGTCCCTGTCAGTAAGTTTGCAAGTCCGGCCTGATTTGCAAGGGTTGCTAGAGGTTTTGCTCTGTTTCTCGAATTGCATCATAGTTCTTGATATGGTAGCTCTTGAAAAACCAAAGAGTTCATCAACCTTAGTGATTGAGGCTCCTGCCATGCAAGCTTCAACAATTTGCCATTTTTCAAACTTGGAGAGGTTACGCATTTAGCTTAAATTTTACTAAATTCTAAAAATAAATAAGCCAAAAACAGTAAATTAGATAAATAAACATATTTACAATAGATATAACCTGCAATTACAAAGTTTTAGTTAAAGTTCTTAATATAATAAGTCTTTGAAACATAAGAGTGGAATTTGCACCTGTTCCAATTATTTTGTTCAACCCCTGTACGTCCAAAGTTATAAAACCACTGGATATGCAAAAATTCCTGCATAAATAGATTTCGAGAAACTATATTTATTCCAGATTCTCACCAATGCAACAATTTATTAAAACACATACACACACATTATATCCAAGGAACAAAGAAACTGTCAAATTTTGAAAAGTTATCATTGGTCAATTTGAAAGGAGAATAAGCAAATTCCAAACAGAATTGAAATTGAGAAAGTAAAGGAAATTGAAATTGAGAAGTAAAGGAAAAAATGCACCATCCAATAGCAATCTGTGTGCTAATTGGTCGAACTGGAGGATGCTATTTGACTGGATAACTGAGGACAAAGCAAAGAATGCTAATTGGTCAATCAGCTGTAGTGTTGGTATGATAAAAGATGTCTGAAGCAGTGAAAAGCAGAGCGATTTTTATGTTGGTGACATGTGCGGAAAATCAAGAACGGCAGATTGAAAAAGAAGTACTTAGAGTTGTACGAGCAACGTAAGCTTATACACAGTTTATAGATGACAATATATCTCTAAGTCTTCATGTACAAAGAACCTATTTGCATGAATATCAATGATTATAAATAAACACAGTTATATATATATATATATATATATATATATATATATATATATATGCACATGCACACACACTTTATTCTACTCCCATGCAAAATATTCACACAGAAATTACATGTAAATTCCAGTTATATGAAGAAAAAAATGATTGCAATATGATTAGGGCTTCAAGGTTAAGCCAGGCTTGATACTAGATTCTCTTCTATTTTTTTTAGTACTACTTCTGGGTTGAAGTCAATCTTCTAAAAGAGGATAAGTATTTCGAATGAAAACAAGAACACAAGAAACAAATCTCTTTTACAATGCTTTAACTCTCTCAAGATATATTAGGCAAAGATTTCCATAAATCACTTGAACCTTGTTTAATATTTTATCCCACTGGAAGAGGAGGAGGAGGAGGAGGAGGAGGTGGCATCGATCAATGTAACAATCAAACCAAATATTGAGAGACATAGGAAGAAAAGATTTCAGATTATTTTTTTATTAGGGTATTTCAAAAGTATTTTTGGTTTTCAATCAATAAAGAACCTCTGCAAATGTGGCATGATTTTTTTTGGTTTTTTTCTTTTTTGGTTATCTAATGCTCCACATATGGCATCTTTCAATGATCCTAGGATTTCTGAAAATGAATGCTCATCGTTAGGTTCAATCATCTAACTTTTATTTTGAAAGTATCATAATCAGCACTTCTAGACTTTATTTCAAGGGATATGTAATTGCCGATGAAATGTTTAAACCAGTTTTGGGAAGAGCACAGTTAGATACTATTTCATTTCCTCCCACTTCCCAAAATCTGCAAGCAGCTGAGCTCAAACCAAAATCTTGTTGCTTGTATCCAACATTATAAGATCTCTAACAAAAGATACACAGCTAAATAATAATATTTGATAATTATACAAAGTTCAGTCTTAGATTAGTTTTTAGACTTATGGCCATATCATTGGTTCTCATACAATCACCAAAAGTTAAGCAATGTTGAGCCTGGTTAGTACCTAGATGGCTGACTGTTTGGAAATATCAGATGTTAAAAGCTTGGTGCAGGTGAGGTAACGTTCAGAATTGTGAATGGGAAAGCCAAGTTCAAATTCCAGTCAGGTTCATTATATTCACTTACATGCAAATGCACTTGGGAAAGGTATGAATCCACCTCGTCTTACCCCATCTATGGGTTAATTAGTAGGATTTTTAGCTGCAAATCATAATCTTCAAAAAATTCTAACAATCTAAAAATAATTTCTGGCTTTAAATAACTTGCAAAAAGTTGATAAGCAGTAAAAAAAAACTAAAATCAGTCAATAGATCGTCTTTAGATATGCATATGAAATAATCTTTTGGGTAAAGGTTTGTAAAAAAACTGTACTGTTGAGACTTTTTTTTTTACATAACAAATTATTAGTCATTATAGTGATTCACCAAGTGTAGCTTGGCTGTGGCATAAGGCCCCAAGTATGAAGCAAGAAGAGAGGGTCAAATTCACTATTACTCACAAGTAATTAATCTAGTGAAACAAGTTTGCTCAGCATTGTAATGTCAACGTGCCCAAATTGTTATTATATCTGCCTATATTTCTGAGATGAGGTATCATGCACACTATTTACATGATTCAAACTATTGTCCTCATCTTTGTCACCATATTTATTACAAGGACACATGACACAGTAGATAAAGGCATTGGTTAGATCCAGTGACAGGACACAAACAGTGTGAGTTCAATACCTGGTTAAGGCAGTGGAGAACTTGGAGAGGGGAATTAACAAGAGATAACTGATATCCATTAAACATGGAACTAGAACAGTCTACCCCAGTGAGCAAAATAAAGGCTTCAGTTTGACATTTCAACCACCTGAAGAAGGCCGGAGCGTACAACGGCCAAAACGTTGTAATAAATATGGCGACAAAAATAAGGACAATAGTCCGAATAATTCTTATTATATGCTTGATTATTTGGCCCAGTGAATTCATTTTGGCTGTTGCACGAAACAATCAAGATGAACATGCTGATCTGAATAGTAAGGCTTATGACTTTTGATGCACACCAATATTAACGTGTAACAAGTAGATAAATATAAAGCAATGAACATCTACAATATACTGAAAAGGTAGCTTATTCCTGTTCTACAGAAAGATAAGGACACCTGTATAGTAATTATTAGTATTACATTTCATGCAATTGCATATTTACACTAGATGTCTGGTTGACATCACTGGCAGATAAGTGATGGCCAGTCTCTCAAATCTCTCATCATTAGATATCTGTTTGTTATCTCACTTGGAAATGACTAAAGGGAGTATCACAAGGGATATAGTGTCAATCCTAAAAGAGGCCATTTTTTAAAAAGTAAATGGAATGCAAGGATGAGTGTATAAGACATCAAGGGAAGTAGTTTTGAAGGACACTACAGCAGCATTGCTTTGTTTCATGAATAGTCAATGGCCGGCTACTTTCTGGACATATCTCATTTATCTGTATATTTTTACTTACCTATTCAGAGATTCACGTCTATTTCTGCCTGTGCACTTTGTGTATTGATACAAATATTTTTAGTGACATCTTTTATACAGAGACATAGGAAATAGAATTAGAGGCCCAAAATAGTCAAGTTCCCTTGGCACTTCCCCTTTGGAGAGACAGTTGCCTGGCTTTACCTTTGAGTGGGGAGGGGTCCCTTTGAACAGGATTTAATTTATGCCTTCAAGCTGAAAGGCCAAGAATTCTTCAGTATAATTATGCAGATTTTCTGGAGATTTTGTGACAAAACAATTTTCCTTATCAGCTAATCTAATAATGACTGAATGAAATGTTACTTTCTATGTCAACAATGGAATTTAAGTTTCAGTTTGTTAATATTACAATTCTTCAAATGCTACTTTTTGTTCTGAAATTATTTGCTAATTTATTTTAACAAAATAATAAACACATAGCTATAAAAAAAAATTATCATACAACAGCATATTTTTTTCATCAATAAAACCACCTCCTGCCTTAATTACTAATTTACAAATTCTTGGCATTCTTCCCAACAATTTTTGAAAAAAAGTAGATAGCAGACCTTCCCTAGTATTCTTCACACAGTGAAAAAGTTTACTCTCACTCTTTAAGTATTCTCTATCCAATTCATCCCATTCAAATTCAGTGGGAGAGAGATTTAGGTAACTCAGTCATAATTTCCAAAATTTTGTATCTTTTTTGAAATGAGGTAATTTTGAGTGTTTTGGATCGTTATCTTGTTGAAAGGTGAATTTTTTCTAATTAGGCATAAATCAGATGGTATAGCATGTCTTTGCAAAATCAAATGATATTGTTTTTTTTCATGATTCCCTTATGAATCAAATTTACAGCTCTCTCTCCCCCAAATCACTCCACACCATAACAGACCCACCACCATGCTCAGCTGTTGGAATCACATATCCATCATTCAGTCTTTTCCTTGGCTTTCTTTTCACATACTCTCCTCTTACTACCAAAAAGTTCAAATTTGGACTCATCTGTCCACAATACTTTTTGCTATTCTTTCAATGACTTGTTCTTATGCCTGTAACAATTTTTTCATCTTATTCTCCTTCCGTAACAAGGGTTTCTTGATGGTTATGCACCCACTGAGCCCCCGCAGATCTAAGTCAATTTTTCATAGTTGAGAGCAATACTGGTTGCTGTCAAGAGGAATTAAGTTCAGTGGAGCAGTTTTCCTCCTATTTCTTTTGCTCTCAATAACCAAGCGTTTATCTTCAGTAGCAGATGCCCCCTTTTGGCATCCCATCTCTTTTTCTGTCAACATATGTGTTTGCTTATAACTGCCTTTGTAACAAATATTGCACTGCATGTCTAGAAATTTTCAACTTCTTGGCAATTTGTCTTTGAAAGTAGCCTTCTTTGAATAAAGTTTCAATTTGTGCCCTGCACCTCAATGCTTAGATGCTTTGATTTTGCCATTTTGTTCAAATTACTTCAATTTAAAAAATTAGAGGATTAAAAAAAGAAAAAAAAAGAAAATACTGTCATAATGACACAATATTTTTTTCTTCAACCAGAGACAGCTACACATATTTTATTCACAACATTAGTTAGTGCTGAGTTAACATTTAGAACCTGTATCAACATTTAATTTAGTTGGAAATTGTGCTAATCTCAAAATGTCTACTGAGGGGTTAATAGTGAAAACAGAATGTTTCTCATACAAAATATTCATAATTTAGAAAAAAATATAATGAGGACAGACAAATCCAAATTTGAACTTTTTAGTAGTAAAAAGAGACTGGAGGAAGACTGAAAAATCAAAGCAAATACACTGTAGTTGCTAAAATTTTATCTTTTACTTAAAAAGAAATGCAAAAATATCTCATTTTAAGGTGTTTTTTTAAAAAATGCAGGGTGGACCCTATTAAGGTCATTTTGCCATGTTGAATAAATTAAATATTTCTAAAATGTTACAAGTTTATACAACTGAAAGATTTTGTCAAAATAATAGTTGGAAACTCACATCAAACTAATGCTAAATTATTGATATAAACAGTTTCAAAAAGACTTATATATATGGTCAAAATCTTAAGACAGATACAAAAGGGTTAAAAATATAAAATACTGTTACTTTAATCAAAATATATTTGCAAAACATCTGCATTTATTTATAAAATGCAGTTTATCAAGAAACAACTGAACATTTTAAGCTTTTAATTGATTAATTTAAACAAACATTGAAAAAAGGATTTTTTGATTGGTCATAAAGCTAAGACGATATGTGAAAAAAACAAATTACTGGACAAAAAGTTTTAGAATGAGTCAGTGTGCTCATAGCTTCAGGCATGTAGATATCTATATAGTTCATTTCCAGTATTAAATTTCAGATTTAAAAATGATTAAGGGTAAAACTTTAACAAATTTCGAACAATTCAATGGCATTTAAATAAGAAAGAGTTTAAGAACTTAAAACGGCTGCAGAGGCCTTGCCTTTTTTCTTTGCCATAAAACCTCCCATTTACAATTTGCTTCTGATTATCAAACTTGGGATGTGGATAAATGGAAAAAAAGTGTTATTTTCAGAGGAGAAAAAATTCAACCTTGATGGCCCAGATTTTTTTCCGGCATTATTGGCATGCAAAGATGTCCAAAAAGAAAATTTCTCAACACCACACAGTGGAGGTGGATCAATTATGGTCTGGGGTTTATTTTCATACAATGGAACTCTTGAGTTACACGAGGTAAAATGTTGTCAAACAGCTGCTAGTTACATTGACATGTTAAGAAAGGCATCACTAATTACTGAAGGCCCTTATCTATATGGAGAAAACTGGATTTTCCAGCAGGACAATGCTGCAATCCACAACACTCTCCAGATCGAAACCCAATCGAGAATGTTTGGGGATGGATGGCAAAGGATGTTTATAAACATGGATTGCAATTTGAAACTGTGGGTGCTCTTCATGCTGCAGTTTATGCATCCTGGGAGAGCATCCCAAGCACCCCCATGCAGAATTTAATAATGAGGATGCCAAAGCGAATTTTTGAAGTAATTCACAAAAATGGAGAATATACTGAGAATTAAATTGTCATTGTATTTACTATTTTTATTTACATGGTCTTATCTTTATGACCAACCAAAAAATCCTTTTTTCAATGTTTGTTTAAATGAATCAATTAAAAGCTTAAAATTTTCACTTGTTTCTTGATAAACTACATTTTCTAATTAAATCTAAATGTTTAAATATTTTGATTAAACTACAGTATTTTATATATTTTTTTTTTTAACCCTTTTGTATCTGGTCTTAAGATTTTGACCAGGGGTGTATATATATTTATAATTTTGTACCAGATTCTGTACACAATCTTTTTTTTTTTTTACCTGTTGAAACCTTTCTCATGTCTCAAGAAACCTTTGCATAAGAAAAATCTACAATTCACAACATGTGTACAGTTCCTAATTGATAAGCAAGTTCTGTCTAAATTTCAGTCATAGCCTTTCAGCCATTAATGCCATCCAACCTGTCATATTTGGTAACATTCTTAGAATTTCAAGCTGAGCCTTTTATGGAAGTAGGGACTTGTTTTAATTCCACTGCCAATATTTAGACATATTTTATATTCATTAAAGTTAGTTTATATTTTGTCCTTTTTATGCTTTTTATACCCATTTTAACAAATTCACCTGCCTGATCTGTGATTGAACTTACAACCACCAGATAAATTGACCTAGTTACTAGAAACATTGCAATCAGGTGGTGTCACTTTGTGGACTTAAAACTAAAACCTGTCCACTTCTGAGGCAAACAACTGAGACTGGCAAGAAAAATGGAAGCAGTATCATGTGAATGAATTCACAAAAGGGATTTAATAATGAAAAATTTAACAATACGAGAACATTTGATTTCTATGAAATAAACAAAAGCTGAATGTTAGCAAATGTGACAAGTACCTGAGTAAAAGCAGACGATACAGTGGCTGAAACCTTGTGTCTCTAAACAGTCAAGATGAGAAAAATACTTCATATGAATCAGCAAAATTGTTTTGTAATCTCAAAGTAACTGTCAGTTTTTTCTGCAGCTATCTTCCTTTTGACAAACTCTTTCATCTAGCTTCTCTTCCAACCGAAGAAGATTGAGCTTTTTTTTTTAAAAGTCTATTTCTTCAGAAGTAATGATCTTACTTTTTCTTTTTACAAATTCAAAGACAAACATAATTTTTTACTTTATTAGTTTAATCCAAAAGGACTTAATATTTTTTTTAATGATAAACTCTCAATTTTATCTAAAAAGAGAAGATGATTTTATTTGCATAATGAAAATTAAAAATGTTGAGTAAATCTGAGTCAGATTTTAGATAAACACAGGAAATTTTACTGTTCACCGAGACAAAATCTGTTTTTACTCTCTTTCTGTCAAGAAATGATAAAGCTAACTCCAAAACGAACAAATTTGAAAACTGTGGCACTCTATTCATTGATGTTCTACAAATGGAAGAATAACAGAAATTTAAAATGTGCCCTCAGACAGACCAGTAAATTCTATTTTGGAAGATCTTACTGCAGTCTTAATCTCTGGCTGAGAAGAACATGAATGATTCTTCATCCAATGTGTTGAAAAGGAAAAATGCTGTTCAATTCATCCAGTTTTCCAGTAAGTGAAAACTTCCTGATATCTTTCTTCAGTCTCACACAGAAGCAATATTCAATTTCCTTTTCAATCCAAGAATCTTATATGAAGCCAAGATATTTTTACTAGAAAAATGAAAATCCTGGAACTAATGAATCTACTAAAAATTAGTCTGGTTACCACATTATTCAGCAAATTCAGATATAAGGGTTTCTTGAAATTATTCCTCCAATTAAACTTTGAGACTGTAAGAAATTCTCCTCTGCCCAAATAAGAAGAAATCAATGTGCACCTTAACCAGCTCTACCCTTCTGTGCTGTTCTTTTGTTCCTCTTAACATTCAACATTTCTAGATTTGGTTCTTTTTGTTTATTCCTTATTCTATTGTCCACTGTTATATATTATTAGAAATTTAATATGTTTATATATATATATATATATGATACATTGGGTGTCCATAAAGATAGTTTGCTGTAATAAAAATCTATATATCTGTTTGTAATGAAGTAGGACCTAGGGACCCAAACTTACCCAATGTTAAGCACTTACAATGTTTGTTGATCTATTTGGTCACAGTTGCCATTTGTAATTCCATCATGGTGCATGCACAGGACAAAGGCTTTTAATACTGCCAGAGATTTGCATGCACAAGCATGTAACTCATATAAACAAAGAGAATGGTTTTCAGGAGGCAGTTTGACATTAACAGTTTGGTTCGACATGTTTGACATTTAACAGTTTGGTTTGATGTGTACTGGGATTTATAGATACTGGACGAATGATTCATGATTGTGACATTCCTTCTGAAACCCCCCCCACACACACACCTCACTCCCAATTTACAGTGTTTGGATTATCAAATATTTTGTCTTGCTTTGAACTTGAGATACTACTTCAAATTATCTACACTGTTGTTCTTAATTGGCAAAGGTTTTCTAATATTGGTTAAGTCATTTTTAAATCTAAATTTATATCATCTTCATAAGTCAATCATTTAGAGTTTATATTTTTTCATATTAAAAAGCCAGTCACTGACACTTTTCAAAGTAAATTGCATTTTCTCTAAAACCAATTAAATTCTTTTCTCTGTTGATATTGTATTCAAAATGTTTTAAATAGGAGGAGTCTTTGTGATACAGTTCACTGCAAAAATGGTTAGTCTCATTTGACAAAGAAAAAATAGTCTGAATTTCTAGGATGGGGAGTTCTCATATAAATTTAGATTAATGTCCTCATCTTTGTTGTTATTATCACACAATGTTTCGGCATCATGCTCTCTGGCCTTCTTCAGATGTCTGTTGATATGTGTAACAGTCAGGGACTTTTGAAATGAATCATTTATTTAATCTAGAGGGGGGTGAATTGTTCTTATTTTAATATCTCCTCAGCTAGTGTTGGTCCTGTTTCCACTGACTTTAAGTCTGCACTACCTGGCTCAGGGATTGAACTCACAATTACTTTGTCACTGTATTCAACACTTTAATCCATTAGGCTATTGTATTTATTTTGTTTTGCTGTGCTAAGTCATTCTCATCAACTGTTTTTTTTTTTCTGAAAAAGAAAAAAAATACACAGTATTAATTATTTTTTACAGCTTATCAACCCTTCATGGGTTATTTAAAGCCAAAACATATTTTGGATTGTAAGAATAATCCTTTATTTGTGAATATTGTGTCAACAATTTGTTTGGAGAATAACAACGATTTTTTTTAGATAAAAGTCCTACTATTTAACCCATAGCTGGAGGGGAAGTATATCAATTACAAACAACACAAATGTGAGAGGTGAAGATGTAATAAATTAAAAATCGAAATGGTGTGTGAAAACATTTTAAAAATGATTAAACTGATATAGCACAGAAAAATACATATATATACATATATATATGACTGGATACTTGCTTCCATGTATACCCATCTGCTTGGGTGGCTAGCTAATTGCTGTTTTGTGTTTCTTCAACAACCACAGCAAATCTACTTGTGATTTATACTGCAACTATGGTGAGTAAATGTTTGTTAAAGAGAGAGGGGGGGGCACATAATCTGGCATAAATCAACAACTGAACAAAATCAGTTCACTCAAAGCCTCAGTCACAATGACTTGTAACTTTATGCTTACAGAACCATGCCTTCCAGAAAGTTTTGCCTACCCAATTTCAATCACCAGACTGTGCAATGGTTTCCAGCCAATTGCCAATGGTGCCACATGCTGAGATCATCTCTCTGGGCCAATATCAAGAAATCAACAATTATTAGATTCCAACCAAAGTTTAATTACCCAAATGCTAACAAGCTAACCTTTTGGCTGTCTGTCCATATGTTATAGATTAAGAGCTACATCAGAGATGCTATCCATTTCCTTAGCTCCATACCACAAAATGTAGATCCAGGAACATGTATGGCAACATTTGATATTAGTTGCCTATATAGCAACATAATCCCCATGAATTAGGTAATCTCATTCTGGATTGAAAAACACCCAGAAATATTACATTCCAGATTCACCAAGGAATTCATTATGCATTAGTATAGACCTAATCCTAAAAGTCAACACTTTTGAATTTGACAATAAAAACTATATCCAAACCCTAGGTACCATGATGGGAATCAAAATGGCACCAACATATGCCACCCTTACCAAATATATGGAAAACTATAAAAACCCACTTCACTAAATCTTGGAAGCAGTTCTAAGATGATTGCTTCATCTTCTGGAAAACCTCATGGGGTAATATTAATGAATTAAACAAGCTACTCCAAAACTTACACCTGAAGATCAAATTTACCCAAAAACATAATTTTAACAAACTGCCATTCATAGATATATACTCATCACAATTAGAAATAACAACATTATCATAGATATCTACCACAAAGCTAAAGACACCCAGCAATATTTTCATTTCAAGAGCCATCACCCAAAAAGCTGTCTGAAATCCATCCCCTATTCCCTAGCAGGCATGATTTGCACTATAGTGGCTGACAAACACTTTCAAAAAACTTGCATAGAAGAATTACATAAAACTCTCAAAAATGAGGTTACCCCACACCACTAATAAACAAAGGTTTTGAACTAGCAGAAAAATACCTTTAGACCAACTACGAAACCCAAAGAAATGCAACAATGAACAAATTCTAGCATACACCTCAACATACAAGAACAATCAAGAATTATTTACAGAAATGACAAGAAATCTAGACCTACTTAACAAGAATAATAAAATAAAAGATATAATAAAACAAAAATGAAAGATATACTAAAAACAATCAAAGTAAGCAAATGCCAATGAAAGAACTTAAAACACATTAACCTCATCCAAATTTAGTCAACACACACTACAAGAGGTCACAAAATGCAACAAGATGTTGGGGTTTGTTATATTATTATAGAAAGAAACTCCTACACTTTTGAAAACTCCACAACAACATTCACAGTAAAGAAAAACTGCAACTCCAAAAATGTGATTTATGCACTCAAGTGCACAAAAATGCAACAAATACTATATAGGTATTACCCAAAAACTAAACAGATTTCCCTTCAGAAAAGCAACATTAAATTACCAGACAATAGAAAAGTCTTTGTGTCACAAAACATCCACAAATGCAATAAAGATAAATTAAAAATGATGCCAATATATCAAACAGACAATTACTCTTACCTCCAAATACAAGAAAAAAAATTTCATAGACAAATTTAAACCAGCACTAAATAAATCATAAACCCACACACATAAACACACACCATACACACATAGTGGCCATACACACACCATACACACATACATTTAATTACTGTATAGATTTCTTTATAATAATATAATACATAATATATATGTATGGAGAACAAATATAGACACATACTGGCAAAAACAAACACACGCTCACACACAAACCCTATACACCATGCAAAGTGTGTGTGTGTGTGTGTGTGTGTGTGTATATATACACACACACACACAATTTCCTTGTAATTAAACAATATATATGACTGGAGAAGGAATATATATAAACACATACTAGCAAAAACACACACACACAAAATACACAAAAATGGAGAAAAGTTTAAAATGACATCTAACATAAAAAGATAAGATCAAAGACCTCATTCCTTCTCTTTTCTCTGACCAATCCTAATTGTTTTATTATTCCTTAAGCAAAGGAAGATTTTTCCACCAGTCCTAGAAAAATTTGGATTACTACCATACACAAAAGACAACGGCTAAAAAAAAGAAAACATAAAAAAGAAATTAATTCCTTTAAATATGTGGAAATAACTATTCTTTGCCTGATGAAGGCCACAAGACTTGAAATATGTGTATTAAAAAATATGGCAAATAAAGTATATATATTAAAAAATCTCCATCATAACCTAAAATTGCAGTTTCTTTTTCCTCTCTAATATATATATATATATATATATACCCAAAAGATTAAAAAGTTCTTGGCACCATCTACTTTCAATACTTCAATGGTCAAACCAAACATCAGAATACTAATTTTTGTGAAGAAGGTCAAGATGAGTACTTTTTAGCACTCCTTTTATGTAAATTTTGGAAAATGAACTTGACAAAATTTACAAACCAAATGCAAATTTTCTTACCAAATTAATAACAGGCTCTGCGACAAGCTCCCATAAACTAAACTAATATTAAAAAGAAACAAAATTTTAAAAATCTGTTTTTTGTTTAGAATTTGTTTTCTTTTTTTAAGCATTTCACCCAAAGCAAGACAGGAGTGCCACTAGCATGCAGGGGGTTACAGCAAGTGAAAGTGAAGGAAAAGACTGTGTATAGAGGGGGGGGTGAGGAAAGGATGAAAGAAGAACGAGGATCAAAGCAACGGAAAATGGCGATTGACATTGCATTTAAATTTTTTAAAGATTGTAGTTATCAGGGAAGTAAGTAAGAGGAAGGGATTTCCATTGTTGAGAAGCCCAAGAAAAGAAATTGCTGTATTAGAAGTGGCGGTTGCATTTAACTATTTCAAAAGTAAAAGAGTGGGACCTAGATGCCAATCTAGTAGCATGCATAAATTCATGTATTTGGGGGGCATCAGGGAAGATACCTCATCAGAACAGTTGCCATGAAAATATTTGCTGAAAAGACAGAAGCCAGATCATGTCTATGACAAAGTGACTGAAGTCAGAATGTCAAGCCAGGACCAATTACATTGCAGATTCTTCTTTGGATTTTGTTGAGAACCTCAAGATGAACAGCAGGGGCACTAGACCAGATATGGCAACAATATTCAATGCACGGACAAATGGCAGATATGGAGATGTGTAAGATGGACTCTGATGAGAAAAATCTTCTGGCACAACACAGTGAACCGACTTACCTTGCAAAAGATATGGCTATTGATTCAACGCAGATATTCCACCTCAAGTCATTGTGAGGCCAAGAAAGTACAATGAGACACTCTCATGGAGTCTAGCATCAGCCATTTAAGGTAAGGCAGGGAAGATTCTCTGTGGTGGTTAAATGAGAGCCGTTTAGTTTTGGAGGCATTAAACAAGCCATTTATTGCCCCAGTTATCGACTGATTGGAGATCTTTTTCAGGAGTAGCAGCCAGGTTAAATTTCTCAGTGCTGCTGAATTTCCTATTGAGACAGGAGTAAATGGTAGTGTCATCCACATAATTGCCTAACTTGGGAACTGATGACATCAGGAAGATCATTGATGAAGATCAGAAACAGTGTAGGACCCAGGATGGAGCCTTGGGGAACTCCTGCCTTCGTACAGAAGGAATTGGAAGAGAATCTGTTCAGGACGATGTTTATTTCCCAATTTGATAGGAATGATTCGATTAAATTAAATAATCATCCTGTAATACCGTAACTCAGAAGCTTACGTAGAAGACCAGAATACCAAAGCGTGTCAAATACCTTTGAGATATCTAGAGCCACAGCTCAAGCTTTGCCATTATTATCAAGAGCTTAATATACATATTCAGTTATGGCTGTAAGCACATAGGCAGTAGACCACGCAAAACAGAATCCATATTTGTTTTCAGAGAGTAGATCATGAGTGGTAAAATGTGTAGTGACTTTGGCATGGATTAAAGCCTCGAAGCAGTAGAAGACTGATACAGTTGTAGTCAGAGAGTTCAGAGGATTCTGCAGAGTTCTTAAAATCAGGGACAAAAGAGAACTTCCAAGAGCCTGGAAGCAGCGAAGCAGAACTGGAGCTAGCTAAGGAGCACATTTCTTTAGGACAATGGCTGGTATTCCGTCACCTCCACTTGCCTTATGGGAGTCTAATTTAGAAATGTTCTAGGAGGGAAAGTCAGGTGTAGTCACACCGCATGAGTCAAGATTTGAGTTGAATAAGAATTTTTGAACAAAACATTCAGAGTCTTATCTGCTGTAGATGTCAGGACTTTGAATTGCTTGAGTAGGGGAGGGATTGAAGAATTACTGTTGCTCAGCAAACTCTAGCAGAGCCACCAATAATCTCTAGAACCAAACTTGCAAGATGCTATACGATGTTTCAGCCTTTCATCAAATAGCAATTTTGCTTCATTGAGCACATGCTTGTACTCATTATGAGCAGAGACAAAGAGATGTCTGTTACAATCAGACATGTCCCTCTGGTACAGATGGAGGAAGTGATTCCTGTGGGCTATAGCAGCTGTGCAAGCAGGTGAGAACCAATGAGATGAACATGGTTTAACTAGGTATTTTCTTGCTGGAATGAAAACATCGATGCTGGCTTTTACCCAGGAGGAAACCTCAGATGCGCACTTTTGAGTAGAATGATTAAAAACTACATGCCAAGGAACGTCACGAAAGAAATCTCAGAACGAGTCCCAGTCCACTCGTTGATGACAGAAAGATATTCTGTTGGTGGGGGAGTGGAAGGAGATTTTTACAGACACTACCACATGATCAGAGTTGCCAAGAGGGCAGAGCTGTGTGGCATGACAAGAGTCAGGAAAAGAGGTAAAACAGAGATTGAAAAGAGAAGTGTTTCCGTCACGAGTACTGGGGAAATGCGAAGGAAATTCAACAACTTGTGTGTGGGATTGAGTGAGTGAAAAAATTAAGGGTTTGGATGCCAGCGAGGGTCAGTGACAGTATTTTAAGCCACCTTGTATGGTGGGCATTGAAATCCCCGAACATGAATATTTAGGGAAATAGCCTTGTCAATATTATCGGAAATACTATCTAGCCCACAACAGGCATGAGAGGGAAGGGGATTGGTAGGGAAAGAAGAGATACCTGACTGAAATATGGGGGGAGAGAGAGAGAGAGATACATATACATATATACAAATTGTCTGGAGATTCAAGAGAGTGTTCCCAGACATAAACTCCCATGTTGTGCATGTGAACTTTGGAGCTCTTTCTAATTAGAGGAAGGTATCCAGAAATTGAGAAATCAGATGAAGCGAGTTATGGTTAATTTCACAGAGAGCTTGGATGTCCAGAGACTTTTCAAAGAGGAACAATTCCACACTGTAGAAGTTGGTACAAATACCACAAATACTGGTGAAGGAGAGGTTGAGGGGTTTTGGTGTTTTTTGTTGAGCTGGTTTAAGTTTATATATTTGGTTGTTTATAGTCATGATGTGTTATATTAGTAAGAAAAAATCCTAGGATAGTGGGGTAGCAGTCATTCATCAAATGTAACATGCATGGGCAGAAGGAAATTGATGCAGATGACAACATAGTGTGGCTTGGGGTTGCCCACTGGAGGTGCTTGCAGGAAGACCCATCCATGTGCGATATGGCACTACAAGAACTCTGATATTATGCAACTGTTGATCAGAACAGCCTCTCAAGATGCTATGCAAGAGTTTGGGCTCCTAACTACCAACTGGAAACAGCAACCAGAAAACTGCCAAACCAGTACCCTCAGAATGAAGTGATGTTGGCACCAACCACGCACATCACAAGAGATTCTTAACAGCAACACTATTAAGGCTAGAAAAAAGGAAAATAACCGGGAACCCCTTTCTAAACAGGGAACAAGGGATGGGCTTCTACCCTGTTCACAATAGGGGGGGGGGGGCAATAGGACATCCCAACTACACTTATTATGTCGATGACTTTGTTTTTTTTATTTAAGCCTATTTATGCGTACCTCAAAAAATAGAACCCTACAATATATATTCCATATATTTTGCACATTTGTTGAAAATATTCAGTCAGCTATTTTTTGTTAAATTCTTCCACTAGTTAATAATATATTGTTGTAGAGTAGCTAGCACCCGTTCAGCACTCTAATAGATGGCCTGGCTCATAGCCTTAAATAGTTTACAATTAAGGACCTCAACAGTTGATTAATAAGTTCATACTAAGCTGATTAATATTCAGACTGATCTTAGTTTGATTGGCTATACAGTATTTGACCCTCCTCTACTCCTTGTAAGTTGTCTTGTTAATTGTTTTGTAACTTATTGTTCCGTATTTTTTTAATGTATCCGTTAGCACTGAATACTGGTGCTGAATAAATAGATTTAGCACTCGTTCTTCTCTGTGTATCATTTACCTCAAGGAGACAACAATATATCAATTTTGTTATTTATTTTTAAGCAAAAGTTTGCAACCATTTAAAAATTATCTGCCTGTTTAATTATTGTCGTTTTTGAAATTCTTCATTAAAATTGCATTGATTGAATTATAATCCCTGTGACTCAGTATCTGCTATTATTAACGATTTGTGTTTTTAAATATATGAATATTTGTCTTTCTTCTTCATAATAATAATAATGATATTAAAAAACAAGGGAAGGAAGAAGTCTTCATTCAAAGACTTTTAATGGTGACTCTTCATGTACACTGATGTGCCAAAAGCCATAGTAGCATTTAAAGGTAATGGTAGGTGGCACTATCATACCTTGACATGCTACAAATGTCCAGATGTATCAGTTGTATTCTGACATCTGGCAAGTCAATATGAACAATGTTTATTTAGTTCATGACAAAATGATGTGCATTATTATATTTCAAACAACACATTATAGTCAGTTCCGGATGGATGGGACATTCCATTTGTGAAATTTTACAATGTTATGTATATGCCAGAATATCAGATGAAAGACATTACCCCCTCCCTACTGGGGACAGTGCAACATCTGACTATGGGCCCTTAATGAACGGGAGGAGGAGCGGAGTCTCACTAGAAGTGTCTGTGGTAGCAGATAAGCAACATCCACATTCAATAAAGATAATATCAAGCAGATCAGTTCAGTGTTCTTTAGCTTCCATGCTAGGGTTTCCATTATTGCCACAACACTGGACAATGCCTGACCTGGGCTTGTGACAATGCTAATAGAATGTTGAAGCTATTGAAAACATGTTTCATAAGTCATGGTGACAGTTGTTTCAAGCTGACTGTTGGGCTATGCATGTGGAACAAACCCCAGTTGTAAATAAGGCATGCCGTAGATTGGTCGTAGTTACAGAATGGAGGTGGAGGTGTTCACATGATATGAATTGGCTCTGCTGGGATACCGAAACATGTCACTGATCAGTGATTGCTATGTTACACCATTTTGTAACCCTTTGAAACAATTCATAGCTTTCTGAAATACACAAAATGAACAGTTATTCCAGGAGGATAATCTATCATATTATGGTGGCCCAGAATTGGTTTGGAGAGCATTCTCGAGACTCCTGACAAATAATGTAGCAACCACATTTGCCCAACATGAGCCCAATTGAGTAGTTATAGGGCATGGTGGTGAGCTTTATTCAGATGTCAAATTTTGCGCCTACAAATATCAAAGAGCTGTTGACAGCTATCATAACAACATGGATCAAGCACTTATGAAACTGATGTCACATTGAGTTGCTGCAGTTGCCTGGGCTAGAAGTAGACCTACACAATACTAGGTACCCCTACGTCATGACCTTTGACACAGCAGACTATATGTCAGATAACAATGACTTTCATAATGTTAGTTTCAATCCATAATAGAAATGACTGCAAAACACTTGCCACTCCCCTTTTATAGGCAAAATCACCGAAATGGATGCTTGGATATTTTCTTAGCCACTAAAATAGGCTGGTTTGCAGTTTGACATGACTCAGTCTTAATCTGCCTTGTCTAGAAGACAGACCAACTATGTTTGCTTGTCGGAACTTGCTTTAGTGTGCCAATGCCAATTCTTAGTTTGGCCTGGCATATATTGTTTGCTTGACATGATTTCATTTTCTTTTAATTCTGTTTCTTGGACAGTTCGGTTATTTATTTTGCATTTGACCACAACTACTCACCCCCACACTTAACTAGAAAATGATGAAATCTCTGCGTGTAAAAAGCAAGATATTTAAGCTCACCAACTTTTCAGTTTATAATAAATAATGGAGCTTTTGAGAGAAACGGGTTTTATATACTCTAAAATATGGAGCATTGTTAGTCTAACTCATTTGGCTCAGTCTGGGGAGGAATATCCTAAATACCTGCCACCCCTGAAAAATAAGGAAAATCAAGGATTAGCTTCATTAATTAATAAGTAATTTATAGATGATGATAATCTGTACTAATCAATAAAAGAAAAATATTAATAAATATTGGAATATTAAAGAATAAACCTTGTTATTTACTAACCAAATAGACATTTAAACTTTATTTTCTTATTCCCTGGTTTTATTTTAAAATTGTTTCATGTATAAAGTTACTATATTTGGTGCTATATAAAATCTTCATTGAATAGAAATTTCTAATTCTAATATGTTGAGGAATTAGGCAGGCTAATGTTTACTTATATGATGTAAACTATAAGTAATAGTACCTAAGCTGAATTTGATAATACTGTAATATTAAATGTCAATTGGCAGAGAATGTAGGTATATTTGTGTCATCAAATATTTTAGTTTGAAAAGAATTCTAAAAGAACACTGACAGAAAGATTCTGTTCATAAACATTGTAAAACATTTGAGTATGTATAACGGATGAATGTCATGATATACATGCAAACAGACCTTAGGTAAAAGAAGATTTTGTGCATATATAAGAGAAAATACAGACATATGCTCCAAGTGTACATGCACTCACAAACAGATACATGTCTATAGATTTTCACACACATTGTTTTTTTAAAAATGTTTTTAAGAAAATTCTTTTGTATCATATAAAGAAAATTTCTTGCTCAATGAATTCTACAAGGAAATCACTAAATTAGATGGTGAATAATTAACTTTAAGCTAACTTGGTTGGCAATTAGTCAAAGGATATATATCAGGTAGCCTACTTCTGTACAAAGTCAGGCACTCAAGAGATATATATATATATATATATTGTGTGTGTGTATATAAGAACAAAGAAGACATACAAGGGGGGGTGCTGAAAAGTATACATTCTGACCGTCTTCATGTTTATCTCATATCCAAGAATATAATTTCTTCTTTGCTGATGGCGTTGATAACTAAATTCACTGCCAACATGCATCTACAGTACTGGAAGCTTCCAGCTTCACCCAAACTTGTTCTCATTATTCATTGCATATTTGCTGTTTGGCTTTGCAAGTGCTGGTTGGAGGTGAGAGAAAATCAGAATAGAAGAAAGAGTTGATGGCGTGAATTTGCTTCAGGTGGACGTCAACTTGCCAAGAAGTGACACAAATGCACACTTGATTTCCAGAGCCTTTCTCAACATGGAACATGGAATGAGACTTGCAGAATCCAGTTATGAAACTGACACTGCCAAAGATCAATTATGAAATTGAAATAAGATTTTGGTACTTAATAAAGCATTAAATCTTTTTAAAGAAGTTCACATTCCAAATTTCAAAGTTCTTTCTTGCACTGGATTACACCCCCACCCTTAATTTCATGAGTTAAATATCATTTCATAATAAGGGTGGGATCATCTATAGATTATAGCAACAAAACAGAGAGGAAGAGAGGGTAAAGGGTTAATGAAGGTTCTCTTAATAAGACTTGAAAGAAATAATGGAACATAGTATTATAAACCTTCCACTATATATATACACATATATCTATATACGTGTATATATATATATATATATATATATATATATATATAATGTGTGTGTGTATATATATATATATATATATATATAATGTGTGTGTGTATATATATATATATATATAATGTGTGTGTGTATATATATATATATATATATATATATATATGTGTGTGTGTGTGTGTGTGTATATATATATATATATATATATATATATATATATGATTATCTCAAATCCTCCTAATAATTTCTTGTATATCCTTGCTTGAACCGGTTTCTAATGATCTGGATGGAGCAGCTTGGTGATAGTAGTCGTGGCTCTTGGGGGCACAGTCCTTGGTTAAAGGAACTTGGATGAGTTCCACCATGGAATATGTGAATGAGCAGCACTATGTCGAGTTACCTCTTCGTCACCGGGCCACATGGTACAGTTGGCATGACGTTTGCTTAATAACGTAACTGTCCAGGTTTCAATTCCTGGTAGTGGATGCGCACTGCTGATGAGTCCCAAATATAGTACGAAACGGCCGTCCAGTGCTTTCTGCATTCTCTTGAGGCTTCTTCTAAAACTTGATGAATTACTTAATTAAGATTATCTCAAATCCTCCTAATAATTTCTTATATATATATATATATATATATATATATATAGGGGAAGCATATTTTAATTCAAGCATGTTTGTTGGCATATATTATGTGTATTTATTTTTATTTTAACCCTCTCAAATTCATGGATCCATTTCTTAGTGCTGTTACAAAACTGAGTAAGAAAGGCCCTCTAGTTTTGGTTATTACTTTTATTTTCCCAAGTATTTTCAATCATTGTTAGCCATGATATATCTTGGGATTAATAGCAAAGTGGTTTCCCGTTGCCTTCTCCACAGTGGTTTATGGAGACACCACCTCTAGTTAGCTGGAGGTTGACTCATAGAGAGTTCTTCCGCCTTTTGTTAGGTCTTATTTTTTGTCCTACTGGCTCACGAACAAGCTGCCTCACTCGTAAGAACTTGGAGTGGGCAGTCAATTTAGTCATCAACATTTCAACTGTGGAATACATACCCAATATTATATATATATATATATATATATATATATATATATATATATATATATATATATGAGAGAGAGAGAGAGCGGGAGAGTTACCTCCCACCCAATCTGTTTGATTCACAAATATTTTACATGCAAAAAAAAAAAAATTTATATTGGTAGCATAAAAAACTCTTTTAAATTAAGTTGGTATCAGCATATTTCTTCCTTTAACAACAATATGTACCAATAACCAAACGCTCATCCCTATAGGAATATTCTTTGGTGTTTAAAAGAAATCAATGAAACCCACACAGCAAAATGGATTAAAAAAAAACCAAAAAAAGCATATATATATATGCATATATATATATATATATATATAAGATTTTTATGTTTATACATTCTTTTTTATAGATACAAATATTTTAGTAAATGCTATGTTTTATAATAAACAGTATTAAACAACATTTACCGGCCTTAAAATAATTGTCAGACTTTGTTCATTTCATTATATATATATAAACACACGCACACACTCAGGGTGTATCAAAAATACTTTTACAGATTTTGAGGGTGGGTTCCTCACACCAAAACAAGGATAAATTTATATTTAAATGTATAATTCAAGATACAATCTAAAAACACTTTTACAAACATTGGGGATGGGTTTCTGACACCAAAACAAGGTAAAATGTCTGGTCCTCAAGAATGCAGGTGACTGATCCCCCCCCACTCCTAGTATAGACCCATTAGTATCATCAGTAAGTTTTTTGAGACCTTAATCAACAACAAGGTCATCGAGCACCTGGGTAGGAACAACATCTTATGAGTCAAGCAGTATGGGTTTTGATCAGTCCAATCCACTGCTGATGTCCTAACTACCATTACACACAACTAGTGAGGCCCTTGATGGCACATATACTGCAAGGACCATAGCATTATATATCTCAAAGGCCTTCAACAAGTTGTGGCACAAAGGCTTGCTACTACACAACTTCTCCAGCTATGGAATCACTGGAAAGGTTTTCTTTATTATAAAATCTCCCCTAACTCCAGTCTGCCGAGTCCCTGGCAGTCAATGCAGGCATCTTCCAGGGGTTACTTCTCAGACCAACTCTCTTTCTGATATACATAAATGATCGACCTAAGAATATACTCCGATCATTTGTAAACATCTATGCCAATGATACAACAATATAGGGCCACACCTCTATAACTCTTAATGATCAGAGATTGACAGCTGAACTCTCTCCCAATTTCTCAGTGGTGAAAAAACTGGCTGGTTATATCCAATCCATATAAAACCAAAACAGGTTACATTACATCACCAGCAATCACACCCTGAACTACTGCCAGTCACAATGAACAGATGTTCTCTTGAGAAGGCCCCCCCCCATGCCTTGAGAGGATATTGAGCCTCAAACTCACATCCAACTTCTATCGCTAAAGATGCAGGCAAAATGATTGTCTCCCTGTGCCACTCCAGTAAGTACTTGTACAGGATGAACCTTACTGTAAAAAATAAATCTAAGACTGAAGAGACAATGGTTTGTGTAATAAATCATCATCAAATTTCTCCAATGTGCAAGAGTGATCAGAAGGCAAAGGCCCTCTGCTCACTCTTGCACACATTGCTAATTATACGGATCCAGGATCTGCTCTTGAAGTATCTTCCATGCAGTACTATAAAATGTAAGATATGCTAGGGTCATTTGATATGTGCTGATACAAGGATCAACTCTGACAGCCTGTAGAATGGTCAGGAAGTTGGTGATGCCATGGATCCTGTCTCAGCAATGTGATGATAAACAGCAGCAAAAGTTGGAAGATTCGGCTACTGTTGATCTGGAAGCACAATTTGATATAGTCATGCAGCATCACATACATTCCCATCTGTGCAGTCATATGAAAAAATCCTATGAACCTGTTCACAATATGAATATCCTGCCCTCATTAAATGGAACACTTTCAAGTTTATGCACTACTACACAGAATAAACATAGTAGACAGACTAGCCACTAATGTACACAAATGACAAATGTAACCAAATCTACATGGCTACCATAAACTTACTTTAAACTTAATAACTCAAAAATAAAGGATTTCGAGAATTGGGTTTATATGGACTTTTGTTCTTGTTTTGGTGTGAGGAACCCACCCCCAAAGTTTGTAAAAGTATTTTTGATACATCTTATATATATATATATATATATATATATATATGACAGATGGTCAAGTGGTTAGAACATTCACTTTCTGACTATGAAACCCAACTCAATTTGTCAGGAAGGTGACTTTTTGATCCTATTGGTCTAGGAGGGTGAACCCAGCATGCAGCACCTTTTGAAAGTGCCTGAAAAGTAGAGCACAGGTTGACCCAAGCCTTTTGTAGTGAAATTAGTTTGCCAGAACTATTTGAGAATCACCAATGTTTGTGCAGGCATGAAGTCACAAGTCATCGTGACCAAGGGTTTGAGTATATTGGATTGTTGATTTTGTGAGGTAATGTGCTCTCTCCTAGAAACTGTATCTGCTCAGTAGAGTTTCAGTATAAACCATATATACAGATGGGCTCTGTGAGTGTTACACAAATGCATACACGGATATGAGCAGCCAGCTATTTTTTATATATATATATATATATATATATATATATATATATATATACACACACACACACCAAATTCCAAGCGTTCAGTTGTATGTCCACTCTTATGCTACAAAGACAACTTGAAATGTCTCAACTTTGATCTAAAAACATGGGAAGCCAATCATCAGACCAAAAGGAGTGGTGTAATACATGTTTCATTAAGTTAAAGGGTTTGGAGGCAGTAGAAGCACCGTGATCAGCTTTATCAAGCTATGAAGCAGAGACACCATCAAAATCCTGCTTTAACAAATTTCATCTTTCAGTGTGGCTTTGTCACCGCTGCAAGACTGGGATAGTATTGCACTTAAGAAAGCACAAATGACATATCTTCCCCTTACCTGATTTTCTTCAGAATAGGCTCTGCTAGCAGGCATAATTTTAAAACAAAAGGCACCATCCACTGCTGACCCTCATTTATCATTCACAATAGGAGAGTCCACCATATATATATATATATATATATATATATATATATATATATATATAATCTTAAGGTGTGCTATATTTATGGGATAACGTGCTCAATATCAGACATAGGGTGTGTGTAAATAAAAAAATGAACATTGAAGTCAACACTTAGAGGCAACAATTGTCCCCGATTGCATCTAGCATGAAGCAGACTGTCGCCTCTAAGTGTTGACTTCAATGTTCACTTTATATATATATATATATATATATATATATATATATAAAAAGAAAGAAGAGTAAGATACATAATCCAGTGTTCTTATTGATATTTTTTATTTTTACAAAACAGTGCTCAATGTAAATTTACAGAGCATAAATATTATAAATTAATTGATTTAAAATATGATTTTTAGTTCCATTTCATCTTCAAGTGAATATTCACTTGAAGATAAAATGGAACTAATGCTTTTAATTTAATTATATAATTAAGTTTCAAGTTTTTACCTTACATTTTTGAAACATAGTTATTACTGTGTAGCAAAAAACATTTTAAATCAGTTAATAAATATATATATATATATATATATATATATATATATACACAGCCACGTACATAAATTTGGTGGTGTGCTTTGAAATTAGTAATCTCAAATCAAAACGTTACCCCATTTTTCTGCTATGGGAATTCCTTGTGTTCCTGCTATAGGTGAGAAATGACTGTGTAACATCTAAGGACTATCAATTCAAATATAGACTTTAATTAAAAAGACCTAAAAACTCATATATGAAAAGGTTGAAGATACTCGTCCAAATGATTTGCGTAAGATTTCACAGTTTAAAATAAGAGAGAAATGTTCATTCAAAATGACAGATGCTTCTTTTCCAACTCCAAACTAGATTCCCACAAGGTATGCAATCTAGACACAGTTATGCCTGTAATTGTTCCAATGAAGTGTGCTCCTCAATTGGCTCTTTAACAAATCATGTAATGAAGGTTGTGTTGAATAGTCATGCTTTTAGATCCTTTCAAATTAATTCAGGGTCCGACCAGAGCTCTATCCTTGGACCTAGGTTGTTTCTTATCTTCAGCAATGACCTCCCCACTGTCATCAGTTCCCTGTTTACTCCTGTCTGAATAGTAAAGTCTGACACAGGGATGCCAAAGTAGAACTGGCAACTAGTCTCAAAAATGACCTCCAGTCAATTGTTAACTGGGGAAGAAAATGGCTTGTAAATTTTAATGCCTTCAAAATTAAATTTTTAAAAAATTTTAATAATCATAAAGAACCATTTTTGTCTTCCATCAGCATGGCAGATACTAACCTCCAAGAGAGCAAATCATTGCCCCTTCTTCATCTTACATTTTCCACTGACATTATGTGAAGTGATTATATTGAACCATATAGATTTGCTTCTAGAAATGTTCGTTCAATGTGTTTAGAATCCATCTTACACATTTATAAATCTACCCACGAATATTGCTGCTATGTTTGGTCTGGAGATTCTGTAATACATCTCGAGATTCTTGACAAAATTCAAAGAAGGGGGTCTGTAATTTTTTATGCTTTCCTATCATCTACAATCTTCAATATTTTAAATGTAACATTAGTCGCCATCTTGTTTTCCTGAATCTTTTTTTTCTGAATTTTGTTCTTTTATTGCCCTTTCTCTTCACTAAAGTCTTCTCATTCTCTTTCACTCCCAGCAACTTTTGCATCTTAGTGGCATTATCACCTTGCATGAGACAAAATGATTAGAAAAGAAAAATGATGTCTTACTTTTCTAAGCAAAGTGCACTTGTTGAGTTCTTTGTGTGATGCAACACTGATCACACTGTAATGTGCAAAATTTACCTAAGACTTGAGTGTCTGCTATAGAATATCAGAAGGCAGAAGAAAAAGACTGAGTTACAGAAAAATCCTGACAGAATAGAAAGTAAGCCACAACTAAGTGCTGGCCCCAAGGAAGGTGACACAATCATCAAAGCTTTTACAAGTAGATTGCCTAAAAAATATTTCTTACAAATGTAAAAAATGTTTGTATATTACGTAAGAGCCAAAGAATCAGATTTATATGCCAGCTTATTTCTTTACAACTAAACATTTATAGAAGCACCAGTAAATATTTTTCTCTTTGAGGATTGTGTGCAAATATTTAAAGATCGAGTGATGGGAAAGAAAAGAGACATGGTGAGAAAAATATAAATATCTCATTTATCTGCAAATCCATTTTGAATATCTTAAGAATTGCTGTTGTAACTTTGATGTAACTTGGTTATCAGGTAGTGGGGAATCTAACTGTACATAAATGAACAGACACTCTCTCATAGGGTTGCTCAGTTGGCAACAGGATCCCATCAACTGTGTCCGTGTATTGTATGACTGCCATATTCAGAGCAAATATGCTTCAAGTTTTGCTCCATTCACATGATTAAGAAAATTGGGAGTGATGCTGAGTGAGTGAAACTGAGATAAAACCTTAGTGGTGATGATTAAAATTTGGTCTGGAATCTGTTGAAAGCGATTCTGGACCAAAGATATTGAAAATGGATTGAGAGTTACCATTAATGAAAGTCCTTCTTTAGATATGAATGTTCTTGTTTTCATATGAAGGACTAGAACATTTCTTTCACCTGTCAATTTCCACTTAACAGCATTTAAGAGTAAATCACTTTTCTACTTTGTTGCATCTTTTCTCAATACAAGACAGAGTCATACTTGTGTGTTTCATCCATATTTCTTCTTTGTCAATTTTGCTTCCTCCTAACTAAATCAGATCATATCTTTGAATTCTGACAATGACTTCATCAACTGCCAATGTCCAACCTGGAGTGGACAAAATATACTTTTGCTAAAACTGACAAACTTCCCTAATCATGTGAGATTTCCACTTCAGTGTAGATATTTTTTTCTCTTTTTGTCACATGTAAGTTCTTAGTTTCACTAATTCATTTGGATTTTTTCCAGAAGAGTCATTTTTATCATCAACAGGAATGGTGAATTCACCACACTGACATATGTAAAGAGCAAAACATCAAAAATTAAATGCAAATATAATCAAAAGGTACAACAGGGTTAGAACACGTGTGTGCCTATTGAGTGGATAAATAGAATTCATTGTTGCATGAAACTCACTTTATTCAGACTTTATTCAATGGTAAATAGGAAAAGAAGATAAAAAGAGATGAAGTTTCAAAATGTTTGTCTCAAACACGTCCTCTGACCACTTTTAACAATGTGAAATATAGTTCCCACCCTCACCTAAAGTGCACTAGGTGCTCAAAAGAGAAAGAATAAATGCTTCTTCTGCCTCCTTTTCTTGCACTTACTTGCTCATCATTTTATATATATATATATATATATATATGCCCCATGGTCAAAGCAATATCAGTATATGATATGCACTTAGTTGGTCACGTGATTCCTGACATGTACATACTTTTAATCAAGTCATATTAATATGCTTAATATATCCTTATATATATATATATATATATATATATATATAATAAAAATATATTTTTAAGGTATGTTATATCTATGAGTTAAAGTGCTCAATATCTGGGATAGAGTGTATGTAAATATAAAAGTGAGCAACAATCTGTTTCATACTTAAATACAATCATCAGAGGCGAATTGTGACGGCATGATGATTGCTTTTAAGCATGAAACACATTGTTGCCACCTCAACTTGAATTCCTACATTTTAGCTGATAATTTTCACCATTAAAAAGACAATTGTTTTTAGAATATTTTCATATCAATGGTATTGTTTTGGGAAATAATGTAACATTACTCAGTAATTGTGGTTTTTAAAACAAAAAATAAATTTACTTTTGAAAAAAGATTTTACAAAAATTAAACAAAATGAAAAACTACACAATAAAAAAAAATAATACTAGCAACTCATAAAAATTTAAATTGATGTAATTTTACAGGAAGTTTTTCATTTTATTGTCATAGAGACAGTTAATTTACAAATGAATACCTCCCCCTCCTATCAATGGGAAATCAATTTGTTTTTAATATATTTTCAATTTGATGATAAATTTTGTTTTACTAACTGTATTACCGTCTGCACTGTTTACTGACATCCATAATGAATATACAACAAAGACATTTCTTGGCAGACTTTTGAAGTTGTTGAAATGTAAGCAAACAAGAATTGGGGTAGAGAGGAAAAGAAGCAAATCAGTGAGGAAAGAGCAGGAGAAAACATCATCGCAACAGATTGGCTTTTACTTTTCTCCTGTTTTATTTCAATTTTTTAACTTTATGCATTTCAGGTGAAAATACAGTTATCTTCACAAGATTTCTTTGGGGCTTTCCTATAATTTAAAAATTTCAGGATATTACATCTTAGTTGACTTGTTTGTTTCATATTAAATTAAATTAATATTCTGAAATTTATTTTTGTATTTTGAAAAATAGTTCAATATTTTAATAAGAACATTGTTTTTACCAGTCTGTTTCTAAATGCATCACTTAATAATTTGTCTTCTGGTTCATATAAAATGTTTTATACACCTGCAGTTCTATGACCTGACTAACAGCAAATATTAATGGAAGAGAAATACAAATTTATATTATTAAAGTATAGAAGCAGTTATATTAAAAATCATTTCATAACAAAAAAGAAAAACAATTTATAACAATTAAAACTAAACTGGTTTATCAGTCTTCTTTCATCAGAGCAAAGCAACTAAAAGTTATAAAAAATTCCAGAGAAATGTTATATGCAAAAAAATAAAACATTAATGTCCTATTACCTTTAAGCCCACCAACCACTCCTTCTGCTTACAGAAAGATGGCTGGTAGGACTTAATATAAACTTTTTCAAAAACTTTCAAGAGATAATTGGTATTAGTTGGACTGAGCACTGAGAACTTGTCCAAGCTATAAGACCAGGCATACTGCTGTTTTGTAATCAAATGTTCAGCTATTGCTAAACCTGAGACGTTAATGTACCAAGTTAAATTGTCTACTTTTCCCTTGCAAATATTGGCTGGTATGTGTTGGTTGCACCATACTTCCAAACTTTGACCCACTCTGCCTACATAGCATCACACTGACATCCAAATTTATATATTAAGAATTAATATATTGAGTAAGCAAAACATCCTTTCCAATCAGTCTCAACATAGGTCGGGCACCAAAATAATGCATGTATTGGTAGAAAAATGACTGTACACCAACTGAACAGTGGGGGGGGGGGGGGGCAGTGACAAAAGTCTACATCACAGTGCAAATATCAATAACAAAGTATTAATGAGCACATAAATTTAACTTCAGTGCATGGATTTATATATTATTTATATTATAATAATATGCATGCTTTTATATATATATATATATATATATATATATATATATATATATATATATTTAGTTTACAAAAAACTAAGTAATCCGTATGGGTAGACCCAAGGAGGATAAAATCCAGAGAGCTCAATGTAAATCAGAGCTAATAATTTAAATAAAAATAAAAACAGACCACTTCAAGGTTCCATGTAATGAATTATTTCACCACAGCCCTTTTAATTTTTCGTTTCAACCTTTGGAAGTAAAGTCTGATGATCCGCGGTCCTCTAAAAGGGCTATGGTGAAATAATTTATTACATGAAACCTTAAAGTGGTCTGTTTTTATTTTTATATATATATATATATATATAGTTCAAAATACTCCACCTGCAATCTTCAAAAATTTAAATGCTATGTCAATCACAATCTTCTGTCTTCCTGAATCCTGTTCCTTTATTGTTCTTTCTTTATTCCTCCTCACTAGTCTCTCTTCTCATTCTCTTTCACTTCCTGTAACCTCCTGTATCCTAGTGACATTATCACCTTGCTTGGGGGGAAACAAATAAAAAAAATTATAATAATATACAAATTTATTGAACACTTGCTGCAAAAACAGTAGCATGCAGTGCGGCCATCAATAAAGCCTTTAATCAAATGATGATCCTGCATCAGGCATGGAAGCCCAATTTTGATGAACCCTAACCCCAGTACCCACCAGCAGTAACTCATGACTCCCAAAAACTTTGTTGGTTTTAAATCAAAATGCAGAAATGCTAAATTTATACCCAATTTTGAAACCTCAATGTATTTCTTCTTTTATTTATGATGAAAATCCAAGTTTAACCAAATACTACCCGTGGGGCCCGTTGGGTTACTTACGCTTCAGTTAATAAAACATTGAGGTTGATTTCAACATTAAAAAAATTGTGTGCTCGAAGAAAGTTGAAATAAAAATACTTACTGTATAAACAACTCACATTTTTAAATCTTATTCGCTTAAAATATTTTAAAATCAGACTAACTTAAAAATATTTTTTAATATGGCAAAAGATATTTTTAAATCATATTCACTTGAAAATATTTTTTTTAAATATGCCAAAAAATATTTTAAAAATATTTAAAATATTGTTTTGTTTTTTTAAAGAAAGCTGAAATATAAATAAGCACGCATGCAATCACGGGGAGGTGGAAAGACAGGGAGGCGTGGAGAGACAGAGAGGCAGCGAGAATGAGAGGCGGGGAGAGTGAGAGGTGGAAAGACAGAGAGGCGGCGAGAGTGAGAGGTGGAAAGACAGAGAGGCGGCGAGAGTGAGAGGTGGAAAGACAGAGAGGCGGCGAGAGTGAGAGGTGGAGAGACAGAGAGGCGACGAGAGTGAGAGGCGGGGAGAGTGAGAGGTGGAAAGACAGAGAGGCGGGGAGAGACAGAGAGGCGGCGAGAGTGAGAGGTGGAAAGACAGAGAGGCGGCGAGAGTGAGAGGTGGAGAGACAGAGAGGCGACGAGAGTGAGAAGCGGGGAGAGTGAGAGGTGGAAAGACAGAGAGGCGGGGAGAGACAGAGAGGCGGCGAGTGTGAGAGGCGGAGAGACAGAGAGGCGGCGAGTGTGAGAGGCGGAGAGACAGAGAGGCGGGGAGAGTGAGAGGCGGGGAGAGTGAGTGGCGGAGAGACAGAGAGGCGGGGAGAGTGAGTGGCGGAGAGACAGAGAGGCGGGGAGAGTGAGTGGCGGAGAGACAGAGAGGCGGGGAGAGTGAGTGGCGGAGAGACAGAGAGGCGGGGAGAGTGAGTGGCGGAGAGACAGAGAGGCGGGGAGAGTGAGTGGCGGAGAGACAGAGAGGCGGGGAGAGTGAGAGGCGGGGAGAGTGAGTGGCGGAGAGACAGAGAGGCGGGGAGAGTGAGTGGCGGAGAGACAGAGAGGCGGGGAGAGTGAGTGGCGGAGAGTGAGAGGCGGGGAGAGTGAGTGGCGGAGAGACAGAGAGGCGGGGAGAGTGAGTGGCGGAGAGACAGAGAGGCGGGGAGAGTGAGTGGCGGAGAGACAGAGAGGCGGGGAGAGTGAGTGGCGGAGAGACAGAGAGGCGGGGAGAGTGAGTGGCGGAGAGACAGAGAGGCGGGGAGAGTGAGTGGCGGAGAGACAGAGAGGCGGGGAGAGTGAGTGGCGGGGAGAGTGAGTGGCGGAGAGACAGAGAGGCGGGGAGAGTGAGAGGCGGGAAGAGTGAGAGGTGGAGAGGCGGGGAGAGTGAGAGGTGGGGAGAGTGAGTGGCGGAGAGACAGAGTGGCGGGGAGAGTGAGAGGTGGAGAGACAGAGAGGCGACGAGAGTGAGAGGCGGGGAGAGTGAGAGGTGGGGAGAGTGAGAGGTGGAGAGGCGGCGAGAGTGAGAGGTGGAAAGACAGAGAGGCGGGGAGAGACAGAGAGGCGAGGAGAGTGAGTAGCGGAGAGACAGAGTGGCGGGGAGAGTGGGAGGTGGAGAGACAGAGAGGCGGCAAGAGTGAGCGGCGGGGAGAGTGAGAGGTGGAGAGACAGAGAGGCGACGAGTGTGAGAGGCGGGGAGAGTGAGAGGTGGAGAGACAGAGAGGCGGAAAGACAGGTGGTGAGACAGAGAGGTAGTGAGAGGCGGAGAGACAGAGAGGTGGCGAGAGTGAGTGGGTGAGAGTGAGAGGCGGAGATACAGAGGTGGCAAGAGTGAGAGGTAGAAAGAAACTTAAATCATTATGCAACTGATGTAGACAGACTTTTAATATTATATCACCCGTGACCTGTTGAGTCACTGAACGTTCAGATTATAAAACATTGAAGTTGCTTTCAACATTAAAAAATTTGTCTCTTTCAAGAAAGTTGAAATAAAAATGCATACTGTATAAACAAATCATATTTTTAAATCATATTCACTTGAAAATAATTTTAAATATGGCAAAAAATATTGTTTAAATATTTAAAATATTGTTTGTTTCAAGAAAGCTGAAATATAAATAAGCACGCATTCAATTATGGGAAGGTGGAGAGGGAGAGGGACGCAAAAAGAGAGAGCTTTTTTTTTCTTTTGGTCTCACTGTCAGTTCATGTATACACACCATTTCCTTTTTTCTCACTTCCTCCATGATAATAAATTTACATCTTTCTTTCCCCCATCTCTATATATGATTTTGTGTGCACGGTGGCAAACATACAAGCAAGCAAAGTTTACAGTTTTAGTATTATAAAGAAAGATATTGAGATCAAGTTGACAATAAAAATTCAGCACTTGAAATATATTTTGATCATCCAGTCTTATAAATTGTTCTTGTAGATATTTGTAATTTTCCAACTTATGATCATGTGCCTTATATATATATATATATATATATATATATATATATGATATGATATGATGTGATGGCTGTGATGTGACTATATTTATGATAGCTGTAGATGTTGTTGTTAAGTATGACCATTACAAAATATCGTTGTCCCACTCTCTGAGTAAGAACAGCTTGTAAGCAAAAAAGAAGAACCAGCTAACATCAATGGTTGCTGGCAAAGTGTTACATCAGAATTTTCACTCTCCTGTTTGGATAGCTTAACAAAGGCAAAGGGGTCCAAAACTCCCTGTGAGCATACCGCACACATGGACGCCAACCTAGGTATTTCTACATTGTGTTGTCTGTGTTGTTGATCCCTTAAAAGGATTCATTAGCCTCTCTGACAGGGTCTTGTTTTTAATTCAGCTTGGTGTCTAGCCATCCTCCTCACCAGAAAAGTTTGGTGAGAGAAGTCAGTTTAATCGGCAATTACCTGACCATGCGCTATAGTTCATACTGGGTTGCATAGTAACAATAGCACTCACAGGCTGACACCTGATGAAAACCTTTATGTGATTGCACATAGTTTTGAAACCAATAGATGAAGAAGGAATGCTTACCAAAATTTACGTTTGTATGTAGTGATTTTTTATTTTTTTTATTCTAGTGTTGTATTTTCTCTGTGTTAATATCTCAGACATTTAAAAGACAAAGTATGTGTTCAGTTGAGTGAAATGTTAATAATTCTTCTCAAAATTATAGACAACTATAATGAAGAGATTACAAGATCGTTACCATTTTTCAGTATTTATGTCTTCTTCATTAAGCACTGGCATTTATTGGATTATTTTAATAAAGCACAAAAGGTCAAATCATTTTGGTTTTCACATGACAATATTTATGGAAACTAGAAACAATTAATGCCAATTCAGGTTGCTATCAGCTTTGCAAACTTGACACGTTTCCAGTGCATTGCTAATAAAACCGTCATATTCTCTATGGATTTTGGTAATCATGAGTTTTCATTCTCCCAGCCCCCAAGTCGACTTGGGGTAACTTTTATGATGAAGAAGCATAATTATGTCCTAAAAAAGACTTTTTTCCTTCAGTCAATTTTCTTTGTCTGCAACGAATCAAAGCAGTAAAGTTTCAACCTCACAATGTCTACCTGTGACAACTCGTATATAATACAGGAACATAGTTTAAAATGAAAATGTTAAGTCATGGCTCTCCCCATTTCTCACTGCTATCTTCTTATTACAACTTTTGTACTAGAGTAGCAAAAAATAATATATTCATATACATATTTCTCCACATTATCTGCCACTTCTAAATAAGGACATGACATTGCAATTAGTACAGCAAAATCCTAAAGTGACACATGTGCATAAGAAAACCGAACATTGTGTCAGTCAGTATTTTCACAAGAAAACTGGTATTAACTAAATCTGGTAAAGTTTTATATGACAAATAATTACATGTGAATTTCAGCTTATAATATTTGTTTTTCTAATATGAAACTGTATACCTTCTGTGTCAACCTCACAGCAGAATATGCCCACATCAATAAAGACTGGCTCTTCTCCTCCATTAGAATACACTTTCCAAGCTTTAAATCCACTGAATGCATCAATCTAATAGAAAAACAATATCGATCTACAAAATCTTACATGTCTGACTAGGACCTCAAGGCAAAACACATCAATCAGGAGTACGACAAAGGGGAAATGAGAGCCCCAGTCGAATCGCTTCCTAGATGATGCCCAGCACATTTACAAACATAGATGCGATTAGATTTTGTGTGCTGACCATTTAAACCTTCCATACTGCATTCAAAATGAGTCCACCAATAGAAAACAAAGATCCTGCATTCCGTACTGAGACCAATGTACTGATGATGATGAGGGGGGGTGACTATACTGATGACATAAGTGTTATTAGTCGGGATAAGAATGGCCTTGAACAAAAAATCAGCATCCTCTATCAAGTGTTCCAAGACATGGGACTCAAGATAAAGCTTTCTATGACCTGGAATTCGGATGAAAGCAGCGATGTTACCTACCCAGAATCCCTCATAAAAATACAGGATGCAGAATTAGTAAATACTAAACACTTTGGATACGTTGACATCTGGATCAGCTATAACAAATGAAGTATAGGAGGAAACTGGATATAGAATAGAGGCTGTGGTAGAGGTAACTTTGCCCAACACCACAAATTGTTATGAAACCAAAACATCAACCTGAAAACTCGAGTCATATTCTTAAATAACCTCATCAGATCAAGACCTTTATATGGATGGCATGCATGGTATCAAATCCATTCAGAAATAACTAAACTGTCAGCTGTATACAATCACTTTCTCAGATCAATGGTGGAAAAAAAAAAGCTTTGAGCAAGTAAAGCCTGAAGGTCTTGGAAAAGATCATACTTCTTTTAATCTAGTGGTTTGGGGCTACAGAATCACAAGCAAGGAATTGTACCAAATGAAAGAAACCACATCACTTGAGGACTACCAACAGCCGCAACAACTAAAATGGACGGCACGTGGAACTTGAAGAGAAAATAATGAAATAATCAAAATGTTAACTGAAAGTACATTGTCTATCTATTTTGTCTGTATCAAACTCGAAGAACTTCTGTTTCATAAAACAATTACATTTCCAGTAATTGTAAAAAGAAAATTATACATAATAAAAGAAAATATTACTATTTGATTGTATCTGACACTACAGATCATATTTGAAATGTCTTTTGAAGATGAAAGTAATATTCACTTCAACTTAAGTTCCAAATGGCCAGAATTTATTTCCGAAAAAGTAAAAAAACTAATATCATATACACACAAATAAAGACCCCCCCCCCATTCTATATCTCCTGCTTAGGCAGGACAAATGATGATTCCAAATTGCAACTTCCTCTCCCATCAAAATATATTCCGTGTAATTTTTTCATAAAAAAAGTCAAATATTCTACTTCTTCCACAGAAGCAAGTCAATAACATTTCAACTCTGGATTCACAGGCCTTTTATCAGGTATATTTGTTGTGGTCTGGAATGTTGTCAAATCTTGTTCCAGTAACAAGCATGTGCACCCCCTTTCAAACATATCACACCCAGATTTGATTTGATTTTCTGTGTCCTTGGACCTGTCATCTCCAAAATCCTTTGTTAAATGCATGACCTCCTGTTGAACTTTGCATGTACTTAAGTCTTTCAGGCAATTCCTGTAGAATCCTCAGTTTATCACCTGTTCACACCTGATGAATGGATCTCACAAGATACTGATGTCAATACTTGGTCTACTGAGTGAGTCATATAAACATAGAATGCGTTCAGAATCTCTCACCTTTCTCATTTGCCATTCTTTCTCCCTATTATTTTCATCCCATCCTATGCAAATTAGGCATAGCCTCTTCCCCGTACAAACATGGCCAGACATGCCAAATGTTAAAATATTTAAACATGTTACAGTGATTCCATGTTTTATTTCTTGGTGCCAACTAATCCCTACTACAACAGAATGTAATGTTGTGTATAAAGTTCTTGGATATATTTTCTTTCAGTGAAGAGATGTTTATCTTGGTGAGGTGTCTTCAGAACATGTTAGTGCTTTTGAATTCTTATAAAATACTCCAAGAAAGGGAAAGCAAAAGAGTTTAAACTCACAAACCACTTAGAATTGCTGAAATGAACTGCTAGATTTTTTTTCAGGGGTGGGGGGATTTTCTGAAGAGAAAGGATTTGGGGTAAAGCCCAAGAATGAACCAAAATACTGTGGTTATCAAAAACCTGATGAAGAAATTTAATTTTTTTGCTCAAACGAAATTTAGAAGATAAAATGACACTTTTTATTGAACAGAAAAAAAAGATCCTTCTTGATATTTTAAACATTTTTAATATTTTGTATTTATTTAAAAAAATATTTTTATACCAAGTTAAAAATCAGATCATGTATAAAAATAATATATTTCAAAACTTGTAAAAACTGAAAATAGTTATGACTGCTTAAATTTTCTTCTTTCTGCTCCGGTTTCAAACTGAAAAATCTCTTCTATACTACCGAAAACAACCAGGGAAAGTAAAAGTAATATTTCAAAAGTTTCATTACAGGAAATGAGATTCTCAAATCTATTCAGTCACGAATGCCAGAGAGGAATGGAGATTGAAGAGAAAATCTGTTTGGCAGAAATAGTTTCCTGCTGAGGTTGGAGCAAAAGTCAACTGTAATCACAACCTTCCATTTCTTCCTATTCTTAACATTTACTGTCATAAGGGCTGTGTTTAGTTTCAACAATAAATTTCCAACAATATTTCTCATGCCATAAAGTAGACATTGCAAACACCTCAATCTTTTATTGCCTGGTGGTTGCCGTGAAAGTAAAAAAAAGGTTTTTTGTGACCTTTCAATGTTGGACATCAGTTTTACTTTCTCTTCTCAAACAAAGGCTTGAAAAGAAAGATAGGATTCACAATGCAAGTAAATTTATTCATTAAATAATTAAAAAGTGAAATATAGATTATAACTGATTTCATTATGAAAAGAGGGAAAGTTTCTTTTGATGTAGTTCTCTTAAAAAAATATTAAAAAAAAAAACAAAATATCAACTTCAAAACCTGAGTCATGTTCTTAAATAGCCTCATCAGATTGAGACTTTCATATGGATGTCATGCATGGTGCCAAACCCATTCAGAAATATCTAAACTGTCAGTTGTATACAACCACTTCTTAAGATCAATGATGGAAAAGATGTTGAACGAGTAAAGCAGGAGGGTTTTGACAACGATCATACTGCTTTGAACATTACGAACTGGTGCTAGAGAAATGGGACTCAAGATAATTCTTTCCAAAACAGAAACTATGATGGAAAGAAAGCAGTGATGCTTGCGTACTTCAAATACCTTGGTGTATGAATCAGCTATAACAAATTGAATATAGGAGAAAAAGAAATTGAACATAGAATAGGCTGTGCCTGATGTAGTTTCAACCAACACTGCTATAAAACCAAAATATCAGCCTGATAACTTTAGTCATGTTCTTAAATAGCCTCATCAGATTGAGACTTTCATATGAATGTCATGCATCTAAACTTGTATATAACCACTTTCCACTTTCTCAGATCAATGGGAGGGAAACAAGCTTTGAGCAAGAAAAACCTGAGGGTCTTGGTAAAGATTACACTTCTTTGAACCTTGTGGACTGGCACTACAGAATCACAAAGAATTGTACCAAATAATAGAAACCACATCACTTGAGGACAACCAACAGCCACAACAACTAAAATGGATAGCACATGTAACTTGAAGAGAAAATAATGATATAATCAAGACGCTAACTGAAAGTATAGTGTTTTTATATAAGTAAAAATGAATTCCAAAACACAAAAAAAGAACAATCATCAGTTTCCTGTTGGCGTATCTTCAGGTAACTGAAGATTATCCAGTTTAAAATCAAGTTGAATTTCGTTTTTGTCTTTAATTCATTTTTATTGATATAATTACATGTTTTTCATATTTTGTAAAGTTTTTACATTGATACTACATGATAGTAAGTTTGTTGTCATTGTAATGCCATCAATATTATGAGTGCTATCATATATATATATATAAGTATTTTAGGATGTTCACTTTCCAACCATAAGATCCAGGTTCCAATCTAACCAAAATCAATTTGTCAGCAAGGTGACTTCTTGATGATGTGATTTGAACAAAGAACTTTTCAGCATCCCTTCAAATGGAATGAATTTGCAACAGGTTTGAATTTAATTCAGAGCCTGTCATAATTCAGCTTTCTTGATAGGACCATCTTTGAATCTGGAAACTGACAGACTCTTTAAAATATGTCTAATTATGCATGATTGCTGTAAACGAAAAGTGGAAATTAATTGGGATCCACGCACATAATAGGCTTGTGTGTACATTAATTAGGCATTTGTATTAATTATAAACCTAAGGGCATTATTTCATGTGCTTAAAATGGTGGTATTTCAATAAACATCATATTTGTTGATATTTTAGATTTCTTTGTTTTTTGGGGTTTTTTTTTGTTGTTCTGATTTAATTTCAACAATTAAAATAAAGGATGTAATTTCAACACATCTTTTTTTTTTCTTTTCTTGTCAGAATAAATCAAAATTATTAAAGCTAGATGAAATATTAATTTCTCCAACGGATAATTTAAAATAATGTTGCTTAAAGGAAAACTGTCTTTTCTAAGGTTTTTCTTCTTTTTCTAAATGTTGTAATCCTGAAATATAACAGAAAATGATGACAGGTGTGTAAAATCACAACTCAAGCTTAAAATATAATTAACAATGAACATCTATATACTAGCATAATACCCATAAAAAATGATGGAATCTCTTATATATGGATCAACACTTCTATAAGGATTAGAATATCTAAGCATTCTGTCAAGTTGTAAAGATGAAAAGGATCAATGTGGCCTAAAACTGTTAGAACCCCCCCCCCTCAAACACACTACATCTAACATTATTAGCCACTTTAATTTTTCTTCATTTTTGTAAAATTAATCAAGATCTTTTGGGATTATATCTGGTCTATTAGTTTTTGGTTGGTGTGTGTATGGGAAAAACCAGAATAAAGTAACATCATCACCTACTTTGAGAAATGGTGGTGGTTTTTGCTCATAGTATTTTTCTGTATGGGGTAGATTATAATGTCAGCCTATCATGACTTTTCAACACACACACACACACACACATATATATATATATATATATGAAATAAATGTTTGACAAAGTAAAACTGGAAACTGCTCTTGGAAAGGACCTCCAATCCATGTTTAACTGGGGCAAAAATATGGCTTGTAAATTTAACACATCCAAAACAAAACTGCTTTCATTTAATCAGCGTAGAGAATATTTCTACCTGCCATGGCTAATGCTATCACCCCAGGAGAGCAACTCTTTCTAGATTCTTGGGCTCACGTTTTTCCACTGACATGAAGTAGAGTGATTACATTGAATCAATTTCTAGATCTACTGATACAAAACTTGCTTCACTGTGTCATGCTAGACACTTTTCTTGACAGACTCTATTTTACCCATTTATAAATCTACCATTTGTATGGACATTGAATATTGCTGCCATATCTGATCAGGTGCTTGTGCTGTACATCTCGAGGTTCTTGACAAAATTCAAAGAATGGGTCTGTAATGTAATCGATCCTGACCCGGCATTTTGACTTCAGTCACTTTCTCACCAACATGATGTGGCTTCCTACTAGATTGGCAAATAGGTCTCATTGTTTCACTGTTGAACTACCTAGACACAGCCATATGTTGTATTCTAATCATTTTTTTCTCACATTTCTTGCCTGTGAGACTCCCTCTTCTGATTTCTTGATTCCTTGCCAACTACAAACTTTATCCACATCTATCATCTTCCTGAATCCTGCGTTTTCTTTTGTCCTTTCTCCCCCGCTGCATCCTAGTGGCATTAATGAAAGCTGATTTTTGCAACATCTTTCATTTGTTCAGGAGTTTCATCAAAGGAAAAATGGAAAAACTTAAGAAAATTCTGTATTTGTACGCAAAGGAAAAACTATCATTGAGAAAATATGACATTATGTTTTCAAAATATAAAAGAGAGAAAGTCCAAATTTTAAAATTTAAATCTGAGAAATTTTAATATTTTACAATGTTCTTAGATTTAAATTTAAACACAGCATTTTCTCAATTATACTGTCGTTTTTTGTTCCCTCTCGCCTTATAAATGTTTTCATTTTCGCATATTCTCTCACACTCAGTAACTCTTGCATCTAAGTAGTTTTATTGCCTTGCTTGGGGTGAAATGGTTAAAAAAAACAACTTTTTCCTCTATCTTTTGCAATAAATCTCTACATTTTGCCATTAATGATGCTCTGGAACAAACAAAACATGTTGCAAAAAAAAAGTTCTTTTATTTTGCCATTTTTGCGGAATGTTTTAGGATTTGTTTTTTATTCACAACATCTTTTAAATGACATTTTCTAATCTACCATTTATATGATATTAAACACAATGCCTCAATGTAAATGACTCCTAGTCACATACCAACAATTGTTCTGTATAAATAGACATATTTTTATAAAACTGGACACCTCTTTTATCTCTTCTCAGAATCAAATAATCTTTTGAAATAAACCCGAGATAAACACAGCTCAGTGGTTACTTTCATTAGGCAATTATTAATGAAGCAAACTGGATAAATAAGAACAATTAATAATGAGTCGATCTAACCCGGTTTTCGATAACGTTTTCACCAAATTTTGTAGATCAGCCAAAGAAATTCAATCCTGTTCTTATTTTCGCACATGTGATCAAAATAACATTCAGATGAGGAGAATTTGAGTGTCAGTTTACAACCAGTACCTCATGATACTATCCTCTTCTGTAGCTCCAGTCTAAGAACTCAGGTGAACCGTCTGATCCTTTTATTGGCCTTAAGTTTAATCTTCTACCTCTTTTTGATAAAGTACTAGAGACTCAAATCAACACTGAATTGATTAAGCATCTCCCCTCCCAGTGCCTTCCTTCAGATAAGCAATATGACTTTTGCTTCTTTCAATTGTTGATGTATTAACAGTTATTGCTGAAACAGTCTATAAGTATGGGGATGCTTGGACTGTTGCTTTGGATATCTTGAAGGCAATTCACAGGGTTTGGCATCCTGACCTTCTTCACAAGTTGAAAGGTTATGGTATTTCTGGACAAATTTTTAAACTGATTCAATCTTTCTTACCAAATCACAAAATGAAAGTTGATTGAATGGCCACTCTTCTAGATCTTTTATCATTAATGCAGGTCTCCCCCAGGGCTTATCCTTGAACTTATGTTGTTTCTAATTTTTATCAATGACCTTCCAGAGGTCACCAGTTCTCAACTCGGTATCTATGCTGATGATGCACCTATTTACTCCTGTCTTAATGGTAAAAGTCTGATTGGTTCAATAACGTCAAATTGGTAGCTGATTCATTATTTGCTGACTTCTGTGTCATCAGAATTCAACAGGTGTCACCTAACATACACCTTTTTTAGGTCTGGGGCCCACCAGTAGATCTTCTCACAGATAATGATACTATGTTTTCTAACCAGCTTTTTTTGAGGAGTGGGGAGTCCCATTCTGTTTCCAATGTACATATGCCCCCATAGGAAATGGGATAATAAGGAGATGCCATCAGAGCATCAAAAGAATTGCTGCCAGGAAGTAATACCTGATAACCTACTAACAGGATCCACTGTTAACAAGTAAATGGAACTGATGCAACATTTCTGCCAAATCATCAGAAAGGGCACATGCTGTACCAAGTGCAGGACTGTGTGTGAGTGAAATACCCACACACCCAACCTACCTTGAGGTATCTGGTAGGTTTTCATTGGTATCAGCAGTTTATACACAATGTCGATTTACAGGTACCAAAATTAAGACTTGCACCAATTGCAATATCATGAGATGGGGTGGGGCAGTATGTAGAAGACAATGGTAACCTACCTCATTGGCCAAAGTGCTCCAATGTTGCCTGCTGTTTATGGGAAGGGGAAAAAAGGTTTCTCCACTGAACAAGGCTGGTATTGTAGGACAGAAAACATGCAAATCCATTTCACACCTGGCCAATTCTAAGCAGCATTAGCTGAGTAGAGTGCTTTAAAAAACAAGCAAATCCATTTCACTCCTGGCCAATTCTAAGCAGCATTAGTGGAGTAGAGTGCTTTAAAAAACAAGCAAATCCATTTCACTCCTTGTCAATTCTAAACAGCATTAGCTGAGTAGAGTGCTTTAAAAAACAAGCAAATCCATTTCACTCCGGGTCAATTCTAAGCAGCATTAGCTGAGTAGAGTGCTTTAAAAAACAAGCAAATCCATTTCACTCCTGGCCAATTCTAAGCAGCATTAGTGGAGTAGAGTGCTTTAAAAAACAAGCAAATCCATTTCACTCCGGGTCAATTCTAAGCAGCATTAGCTGAGTAGAGTGCTTTAAAAAACAAGCAAATCCATTTCACTCCTGGCCAATTCTAAGCAGCATTAGCTGAGTAGAGTGCTTTAAAAAACAAGCAAATCCATTTCACTCCTTGCCAATTCTAAGCAGCATTAGCTGAGTAGAGTGCTTTAAAAAACAAGCACATCCATTTCACTCCGGGTCAATTCTAAGCAGCATTAGCTGAGTAGAGTGCTTTAAAAAACAAGCAAATCCATTTCACTCCTGGCCAATTCTAAGCAGCATTAGTGGAGTAGAGTGCTTTAAAAAACAAGCAAATCCATTTCACTCCGGGTCAATTCTAAGCAGCATTAGCTGAGTAGAGTGCTTTAAAAAACAAGCAAATCCATTTCACTCCTGGCCAATTCTAAGCAGCATTAGTGGAGTAGAGTGCTTTAAAAAACAAGCAAATCCATTTCACTCCGGGTCAATTCTAAGCAGCATTAGCTGAGTAGAGTGCTTTAAAAAACAAGCAAATCCATTTCACTCCTGGCCAATTCTAAGCAGCATTAGTGGAGTAGAGTGCTTTAAAAAACAAGCAAATCCATTTCACTCCTGGCCAATTCTAAGCAGCATTAGTGGAGTAGAGTGCCTTAAAAAACAAGCAAATCCATTTCACTCCGGGTCAATTCTAAGCAGCATTAGTGGAGTAGAGTGCTTGAAAAAACAAGCAAATCCATTTCACTCCGGGTCAATTCTAAGCAGCATTAGCTGAGTAGAGTGCTTTAAAAAACAAGCAAATCCATTTCACTCCTGGCCAATTCTAAGCAGCATTAGCTGAGTAGAGTGCTTTAAAAAACAAGCAAATCCATTTCACTCCTGGCCAATTCTAAGCAGCATTAGTGGAGTAGAGTGCTTTAAAAAACAAGCAAATCCATTTCACTCCTGGCCAATTCTAAGCAGCATTAGTGGAGTAGAGTGCTTTAAAAAACAAGCAAATCCATTTCACTCCTGGCCAATTCTAAGCAGCATTAGTGGAGTAGAGTGCTTTAAAAAACAAGCAAATCCATTTCACTCCTGGCCAATTCTAAGCAGCATTAGTGGAGTAGAGTGCTTTAAAAAACAAGCAAATCCATTTCACTCCTGGCCAATTCTAAGCAGCATTAGTGGAGTAGAGTGCTTTAAAAAACAAGCAAATCCATTTCACTCCTGGCCAATTCTAAGCAGCATTAGCTGAGAAGAGTGCTTTAAAAAACAAGCAAATCCATTTCACTCCTGGCCAATTCTAAGCAGCATTAGTGGAGTAGAGTGCTTTAAAAAACAAGCAAATCCATTTCACTCCGGGTCAATTCTAAGCAGCATTAGCTGAGTAGAGTGCTTTAAAAAACAAGCAAATCCATTTCACTCCTGGCCAATTCTAAGCAGCATTAGCTGAGTAGAGTGCTTTAAAAAACAAGCAAATCCATTTCACTCCTGGCCAATTCTAAGCAGCATTAGTGGAGTAGAGTGCTTTAAAAAACAAGCAAATCCATTTCACTCCTGGCCAATTCTAAGCAGCATTAGTGGAGTAGAGTGCTTTAAAAAACAAGCAAATCCATTTCACTCCTGGCCAATTCTAAGCAGCATTAGCTGAGTAGAGTGCTTTAAAAAACAAGCAAATCCATTTCACTCCTGGCCAATTCTAAGCAGCATTAGTGGAGTAGAGTGCTTTAAAAAACAAGCAAATCCATTTCACTCCTGGCCAATTCTAAGCAGCATTAGTGGAGTAGAGTGCTTTAAAAAACAAGCAAATCCATTTCACTCCTGGCCAATTCTAAGCAGCATTAGTGGAGTAGAATGCTTTAAAAAACAAGCAAATCCATTTCACTCCTGGCCAATTCTAAGCAGCATTAGTGGAGTAGAGTGCTTTAAAAAACAAGCAAATCCATTTCACTCCTGGCCAATTCTAAGCAGCATTAGCTGAGTAGAGTGCTTTAAAAAACAAGCAAATCCATTTCACTCCTGGCCAATTCTAAGCAGCATTAGTGGAGTAGAGTGCTTTAAAAAACAAGCAAATCCATTTCACTCCTGGCCAATTCTAAGCAGCATTAGTGGAGTAGAGTGCTTTAAAAAACAAGCAAATCCATTTCACTCCTGGCCAATTCTAAGCAGCATTAGTGGAGTAGAGTGCTTTAAAAAACAAGCAAATCCATTTCACTCCTGGCCAATTCTAAGAAGCATTAGTGGAGTAGAGTGCTTTAAAAAACAAGCAAATCCATTTCACTCCTGGCCAATTCTAAGCAGCATTAGCTGAGTAGAGTGCTTTAAAAAACAAGCAAATCCATTTCACTCCTGGCCAATTCTAAGCAGCATTAGCTGAGAAGAGTGCTTTAAAAAACAAGCAAATCCATTTCACTCCTGGCCAATTCTAAGCAGCATTAGTGGAGTAGAGTGCTTTAAAAAACAAGCAAATCCATTTCACTCCGGGTCAATTCTAAGCAGCATTAGCTGAGTAGAGTGCTTTAAAAAACAAGCAAATCCATTTCACTCCTGGCCAATTCTAAGCAGCATTAGCTGAGTAGAGTGCTTTAAAAAACAAGCAAATCCATTTCACTCCTGGCCAATTCTAAGCAGCATTAGTGGAGTGGAGTGCTTTAAAAAACAAGCAAATCCATTTCACTCCTGGCCAATTCTAAGCAGCATTATTGGAGTAGAGTGCTTTAAAAAACAAGCAAATCCATTTCACTCCTGGCCAATTCTAAGCAGCATTAGTGGAGTAGAGTGCTTTAAAAAACAAGCAAATCCATTTCACTCCTGGCCAATTCTAAGCAGCATTAGTGGAGTAGAGTGCTTTAAAAAACAAGCAAATCCATTTCACTCCTGGCCAATTCTAAGCAGCATTAGCTGAGTAGAGTGCTTTAAAAAACAAGCAAATCCATTTCACTCCTGGCCAATTCTAAGCAGCATTAGTGGAGTAGAGTGCTTTAAAAAACAAGCAAATCCATTTCACTCCTGGCCAATTCTAAGCAGCATTAGTGGAGTAGAGTGCTTTAAAAAACAAGCAAATCCATTTCACTCCTGGCCAATTCTAAGCAGCATTAGCTGAGTAGAGTGCTTTAAAAAACAAGCAAATCCATTTCACTCCTGGCCAATTCTAAGCAGCATTAGCTGAGAAGAGTGCTTTAAAAAACAAGCAAATCCATTTCACTCCTGGCCAATTCTAAGCAGCATTAGTGGAGTAGAGTGCTTTAAAAAACAAGCAAATCCATTTCACTCCTGGCCAATTCTAAGCAGCATTAGTGGAGTAGAGTGCTTTAAAAAACAAGCAAATCCATTTCACTCCTGGCCAATTCTAAGCAGCATTAGCTGAGTAGAGTGCTTTAAAAAACAAGCAAATCCATTTCACTCCTGGCCAATTCTAAGCAGCATTAGCTGAGAAGAGTGCTTTAAAAAACAAGCAAATCCATTTCACTCCTGGCCAATTCTAAGCAGCATTAGTGGAGTAGAGTGCTTTAAAAAACAAGCAAATCCATTTCACTCCTGGCCAATTCTAAGCAGCATTAGTGGAGTAGAGTGCTTTAAAAAACAAGCAAATCCATTTCACTCCTGGCCAATTCTAAGCAGCATTAGCTGAGTAGAGTGCTTTAAAAAACAAGCAAATCCATTTCACTCCTGGCCAATTCTAAGCAGCATTAGTGGAGTAGAGTGCTTTAAAAAACAAGCAAATCCATTTCACTCCTGGCCAATTCTAAGCAGCATTAGTGGAGTAGAGTGCTTTAAAAAACAAGCAAATCCATTTCACTCCTGGCCAATTCTAAGCAGCATTAGCTGAGTAGAGTGCTTTAAAAAACAAGCAAATCCATTTCACTCCTGGCCAATTCTAAGCAGCATTAGCTGAGAAGAGTGCTTTAAAAAACAAGCAAATCCATTTCACTCCTGGCCAATTCTAAGCAGCATTAGTGGAGTAGAGTGCTTTAAAAAACAAGCAAATCCATTTCACTCCTGGCCAATTCTAAGCAGCATTAGTGGAGTAGAGTGCTTTAAAAAACAAGCAAATCCATTTCACTCCTGGCCAATTCTAAGCAGCATTAGCTGAGTAGAGTGCTTTAAAAAACAAGCAAATCCATTTCACTCCTGGCCAATTCTAAGCAGCATTAGTGGAGTAGAGTGCTTTAAAAAACAAGCAAATCCATTTCACTCCGGGTCAATTCTAAGCAGCATTAGCTGAGTAGAGTGCTTTAAAAAACAAGCAAATCCATTTCACTCCTGGCCAATTCTAAGCAGCATTAGTGGAGTAGAGTGCTTTAAAAAACAAGCAAATCCATTTCACTCCTGGCCAATTCTAAGCAGCATTAGTGGAGTAGAGTGCTTTAAAAAACAAGCAAATCCATTTCACTCCTGGCCAATTCTAAGCATCATTAGTAGAGTAGAGTGCTTTAAAAAACAAGCAAATCCATTTCACTCATGGCCAATTCTAAGCAGCATTAGTGGAGTAGAGTGCTTTAAAAAACAAGCAAATCCATTTCACTCCGGGTCAATTCTAAGCAGCATTAGCTGAGTAGAGTGCTTTAAAAAACAAGCAAATCCATTTCACTCCTGGCCAATTCTAAGCAGCATTAGCTGAGTAGAGTGCTTTAAAAAACAAGCAAATCCATTTCACTCCTGGCCAATTCTAAGCAGCATTAGTGGAGTAGAGTGCTTTAAAAAACAAGCAAATCCATTTCACTCCTGGCCAATTCTAAGCAGCATTAGTGGAGTAGAGTGCTTTAAAAAACAAGCAAATCCATTTCACTCCGGGTCAATTCTAAGCAGCATTAGCTGAGTAGAGTGCTTTAAAAAACAAGCAAATCCATTTCACTCCTGGCCAATTCTAAGCAGCATTAGTGGAGTAGAGTGCTTTAAAAAACAAGCAAATCCATTTCACTCCTGGCCAATTCTAAGCAGCATTAGTGGAGTAGAGTGCTTTAAAAAACAAGCAAATCCATTTCACTCCGGGTCAATTCTAAGCAGCATTAGCTGAGTAGAGTGCTTTAAAAAACAAGCAAATCCATTTCACTCCTGGCCAATTCTAAGCAGCATTAGTGGAGTAGAGTGCTTTAAAAAACAAGCAAATCCATTTCACTCCTGGCCAATTCTAAGCAGCATTAGTGGAGTAGAGTGCTTTAAAAAACAAGCAAATCCATTTCACTCCTGGCCAATTCTAAGCAGCATTAGTGGAGTAGAGTGCTTTAAAAAACAAGCAAATCCATTTCACTCCTGGCCAATTCTAAGCAGCATTAGCTGAGTAGAGTGCTTTAAAAAACAAGCAAATCCATTTCACTCCTGGCCAATTCTAAGCAGCATTAGTGGAGTAGAGTGCTTTAAAAAACAAGCAAATCCATTTCACTCCGGGTCAATTCTAAGCAGCATTAGCTGAGTAGAGTGCTTTAAAAAACAAGCAAATCCATTTCACTCCGGGTCAATTCTAAGCAGCATTAGCTGAGTAGAGTGTTTTAAAAAACAAGCAAATCCATTTCACTCCTGGCCAATTCTAAGCAGCATTAGTGGAGTAGAGTGCTTTAAAAAACAAGCAAATCCATTTCACTCCTGGCCAATTCTAAGCAGCATTAGTGGAGTAGAGTGCTTTAAAAAACAAGCAAATCCATTTCACTCCTGGCCAATTCTAAGCAGCATTAGTGGAGTAGAGTGCTTTAAAAAACAAGCAAATCCATTTCACTCCTGGCCAATTCTAAGCAGCATTAGTGGAGTAGAGTGCTTTAAAAAACAAGCAAATCCATTTCACTCCTGGCCAATTCTAAGCAGCATTAGTGGAGTAGAGTGCTTTAAAAAACAAGCAAATCCATTTCACTCCTGGCCAATTCTAAGCAGCATTAGTGGAGTAGAGTGCTTTAAAAAACAAGCAAATCCATTTCACTCCGGGTCAATTCTAAGCAGCATTAGCTGAGTAGAGTGCTTTAAAAAACAAGCAAATCCATTTCACTCCTGGCCAATTCTAAGCAGCATTAGTGGAGTAGAGTGCTTTAAAAAACAAGCAAATCCATTTCACTCCTGGCCAATTCTAAGCAGCATTAGTGGAGTAGAGTGCTTTAAAAAACAAGCAAATCCATTTCACTCCTGGCCAATTCTAAGCAGCATTAGCTGAGTAGAGTGCTTTAAAAAACAAGCAAATCCATTTCACTCCTGGCCAATTCTAAGCAGCATTAGTGGAGTAGAGTGCTTTAAAAAACAAGCAAATCCATTTCACTCCGGGTCAATTCTAAGCAGCATTAGCTGAGTAGAGTGCTTTAAAAAACAAGCAAATCCATTTCACTCCTGGCCAATTCTAAGCAGCATTAGCTGAGTAGAGTGCTTTAAAAAACAAGCAAATCCATTTCACTCCTGGCCAATTCTAAGCAGCATTAGTGGAGTAGAGTGCTTTAAAAAACAGGCAAATCCATTTCACTCCGGGTCAATTCTAAGCAGCATTAGCTGAGTAGAGTGCTTTAAAAAACAAGCAAATCCATTTCACTCCTGGCCAATTCTAAGCAGCATTAGTGGAGTAGAGTGCTTTAAAAAACAAGCAAATCCATTTCACTCCTGGCCAATTCTAAGCAGCATTAGTGGAGTAGAGTGCTTTAAAAAACAAGCAAATCCATTTCACTCCTGGCCAATTCTAAGCAGCATTAGTGGAGTAGAGTGCTTTAAAAAACAAGCAAATCCATTTCACTCCTGGCCAATTCTAAGCAGCATTAGTGGAGAAGAGTGCTTTAAAAAACAAGCAAATCCATTTCACTCCGGGTCAATTCTAAGCAGCATTAGCTGAGTAGAGTGCTTTAAAAAACAAGCAAATCCATTTCACTCCTGGCCAATTCTAAGCAGCATTAGTGGACTAGAGTGCTTTAAAAAACAAGCAAATCCATTTCACTCCTGGCCAATTCTAAGCAGCATTAGTGGAGTAGAGTGCTTTAAAAAACAAGCAAATCCATTTCACTCCTGGCCAATTCTAAGCAGCATTAGTGGAGTAGAGTGCTTTAAAAAATAAGCAAATCCATTTCACTCCTGGCCAATTCTAAGCAGCATTAGTGGAGTAGAGTGCTTTAAAAAACAAGCAAATCCATTTCACTCCTGGCCAATTCTAAGCAGCATTAGTGGAGTAGAGTGCTTTAAAAAACAAGCAAATCCATTTCACTCCTGGCCAATTCTAAGCAGCATTAGTGGAGTAGAGTGCTTTAAAAAACAAGCAAATCCATTTCACTCCTGGCCAATTCTAAGCAGCATTAGTGGAGTAGAGTGCTTTAAAAAACAAGCAAATCCATTTCACTCCTGGCCAATTCTAAGCAGCATTAGTGGAGTAGAGTGCTTTAAAAAACAAGCAAATCCATTTCACTCCTGGCCAATTCTAAGCAGCATTAGTGGAGTAGAGTGCTTTAAAAAACAAGCAAATCCATTTCACTCCTGGCCAATTCTAAGCAGCATTAGTGGAGTAGAGTGCTTTAAAAAACAAGCAAATCCATTTCACTCCTGGCCAATTCTAAGCAGCATTAGTGGAGTAGAGTGCTTTAAAAAACAAGCAAATCCATTTCACTCCTGGCCAATTCTAAGCAGCATTAGTGGAGTAGAGTGCTTTAAAAAACAAGCAAATCCATTTCACTCCTGGCCAATTCTAAGCAGCATTAGTGGAGTAGAGTGCTTTATAAAACAAGCAAATCCATTTCACTCCGGGTCAATTCTAAGCAGCATTAGTGGAGTAGAGTGCTTTAAAAAACAAGCAAATCCATTTCACTCCTGGCCAATTCTAAGCAGCATTAGCTGAGTAGAGTGCTTTAAAAAACAAGCAAATCCATTTCACTCCTTGCCAATTCTAAGCAGCATTAGCTGAGTAGAGTGCTTTAAAAAACAAGCAAATCCATTTCACTCCTGGCCAATTCTAAGCAGCATTAGTGGAGTAGAGTGCTTTTAAAAACAAGCAAATCCATTTCACTCCTGGCCAATTCTAAGCAGCATTAGTGGAGTAGAGTGCTTTAAAAAACAAGCAAATCCATTTCACTCCTGGCCAATTCTAAGCAGCATTAGTGGAGTAGAGTGCTTTAAAAAACAAGCAAATCCATTTCACTCCTGGCCAATTCTAAGCAGCATTAGTGGAGTAGAGTGCTTTAAAAAACAAGCAAATCCATTTCACTCCTGGCCAATTCTAAGCAGCATTAGTGGAGTAGAGTGCTTTAAAAAACAAGCAAATCCATTTCACTCCGGGTCAATTCTAAGCAGCATTAGCTGAGTAGAGTGCTTTAAAAAACAAGCAAATCCATTTCACTCCTGGCCAATTCTAAGCAGCATTAGTGGAGTAGAGTGCTTTAAAAAACAAGCAAATCCATTTCACTCCTGGCCAATTCTAAGCAGCATTAGTGGAGTAGAGTGCTTTAAAAAACAAGCAAATCCATTTCACTCCTGGCCAATTCTAAGCAGCATTAGTGGAGTAGAGTGCTTTAAAAAACAAGCAAATCCATTTCACTCCTGGCCAATTCTAAGCAGCATTAGTGGAGTAGAGTGCTTTAAAAAATAAGCAAATCCATTTCACTCCTGGCCAATTCTAAGCAGCATTAGTGGAGTAGAGTGCTTTAAAAAACAAGCAAATCCATTTCACTCCTGGCCAATTCTAAGCAGCATTAGTGGAGTAGAGTGCTTTAAAAAACAAGCAAATCCATTTCACTCCTGGCCAATTCTAAGCAGCATTAGTGGAGTAGAGTGCTTTAAAAAACAAGCAAATCCATTTCACTCCTGGCCAATTCTAAGCAGCATTAGTGGAGTAGAGTGCTTTAAAAAACAAGCAAATCCATTTCACTCCTGGCCAATTCTAAGCAGCATTAGTGGAGTAGAGTGCTTTAAAAAACAAGCAAATCCATTTCACTCCTGGCCAATTCTAAGCAGCATTAGTGGAGTAGAGTGCTTTAAAAAACAAGCAAATCCATTTCACTCCTGGCCAATTCTAAGCAGCATTAGTGGAGTAGAGTGCTTTAAAAAACAAGCAAATCCATTTCACTCCTGGCCAATTCTAAGCAGCATTAGTGGAGTAGAGTGCTTTAAAAAACAAGCAAATCCATTTTACTCCTGGCCAATTCTAAGCAGCATTAGTGGAGTAGAGTGCTTTAAAAAACAAGCAAATCCATTTCACTCCTGGCCAATTCTAAGCAGCATTAGTGGAGTAGAGTGCTTTAAAAAACAAGCAAATCCATTTCACTCCTGGCCAATTCTAAGCAGCATTAGTGGAGTAGAGTGCTTTATAAAACAAGCAAATCCATTTCACTCCGGGTCAATTCTAAGCAGCATTAGTGGAGTAGAGTGCTTTAAAAAACAAGCAAATCCATTTCACTCCTGGCCAATTCTAAGCAGCATTAGCTGAGTAGAGTGCTTTAAAAAACAAGCAAATCCATTTCACTCCTTGCCAATTCTAAGCAGCATTAGCTGAGTAGAGTGCTTTAAAAAACAAGCAAATCCATTTCACTCCTGGCCAATTCTAAGCAGCATTAGTGGAGTAGAGTGCTTTTAAAAACAAGCAAATCCATTTCACTCCTGGCCAATTCTAAGCAGCATTAGTGGAGTAGAGTGCTTTAAAAAACAAGCAAATCCATTTCACTCCTGGCCAATTCTAAGCAGCATTAGTGGAGTAGAGTGCTTTAAAAAACAAGCAAATCCATTTCACTCCTGGCCAATTCTAAGCAGCATTAGTGGAGTAGAGTGCTTTAAAAAACAAGCAAATCCATTTCACTCCTGGCCAATTCTAAGCAGCATTAGTGGAGTAGAGTGCTTTAAAAAACAAGCAAATCCATTTCACTCCGGGTCAATTCTAAGCAGCATTAGCTGAGTAGAGTGCTTTAAAAAACAAGCAAATCCATTTCACTCCTGGCCAATTCTAAGCAGCATTAGTGGAGTAGAGTGCTTTAAAAAACAAGCAAATCCATTTCACTCCTGGCCAATTCTAAGCAGCATTAGTGGAGTAGAGTGCTTTAAAAAACAAGCAAATCCATTTCACTCCTGGCCAATTCTAAGCAGCATTAGTGGAGTAGAGTGCTTTAAAAAACAAGCAAATCCATTTCACTCCTGGCCAATTCTAAGCAGCATTAGTGGAGTAGAGTGCTTTAAAAAACAAGCAAATCCATTTCACTCCTGGCCAATTCTAAGCAGCATTAGTGGAGTAGAGTGCTTTAAAAAACAAGCAAATCCATTTCACTCCGGGTCAATTCTAAGCAGCATTAGCTGAGTAGAGTGCTTTAAAAAACAAGCAAATCCATTTCACTCCTGGCCAATTCTAAGCAGCATTAGTGGAGTAGAGTGCTTTAAAAAACAAGCAAATCCATTTCACTCCTGGCCAATTCTAAGCAGCATTAGTGGAGTAGAGTGCTTTAAAAAACAAGCAAATCCATTTCACTCCTGGCCAATTCTAAGCAGCATTAGCTGAGTAGAGTGCTTTAAAAAACAAGCAAATCCATTTCACTCCTGGCCAATTCTAAGCAGCATTAGTGGAGTAGAGTGCTTTAAAAAACAAGCAAATCCATTTCACTCCGGGTCAATTCTAAGCAGCATTAGCTGAGTAGAGTGCTTTAAAAAACAAGCAAATCCATTTCACTCCCGGTCAATTCTAAGCAGCATTAGCTGAGTAGAGTGCTTTAAAAAACAAGCAAATCCATTTCACGCCTGGCCAATTCTAAGCAGCATTAGTGGAGTAGAGTGCTTTAAAAAACAAGCAAATCCATTTCACTCCTGGCCAATTCTAAGCAGCATTAGTGGAGTAGAGTGCTTTAAAAAACAAGCAAATCCATTTCACTCCTGGCCAATTCTAAGCAGCATTAGTGGAGTAGAGTGCTTTAAAAAACAAGCAAATCCATTTCACTCCTGGCCAATTCTAAGCAGCATTAGTGGAGTAGAGTGCTTTAAAAAACAAGCAAATCCATTTCACTCCTGGCCAATTCTAAGCAGCATTAGTGGAGTAGAATGCTTTAAAAAACAAGCAAATCCATTTCACTCCTGGCCAATTCTAAGCAGCATTAGTGGAGTAGAGTGCTTTAAAAAACGAGCAAATCCATTTCACTCCTGGCCAATTCTAAGCAGCATTAGTGGAGTAGAGTGCTTTAAAAAACAAGCAAATCCATTTCACTCCTGGCCAATTCTAAGCAGCATTAGTGGAGTAGAGTGCTTTAAAAAACAAGCAAATCCATTTCACTCCGGGTCAATTCTAAGCAGCATTAGCTGAGTAGAGTGCTTTAAAAAACAAGCAAATCCATTTCACTCCTGGCCAATTCTAAGCAGCATTAGTGGAGTAGAGTGCTTTAAAAAACAAGCAAATCCATTTCACTCCGGGTCAATTCTAAGCAGCATTAGCTGAGTAGAGTGCTTTAAAAAACAAGCAAATCCATTTCACTCCTGGCCAATTCTAAGCAGCATTAGTGGAGTAGAGTGCTTTAAAAAACAAGCAAATCCATTTCACTCCTGGCCAATTCTAAGCAGCATTAGTGGAGTAGAGTGCTTTAAAAAACAAGCAAATCCATTTCACTCCTGGCCAATTCTAAGCAGCATTAGCTGAGTAGAGTGCTTTAAAAAACAAGCAAATCCATTTCACTCCTGGCCAATTCTAAGCAGCATTAGTGGAGTAGAGTGCTTTAAAAAACAAGCAAATCCATTTCACTCCGGGTCAATTCTAAGCAGCATTAGCTGAGTAGAGTGCTTTAAAAAACAAGCAAATCCATTTCACTCCTGGCCAATTCTAAGCAGCATTAGTGGAGTAGAGTGCTTTAAAAAACAAGCAAATCCATTTCACTCCTGGCCAATTCTAAGCAGCATTAGCTGAGTAGAGTGCTTTAAAAAACAAGCAAATCCATTTCACTCCGGGCCAATTCTAAGCAGCATTAGTTGAGTAGAGTGCTTCAAAAAACAAGCAAATCCATTTCACTCCTGGCCAATTCTAAGCAGCATTAGCTGAGTAGAGTGCTTTAAAAAACAAGCAAATCCATTTCACTCCGGGTCAATTCTAAGCAGCATTAGCTGAGTAGAGTGCTTTAAAAAACAAGCAAATCCATTTCACTCCGGGTCAATTCTAAGCAGCATTAGTTGAGTAGAGTGCTTTAAAAAACAAGCAAATCCATTTCACTCCTGGCCAATTCTAAGCAGCATTAGTGGAGTAGAGTGCTTTAAAAAACAAGCAAATCCATTTCACTCCTGGCCAATTCTAAGCAGCATTAGTGGAGTAGAGTGCTTTTAAAAACAAGCAAATCCATTTCACTCCTGGCCAATTCTAAGCAGCATTAGCTGAGTAGAGTGCTTTAAAAAACAAGCAAATCCATTTCACTCCGGGCCAATTCTAAGCAGCATTAGTTGAGTAGAGTGCTTCAAAAAACAAGCAAATCCATTTCACTCCTGGCCAATTCTAAGCAGCATTAGCTGAGTAGAGTGCTTTAAAAAACAAGCAAATCCATTTCACTCCGGGTCAATTCTAAGCAGAATTAGCTGAGTAGAGTGCTTTAAAAAACAAGCAAATCCATTTCACTCCTGGCCAATTCTAAGCAGCATTAGTGGAGTAGAGTACTTTAAAAAACAAGCAAATCCATTTCACTCCTTGCCAATTCTAAGCAGCATTAGCTGAGTAGAGTGCTTTAAAAACAAGCAAATCCATTTCACTCCTGGCCAATTCTAAGCAGCATTAGCTGAGTAGAGTGCTTTAAAAAACAAGCAAATCCATTTCACTCCTGGCCAATTCTAAGCAGCATTAGTGGAGTAGAGTGCTTTAAAAAACAAGCAAATCCATTTCACTCCTGGCCAATTCTAAGCAGCATTAGCTGAGTAGAGTGCTTTAAAAAACAAACAAATCCATTTCACTCCGGGCCAATTCTAAGCAGCATTAGTTGAGTAGAGTGCTTCAAAAAACAAGCAAATCCATTTCACTCCTGGCCAATTCTAAGCAGCATTAGCTGAGTAGAGTGCTTTAAAAAACAAGCAAATCCATTTCACTCCGGGTCAATTCTAAGCAGCATTAGCTGAGTAGAGTGCTTTAAAAAACAAGCAAATCCATTTCACTCCGGGTCAATTCTAAGCAGCATTAGTTGAGTAGAGTGCTTTAAAAAACAAGCAAATCCATTTCACTCCTGGCCAATTCTAAGCAGCATTAGTGGAGTAGAGTACTTTAAAAAACAAGCAAATCCATTTCACTCCTTGCCAATTCTAAGCAGCATTAGCTGAGTAGAGTGCTTTAAAAAACAAGCAAATCCATTTCACTCCTGGCCAATTCTAAGCAGCATTAGTTGAGTAGAGTGCTTTAAAAAACAAGCAAATCCATTTCACTCCTGGCCAATTCTAAGCAGCATTAGTGGAGCAGAGTGCTTTAAAAAACAAGCAAATCCATTTCACTCCCGGTCAATTCTAAGCAGCATTAGTGGAGTAGAGTGCTTTAAAAAACAAGCAAATCCATTTCACGCCTGGCCAATTCTAAGCAGCATTAGCTGAGTAGAGTGCTTTAAAAAACAAGCAAATCCATTTCACTCCGGGTCAATTCTAAGCAGCATTAGTGGAGTAGAGTGCTTTAAAAAACAAGCAAATCCATTTCACTCCTGGCCAATTCTAAGTAGCATTAGCTGAGTAGAGTGCTTTAAAAAACAAGCAAATCCATTTCACTCCTGGCCAATTCTAAGCAGCATTAGTGGAGTAGAGTGCTTTAAAAAACAAGCAAATCCATTTCACTCCTGGCCAATTCTAAGCAGCATTAGTGGAGTAGAGTGCTTTAAAAAACAAGCAAATCCATTTCACTCCTGGCCAATTCTAAGCAGCATTAGCGGAGTAGAGTGCTTTAAAAAACAAGCAAATCCATTTCACTCCTGGCCAATTCTAAGTAGCATTAGCTGAGTAGAGTGCTTTAAAAAACAAGCAAATCCATTTCACTCCTGGCCAATTCTAAGTAGCATTAGCTGAGTAGAGTGCTTTAAAAAACAAGCAAATCCATTTCACTCCTGGCCAATTCTAAGTAGCATTAGCTGAGTAGAGTGCTTTAAAAAACAAGCAAATCCATTTCACTCCTGGCCAATTCTAAGCAGCATTAGTGGAGTAGAGTGCTTTAAAAAACAAGCAAATCCATTTCACTCCTGGCCAATTCTAAGCAGCATTAGTGGAGTAGAGTGCTTTAAAAAACAAGCAAATCCATTTCACTCCTGGCCAATTCTAAGCAGCATTAGCTGAGTAGAGTGCTTTAAAAAACAAGCAAATCCATTTCACTCCTGGCCAATTCTAAGCAGCATTAGCTGAGTAGAGTGCTTTAAAAAACAAGCAAATCCATTTCACTCTTGGCAAATCGTAAATTGTTATGAGGAGTCAAGTAAACTGCTTTAACAACTGCTAACTATTCTGCCATAGGCCAGGGGGGTAGAGGTTGATTTTGGAACCGTCGTATTGCACAGCTTGAAAGTCAGGGTTTGACATGATAAATGACGCAAAATATTTTTTCACAAATTCTTACAGATTTTGAAGAAATGAGTTTAGGTTCAAAACCATAGCATTAGAATTTAATTCCAGAGATTATGAATACTTTATAGCACAGCCTCTTAAAAAACTCATAATAAATCATTACAAATTGTATATGGATAAGATACATAGCACAAGCTCATTATTACTAAATCATTATGCCTTCAAATAAGACATTCATTTACTTCAAAGGGAAATTATACTGAACAATTTAGCTATATTATGATGTTATATAGTGCAATAGTTTTAGGGTGATTTTCAATAAACAATGCAGATTTAAAACAGTTTCTCTTATAATTTGTGCCCAGCAGTATTATGGTTGGTATATACACTTTTATCTATTTTTTGTTTTTATTATCATCTAACAAATGATCTAAAACTCTTATTCATTGTGTAGCCTTTATTGTAATATTTCACAATTTTTTTTTCTTTTTGTCCAAAAGTACAAAAGTGAACAATTAACCCTACAGAGAATATTTTCAATCTATAAAGTCAAGAAAAAAACAAACACTCACCAATATAACAGTAAAAGGTTATTAATATGATGCGGAAAATGTCAAGTATGTGAAAATCGTAAACAATTGTCCATAAACTAACATTTAGCTTATCAAAATAAGCAAATGACTTGATTTTTTACAACTCAGCAAAAAATATAAATTCAGACAAAATAAAACAGAAAAGTATAGGAATAAACACATGCTCAGAAGTATTCTTTTGTGTATGTGTGTGTGTATAATATATATATATATATATATATATATATATATATATATATATAAATTTACTAGTTTAAAAATATGGTTCCATCCCTACACAGGAATTACCATATTTCAACAACAGAAACTAAAACCTTCAAATTTAAATGCAGAAAAATTTTTTGTCATTGAAAAAATAAAGGGATTTCATCATTTGTTGAACAGGAGCCCCTACCCTACCTTAACTTTATTTCGAATGTAACTCATATTTTGATACAATAGTTGTCAGTGAAAATGAATACCCTACCGCCCCTTGTTAAAATGATTGGATTTCCCCGTATCCTTAGAAACTAATATTAAGAATGTATGTGCTTATAAAACTCAGTAAATTTAAAAATAAGTTATTCCACTTGAAAATGAAACAGTACTAGGAATTTTAAGTTTTTAGTTTCTGATTTTGAAACATGGTAATTTCTGTGTAGTGATGGAACCATATTTTTAAATTAGTAAATTTATAATATTTATGCTCTGCTGAGCACTGTTTTTTAAAAATAAAAATAATAAGAACACCGGATTATAAATCATATTGTTCTTTCTGTTTATTTTAATATATATATATATATAGTAAAGGGAATAAATCTGTTGGTATATAATCCAAGTGGATCCTAATAAAATATTAAAACATGATGCACAAAAAGAGCTCAGTGTATTTATTATAACAGAGCAAATAAATTACATAATAGAGAAATCCAAAATAACCTCGTGAGTAGAGACTATTTCAAATTAGGAGGTCAGTTGAATCTACTACCTTGAAACCAAGGTAGCAGATTCAACTGACCTCCTGATTTTTAAAGTTAAAAGCTATACACTATTTACATTATTCGGACTATTGTCCTCATCTTTGTCGATATATTTATCACAACGTTTCAGCCATTGTACACTCCAACCTTCAGGTGGTTGGGATGTCGAACTGAACCATTTATTTCACTCATTGGGGTAGACTGTTCTAGTTCCACGTGCCATGTCGAATGGATGTCAGTTATCAATTATCTCCTGTTAATTCCCCTCTTCAAGTTCTCCACTGCCTTAACAAGGTATTGAATTCATACTCTTTGTGTCCTGTCACTGGATCTAACTAACGCCTTTATCAATAGTCAGAATAATGTAAATAGTATACATAATACCTCATCTCAGAAATATAGACAGATACTAAAAGCTCTACATTTTTACTTTTATTTATTCAGACATGTATTGAGCAATTTTTTATACTCCTGTTTCCTGGTCTGATTCAACTCTGACCATTAACCTTTTATGTATGTATGTGTGTATATATATATATATATATATATGTGTGTGTGTGATCCAACAGCAATAGCACAACTCAGTGTTTCATGTCCCATGCAATCTTTAGGTGCTGTATATAGACTGACTGTTACATAAATTTTAATAAAAATATCTGGTTATTGCAATTTTGGTTCTGTTATATATTACACTGTAATTACAGTTTTTTAATTTAAAAAACATATATTTGGTATCTAAAATAAACAGGATTTCTCTGTGTGTGTGTATATATATATATATATATATATATATATATATATAAAATAAAATAAAATATATAAAGAATACTGAAAATGAAGGCTTCTTAGGCCAAGAACTTTTCAGACTCATTTATGTGTGTGTGTATATATATATATATATATATAATTATTGTAAACATTACATTTAATGTATACTCATGTTTGAATATGTATATATATATATATTTTTTTCCAACAAAACAATTGGCGAATACTGGCATGTTTTTTTTTTAAGAGTAATAAAAACAGTGTGCCCCTTCAACAGGGTTTGAACTTGTGTCCTCTTAAATAGGGAAAGCCACCATATAGCCAGGCATGCTTTTAGACCTTCTCGGCAAGGCTCAATTTTCCTCATGTCTCTTTAAGAATTTTCAAACCCCATATCTGCTGACTTTGTTCGTACCTGAAATGTAAAAAAGTAATCTCTAAGGAATTGATTTTTATTTATAACCTGATATTATTTATACATTTTTAAACCCCATTTCACCCCAAAAAAGGATGAAAGGGGAGGGGGGGTACTGAGAGGGAAAGAAACTGAAAGAACAATAAAAACACAAGGCTGTAGACAATGATTGATTTTCATTTAAATTTTTGAAGATGCTAGTTGGATGCACGAAAGCCAGAAGAGAGTTGCACAAGTGAGAAGTGCAGAAAAGAAATAGAGCTGCAAGTTGTAATGAGCAAAATTCCAGCAGTGGAATCATGAGGCCTAGATGCCAGTCTGATACTCTGCATTTAAAATATATATGAAAACAGAACACACTAAATAGGATCTCATTAAGGTGGTGAAAGCTTGTGCAGGACCATTCGCCCCCCTTTTGGAAATATGCTAATAACAGATGTGATTGGTACAAAGATTTGACACAAAACAAACAGTACACCTCAAACACTTCTTATAAGAGTTATTTACCCCCTAGACTGACTGCTTCCATAACTATGGAGCCTCTGGTCTAATCCCGCTAGTCTAGAGACACACTCGGGCACTAAACCATATACTTCTATGTCCTGGCGTACAATACAGGAACAGTGAACACCACTCTGACATTCCTTCAGCCTTCACGAAGGGTGTGGTTCCTTGTCCTGTATAGGGAAAATAGTGGGTGGGTCTCAAGCTGGTCATCAAAGGCACACTCACAAGTAAGGCATCAAAGATGCAACATGCTGTTGTATCCTCATGCGTCAAACATAACAGGAGGTACCATCACACACACACACATATATATATATATATATGTATGTATGTGCGTGTATGTGTATAAGTAACATGAGAATAATTGGAGTGTAATTTCACTGTATGTAAGATTTAATTCAAAAGAGCTCAATACAAAGTAGAGCTAAATATTATTTTAGGATATTAAAACATGTTAAAAATTCATAAGATATATCTTAGCTTTTATTTTATGTCATACAAACAAGAAATACTTCTAAAATATTTATTTTGTCAGTCATTTAAAAAGATTTTGAGAAGTAGGGTGGTCTAAGAACTTTTCAGTATACACACACACACACACACACATATAATAAGTGCAAACACTCAAACAGAATATGTCACATGGTTGGGTTTAAAGTAGGAATCCCATGCATAAATTCGATTAATTGCTGATCCTAACTTTGTCAATCTCAGTACAATGGGCGTCATGCTGCCTGGGGTTGGGTGAGGTAATAGTCCTCTGTGACTGAGCGCTTAGTTAGTGCTCTTGGTTCCTAAAAGAAAACAAGGTGATTTTATATATATATATATATATATATAATCTTTCTTTGTAAAAGTTTATATCTGATGATTGTCATGCACATGAAACTTAAGTAGCATTTAGTGGTGAAGAACAACTCTATAATTTTTTTTAATATATATCTTAGCTTTTATTTTATATCAAGCACTAGTTAATTACTACTCTGCCCAACACCCAATGGATCAGAATTAATACCATTTCAAGAATTCAAAACCACACAAATAATACATCTCACATGGTCAAAACATGAAAAGAAACTAACAATACAAAAACAAAACCTCCTTGAAAATGGCTAAGTGACCGAAAGCGCTTGAGAAAATGGATGACATGGACAATTTTTTGTACTCCCTCACTCCAACCAAATAGAAAAATGTAAGAAGGGTGGAAAAACTAAATAAAAAAAATTAACAAATTTTCATTGTCTGCCATATTTAACAAAAGATGTTTAAAAGAAAGGTTACTGCCTATATATATATATATATATATATATATATATATATATATAATAAATTCCAAAAAATTCTCATATGGGGGAATAAGTTTATTTCAACAGACAAAAATATAATTCATCTGTCTTATCAACCCCGGTATAGACTGAGTTTAAATCAGAAATAGAAATTCAAAAGTGAAAGCTAAAAAGAAAAAAACAGTCGAAAAATACAGAATTTATCCATTTCAATGTTTCAGTCAGACAAAAGGCATGAGTCAGGGGAGATTGAAAGGTATTTGTCTTATATACCTATATTTGTATGCCATGTAATAAAAGCAACATGCATTGCAGGTTGATAAACCAATAAGTAGAGCTTTGATATTGATAGAACATGCTGTTCAAGCTGCTTGGTATTTAGGTACAGTTAAGACAAAATCAACTAGGAGAAGATATAGTGTTTGCAGTGTCCATCGTGGTTTTTCCGGATTGAACTTGTTCGTCTTCTTTTCTGATAAACAAATAAGGAATTAATGCTATCATCCAGATGAATTTAAAGAAATAAACACGACCAGGATATTGGTATAAATAAGTGACTGAATTTCGATAAAATTTCATTCAGAAGCACTGGCAAATGTTAGTAGCAAACAAATATCAAAGTTTCTTTTTATCATGTCGGAGAATAACCATATGTGTAAATCAATAAGTGTACTGGAGTCTTTCATCTCAACATCTGAATCTTTGCTTCGCTCTTTTGTGTGCATGCACGTACTGATGAAAGTTTTTGTGGAAAGAAATCCAGTTAATCCAGACGATTCAGAATTATGTACAAAACAGATATTGACAAAGCATATGAGTATATTCACCTGGCACATAGCCATATCGATAGAGTACTTACCACCATAACAATGGTCAATGATACTAGTTTGTGAACTATGCATCTATAGCAGTCAACCATTTCCACAAAGCTTAGCATAGTCTGGCACACAGACACAACAGTGGGGCATTCAGGGAGAACTAAATTCACTAATAATTACTTGTGAAACTAGTTTACATTACTCTAGCATCGATAAGTAGCTGTGAGTCAGGGATGTCATCTACAATGCAAGGCTTACAAGGCAGGGCATTACGACAGGTTTCGACAGTATCAGAAGTCACACATTATGAAATGGACAAAGTCCGACAATTATTTTTAAGACATTTTTATGTTTAACACTCTTTTTATAGACACAAATATTTAAGTAAATGCTCTGTTTTATAATAAACAGTATTAAACAACATTTACTGGCCTGAATATCCGAGAAATTTTCATAGAAAATGTTTGTCCTCCGACAGGAATTGAACCTGTATCCTATACGGAACCATCATATAGCCTGACGTGCCTAAACCATTTCGGCCACTGAGGATCGTTCAGTTGGCAATGTCGAATTTACTGCTTATAAACTTCAATCTTCCATGAATCTCTCACGTACATTCATAACTGCTCATGGCGTATCAAATGTAAACAAATGACGTCACACATTATGAAATGGACAAAGTCTGACAATTATTTTTAAGACATTTTTATGTTTAACATTCTTCTTATAGTTAAATCTAAAAATGTCTTTAAAATATCAGAAGTACATTTTAAGTACTCTTTCCACTTAATTATCAGTTTTGTACTTGCTATTGATCTGGAAGAAATATGTTGAGATAGTAATATCAAAGAAAATAATGGACTTTTACTCAAAGAAGTACTAATTAAGTCAAAGCTTGTTGAGAAATTCTTTGGTCAACTTGAAATGCTCATAAGTTACTATTGTTCTCGTACAGTACAATTAAATTGGGCAGAAAGACGAGAAAAGAGAGTCTGTTTATAGAAAAGGCCGAAGGTGAAATGAAATCTGACCAAAATACGGATTAAGCGTTTACATGAATCAAACTTAAGTAATATACTGACAAAGCTTTTGATGAATGTGCAAGCAAAGGTTGAAATGCACCAAATCCCTTCTTACCCTTCCAAAATAAGTATTCATTTACAAGCACTTGCTTAGTCACCTCAACAAACATGAATAATCAATCAAAGAACCTGATTAAAATAATCAATCTATGTCAAAGTTTTTCTACAATGAACAAAAACCTATTTATAAAAAAAATTACCTTCATTCATTTTACAGATTTCGAAATGACACAGCCAAACGGTTAAAGCACAGAAAATGTAACAAAAAATTTTTAAATTCTGGTTTGGGGTATAATCCTCAATGGGTTATTTAATGCTGACAATATTTTTATTGCTGGTAATATTTTTTTTTTCCAAAATTTATTGCTGATTTTTTTTTTTAATCTATTGCTGGTAATTTTTTTTTTTTTTTTTTCAAAACTGTATAGCTGGTAATAATTTTTTTTTTCAAAAATTCATTGCTGGTAAAATTTTTTACAAAAATGTATTGCTGGTATTAAAACCAATTTTTTGTTGTATAAGAGTGTCATTGCCGATGTTGTGGTTTGAAACTAGATCACCAGTGAGTAACAAGGATGATTCCATTATTAAGTAGATCAATGATCATAATGGAAGTGAATAAATATGAAGTAGCGTAATGATCACTGTTCACTCTTCTTGTCTATCTACTATTGCTATACGTTCACTCTCTCTACTCAACTACTATACAGATTACGATTCTCTTCTGATCATTATACTATTTCGCAATTACTACTTGAACAAGTATTACTTGGAAGGTGTTACTACTAGTACTGATGTCTACAAAGTCTCGAATATAACGAGCATTTTTGGAAGTGATAACAAGCTTTCACTTAACATAGCAAAAGTGACAAGCAAAGCCGTTTGGGGGTTAACTATTTGCCCATAGCTGCAACACTAACAAATGCTACCACCCTGGGTCAGGATGGACCTGGGAACACCAGCAATTAAGAGGTGGTTCCACGCTCCTCAAAGCCTCTTGATCAGAGGCCTTGCTGTTGGATACAGTTTATCGCCTTACCCAGGACACCGATGTAGTTTATGGTCAGAAAAATTCTGAATTCAAAATGAAAAGTGAAATATACTCCTTACTATGGTGTAAAAATAGCATAAAGTAGAGAGTGCTTAAAAGATGTCGTTGCCCTAGGTAAGCTGTTTGTTTTTTCATTAATATTAAATGATTGAATCGTTGCAAATGTTTGACTGATTCATTCATTTTCTTAAATAACCTTTTGCAGGTTATTTAAGAAAATATTTTTAGATTGTAAGAAATTTTTTGGGAGATAATAGTGGTTTAGTGATACAAGTCTTACTAATTAACCCATAGCTGGAGGGGAGAATAGGCAGATTCATACCTTTCCCAAGAGTATTTGCACATGTGAAAATGAAAAACCCAACTGGAATTGGAACACAGCTCTCTGATTAACCATTCCAAGCCACTATCCATTACACCACCCTCACATCCACACTTACAGCACCTGGTATTCCTAAGTGGTCACCCATCTAGGTACCGACATTGCTTACCTTCAGTGATCATACAGGAACTAGTGTTTCAGCATGATGTGGTCCCTTGCCAAAGCGACCTTGCATGGCTTATGTATAAATTTATATACCAGAGGTCGGCACCCTATGGCCCACATGGCACGCCAAGCAATTTCACAATGTCCGAACCAATAACTACTACAACACAAAGAAGATAGTTAGCTGTTTCAATTTTAATATATACTAAAGTATATATATATTATATATTACTATATAAAACTATATTGTAGAACAGGTATATTGACCTTGACTTGTATAAAAATACATGATATGATTTTAAAAACCCTAAGTTGGCACATAGTTAACAAAAGCTTGCTGACCTCTGGTATATACAATGAGATGGTGAAAGGATTTTCACATTTTAAATTTTTCAAAATAATCAACTGGAAATACAATTGGGACAAGTTTGTTTGAAATTCTCCAGATTTTATTTTCAAAATGAAAGAGAAACAATGGTAAATTATTTGGCATTTTGTTAAGGTAAAGATTTATTTTGAATCCAGCTTTGTGTTTTTAAGCTTTTTTTAATTCTAATTATTTTTTAAGCTTCTTCCTTTCTGTTGCTTTTTATATCAACATTTAAGGCCAATTTGTTCTTTCATCATCAAATAAAATATATAAATCCAAAGATGTAGGTTTAGACAACTTGTACCACAGAAGCTTGCTATGTCATGTAGCAACATCTATATCATGTGGGTCATCAAAGCTATACTATCAGGTAGAAATTATTTATCTTTAATATTACTAACACTGTTTTCACTCTACATTGTTTTCATTGACCTCATAATAAGAGGGGTGCTGAAAATTTCTCAATCAGACCCACTCATGAAAATATGATCAAATATCAGAATTGTTTCTGCCTATTTTTTGAGTTGGGTCAAGTACATTTTAGCACTCCTTTGTAACAAAATTTTAAAAATTCTAATTTGTCTGAGATTATCGTATTTTTATGATTCCACATTTTTCTGATAGGTTGTAATATAAAGAAACAAAAATATGATGTGAAAAAATAAAGACAACAGATCTTAGTGAAATGAGAGAAATATTTCATCCCAGACTCATAGAGAGCTTCCCCATTTTTTTTCAATGTCATTTTTTTCTTCAAAGTCATTTTTGTTTTTTAAGATAAAAAAAATCAGAAGATAAATGGCAAAAAAAAAAAAAAAATACAACAGTCTCAAGTCAATGTAAAATTATGTTTACGATGTGGAACCATGGAAATTCCAAAGGTGTTGACAACTAAGTTTATCCATAATCTCATACTTCTCTTCTTTTACCCTTTGTCTCCTTCTCTCTCTCTTTCCAGTATTTGTGGTTGATTTTTTTTATTTAAATCTTATACAAATAAAGATTAGTTTCATATGAAAATAAAAAAAAAGGAAGAAGGAAAGAATAAATATTTCCTACTGAGTTTCCTCTTGTATCTTTCTTTTGCTCTCCATGAAGAATTTTATAGCTTTGCAATTTTTTAATGTTTTTTTTTTACCTCCCCGCCTACATTTTTCCTTAACACTCATTCACCACCACTACGCAATTTTACCAATTCTTTCCCACTTAATATTATTCTGTAAGTCTGACAGTCAGAAAGCAGAACTGATTTCAACTCTAAAGATCAGCCAGATACGACACCCTAACCTTAGGTAGAAAAATGTAATCGTAATATATAAAAACAATAGATTCAGGTAAATATATCTGTTCCTTGACAGTAAATTTACCTGATTTACAGACCCTGTTCCTTAAAGTTAAAAAGCCTTTATTATATATAACTATATATGCAAGTGCTTGTATGTATGTATGTTCAGTAAGAAGAGAATATTGGTGATGCTGAAGAAACATGTCTCGTCAAAGTGTTAATGAAATACAAATCAAGAATCAATATCCTCTGAATGACTAGAATCCCCAAATTCAGCTCAAATCTCATAAATCCAACAAGGAACTGATAAAGTTAAAAGGTGAAAAGTAATCTATCTTCAGATCAACTCAAGTCTGACGAAATGAATTTCTAACAATATCTCCATTTCTTTACCTAGACAAAAAAAAAAACCCTCAAAAAAGCCATTGGAAAATAAGATATGACGTAGAATGTTGAAGAAGCCGACAAGAAAGAATATGAATCAAAAAATAAATCTCTTTTCTATTCTTAGCTTCATCGCTGCAATTAAGGCCGGCAAGACAAGAAAAGCCATCGCAAAAATAACTGCATTGCATTCGAGTAACAGTTTGCTATATCCTTTCCCAGTTGCGCTCTCCTTAGTAAGAAGCTCAAGTTTTTCTTCTCTTCATAAAGAAATAATAACGGAGCCTCCCTTAATTAGCACAAGGCTTCAGACAGTGAAGTGGCGGGGTGGGAAGTCTTATTGATCTTTTGAGGCTGGACCTGTGTACGTATCTATATTTTTTTATCTTTTTATTCGCAAGAAACATCACAAAAATTTCACATTTTATAAAGCTTAACATGAAAGTGTATTTTGTAAACATTGGAAGAGATTTTTTTTTTCTAATTGCTCAAAATTTTACTTTTTCCTAATTATCAACATTTGATTTATACGTTCTGTTTATTAAACATATCTCAAAATAAAACTCCTCAGTTCAATAGTGAAGGTCAAAATATCTGCTTAGAAAATATGCATTCCCGATACTGTAGAGAAAGTCTAAGGTCAATGTTGTTAATAGATATATATTCTTCCCCATTAACCTTGGCTTTAAATTAACTTTTAAAAACATGCCATATCATCAGCTTTGATATAATAAGATGTTCTGTCCATGGCATTCCCAGCATTTGTCCATAAAACCATATATATGTTGCTTCGAGTCTCTTCATTATCTGTGAGGAAATTCTTCAACATCCCCTGACATTATATGAGCAGAGACATTACGTAGCAGTTTGTCACTCCTTTCTTTCTTTGTAATGCGATTTCCTGTCTTAAAACATTTTTTCAGTTTCTGAAGGAAAACTTTTGCTATTTCAATGTACCTGTGGCTTTCTATGTCACGCTGTCCATATTATTATTATTATTATTATATAACACTGTTCTGCTAGTGTCACATCTGTATTATCATCTGGATGTGAGAACCGTATAAATTTGACATAAGAAAATAGAATCTGAGAAAAAGAAATTCAAAATCTGGCATAATCTGTTGTATTCACTTCTGCCCTAATATTCTTGGGAAGGGCATGAATCAATCTTTTCTCCCCCCCAAGCTAAATCGTAGGCTAGACGAGGCACACTAGACTTGGGTGACAGCCAGTATAAGATGACTATATTGAATTCAAAACCATGAAGAAAGCAAGCTACTTCACAATCTTTCCCAAGAAATCCATGCATATAAATGAAAAGGAATTTGCAAAGAATCCCAACCCCCCGAAATCCTGAAGAGACATGGACTTTTAAAAAAATATCATCTTCATTAACTGAGTATTTACACCGACCGTAACTCTGCTGACTTGAACATTAAAACAAGCCTCCTGAATATAGTAGAACACTTCTTCGTATTCTCTCTGTTTTAAGAATTTTGGTGGTGCCGACTCTACTTTCAATGTATTTCTAAAGTATTTTTTTTACATAGAATGGTAAAATAAAATCTCATTTAGTGACCCTGTATGAATGGCTCACGGGGCTTTTATTAGGTGAACAATAGTAAAAAAAAAAAAAAGGATTCCAATCTAGTTTATGCTTAATAACCCATGGTTCAGACTGACAAGAGTTCTCCAGGCATGTGGTAGTTTCAGTATTTACCCAAAACCTCCTCCACAAAGTGGGATGTGGCACAAGGCCGTTTTTAATGTGGGGTGATTCTGAGCTTGTAAGCTCAGGCAAAAATTCCCCATAGATCCCATAATACCGAAGTTGGGTTTGTCTACCTCCCCAGATGAGACTCTGCCCCTTCGGCATAGCCTTGACTGGGTTCCTCTCTGCTCAGAGGCAGAGAGAGGTCAACAAGCAGAGCACCAACAAACCAAGAGGCTTGTGGTAGTTTCTGCCTCAAGGAGAAATGGCCACAGTTTATGTGGAGCTGAGAGGTTGAGTCCATTAAGAACCGTGGGGGAGATAAAGATGCTGCTAGAAAGTACCTACCAAGATATGGGGGGAAAATTTCATCTAACAGCAACAGAACAATAACAGATATAACATATTCCACCTATAATTCTTTTTTATTTTTACTAAAATAATGATGAATTTATTGGTTAATAAATATTCCAGAAATAAGAACTTCTAACAGTCTGCTAGAATCTGCTCTTCTCTTTGTCAACCCATCTGCAAGTTGAAAGATGACGTGGACCCATTCCATAGACTGCGTCTTTCTCTGAGTGATCATTCTTCGGATCTCAGCAATGTTAATTTAGTTGTTTTTTATGGAATTAATATTTTGATATTTTGTCTATATACATAGTAATGGGTATTTTATTTGTCATTTAGCTGTTACAGCATATCTCTGTTAGGAGACTGCCCAGATATATGGCTTCATCAACTGCATTATACATTAAAAATGTTTCAGATGCTAAAGTGCTGGACACCTTGCATTTAATTTTGTTGGATGTCCAAGATAGGGGACAACTTCTCTGCTCTTTACCAGTTAGAAATATTATGTCCCGCAGCAATTGAGACCCCCATCTGGAAGATTATTACGTGATGCATCTCAGAAGACATAAATATTTCATTCTCTAAAGCTAGCAAGATTGGGGAAGCAAGTATTTATCTGAGCTTGCTTTGCTTGGTGGAATGCTTTTGTTGGCTCTCAATAACTACAACTGTTGGATACTGCCTTGACATATCGAGTTCCAATGCTTTGAAACTCAAATCTGATCATGTTTATGTTGCTAACTAATTTAGCTGGCCAGCTGTTGTTTCTTAAAGCATCCATTTCATTTCTGTTCTGTAGGGATGTTCTACCATTTTTTTCTGCTTACAGAAATTGAAATTCCCCTCATTCCTGCTGCATACTCATTTTGGTTTACTCGAATGGCATGGCTTTTATTTTGTGACGCATTCAAAACAACATAGCAGCTTTCTATGGATCTCTTTCCAGCTTTACATCTTCTGGCAACTGGATCAATGACACTCTTGGTAAACTCATTAGTTCCTGCAAATAAGAAATCATTCACATGCATCACAAATATTCTTTCTAATTTCACATTGTTATACCATCTAAAGAGGGCTTTGTCCAACTCGGGTTGCTTACAACCCTATCTGCTACAATCATCTTTTACACTGAAGTACCAATTTTGAGAGGCATCATCAAGGTCATATGCCGATTTGTTTAACTTCCATCTTCTTTATTTATTTCTTCAGGCATAATAAATGTTTCAACTCAGACTAAATGACTTCCATGCCTGATGAAAACAACTCCCCCACCCTAGCCTAACTTTACCTGGACCACGCCATCTGTTGTTGTCATCTCTCTTGTAAATTACACAATCTCCTGCCAGCAAAATTTGCTCCCCTGATGTTCTGATATTGTAATGCAATGCCTCTTTTAATTCTGTCTGATTCTGCTTTCATGTAAGCTCTTCTTGCTGCATGCATTGCTTTGAGATGTTTAATAACTGTATCATTTATTTCTGCCTCTTCGAAGGCTGGGAGGTGATTCTCCATAATTGATGGTAAATTAGGATGGTTGCCCAACACAAGCTGAATTGGACAATATCCAATGTCATTTTGCATACGTTTTTTTGCATTGACGGCCCAGGCAAGAAAAATGTTTATTTCCATTTTGGTGTCTTCCGCCATCATTTTCTGTCCACACACATATGTGACATAGTGGTTTCTCTCAGATATACCATTTGACCATTGGTGAGTAGGCATCAGTGGTACAAATCCCTACATTAAATTGTTCAGCCAGCTTTCTGTATTCCGCATTAGCAAATATCCCACCATTATCAACTAGAAATTTCTTTGGCGGTCCAAAACCAACAGCCATCCACTCAATTGCAACATTATCTGTAATCATTTTAGGTGTTTTTTCTTCCAATCACTTTTACTGAATCGAGTGAAGAGGTCAATAAAATGTAAAAAGTAAACATTTTTATATTGTTTTAGATCCACTGCATCATTATATTTGCCCAGCTAAGGGAAGAGATACTCTTGACCGTGCAGGAGACTTCTTGAATTTCTTACAAACTTCACGCTTCTTGCTAATATCTTTAATTAGCTTTTCATATTCTTCATCTAGTGCATCAGCATTTTTACGGTAGCTTTCAGGCTTTTAGCTGAACAGTGTGAAAACTGGTGAGAGATATAGTTTGTATGGATCTTCTTTTCCGTGTATGATTTTTGTTCATCCACCATGTGTGCATTTTCTTAATTTTCATTTCGCATTCAGTCGAATATAGTAATGCCCAGAGGATGTTGTCTCCAATTCAAGAGATCTTCTATTGACTTCCAATGTGTCATTGATCTTCTATTGATTTCCAATGTGTCATTGATCTTCTATAGACTTCCAATGTGTCATTCTCCATGTTTAAATTGAATCTCGTTCTTTTCATGTCTGCTTTGCTTAGCAGTAATGGAACATCGCTGTCCACTGCATCTGTTTTTACAGTTATCTTTTGACCACCGATAATACAAGGAATCTCCATTCCTTCATTTGACCGTATTTTGCCTCCTGCACCAAACTTGAATGTTGTCCCACTTGGTAGAAGTTTAACTTTGTTTCTTTTGATTGCCGACAATGAAGCTAAATACATCTCCTTCCATTCATGCCCAGCAACTGTTTTACTGCAAGCACTCTCCAGAATGGCAGCACTGACCGTTTCTCCCATGAGGACCCGTTTATCCTCATGCGAGTAAGCACCTGCTTTATAAGCTTCACTAACTTCAGCATTTTCCTGCACTTTTGCTGTTTCAAAAGCACTTGCTTCTCGATTTCTTTTTCTATGTGGACAATCCTTTTTGAAATGCACAATTGACTTGCATTTAAGGTAATTACCGGCTTCATCATGCAGATTTCTATAAATGTAGGCTGTACTTATTTTTCCCCAGTATGCTCCTCTTCCTGATCTTCTACCTCTTTGGGAACCAATTCTCCTAAATTGTGCTTCATTCAGTCTAGACATTCTGTCTTCCACCATATCCTGATCATGCGCCACCATAAACTGTATCCTTTGAATCTGGTTTCTCGGTTATTATTTTTACTTCCAGAAACATACATTTCCTCTGAATTTGCAGTGTACGCAAGTTCTTCTTTGACAGCTATCTCATCTGATCTCTGTCTACATGACATGCCTTGGTTCCTAAAGAATTTTCTTAGCGAATCTTCATTTCTTCATACATTTCATCTTTTCTTTGTATAATCAACCACTGTAAGAACAATTTGTTTTTTTATCCAATCCATTGCTATCAATAAGTTGCACAGCCAGAACAGCCTAAGGTAAAAAACCCTCTTTTAGCTCTTTGAAATTCTTCTCATAAGAACTGAGAAACTGATCCATGGTATCCAACTCTTTCTTCAAAAGATTTTTATATGAACACAATGTTTCACATATAACACTCAGATCATCTTTCTTAAACGACTTATCTAGGATAGTAAAAATCTGTTCAACAACATTCTCATGTTCAATCCTGATTTCTTCATTTTACCTGGCCAATCTCACTTTCTCGTTGACACTTTTTTTTCAATTGGTAAGATGCTGTAAATTGCAAATCCCTGTTGCCTCTTTTTTGTCTTGGTGAATTGAGTTCATAATTTGACATCAAACTTCCAACCATCATAAGATGTTCTTTCAGTCTTCAATGTTTGGTGGGGGGGGGGTCAAAAATGTTGTTTTCCTTCCTTTCATCAGTTGTTTCTTTTCTTCTTCTTTTTTTAAATTTTAACTACACTCTGCTACCATGATTCACACTGACAAGTGTTCTCAAGAGTTTCTCCCTCAAAGAGAAATGGGCCCAGTTTATATGGAGCTAAGAGGTTGAGTTCATTAAGAACTGTGGGGGAGATAAACATGCTGCTGCTGCTAGCAAGAACCTACCAAGTTTTGAGGGGAGAACACTTCATCTAACAGCAACAGAACAATAACAGTTATAACAACTTACAGGATAATATAACAAAAAAAATATTAAGAAAAATAGCTTATATAATTTTAAAATATAATTAATATTTATTCATGTTGTCAGTCTAAAGTTAATCTGGTTAGAATGAAAATGGAATGTGATTAAAATGATGAACTAAGTTGCTAGATTCATGAGATGTTCTCTCTACTGGCCGCTATCATCACTTTTTCCACTCCCCATGGAAATAGCAAAGTTGATGATAAGTAGGTGCAACAAAAAAAAGAGACATATACTAATACCGGCGTATGCATGCTCAATGTTATTCTCTTGTCCTGTGGTTGAACATCAAGATCTACAGCTACGGAAATCATAATATACATTATATGGTCCCAAGTGCAGCAACTGGCTAGGAGCTGAAGTGCCCAATCTCCACTGGCAAATGGCTGCATAATTTACTGATGATTTTCTACTAGCTGTTGGAGAGTTAGGCATTACAACTGCTCTGCCATTACCATATATGGTAGTAACCAGTGGTAGATCCTGTGTCCCATGGTTGGAAGATATTTAACCTATAACTGGGGGGATGGGGACATTAGTACAAAGTGAACACATATTATCTCACTCAGAATTTGAACATTTCCATGTGTTGAGAAACATTGTCCCCGCCCCCTGCACTTTTGACAAGTAAATTAAGTTCATCTTAAAACAGACAATCAGGTTAGAATTTGAAGTGAGGCTTCATTTTTGCTTGATATTGTGCCATTAAAATGTTGTGATTGCTGCACTGAATGACTCGAGACTGAAAATTATAAATAATTAGTTTAATTACCATATGTTGGCAATATGACCAAATTCCACACTTTTCACTTTATAACTATTTATTTCTACATGTTATTTTAAGTAAATCTGAATTATCTTCTCCCCATTTCACCCTCCAATTCAAAAACACTTTTTATTGCTGTTTTGTAAGTATGAGGAGGTGCTGAAAAGTTCTTGGTCAGACCAAAATGTTCTTCCATAAAAATTCTTATTTTTTCAGTTCAAGAATTTTTCAGTATTTCCTGTTACTTTAGTGATCCCAGAAAGCTATTCGAAGAATTAAATCCAGGTAACAGAATCATAAGTAGTAAAGCGAGGACATAACGGTAATATTAGCCGTTTGCCCGCAAAGAAGCATTTGGCATTCATTGGCTGAGCAGAAAGTAGGGTTAGGGTTGAAATTCATAAAATCTTAAACAACTTTTTGGAAAATAGGTTTTTTCAAATCCAGTAGCTGTCATTTCCCTTTCCACTATTGACAGGGGGGGGTCCTTTCTAACATTTTATTTGAAGTAGTGTTGACTGTCAACATCTTAATCATGACATTATTTTCTCTTTGAGTGACATAAAGATATCTATTTTAGTCATCACTACTGTTCAAAGTCTTCAACTGACGATATGGTTTCTTTTATTTGGTTTGTGATTCTGTAGTGCCAGAGCACAAACTTCAAAGAAGGATAGTCTTTGCCATGACTCTTATGCTTGACACACTCAAAGCCTTTTTTAACCTTTGATCTTATCTTAGAAAGCAGTTGTATACAGGACATTCATATGAAAATTCCAATCTGACGAAGCTATTTAAGAATAGATGTTTTCAAGCTGATGTTTTTGTTTTGTATCAATTTGCATTGTTGAGTAACATTATTTCTAGGTCAGCCTATTCTATGTTCAATTTCCTTTTCTTCTATATTAAATATGTTACAATTGATCCGCGTATGTTGATGGATTCAGAGGATGAGCCTGCATTGATTCCAGTTCCAGATCATATTTTCTGTTTTGGAAAGGTTTATTATGAGTCCTATTTCTTGGGACACTTGATAGAGGATGTTGATTTTTCTAACCAAGCTGATACCTGTGTCATCAGCATAGGCTACCGTCTCAACATCCGGTGTGTTTGGGGGCAGGGAAGGAACAGGATCATTGTTGATAGATTCATTTGGGTCATGGTATGGAATGATTAAATGGTCAGTGCCCATCTCATTGCCTTTGTGTCAGAGAAGGTAAAATGATTTAGGAAATCCTGCGAGCAAAACAACAGGCCTAGTTTGATTATTCACTTCTATGGAGCCTCTCTGCTTTTTATTGAAAAAGATGCAGAAAATGAGCTCAGATTTATTTTCAACAGTAAAAATGCAAACAACGTATATTATTGTTTTTTTTAATCACAAAATCCAACAAATCTCATTTTGAAAAAACACCTCCAATATGAGGACAGATAAAACAGTTGATATGCATATTCCTAAAAATGTTTTTAAAATTACCAACAAAGAAAAAGCAAGAAAAGACAAAGAGAAAACACTTTTAGAATTAAAACAAAAAATCATAGTGAGTAAAAAAGATTAAAAAATTGATATATCTGATAAGACATTATCATTATTATTAATGCTCAATAATAGTGGAAGGAGAAAACATCGTCTTGTGATAACAATGGTAAAGAAATGTAGCCCAAGAAAACAAAATGAAATCAGACACAAAATAAAAGAAATGGGAATAAATTTTTTTTAAAGATTTTTTGTTTTTTCTTTGCAAATCATTTGTGTGCAGATTGAATACTAAATGTGAATAACAAAAAATATATATATATTTAGCACTAAATGTCAATAGGACAAGATGTCTTCCAAAGTGGCTCTTAAGAATGAGTTGAGTTCTCTGGAAAGATAAACACTTGTTTGTATTGATTTCAATACAAAATACTTAGGTTATTACTTACGATACCAATGAAAAAATATTGCAGTCAAAACAACACAGACAGAAAATATTTCCCATCTTTAGCCATATATCTTGGCATTTAAATAAAGTTACTGATTTTATATAAAATGTTGTGAAATAGAAATCTACAAAACATCACATTGAAACTCTGGCTCCTGTACAGTTACCGAAGTTAAGCAACATTAAACCTGGTCACTACCTAGATGGGTGACCACTTGGGAATGCCATGTGCTGTAAGGTTGGATGTGTGAATGGTGTAATGGATAATGGTTCAGAATTATTAATCAAGGAGCAAAGTTCCAATTCCAGTTGGGTTCATTATATACACTTATATGCAAATACTCTTGAGGAAGGCATGAATCCACCTCTTCTCCCTCCAGTTAAAAACCAAAAACATGCAAACTGACAGAAACTGATTGAAGTAGTCAGTAAAAAGCCAAAATAACTCAAGTATAGGCCAGAAATTGTAATCAGAATGAGACAAACAACAAAATCTCAGCACTGGATAAAAGGTTTACTTTTAAGAAAGTCCAGTGAATGAAGTGGAAGAAATCTAACAAAGAAATCTCTAAATAATAAGAATAAAACCTGAATATTAACAGCACATTTTGAATGGTTTGTTTGATTAGTTTTCTATGGCTTATCAACAAGGTTATTTAAAGCCAGAAAATATTTTTAGATGGTAAGAAATATTTTTTTTGAGATGATAATGGTTTAATGACACAAGTTTTACTAATTAATCCTTAACTGGAGGGAGAAGAGATGGATTCATGCCTTTCTCAAGAGTATTTGAATATAAGTGTATATAATAAACCCAACTGGAATTAGAACTTTGTTCCTTGATTAATAATTCTGAACCATTATCCATTACACCATTCACACATCCAACCTTACAGCACATGGCATTCTCAAGTGGTCACCCATTTAGGTAGTGACCAGGTTTAATGTTGCTTAACTTCGGTAACTGTACAGGAGCCAGAGTTTCAATGTGATGTTGCAGTAAGCAAACAACCCATTTTGAAATCTCCTACAAGAACACAAATATGGATTTACCAAGAAGATTATGAGGGTAGAAATAAAGAAGATATGCTTGAGATAATTTCATATTTACTGATGCAATTTTTATTAAATTTATGAAGATGCAATTGTTTATGCTAACTTTTAAATATATAAAGAAATAAAATCTTCCAAGAATAACAACTTCTCGTTACTGCAATGCATACTTATGTAGTAATCATAAAACATCAAACTGGGAAAATGAATTTCTTATTTTCAGCATCAAAAGTAAATAATTAAATAATTAATTCATTTTCATAGTAAAACTGTTAACAAAACATTAAAAATTAATAATACAATTTTTATCTCCCTTCACTATGATTTAAAAATTATTGGAGTTATCTGATCTTTGAAACATTTTAGTTTAATTTAGATCACTGGAATCACCATTTTCCATTTCTAGAAGCAAATGGTAAAAAAAAAATATTGTAGAACTCGATAAAACTGTTTGAAAATTGATATTAAAAAAAAGTTTACTTTCTGAAGAGAAGAAGGAGGATGAAAAACAGTATTTGAAAATTTCTAGCTTTCATTTTGGCTTGAAAGCCAACCACAGGAAAATACTAAGCTACTTCAGTTAGACATGTTGGTCTTATTTCCACAATAGTATAAAGTAGGAAAGGAAAAAAAGACAGAATTTCACTTGCCTTTTGGTCATCTGATTGGCACGAAACTAAGGAATTTGTATTTTGGCACATCAGGCTGGACAAAGATTCCTCTTCTATTTGCAGCCGAAACAGCATATTCTTGAGAGTCTCCATACATCGACGTTGATTGTCTACATCTGAGGTAACATTTAACTAGAAAAGAAAACAGAAAAATAATAGGAAACTGGAGGAAATGTGCTTTAATTTCAATAAAAAAATTTTTTTTTTTTTTTTACAAAAACATCTAATGACTTGCAACAAAATGGATTTCAAGTCAAACTAAAGGAAACTTTTTTCCACTGTTATAACAATTGACAGTGTCTTTAAATGTTTTATACATACTATTTGTCTCCTCTTTACCATTCATAACAATGGACTTGAGTTCTAAGCTATTATATAAGTTGATTTTTGTCTAGATTTGCTTAGCTATGAGGCTTTCTTAGCTGAATTGGTTTTGATGTTCCAGGGATATGACATGCAGAAATTAAAGTCTTGAATTAAACTATATATATATATATATATATATATATATATATATATATATATATATATATATGAGAGAGAGAAAATGTTGTAGCATACCTACAGATGATAATGGGTATGTCCCCATTCACATATTTACAGTAGTAAATACTGTATGTTGGTCTGCAGTTGGAGATTCATTGTGAAATTCACTTGACTCACTTCTAGCAGTTGACTACTTCTACACGCCACTGGCGAATCTTGTGTGTTGTTCTTGTCCTAAGTATTATCGTTCATTACCAACCTTAGTTTATTTTATTCAGTAACCTTCCCTAGGTTACAACAGATAGATAGGTAGATAGACAAGGTTACTGATTTTCTTATCACAGCCCACTTGCATTATCACTACTTCATCACTGATCTATGCAAGTCCTTTCTTGAACACGAAGAAATGTTTCTAAAGATAGTGAGAAAAAAATCAAGGATTACCTTGGACTTTCCCCAACTATTGACCTATATATATATATATATATATATATATATTGACCTATACAACCTGCTAAAATAGTAGTTTTGAACCAGTATTAATTTCTATATCTATAAACACTTTGATATTGGACACTCTTCTCCTAGAAGTATAATAGCAATGATAAAAGATCTACCATTCCTGAAAGAAACAAAATATTTAGATATGCAAATAAGTCAATTGCAAAAGAGTGATACAGACATCATTGTGAGTAGTATATAGAAAATGCCACCATGTCAGCAGCAAATATTTACAAATAGAGAAATATTTCTCTTCAGTGCTATCTTTGAAAAAGCTCTCACCAATGAATGGAGAAAATTTTATATTTTTTTTATTCTATTTTTTCAAAATGTATCTGAAATGTGTTCAGATACAGCACAGCTGATTGTGTAACAACTGAGTAGGTTAAACCCCTTTTATAAAATGGAATAAACTTACAGACACATTGTTTATTGTGACTTGGAGATTTTCTAGAAACATTCGATCAAATCTTACAGATAATTGCCATTGATGACAAGAAAATTTGCGCAGCCAAGCTAGACAAGGCCAGGTTGCTGTCTGCCTGTACATCAGGATTAAGACCTGATAAGTAAATAGATTCAGAAACTCTTATCAAAGGTGACAGGAAACAAGTGGCAGTTGCGATTGGGCAGCCAGTCAAATTTGCCAGACTTTTACAACAAGGGACTCAGGAGAGCAACACACCAAGGAAGATGGAGGATTAGTGATAACACAACAATGGATCCTGCAACTATAGAAACAGCAGAGGAGCACAGAAAGACCTGAGCAAAGATATTGATTTTAGAGGCATTGGCGCCTTGCCAAGACTAATATTTCAGGTTAGAAAAGCAGAATGGGGTTTTGTTGTTGTCTTTTTCTCCATTGCTTTGGAAAAAGAATCATCCAAATTTCTATCCTTCGCCTTTGTGCAATGCTCACCCATTTTCCTAATAGGCTTGAAAATCAGAATCATAGCTTTTACCCAGATTCAAACACTGACCGCTGGTGGTGATGAGAAATGCACAACTATTCCAGCCGTCAAATGGACAACACTGGTTTTTGACCAGCAAGTACATTCATAAGTAGATTTAATGGGAAAAACAACAGACATTTTCAGATAGTATAAGTAAACAAAAAGATACTAAAAAATTTTAATAAAATAAGATATTAGGTTCTACACAATGAATTTTAAAAATCTTCATAGTCAGTCTTTATGAAAATGTGTTCCATTTCATATTTATGTATTATTACCTGTGTTCCAAAATACCTGTTACATTTTACCATGTGAAGTACGTGAATGGAGGGGGAGACTATTACAGAACAAAGACAGTGTAATCTTTTAATTCTTAAAAAAAAAAGATTTCTTCAAAGATGAGGGAAGAAACTGGCACACTTTCTTAATACTTTCACATCACTGCTGCATTATTATAGCATTGATACATGGCTGTTCTGGCCCATTTATCGGAAATAAATGACTATAAAGACATTGACAGTGTTTTCTGATCAGTGCCATCATTTTAGTTTGGATTAAATAGTCTGCAGTAGGGATTAAGGTAAATGAAATCTCCAACATATAATAAAAACGCATCACAAAACAGGCGATATTGTATGCTAGAACATGCCTATACTTGGTTGAAGTGCTAGTTAGTTTCACTATATCTTGAAAAAAAGTACATATATGTTGACATTAGGCAAAGTAAGATTTGTAAAGTTGTGTAAGTATATATCTACAGCAGTGAAAGAAATTAACATGTGTTGCATCAAAGTTTAAAGTCACAACAAATAAAGGTTCATGTAATTCAGATTAAGTCCGTTTCTTTTTAGTTTTGTTTTTCCTGAGTTTAATGGAAGCTGTTTTGCACTAGTTTTCACCAACCTCAAACCAGACATCACCTTTTCATCATTTATCCACGATTCTACTCACCAATCAGTGGTTATAAACTGTGTTTTCGATGGAAATTTAATTAATAATTCAGCATTAATAATGAGAATAATGTCGGAATTTTTCAGTTTTTGTCATTTGCTTTTTAATTCACACCCACATTTTGAATTTTATAATGCACAAAGTTATTTTTGTAGCATATTTGTTGCAAAATATTTAAAATTAAATTTAACGAGGTTTGTTTGGGTTTGTTTGCTATCAATGACTTTATTGCATTCTCTTTAATCTTACCCATGGACTGAAATCTCTCCAGAGCAATTTTACTTTGGAAAATACCAGAAATCACAAGCAGCAATATTTTTACCATAGGGCTGATGACAGACCTGGGTGAGTCTGCCAAAAAACAATCCTAAAAAATGGCAGGATATTTCCCAGATAATCTGGGAATCTTGAGTGTTTTGTTTGCTGAAGAATTTCTAGAATGTGAATGGATTTTTGGTTAGGTGTAACAACCCCTTGTGAGCTTTGTTATGTTGAAAGAGGACACTGGGAGTTTTATTTCATTTGCGGAGTGGTGTACATATCGGGGGGGGGGTGCATTTATACATTATTTTTTTTTAATTTTCAAAAATTATTCAATATTGTCTACAAAAGGAAATTTCTGAAAGGAATCTAAAGTTGTGGGCAGCTATCAACCTTTTCTTCATTACTTTTCCAACTTCCTATATGGCTGGATGTGGTTTCAACAGTTACACAGCTTCTCATTAAGCTAAACAAAAAAAAACTGCCTGCAAATTACAAAATGAAGAGATCTATGATTATTTCTAAGCAGCATGGAACCTAGAGTAAGAGCCTTAGCCAGTAAACAGCAAAGTCAACTAGTGTTATAAAGTTTAAGGTACCTAGTTTTAAGTATTGCTAAAATAACTAATGTGATTTCAGGCATTACTGTAAAGCAGTTGGCAAATGTTTTCCGTGAACTGCAAAATCGTATTACCCTTTGTATTGCTAATGATGGAGGACATGTGGAAACTTAAATAAAATTTCAATAAAACCTTAAAAAATATAGATTTACTTCTTTCTAATCCTTTTTACAAATTATTTGTCGCAAATACAAATAAAGTTATAAATTTTTTAAAGTGCACACAAACTTTATGGACCCCCCCCCCTGTATAATGGCAACTTCACTGGGAATCTGATAGTCAAACAATACTTATGCTCAATTAATAGCATTTCACTGATGACTAAGCCTACAGGAGAATGTGTTCATGACTATGCAGTAGGGTCCCCACCTCAGGTTACATCACATCTATATATGACTTCTTAAGATAGCCAATGTGATGGGATAGCATCAAAGTAAACCTTATAAAATTATTTTTTAGAACTACTACCATATATGTGACGAAAGACATGACTTACCACAGAATTCAAAACGAGCGCAAACATGAAAAAAGAAATATGGCCGCTATTGAAGACACAATTTATGCACGCCGATCTCATCCAAAACGAGACTATATTTGCGCACATGCAAATTTTGGCCGTATTAGAATAGCATAAAAAGCGGGGTGCCAGCAGCACAACAGAACAGGAGTCATTCAGCGGACTGCGTGCAATAGAGCTGGACATACAAATTGACAGACGGACAAAGAGGAAGTCGAAGTAGGCGCGGCTGAGTTGGTGTCTGTTTCACAACTGCCCAGTGTAACGGCTGAGAAAGGGAGTCGCGCAATCCATTTCCTTGAGGCAACTGAAGAAGAAAGAAAGAATAGCTGGCCTGATGGCGAGCACCGCACTGCACTTTTGTCCCCCCCCTCATCACCATTTTTTTTTTCTACAATATATCATTTGATAATGGAAGAAGAATATCCTAGAATGTCAGCTAGCTCAAAAATTTTGTTAAAAATTATTTCTGTTATTTAAAGAGACATAGAATCCATTTTAACGTCAAATTCTATAAAAACATTAAAAATAGTTTTTTAAAGCCACAATTCAAAACATTTCTATAATTAAAAAAAAAAAGTTTTTTTTTTATCCGTTTTATTAAATAATTTCATTTTGAAACCACTTGATCATCATTTTGTCAAAGTGAATTTCAATTAAATCTGATATTCACTGAGTTTTGAATGAATTTGAAATGAAACTAGTCATAATAATAATAATTTGGTAAGGTTCTTTAATTAAAACATGCAAATTCCTTTCTTTGACATGTCAGATATTTTTCTTTTTGTTGCATTTTGCTTTATATTGTATTTTTCTTTCTATCACCTTTCTATTCCGCACACACACACACACACACACACAACCAGTTCCTTGTTTTAGACTTTTTATCATTTGGCATAAAGGCCAGTTTGACTTCCAGTCTCTGACATTGGCAGAACATGTCTGATCTCTTGAAATCTCCACCAAACAATGGCAACAAAAAAAAGAAGTTCTTTCAATCATAGACAATTGATGCCACAAACTGTGATAGATTTGGTTGCAGAACGTCAAATGAAAAGTGATCAGAAAGAGAGAAAAAAATAAAAGAACTTCCATTCTGCCATCATCTAGTACTTGGGACTTTTAATAACAATGTCCTAACTTGATAAGTATTTTGTCTAAAAGACAGCAATCTGCTTGAAAATGTCAGAAACTCTTCTTCTCACTGTCAGAGATTGTATCATTCCACAAAGCTTTTCCAATGCAGCAGTATTTCTAATCCAACAATCTCCCTGCTTTTTACCCCCACCCCCTCAACCTAACAAGGAAACCTGACATTGTTCACATTTAACACAAGTAACAATGCACTTATGGAGGAGAAGGAAAAATTCAGAGTTATGCAGTAATTTGCATACTGATCTTGCAAGCCATTGAAAGCAGGATCAACCTACATTTAAGCCTCTGAAAGTGTAACCTTATTTGAAAGTTGATCCAATCCAACGAGGATATAATTTATGAGCTATTTTCTCACTTCTGGACTGAGAATGCACCGCACTAATCCCTTCTGGGATAAAATCCAAGTAACAGATAAAGAGCTTTGTTAAAGTATTAGGAAACTGATAGAGGAACATCGAGATAAGTGGATCAGTCAGGCGAATATCGATATCTTTGATTAGCAAGTAAAGGAGAACAACTCCAAATTCAAAATTATACAATCACTGTACTAGTTGCTTAAAGGTTTGGCCTAATGAGTTAGTTACCCAGAGAACAAAATAATAACAGACCTCTTGCCACTATTTTTATATAGAGACTGAATTACTCAAAGACATCTATAGAATGTCTAAAACAATGGAGTAAAAAGAAAAGCAACGAAATGATACACTTGCAGGTATTAATTCCTGTTAAGAAATTTAGTTTTTACATAGGCTTTATATTGTTTTTTTTTGTTTTTTGTTTTTTGTTTTTTTGTTAATGTCATGTCCCTTTTGTATGTGATTGATTATGGCTTTCCACAGATATCTTTTCTTTATATCTATAAACTGCCACAGTTTCTTCAGGAAGGTTGGGGAGTACTTTCCCATTGCCTTCTCTACAGTTGGAATTCAGAGTTTTCCATCTCTGGTTACCACCCAAAGCTAGAGAGTCGGGTCTACCCTACTATGTAACATACCTGGTTGTTGGTTGAAGAAACATATGCATGTCTTTCCTAAGGGCATTTATTTGAATGGGAATGCAACAGACTAGCCTAGAACTTGAACTTGATTAGTCAATTCCACTAAGTCAATATCCGTTACACTACCCACACACTAGTTAGACTGAAGAGGAACATTTAATTCTTCTGAATATTCAGAAATAACAAATACTTATAATTTGTTTTGTCATTTTTAAATGAAATATCGAAAATATTATTTTAAATTAATATTAATTTTATTATGATTATATTTTTTATTCGTTATCTATTCTGCCCAATAATTTATTATTACCATTATTATAAGTTATATTAATTTATGATTGCATCCTGCTGACTGTGGTTGGTGCCCCCCCCCTATAAGAAGCCCAGCCCATGTTTCACCTGACTTTAACAAAGAACTTTTACAATTTAACAGCAGCAAATTGACAGAGCATAAAATAAATTTTGGTCACTTGCCAACATGGACATTCTATCAGGAGTGACCAATCAAAGACAATAATTGGTCAGTGAAAACAAGACGTAAGGCTGTTATTAACATTTTATTATAAATGAATAGGGTGAGTGCTATTGTCTAAGGAAACCTGGCTAAAGACTAGATACATTTGATCAGGTCTGAATGGTGTTGGGTCTGTGAGCAATGTGCATTAGAATGATTGCCTGCAAAAATAACAATTAAAGACCAAGGAAATCTAAACTTCAAGCTCTTACTTTTGTTGCTGACAACTATACAAGCAAAAGAAATGAAGAGGATTGACGGATTTTATTATCCCTATATATTGGTGATCTGCAGACAGTGAGAAAGCAGAGTAATAACAATGAATCAAATTCCACGAAAGGGGGAATACCAAAAACAATTGCATACGTCACTTTCTGTAGGAAGGACATTAGGCTCTTTGGGTTAAATCTAATTGACTTGACTTTGTTATAGTTTCAATGCCAATAAAAAATGAAATAAGAAAATCAACAAAATGTTCCAAAATGGTGTAAATAAACATCGAAATATTATGTTGTATTCTGTGTAATCACTGGATCCCAATGCTACTGCAGAGATATTTTTAACAAAAAAACAATTTCTTTTTCTTAATCATTTTTATTAGAGGTGTGGCCGCTTGTATTCTAAGAGGCAGTGGAACGAATGACTTCAAGGTGACACACGTCTTTTATTAGCTTACCATCCCTCTGCGCATGTGGTCTTAGCCTCTCTCTTGAATCTGGGTGTGGGAAATGTATCAACACTTCAAAATTTTCTGTTGAATTCATGCCATTTTGGACTTCTATCCAAAATACAAACAAAGGCAATCCATCACTGTCAGAATACCACACCTACAAGTTATTCTGACCAATCACTGACCACCCTACAATATATACAGTCATAACTGACAAGTTTCTTTTTTTTCTTTTTATGCATATTTAGTCATTTCATTGTTTAGTAGACATGTCGGAAGATGTGTAAAGGTCAGCTTGACTAATTCTACCTGGAATCTTTACACTACAACAAAGTCATTTTTTTTCAATACAAAAGAATTCACAACTGATTTTAGCTTAGATTTGGCACAAGGCCACCCAGTGAGGATCAAACACATTACACAATGGTCATTCTGAATCGGACAAGATTGCTCATGCCAAGTTGACCCACTTAACTAAGCAGTCCTCTTTTCAGCTACACTTCGACTATAATTATAGTTATAGCAACATCATTAGTAATGGTTGTAGCAAACAAATTCATATAATGACATTTATGTGTACACATAGGTATCATCAAGTCACCAATGACAACCACATTTTCCAGCAACATCTATCGACTGTGCAATACTTCATCTGCATTTTACAACATCAACCAGATATTTAAAGAAGACAGTTCTCTCCATTTGTTATCAGAAATGAAATTTAAAATGATGTTCACTGAAAGAATCGGGTTAATGTTTGTGCCATAAAAATCTCAAAATGATCTTGTAAAGACAATTATCTTGTCTTCTCTTAAGATAAATATTAAAATGACTACAAAGCTGTTCAGTTAAAACTGTGTTTTATATATATATATATATATATATCAATTTTTATGAGATCAGTAAAAAGTAATACACTTCCATCACTCACTACATAGACAATTACTGGTTTGCCAAATCACATCTCTACAGCAAGCATTGCAATTATGATTTTTATGTCATGATAATTTAAAAGTAAGTATCAAAGCATTTCACATCCAAAGATCTAAGTTCAATTCCACCCTGTGGTAATACAATCAATTTATGCTTTTATTTGCCACATAAAGTTTATATTTTTTAATTCTTCCAGCTAAATAAATTGCGATGAGCTGATTTTGATAATTTTTTGCAGAGAAAATTTACTTGAAAGCATTTTAAATAAAGTACAACGAATGTGATTGTTCTACACTGACTGAATTTAACTGTCACTTTTCGTCTAATCTATGATATCACAGGTAGGATTTATTAAACAGATGCATTAACATTTTCATACACTAATGATTACAAATTTAACAGGCAAATTCTCAAAAAAAAATTGTAACACTAATTATGGTTGTATTTTAGTGCTAACTGCATTTAAATTGAGTATAAAATGTTTGGAATTTTTATATTATTGCTATTGACTGATTTTTATTTCTCTACTTGGTCAGACACTTCTTGCTTAGGTTTCAACTTTTGCTGACAGTAAAGAAAATGTTTGATGTTTAAACACTTGTGACAAGGTGGACAACAACAAAGTTAAATCTAAAAAGGTAGAGTTTTATGATATAGAGCTGTGAGAAAAATGTGAGAGGAGGCTTGATTGTATTTAATATTTGTAGGAATTGAATATGAATAGGAAACAAATTAGAGAAGGTAATTAGCTTTGAGAATTGAGGGGATCTTACAGAATGCAACCTGAATATTAACTTGAAGGTAATTTAATTAATGTACTCACCTGCCACATTTACCAAGTTGGACAAAAACTTTGACAAATAATAAATTACTTCCTCAGACAAAATAAGAAATTATCACTAAAATCCCTTGAGACTAAGTTGTTTTCACAAAGACCTATCCAAAGTATTTGTGTGGTTTCTTAGGTAAAATAATTTCAGAGAAATGAGCTTTCCAACAGAAATGGACCAAGTGGTTTGTTGACCTAAAAAATATTTTCTGATGGTCTTATAGGAAAAATAATTTTCAAGAAAATCTGTTCGCAAAAGACAAGTGTCTGAGGACCATGTGATTGCAAAATTAATGGTTAAATCTTGTCAGTTCAACATTGGTGACAAGCTGGAGAACTGGGTTATTTTGTAAATAATCACAGCAATCAAAACAACAAAGATAAGGATACTTGACCAAGTCATTCATGAAATATAACAATATTTTATCAAGAATTGATGTAGTAGCAAGTATATTTTATGTAATATTTTCTCACTTAAAAAATTTCTAAAACATTTAGAAATTCTATCATTGTAGAGTAAAAACTAATTTGTTCACAAACAAAAATTTAATTTAAACATAACATTATTTGAAAGCCATCGAAAATATTGAACATACAGATTTTTACAAAAGAAACCTGATTGTTTATAAAATTCCAAATTTAAATTCCCGACTTAATTGACCGAACATAGACTGCACTAAATCTTAAGATGTTTCTCTGAAATACTCTCCGAAATATTTGGTTGTTCCCAGGTGTAGGTATATTTCATAACAAAACAATGAATCATCATGGATAAATGTCAACACAGTTGGCTTGGGATTTTGCTTACTGTCATGAGATTTTAGATGACTCAACAAGTGCTGCTTTGGATAAGGACCTGCCACAGAAATATCACTTATGTTTAAGCTGGACATGTCCTGCTTTCAAAGACTCCATTTCAAGATTGCATGATCAACTCTCTTTTCCAAGAATGCCTTCAAACTATCATTTACTATTTTCTTCAACAAATCAATTTTCTGTCAATATTTCTTAATCTCAGAGAGCAAAACCAAGTGTTTTAAGATTAATAACATCTTTAAAGCTGTGGGTGGGGGTCTCTCTTATATGTTTACATCATGGGAAGTTTCCATAAAATAAACCCTATCATAATAATATATATATGATATTACTATTATATATATATATATATGATATTACTATTATATATATATATATATATATGATATTACTATTATATATATATATATGATATTACTATTATATATATATATATATATATATATATGATATTACTATTATATATATATATATATATATATATATATATATAATTACTATTATATATATATATATATATATATATATATATGATATTACTATTATATATATATATATATATATATATATATATATGATATTACTATTATATATATATATATATATATATGATATTACTATTATATATATATATATATATATATATATATATATATATATATATATAATTACTATTATATATATATATATATAATGATATTACCATTATATATATATGATATTACTATTATATATATATATATGATGTTACTATTATATATATATATATATTACTATTATATATATATGATATTACTATTATATATATATATATGATATCACTATTATATATAAATATATGATATCACTATTATATATAAATATATGATATCACTATTATATATAAATATATGATATCACTATTATATATATATATATATATATATATATATATATATATCACTATTATATATATGATATCACTATTATATATATATATATGATATTACTATTATATATATATATATATATATATATGATATTACTATTATATATATATGATATTACTATTATATATATATATATATATATATATATATATGATATTACTATTATATAGGGTTTGATTGTGCTGGTGTTGCAGTATAAACCACAGGTTGGCTCTGTGGGTATTGAACAAACACTAATATGACTGAGCAAAAGTCTGCAATAGGGATTGGCTAGCTACCCTAGTAGACAGGCATCCTCAAATACTATTTTTATTTTATATATATATGTATGTATCCTCAAATACTATTATTATTTTATATATATATATATATATATATATATGTATGTATCCTCAAATACTATTATTATTTTTTATATATATATATATATATATATATATATATATATATATATATATATATATATATATAAAATAATAATAGTATTTGAGAATACATACATATATATATATATATATATATATATATATATATATATATATGTATCCTCAAATACTATTATTATTTTATATATATATATATATGTATCCTCAAATACTATTATTATTTTATATATATATATATATATATATATATAAAATAATAATAGTATTTGAGGATACCCGTCTACTAGGGCAGCTAGCCAATCCCTATTGCAGACTCTTGCTCAGTCATATTAGTGTTTGTTCAATACACACAGAGCCAACCTGTGGTTTATACTGCAACAGCAGCACACTCAAACCCTCGGTCACGATGACTTGAGACTTTGTGCTTGTGCAGCTATCAATGACCCAAAGTGTTCTGTCTATCCAATTTCACTCACAAAACTTGGGTCAACCCCTGGACTGGTTTTCAGGCACTTTCCAAAGGTGTTGCATGTTGGGATCATCCCCACTGCAGACCAATAACATCAGAAATTCTCCTTCCTGACAAATCGACCATGCTGAGATTTGAACCCAGGTCTCATGGTCAGAAAGTAAACGTTCTAACTAATCGACCACGTGCCCACATATATACACACACGCACACATATATATTAATACAATGATACCAAAATCCACTACTCATAGTTTCATGCAATAAAAATCATCAGCTGGATATAATATATCCACCTGACGATTGTTATAACAAGTAACAGAATTTGATGTATTATTGTATTAATAATATTACGATAGTATATTTAGGCTCTGTCATCTTTGGTATTGAGCCTTCACTTCACTTTATGTTTTTCGCTTTTACTCTTATTATAGTGTGCATGCATATTTTATATATATATATATATATATATATATATATATATATATATATTATATATACATACGCTGAAATAAACAAACACTGAAATATTTGTAAAATCGTACATGTTAAAAAGTGCTCAATTTCGAGTAGGAAAACAAAACTTGCAGAGCAATTTAATATCCTAAAAAGATAAGAATGCTGGCAGCTGTAACCGCAGTAGTATTCCTGGCAGCATGCTTATCTTTCTAAGATATATGCATGCCTACATATTGGTCTTTTTTACATCTTGGGTCTCTGTCACTTTTTGAATGAGTTAAGAAGAACGTTTAATTTTGTACACAGGAATATGTCTTTCTCACGCGTTTGTTTTTTCTCGTGTTTAACATTTCTCATCCAGATTTCAGAGTTGCCCTTTTTCTTCTGATTTGTAAATTGCTTGTGTGAAGAAACGATGGCATTGTAATTTAAAACCAATACCCGTTTTTTCTTGTTATGCTTAAAGAATTTTAAATTCACCATCGTATCTCTACATTCACTGCACTTGCATTCTTCAATCAAGAATAAATGAATTTCCAATTGAAGATTCCCTTTAAATTTAAAGGAAATTCTTTGAACGATTAAACAAAGTGAGAAATATAAACCAACAGGTTTCATTTTGATTGTTTTCAACTTAGACTTAATTCTTTCTTTAACGGTAAGCAAGAATGTTCTTGGAGGGTTTTTTTTCTGTTTTTAATGGTTGAAAAAATAATTTCCTCATTCTTTTGTTAGTGGTAAGAAATGATATCTTTGTTTCTTGTTGCTTCTCACTAAATTCTGGAAAGCTTTCATGCAGATTTGTGATGATAAAAGAAAGGATTTTTGGGCTGAAGGTCATTTGCTAATAAGCACAGTTAAAAGTCGATACAGACTGATTACAAGTTTCAATGGAGTTAATTAATGAAATGGATGAAAAATAGTTTCACCTTATTTTCATTTCCCTGAGAAACGTTTGTTGTATCTTTGTTTTTCATTGATTCTAATTTCTTCCCATTGCCTTTTGCATTTCACTAGGATTTGTTATAAATGCAAAACAAAAACTTTCTGACTCATAATAATAAAAGCATTTCATTTTTATTTGTACCCAAGGCAATTCTTTCATACATAAAAAGATTAAAGTTGTTCAGAAAACTAGTTTTTTTACAGAACAAACACGAGAATACTAATTTTAGGAAGACAGTTATGTTCAGAATTTCCCCATTTTGACATAAAAATATGACTCTAATTAAAAGAGAAAATAATTCACTGAGGCAAAAATGTTTTAAAAAAGTGTTTTAATTACTAATTCATCCACAGTAAATTTGCCTCCAGGTTCATATGTTTTACCATTTTTGGCAGATCTTCTGTGAGATATTTAATAACAAATATGATGGAAACTAAACAAAAAAAATAAAAGAATCTAAATGAAATTGGCTAGATTACAGACCCCAAAACATATTAAGAAAAAAAATGTCTAAATTTCAAATTCCCTGTGTCTCTCGTTTGGGCACATGTGTAGCTGCATCAATGTAAACAAACCTCTTTCTCCAATGGAGTCCTAAAGGCTAAAATGCATCACATGAAATTTTCCCCACTTAATCATGCATCTTTTCTCCAAAACTGCTCAAGATATAAAAATGTATATCATCATCATCATCATCACATATACAGGAAAAAAAAAGACAGTAGTTTCTACCATTTGTAATACTAAAGTAAATCTTTTTTTTTAATCATTTCACTCCAAGCAACATGATAATGCTACTAGGACGAAAGGGGGTTACTGGGGGGAGGGGAATGAGAAGACTTTAGTGATGAGAAACGACAATAAAAGAACAAGGCTCAGGAAGAGAGAAGATGGCAATTGATGTTGCACTTAAATTTTTGAGGACTGTCAACAGCATAACAAGAAACTGCAAGATAATTTCAGAGGTGAAAAGTGTGACAAAATAAAGTATTAGAATAGAACTCATGGTTACATATAGCTATTGCAACAGTAAAACAATGAGACCTAGTTGCCAATCTAGTAGTAATCTTGAATTTACACAGTCAAGGTCCCATGGAGGAGAGCTCATTAGAACAACTACCATGAAAATATTTATAGAAAAAAAACAGAGAAGCCATTTCACAGTAGAGAGAAAAGTGACTGAAGTCAAGATGCCAGGTCAGGATCGATAACATTATAGATGCTTTTTGGGATTTTGTTGAAAATATCGAAATAGATAACCAGAGTGTCAGACCAGATATGGCAGCAATATTCAATGCATGGACAAATGTTAGATTTATAAAGGTACAAGATGAATTCAGATGTGATAAATTTTCTGCATGACACAGTGAATCAACCTTAACAGTAGACCTAGCAATTGTATCAATATAATTGTTCCACTTCCTGTCAGTAGAAAACGTGAGACCAAAGAAGGAACAATGACTTGCTCTGCTGGAGGTTAGCATCAGCCATGCTGATGGAGGGCAATAATTGTTCTTTAAAAGGTGGGGGGGATGTAGTGCTGCTAATATTACAGAAACTTATATGAAATGACAATAGGTTGCATTAGACAATTCTCCAAGCAGTGAAATGTAGAAATTCATTAAGTTCATTTCACCAGTATGAAAAAGCTTCAAAATCAACTTGGAATGCCTGCGATAAAACATTGCCAATTATAAAAAATATTTAACTTTTTTTTTCTCTTAGAAAGTTAAAGACTATAACATCTAATCCTACTTGTGGAAATAAACAAAATATAGTTACAGCCAGTCTAACATTTAACAGCACAGAATTGGCAAATCAAATTCAAATTCTGACTGAGATAGTTTACATTCAAATATGTTAGAATAGTATAGGTTGGAGAAAAATATGGTTATGTCTACAGGTGAACCCTCATGGTCGAAACAGGTATAAGGCATTGATACAATAAGCTCCCAAGGATAGGGATACAAGAATAATCGTTCCAAAGGCTTATACTTTATTTTGGGTCCACATACTTGAAATATTTACCATCTTCTTCTAGACCTCTTTGAAAACTATATTTATGACAACATTTTCATTCCTCCCGAAATAAAATTAACTACATGACACGTTAAAAGACCTGCCAGGGAACAAGCAGAACATTCATTTAGAGCATAGCATTTATAGCACATTTATAAATCTTCCATTCTTGCATACATTCAATATTTTGCCATGTCTGGTTTTGATGCTCCTGATATATAACACAAGATTCTTGACAAAATACGAAAGAAGGGTCTGTAATGTAAATGATCCTGACCTGGCATATAGACAAGAAGGGTCTGTAATGTAAATGATCCTGAGCTGGTATATATAAACAAGAAGGGTCTGTAATGTAAATGATCCTGACCTGGCATATAGACAAGAAGGGTCTGTAATGTAAATGATCCTGACCTGGAATATAGACAAGAAGGGTCTGTAATGTAAATGATCCTGACCTGGCATATAGACAAGAAGGGTCTGTAATGTAAATGATCCTGACCTGGTATATATAAACAAGAAGGGTCTGTAATGTAAATGATCCTGACCTGGCATATAGACAAGAAGGGTCTGTAATGTAAATGATCCTGACCTGGCATATAGACAAGAAGGGTCTGTAATGTAAATGATCCTGACCTGGCATATAGACAAGAAGGGTCTGTAATGTAAATGATCCTGACCTGGCATATAGACAAGAAGGGTCTGTAATGTAAATGATCCTGACCTGACATATAGACAACAAGGGTCTGTAGTGTAAATGATGCTGAGCTGGCATCATAAGAAGGATCTGTAATGTAAATGATCTTGACGTGGCATCATAGACAAGAAGGGTCTGTAATGTAAATGAGCCTGACCTGACATATAGACAACAAGGGTCTGTAATGTAAATGATCCTGAGCTGGTATATATAAACAAGAAGGGTCTATAATGTAAATAATCCTGACCTGGCATCATAAGAAGGGTCTGTAATGTAAATGATCCTGACCTGGCATATAGACAAGAAGGGTCTGTAAGGTAAATGATCCTGACCTGGCATCATAAGAAGGGTCTGTAATGTAAATGACCCTGACCTGGCATATAGACAAGAAGGGTCTGAAATGTAAATGATCCTGACCTGGCATATAGACAAGAAGGGTCTGTAATGTAAATGATCCTGACCTGGCATATAGACAAGAAGGGTCTGTAAGGTAAATGATCCTGACCTGGCATATAAACAAGAAGGGTCTGTAATGTAAATGATCCTGAGCTGGTATATATAAACAAGAAGGGTCTATAATGTAAATGATCCTGACCTGGCATCATAAGAAGTGTCTGTAATGTAAATGATCTTGACCTGGCATATAGACAAGAAGGGTCTGAAATGTAAATGATCCTGACCTGGCATATAGACAAGAAGGGTCTGTAATGTAAATGATCCTGACCTGGCATATAGACAAGAAGGGTCTGTAATGTAAATGATCCTGACCTGGGATCATAAGAAGGGTCTGTAATGTAAATGATCCTGACCTGGCATCATAAGAAGGGTCTGTAATATAAATGATCCTGACCTGGCATATAGACAAGAAGGGTCTGTAATGTAAATGATCCTGATCTGGCATATAGACAAGAAGGGTCTGTAATGTAAATGATCCTGACCTGACATATAGACAAGAAGTGTCTGTAATGTAAATGATCCTGACCTGGCATATAGACAAGAAGGGTCTGTAATGTAAATGATTCTGACCTGGCATATAGAAAAGAAGGGTCTATAATGTAAATGATGCTGACCTGGCATCATAAGAAGGGTCTGTAATGTAAATGATGCTGACCTGGCATATAGACAAGAAGGATCTGTAATGTAAATGATCCTGACCTGGCATATAAACAAGAAGTGTCTGTAATGTAAATGATCCTGACCTGGCATCATAAGAAGGGTCTGTAATATAAATGATCCTGACCTGGCATATAGACAAGAAGGGTCTGAAATGTAAATGATCCTGACCTGGCATCATAACAAAGGGTCTGTAATGTAAATGATCCTGACCTGGCATATAGACAAGAAGGGTCTGTAATGTAAATGATCCTGACCTGGCATCATAAGAACGGTCTGTAATGGAAATGATCCTGACCTGGCATCATAAGAAGGGTCTGTAATGTAAATGATCCTGACCTGGCATATAGACAAGAAGGGTCTGTAAGGTAAATGATGCTGACCTGGCATATAGACAAGAAGGGTCTGTAATGTAAATGATCCTGACCTGGCATATAGACAAGAAGGATCTGTAATGTAAATGATCCTGACCTGTCATATAGACAAGAAGGGTCTGTAATGTAAATGATCCTGACCTGACATATAGACAAGAAGGGTCTGTAATGTAAATGATCCTGACCTGGCATCTTAAGAAGGGTCTGTAATGTAAATGATCCTGACCTGGCATATAGACAAGAAGGGTCTGTAATGTAAATGATCCTGACCTGGCATATAGACAAGAATGATCTGTAATGTAAATGATCCTGAGCTGGCATCATAAGAAGTGTCAGTAATGTAAATGATCCTGACCTGGCATCATAAGAAGGGTTAGTAATGTAAATGATCCTGACCTGGCATCATAAGAAGGGTTAGTAATGTAAATGATCCTGACCTGGCATCATAAGAAGGGTCTGTAATGTAAATGATCCTGACCTGGCATCATAAGAAGGGTCTGTAATGTAAATGATCCTGACCTGGCATATAGACAAGAAGGGTCTGTAATGTAAATGATCCTGACCTGGCATCATAAGAAGGGTCTGTAATGTAAATGATCCTGACATGGCATATAGACAAGAAGGATCTGTAATGTAAATGATCCTGACCTGGCATCATAAGAAGTGTCAGTAATGTAAATGATCCTGACCTGGCATCATAAGAAGGGTCAGTAATGTAAATTATCCTGACCTGGCATCATAAGAAGGGTCTGTAATGTAAATGATCCTGACCTGGCATCATAAGAAGGGTCAGTAATGTAAATTATCCTGACCTGGCATCATAAGAAGGGTCTGTAATGTAAATGACCCTGACCTGGCATATAGACAAGAAGGGTCTGTAATGTAAATGATCCTGATCTGGCATCATAAGAAGGGTCTGTAATGTAAAAGATACTGACCTGGCATCATAAGAAGGGTCTGTAATGTAAATGATCCTGACTTGGCATCATAAAAAGGGACTGTAATGTAAATGATCCTGACCTGGCATATAGACAGGAAGGGTCTGTAATATAAATGATCCTGACCTGGCATATAGACAAGAAGGGTCTGAAATGTAAATGATCCTGACCTGGCATCATAAGAATAGTCTGTAATGTAAATGATCCTGACCTGGCATATAGACAAGAAGGGTCTGTAATGTAAATGATCCTGACCTGGCATATAGACAAGAAGGATCTGTAATGTAAATGATCCTGACCTGTCATATAGACAAGAAGGGTCTGTAATGTAAATGATCCTGACCTGGCATATAGACAAGAAGGGTCTGTAATGTAAATGATCCTGACCTGGCATATAGACAAGAAGGGTCTGTAATGTAAATGATCCTGACATGGCATATAGACAAGAAGGATCTGTAATGTAAATGATCCTGACCTGGCATCATAAGAAGTGTCAGTAATGTAAATGATCATGACCTGGCATCATGAGAAGGGTCAGTAATGTAAATGATCCTGACCTGGCATCATAAGAAGGGTCTGTAATGTAAATGATCCTGACCTGGCATCATAAGAAGCGTCTGTAATGTAAATGATCCTGATCTGGTATATAGACAAGAAGGGTCTGTAATGTAAATGATCCTGACCTGGCATCATAAAAAGGGTCTGTAATGTAAATGATACTGACCTGGCATCATAAGAAGGGTCTGTAATTTAAATGATCCTGACTTGGCATCATAAAAAGGGTCTGTAATGTAAATGATCCTGACCTGGCATATAGACAAGAAGGGTCTGAAATGTAAATGATCCTGACCTGGCATCATAAGAAGGGTCTGTAATGTAAATGATCCTGACCTGGCATATAGACAAGAAGGGTCTGTAATGTAAATGATCCTGACCTGGCATATAGACAAGAAGGGTCTGTAAGGTAAATGATCCTGACCTGACATATAGACAAGAAGGGTCTGTAATGTAAATGATCCTGACCTGGCATATAGACAAGAAGGGTCTGTAATGTAAAGGATCCTGACCTGGCATATAGACAAGAAGGGTCTGTAATGTAAATGATCCTGACCTGGAATATAGACAAGAAGGGTCTGTAATGTAAATGATCCTGAGCTGGCATCATAAGAAGGGTCTGTAATGTAAATGATCCTGACTTTCCATCATAAGAAGGGTCTGTAATGTAAATGATCCTGACCTGCCATCTTAAGAAGGATCTGTAATGTAAATGATCCTGACCTGGCATATAGACAAGAAGGGTCTGTAATGTAAATGATCCTGACCTGGCATATAGACAAGAAGGGTCTGTAATGTAAATGATACTGACCTGGAATCATAAGAAGGGTCTGTAATGTAAATTATCCTGACCTGGCATATAGAGAAGAAGGGTCTGTAATGTAAATGATCCTGACCTGGCATATAGACAAGAAGGGTCTGTAATGTAAATGATCCTGACCTGGCATCATAAGAAGGGTCTGTAATGTAAATGATCCTGACCTGGCATATAGACAAGAAGGGTCTGTAATGTAAATGATCCTGACCTGGCATATAGACAAGAAGGGTCTGTAAGGTAAATGATCCTGACGTGGCATCATAAGAAGGGTCTGTAATGTAAATGATCCTGACCTGGCATATAGACAAGAAGGGTCTGTAAGGTAAATGATCCTGACCTGACATATAGACAAGAAGGGTCTGTAATGTAAATGATCCTGACCTGGCATATAGACAAGAAGGGTCTGTAATGTAAAGGATCCTGACCTGGCATATAGACAAGAAGGGTCTGTAATGTAAATGATCCTGACATGGCATATAGACAAGATGGGTCTGTAATGTAAATGATCCTGAGCTGGCATCATAAGAAGGGTCTGTAATGTAAATGATCCTGACTTTCCATCATAAGAAGGGTCTGTAATGTAAATGATCCTGACCTGCCATCTTAAGAAGGATCTGTAATGTAAATGATCCTGACCTGGCATATAGACAAGAAGGGTCTGTAATGTAAATGATCCTGACCTGGCATATAGACAAGAAGGGTCTGTAATGTAAATGATCCTGACCTGGCATATAGACAAGAAGGGTCTGTAAGGTAAATGATCCTGACCTAGCATATAGACAAGAAGGGTCTGTAATGTAAATGATCCTGAGCTGGTATATATAAACAAGAAGGGTCTGTAATGTAAATGATCCTGACCTGGCATCATAAGAAGGATCTGTAATGTAAATGATCTTGACCTGGCATATAGACAAGAAGGGTCTGTAATGTAAATGATCCTGACCTGGCATATAGAAAAGAAGGGTCTGTAAGGTAAATGATCCTGACCTGGCATATAAACAAGAAGGGTCTGTAATGTAAATGATCCTGAGCTGGTATATATAAACAAGAAGGGTCTATAATGTAAATGATCCTGACCTGGCATCATAAGAAGGGTCTGTAATGTAAATGATCCTGAGCTGGCATATAAACAAGAAGGATCTGTAATGTAAATGATCCTGACCTGCCATCTTAAGAAGGGTCTGTAATGTAAATGATCCTAACCTGGCATATAGACAAGAAGGGTCTGTAATGTAAATGATGCTGACCTGGCATATAAACAAGAATGGTCTGTAACGTAAATGATCCTGACCTGGCATCATAAGAAGGGTCTGTAATGTAAATGATCCTGACCTGGCAACATAAGAAGGGTCTGTAATGTAAATGATCCTGACCTAGCATCATAAGAAGGATCTGTAATGTAAATGATCCTGACCTGGCATATAGACAGGAAGGGTCAGTAATGTAAATGATCCTGACCTGGCATATAGACAGGAAGGGTCTGAAATGTAAATGATTCTGACCTGGCATCATAAGAAGGGTCTGTAATGTAAATGATCCTGACCTGGCATATAGAAAAGAAGGGTCTGGAATATAAATGATCCTGACCTGGCATCATAAGAAGGGTCTGTAATGTAAATGATCCTGACCTGGCATCATAAGAAGGGTCTGTAATGTAAATGATGCTGACCTGGCATCATAAGAAGGGTCTGTAATGTAAATGATCCTGACCTGGCATCATAAGAAGGGTCTGTAATGTAAATGATCCTGACCTGGCATATAGACAAGAAGGGTCTGTAATGTAAATGATCCTGATCTGGCATCATAAGAAGGGTCTGTAATGTAAATGATCCTGATCTGGCATCATAAGAAGGGTCTGTAATGTAAAAGATACTGACCTGGCATCATAAGAAGGGTCTGTAATGTAAATGATCCTGACTTGGCATCATAAAAAGGGTCTGTAATGTAAATGATCCTGACCTGGCATATAGACAAGAAGGATCTGTAATGTAAATGATCCTGACCTGTCATATAGACAAGAAGGGTCTGTAATGTAAATGATCCTGACCTGGCATATAGACAAGAAGGGTCTGTAATGTAAATGATCCTGACCTGGCATATAGACAAGAAGGGTCTGTAATGTAAATGATCCTGACATGGCATATAGACAAGAAGGATCTGTAATGTAAATGATCCTGACCTGGCATCATAAGAAGTGTCAGTAATGTAAATGATCATGACCTGGCATCATGAGAAGGGTCAGTAATGTAAATGATCCTGACCTGGCATCATAAGAAGGGTCTGTAATGTAAATGATCCTGACCTGGCATCATAAGAAGCGTCTGTAATGTAAATGATCCTGATCTGGTATATAGACAAGAAGGGTCTGTAATGTAAATGATCCTGACCTGGCATCATAAAAAGGGTCTGTAATGTAAATGATACTGACCTGGCATCATAAGAAGGGTCTGTAATTTAAATGATCCTGACTTGGCATCATAAAAAGGGTCTGTAATGTAAATGATCCTGACCTGGCATATAGACAAGAAGGGTCTGAAATGTAAATGATCCTGACCTGGCATCATAAGAAGGGTCTGTAATGTAAATGATCCTGACCTGGCATATAGACAAGAAGGGTCTGTAATGTAAATGATCCTGACCTGGCATATAGACAAGAAGGGTCTGTAAGGTAAATGATCCTGACCTGACATATAGACAAGAAGGGTCTGTAATGTAAATGATCCTGACCTGGCATATAGACAAGAAGGGTCTGTAATGTAAAGGATCCTGACCTGGCATATAGACAAGAAGGGTCTGTAATGTAAATGATCCTGACCTGGAATATAGACAAGAAGGGTCTGTAATGTAAATGATCCTGAGCTGGCATCATAAGAAGGGTCTGTAATGTAAATGATCCTGACTTTCCATCATAAGAAGGGTCTGTAATGTAAATGATCCTGACCTGCCATCTTAAGAAGGATCTGTAATGTAAATGATCCTGACCTGGCATATAGACAAGAAGGGTCTGTAATGTAAATGATCCTGACCTGGCATATAGACAAGAAGGGTCTGTAATGTAAATGATACTGACCTGGAATCATAAGAAGGGTCTGTAATGTAAATTATCCTGACCTGGCATATAGAGAAGAAGGGTCTGTAATGTAAATGATCCTGACCTGGCATATAGACAAGAAGGGTCTGTAATGTAAATGATCCTGACCTGGCATCATAAGAAGGGTCTGTAATGTAAATGATCCTGACCTGTCATATAGACAAGAAGGGTCTGTAATGTAAATGATCCTGACCTGGCATATAGACAAGAAGGGTCTGTAAGGTAAATGATCCTGACGTGGCATCATAAGAAGGGTCTGTAATGTAAATGATCCTGACCTGGCATATAGACAAGAAGGGTCTGTAAGGTAAATGATCCTGACCTGACATATAGACAAGAAGGGTCTGTAATGTAAATGATCCTGACCTGGCATATAGACAAGAAGGGTCTGTAATGTAAAGGATCCTGACCTGGCATATAGACAAGAAGGGTCTGTAATGTAAATGATCCTGACATGGCATATAGACAAGATGGGTCTGTAATGTAAATGATCCTGAGCTGGCATCATAAGAAGGGTCTGTAATGTAAATGATCCTGACTTTCCATCATAAGAAGGGTCTGTAATGTAAATGATCCTGACCTGCCATCTTAAGAAGGATCTGTAATGTAAATGATCCTGACCTGGCATATAGACAAGAAGGGTCTGTAATGTAAATGATCCTGACCTGGCATATAGACAAGAAGGGTCTGTAATGTAAATGATCCTGACCTGGCATATAGACAAGAAGGGTCTGTAAGGTAAATGATCCTGACCTAGCATATAGACAAGAAGGGTCTGTAATGTAAATGATCCTGAGCTGGTATATATAAACAAGAAGGGTCTGTAATGTAAATGATCCTGACCTGGCATCATAAGAAGGATCTGTAATGTAAATGATCTTGACCTGGCATATAGACAAGAAGGGTCTGTAATGTAAATGATCCTGACCTGGCATATAGAAAAGAAGGGTCTGTAAGGTAAATGATCCTGACCTGGCATATAAACAAGAAGGGTCTGTAATGTAAATGATCCTGAGCTGGTATATATAAACAAGAAGGGTCTATAATGTAAATGATCCTGACCTGGCATCATAAGAAGGGTCTGTAATGTAAATGATCCTGAGCTGGCATATAAACAAGAAGGATCTGTAATGTAAATGATCCTGACCTGCCATCTTAAGAAGGGTCTGTAATGTAAATGATCCTAACCTGGCATATAGACAAGAAGGGTCTGTAATGTAAATGATGCTGACCTGGCATATAAACAAGAATGGTCTGTAACGTAAATGATCCTGACCTGGCATCATAAGAAGGGTCTGTAATGTAAATGATCCTGACCTGGCAACATAAGAAGGGTCTGTAATGTAAATGATCCTGACCTAGCATCATAAGAAGGATCTGTAATGTAAATGATCCTGACCTGGCATATAGACAGGAAGGGTCAGTAATGTAAATGATCCTGACCTGGCATATAGACAGGAAGGGTCTGAAATGTAAATGATTCTGACCTGGCATCATAAGAAGGGTCTGTAATGTAAATGATCCTGACCTGGCATATAGAAAAGAAGGGTCTGTAATATAAATGATCCTGACCTGGCATCATAAGAAGGGTCTGTAATGTAAATGATCCTGACCTGGCATCATAAGAAGGGTCTGTAATGTAAATGATGCTGACCTGGCATCATAAGAAGGGTCTGTAATGTAAATGATCCTGACCTGGCATCATAAGAAGGGTCTGTAATGTAAATGATCCTGACCTGGCATATAGACAAGAAGGGTCTGTAATGTAAATGATCCTGATCTGGCATCATAAGAAGGGTCTGTAATGTAAAAGATACTGACCTGGCATCATAAGAAGGGTCTGTAATGTAAATGATCCTGACTTGGCATCATAAAAAGGGTCTGTAATGTAAATGATCCTGACCTGGCATATAGACAGGAAGGGTCTGTAATATAAATGATCCTGACCTGGCATATAGACAAGAAGGGTCTGAAATGTAAATGATCCTGACCTGGCATCATAAGAAGGGTCTGTAATGTAAATGATCCTGACCTGGCATATAGACAAGAAGGGTCTGTAATGTAAATGATCCTGACCTGGCATATAGACAAGAAGGGTCTGTAATGTAAATGATCCTGACCTGTCATATAGACAAGAAGGGTCTGTAAGGTAAATGATCCTGACCTGACATATAGACAAGAAGGGTCTGTAATGTAAATGATCCTGACCTGGCATATAGACAAGAAGGGTCTGTAATGTAAATGATCCTGACCTGGCATATAGACAAGAAGGGTCTGTAATATAAATGATCCTGACATGGCATATAGACAAGAAGGATCTGTAATGTAAATGATCCTGACCTGGCATCATAAGAAGTGTCAGTAATGTAAATGATCCTGACCTGGCATCATGAGAAGGGTCAGTAATGTAAATGATCCTGACCTGGCATCATAAGAAGGGTCTGTAATGTAAATGATCCTGACCTGGCATCATAAGAAGCGTCTGTAATGTAAATGATCCTGATCTGGCATATAGACAAGAAGGGTCTGTAATGTTAATGATCCTGACCTGGCATCATAAGAAGGGTCTGTAATGTAAATGATACTGACCTGGCATCATAAGAAGGGTCTGTAATGTAAATGATCCTGACTTGGCATCATAAAAAGGGTCTGTAATGTAAATGATCCTGACCTGGCATATAGACAGGAAGGGTCTGTAATATAAATGATCCTGACCTGGCATATAGACAAGAAGGGTCTGAAATGTAAATGATCCTGACCTGGCATCATAAGAAGGGTCTGTAATGTAAATGATCCTGACCTGGCATATAGACAAGAAGGGTCTGTAATGTAAATGATCCTGACCTGGCATATAGACAAGAACGGTCTGTAAGGTAAATGATCCTGACCTGACATATAGACAAGAAGGGTCTGTAATGTAAATGATCCTGACCTGGCATCATAAGAAGGGTCTGTAATGTAAAGGATCCTGACCTGGCATATAGACAAGAAGGGTCTGTAATGTAAATGATCCTGACATGGCATATAGACAAGAAGGGTCTGTAATGTAAATGATCCTGAGCTGGCATCATAAGAAGGGTCTGTAATGTAAATGATCCTGACTTTCCATCATAAGAAGGGTCTGTAATGTAAATGATCCTGACATGCCATCTTAAGAAGGATCTGTAATGTAAATGATCCTGACCTGGCATATAGACAAGAAGGGTCTGTAATGTAAATGATCCTGACCTGGCATATAGACAAGAAGGGTCTGTAATGTAAATGATACTGACCTGGAATCATAAGAAGGGTCTGTAATGTAAATTATCCTGACCTGGCATATAGAGAAGAAGGGTCTGTAATGTAAATGATCCTGACCTGGCATCATAAGAAGGGTCTGTAATGTAAATGATCCTGACCTGGCATATAGACAAGAAGGGTCTGTAATGTAAATGATCCTGACCTGGCATATAGACAAGAAGGGTCTGTAATGTAAATGATACTGACCTGGAATCATAAGAAGGGTCTGTAATGTAAATTATCCTGACCTGGCATATAGACAAGAAGGGTCTGTAATGTAAATGATCCTGACCTGGCATCATAAGAAGGGTCTGTAATGTAAATGATCCTGACCTGGCATATAGACAAGAAGGGTCTGTAATGTAAATGATCCTGACCTGGCATATAGACAAGAAGGGTCTGTAAGGTAAATGATCCTGACGTGGCATCATAAGAAGGGTCTGTAATGTAAATGATCCTGACCTGGCATATAGACAAGAAGGGTCTGTAAGGTAAATGATCCCGACCTGGCATATAGACAAGAAGGGTCTGTAATGTAAATGATCCTGACCTGGCATATAGACAAGAAGGGTCTGTAAGGTAAATGATCCTGACCTGGCATATAGACAAGAAGGGTCTGTAATGTAAATGATCCTGACCTGGCATATAGACAAGAAGTGTCTGTAAGGTAAATGATCCTGACCTAGCATATAGACAAGAAGGGTCTGTAATGTAAATGATCCTGAGCTGGTATATATAAACAAGAAGGGTCTGTAATGTAAATGATCCTGACCTGGCATCATAAGAAGGATCTGTAATGTAAATGATCTTGACCTGGCATATAGACAAGAAGGGTCTGTAATGTAAATGATCCTGACCTGGCATATAGAAAAGAAGGGTCTGTAAGGTAAATGATCCTGACCTGGCATATAAACAAGAAGGGTCTGTAATGTAAATGATCCTGAGCTGGTATATAAACAAGAAGGATCTGTAATGTAAATGATCCTGACCTGCCATCTTAAGAAGGGTCTGTAATGTAAATGATCCTGACCTGGCATATAGACAAGAAGGGTCTGTAATGTAAATGATGCTGACCTGGCATATAGACAAGAATGGTCTGTAACGTAAATGATCCTGAGCTGGCATCATAAGAAGTGTCAGTAATGTAAATGATCCTGACCTGGCATCATAAGAAGGGTCTGTAATGTAAATGATCCTGACCTGGCATCATAAGAAGGGTCTGTAATGTAAATGATCCTGACCTAGCATCATAAGAAGGATCTGTAATGTAAATGATCCTGACCTGGCATATAGACAGGAAGGGTCTGTAATGTAAATGATCCTTACCTGGCATATAGAGAAGAAGGGTCTGTAATATAAATGATTCTGACCTGGCATATAGAAAAGAAGGGTCTGTAATGTAAATGATCCTGACCTGGCATCATAAGAAGGGTCTGTAATGTAAATGATCCTGACCTGGCATCATAAGAAGGGTCTGTAATGTAAATGATGCTGACCTGTCATATAGATAAGAAGGGTCTGTAATGTAAATGATCCTGACCTGGCATCATAAGAAGGGTCTGTAATGGAAATGATCCTGACCTGGCATATAGAAAAGAAGGGTCTGTAATGTAAATGATCCTGACCTGGCATATAGACAAGAAGGGTCTGTAATGTAAATGATCCTGACCTGGCATCATAAGAAGGGTCTGTAATGTAAATGATGCTGACCTAGCATATAGACAAGAAGGGTCTGTAATGTAAATGATCCTGAGCTGGCATCATAAGAAGGGTCTGTAATGTAAATGATCCTGACCTGATATATAGACAGGAAAAGATCATCAGCCTACATGAACCAATCCAAAACTTGCAAACTAAGCTTGTAGGAAAAAATAGCTATCATTAACTTCCCAGACCAAAATAAATTATTAAATAAATGATCCGAGCTCATCTCAAAATGCAGACATGAAAACAAATTTTTACTGCATTACTTAAAAATTGAAAACTGAAAAAATAAAATGAATAAACAAAATGATAATAAAATAAGTAAAATAAATTAACCCAAACAAATTACCAAATCACACCCATTAAAATAGACGAAATAGAATAATTAAATAAAAAATAAAAAACAAAATCAATGAACCCAAATAAATAAAGTAAATAATAAACAAATTAACAAACCATCATGACCAAAATATTAGTTAAACTATAAAAATCAAACCAAAAATCAGATAAAAAACATAGCTTTAACTGTTATATAATGATAAAATAATACTACATTACTTAAAAATCAAAAACCGAAAAGAGTAAATAAAAATATACAGTATAATAAATAAGTAAAATAAATTAATCTAAATTCATCCAAATAAATAAATAAACTAACAAACTTTTCTCGATAAATTAACCATTAGAAAAAACAAATAAAGATAATCAATCCAAATAAATACATGAAGTAATAAACAAATTAAAAACTGTTCCCGCCAAAATAATAGTTAGAATTAACTACAACAATCAACCCCAAAATTGAACAAATAGCTTTAATTATCTTCCCAAACCAAAACAAAACTATTAAATGAACGATATAAACAAATTTTTACTACGTTAATAAAACACTGATTAAAATTTTTAAAAAAATATATAAGAAATAAAAAATAAAAATGAATAAAGACAAGCAAAATAATTTAACCCAAATAAATAAATAACAGATTTCCAGTGAAATAACCACCAAAATAGACTACCCACAATGCACCACTGACCCATATATATAAATAGCTGAGAAAAAATAAACAGCACTTGTGGCCTGACGATTGGGTCTAGCATGAACAGACTGTCTCCTCTAAGTGTTGACTTCAATGTTCACTTATATATATATATATATATATATATATAACTAAAGTATGGCTTACTAAATATGACAAAACCAGATATAACCTACACTGGCTAACGTTTATATAAAACACTATCATATGAAAACCAATACTGATTTGTACATTAATTTCAAGGTTTTGCTACAATCATTTGGATCCCATTTAGAAAATGACTTGTTCCAAAAGATTTTTTGCCTCAACATTTTAATCATATCGGCAATGCAAAAACACATTTTTTTCGAAAACAGTAAAAAAAAAATCTCTCCATCTTCAGAGAGTTGTTTTGCCTCAAATGTTTTGACAACGTTCAAGAAATAATGAAAGCAAAATGCAGATGCAATTTAAAGTTGAACATTTTCAAACTGAAGGACCAAAAGTTAAATTTATTTATTGTCAACCACTGGAAGAAAATAGTAAAATGTATATTTGAGTCAATCTGAACTCACATGTCTAGTCTAATGCAAAGGTGCAATGTGAAACGTTTTTATAAAACTTAAAAGAAATTCTATTGAATGATTTTTTTTCTATTACGATTGTTTGGAAAAAAAAATTGCTAAAATAAAAAATGTTCAAGGTTTTGATTAATGTTTCAAATAAAGTTTTTGAACTACACATTTGTTATATGTTCAACTTGACAAAATAAAAATGTCAAAAAAATTCTAGTAGATATTGTACAAGACAATCTCAAACATTAGGAAAGGATCAAAATGCATTTTCTTAAATATATATTCTGTAATATAAAACTCAATGCGACTATATATATTTATTGGTCACACAGCCTGATCTCCCCTACTTACTAATATATTTCCATGTTATGGTAACTGTTAAAGTAAAAACAGCCAACATGTTTATGAAATTACCAGCAGAAGGATAATGCCTAATTGAAATATTAAAAGCACTATGCACAATTTCACAAAAATAAATTTGGGAATATCACAGAATTAAATGATTACCAGGCTGATTACAAAAAGAACCCCCACAAACACAGAAAAGATCTGTGTCTCAGTAAAAAAGCCATTTATAAAGAGAGAATTCATTTTTACATTCTTTTGTACAGATGACATTTAAAAATTATTATATTTAATATCACATTTATTATTATGATATAAATGTAAGTTATAAATCGTGTAAACAATTTCTTTCATGGCCCAGATTAGTTGGTAAAAAATTTGATGTTTGAGTCGAGTGAGAAAGATGGCTGAACATGATTGGTTAAGTAAAAGATTAATGTTTTTTCTTCAAAGAAGAGAGAAAAGTTGTTTATTCCCAGTGGCTGTAGTTCTTAATTGTTTTTTTGTGAACCCTACTTTTCAACTTGAACACTACCTTAACATGTTTGTTATTTGTACCAGCGCACAAGCGCTTTACTCCACATTGTCTTCATATTCAGACGGGCAATATTGATTGCTACCATCATTGTTATGCCGTCTTTGATGATGTATTTTTGAATTGCTCTATTCACTTTTAAGAATTGGTGTCTTTGCTAGATTTGACATTAACATAGAGACATTAGCAGATTTGCGTTTTATCCTGTCCAATCACAGCACTTGGCTCAAGACTGTCATTCTTTTTGCAAAATAGTTTATTACCTTTGGAAAGTCTTCATTATAAGGATGTTCAATTTCTATTTCCAAGGATATAACTTTTACTTACCGCTCAATGACAAATAAACTACCAAATCTTTCTACTGCTGAGGAAGAACAGTCAGTTTGCTCTGTAGAAACACGTCATTTTTTTTCTATTACTTATATTTTATTTACATGCAGACTATTATCTTCATCATTGTTGTTGTTATTCTCATGACATTTCAGCTATTGTGCCTGCTGTCCATCATCAAACAGAAGAAAAATTATTTTTCCAAAGTTCATATGAGGATTTGTTTAAATAACAAGTTATTGCGCATGTTATGGCTGAAGTACACTCTCTACAAGAAGTAAAACGTGTGGACACTTTTATGAAATTACAAGCACACGAGGATAAAGCCTAGTTCAAGTATTAAAGGCACAAAGTGTTTTTTTAGAATCTCTGTAGAAAAGGATTATCAGGAATATTATAAAAAACAAATATAAAGACAGAAAAATCTAACTCATTTATTAAATTTCATTCAAAGAGGTTTTCACAAAGAAGGGAGATTTTATATTTCAGTTCCATTATAGAGATAATATTTAACAGCCATCAGTGGCATTACTTGATGCCATTAAGTGTCATATTGCCATAGCAACAGAATGTTGTGATAAGTAGGGGTGACCAGTCTGCTAATACACTCCTCTTTATTTATTTTGCATCATGCTATCTTCTTTTGGATATTTTTACTTTTAATGATTTAAAAAACAGCATTCTTTAACACAGGATGATAAACAAGAAAACTGGACTGACAAGCAAAAGAAGTATTTGAAGAAGCTGGCGTAAATAGAAAAAACAAAACAAATGTTGAATATTAAGAATGTTTTGGCTAAAGACAGGAAAGCAATCAATTTATCAACTTTAAGTAAACATCCCAAAGAGAAACATTTTTACTGATGAATGTCAAGATAAAACATTGCCTGGACCTGGCGGCTGGGCGAGTGGTTTACTCATTCATGAAAATAGCCAATCAACACAATTTAGAAGTCAACAGGAAGTAGGTGGAATAATGTTTGGGGCTAGTACTGTTGACAGGGAGGTCTTTTTAAAGTTGATGGTATCTTGATGTTTTATATTTCAAGTCCGTTCAAAAAATGCCAAACTAAGTGATGTAGAATATAAACTCACTAGTATAACATTTTGGTATAAATTTCTCTTCTCAATACAATCTGCACCCCATGACTAACAATTATTTGTATAATGTTATTTGAGGATTAACTTCATTCAAGACTAAAAAAAAAAAAGAAAAAAAAGAAGAAGAAATGCATAGTGATGGTGGACTCTCGCATTATATTCGACGTATGAGGGTCAAGCATCTTGGTTCCTAGGAACCAGCAGCCCAGACACCAGCACGTGATTCGAGTGGTGAAGGCTTTGGGCAGAACCAACCCCACTTTTTGAAGAGCCGAATACAGAGACCTGGTGCACTGTGTGACACAAGGTCCCCAAAAGACCCTCCACAAATTCTGGATTCAGAGGTGTCCTTCTCCTAGACCAAGGTATATAGAAACCAGTTTGTCATGATATTTACCCATAGCTGGAGGGAGAAAAAGAGGATTAATACCTTTACCAAGGGTATTAGTGCATAAGTGAATCTAATGGATTTGCCTGGAATTCAAACTTGGCTCTCCGATTCCTCAATCTGAGCTGGTATCCACTATATATATATATATATATGGTGTTTTTTATATTTTCAACCAGAACTGCATGATTAGAAATGACAAAATAATTCAGTAACTCAAACATTAAGTTGAAAAAAAGCTAGGAGATAGTTACCAAGTTGTCATTTTTCATTAGATTAACTCAAGTTAATGAACTAGCCATATGTTTGTCTATCAGCCAATGTACACAATTTGGTTTTGTCTGCATTCTGTAGTTCAGCTAGTATTAAGCCATTTGTCATTTCATAGTCACACATTCTACACTGAAAATGAGGTAGAGAAAAAGAAAGCAAAAAAGTCATAGACCAGTAATTAAAGTACAACTATATGCATCAACCTTTAGTCATTTTATGGCAGCATTCAAGGTCAAATCCCAGTCACGGCAACTAGATTATGGCGGCGTGGCCGAGACCAAGGCCTGCTGTCTTTGGTCATGATTGATCCTGGTATCGGAGAACAAGCCGTCAGCCCACACTCATCACTTGTTGATGGCATTTGACACAGCAGCTGGTCTTTAAGTTGATCTCTTCAACTATGACCTCTCTTAACCACATTGTGATTTTTGATCTTAACAGAGAGTCAAGCCAAATTATCACTGGGGTATCTCAACCAAGCTAAACCAAAGAGTTGATTATGCGAACACAAAATTAAAAATAAAATGGATGACATCTGAATAAGTCACTATATGATGTTTATATCAAAATAAACAAAAATATTTACAGTTCTTTTCTTTTTCTTCTTTTCCCAACCCGTTCTAATATTTGGCGATGGAATGAAAATTTCGGGTAACTTCTTTAAGGGTGGGCAGACTTGACAACTGGATTTATCTTCAAGTACTGCTGTTTGTACTTTCTAGAACGGCACAAGGTTTATCGTCAGAGTCTTTCTTCAGCGGATAATTATTATTATTATCATTAGGTTGGCAAAACAGCATTATGGCAGAAATCTCTTAACTCCCAGTCGCAAATTCACTCCAACTGCAACTCAACTCCACGGCAACTCCAACTTTAGCCCCCGTGGGCACTTGTATTTATGGGTGTCCCTTCCAACTGGTGTGGTGTGGGTGAATAGGTGGGTTTTATGCAAATCTCCTAAAATTCAACCAGTCTCCTCCTTTCGTTTTCTGTTCCACACTTCCAATTTTGGAAGATTTCCTCCTCTTTCAGGAGAAGCCATTATATAACATCAGCCTTCCTGACGTTATCTTCTGCCTTTACAATTGCTCATTCTGTTTTCACAATTATAATTTTTTTTCAGGGAAATTTTGGCTGATAATTTTCCCAGTATGTGGACATTGACACCTTTCAACAGATGACTTTAACCTCTAGCCCCTAAACCTGCACCTGCTCACTGTCTCTTGCTAGGCAGCAATCGCATTGTGTAACTTTTCAACCTGTTCTCAATATCCTGGGAAAATGAATCCGTTTCTGACAAAAAATAAAATCATTTTCTTAACCCTTTTCATTCTTACGCCATGTTAAATATTGTTACAATATCATCGAAATGTAGCACAAAGTATTTTTAATGTGGAAGTTCCACTTGTATATGTGACCAAAGTTCAAATATGGTTCATTTTCTCAGCGCTTGATTACAGCAAAAGGAGAAAGAAAACAGCAGTGAAAGAATCATAAATAAATATTTTAGTCTATCATCCATTTGTTAATTTGTCCTTCGTGCAGTTAAAAGCCACTGTGTGTTTGTAAATTTGGCCCTAATATATAATCGATACAAAGGATCTACTTACTTTTTATACCTATCCGGAAATGTTGTTGTTTCCATTCATTCAAATTTATTGCACCGAACTTGCATTTATCAGTCATTAAAAGTACCCCCCAGCCCAATGAGGCCCATAGCAAAATATGATAGAATGACGGCCATTATTCTAGAGGGGCAAAATATTGATTACAGATTTACCAGCAAAGAAATAAGCAAATAATTTTAATTGCAGGAATCTGGTGAAATTCCCTGAGGGAAACATGAAACATAAATAAACTAATATGATAATAAAAAAAAAATTGGGAATAATGTTTTTCATAAGTAAAACTCAGCATTTTGTCAGAAATAGTCAAACTTAAAATATTAGGCAAAATCTATATATGAGGGGATGCTGAAAAGTTTTTGGCTCAACCCACTTCTCAAAATCTTTTTTTTTTTTGTATTCCTTCTTAGTTTCAGCACCTCATCTTAACATTAACATTAATTAGCTCACACAGTTTATATATTCACACATTTCTTCACATATACAGGTTGTCATCTAAATTATGCAAAAATGAAAACAACACTGACATCCCATTTTAACAGATATATTTACCAAAATTACAAACAAATATCTTGAAATACTAAAGAGAAAATTTATTCAATAAAATCACTATTGGCTTCAACCATGGCCTCCAGATGACTTTGGAATATCTTGAAACTCTTCTGGGCGGTCTCCTTGTTTAAGCTGGTGAATGTTGCCATAATCCTTGCCTTCAGTTCATCTTTGGTCTTACAAGGAGTTTTGTTGGTCTATCACTCAACTGTGCCCCACACATGATAATCAAGGGGGTTTAAGTCTGGGGAGTTAGATGGTCAGATGTAAAGGGTGATGTGGTTGCAGAAATTGTTTGACAGCAATGACTGGGTTCTCTGCTTGTGTGGCAAGGAGCAGAGTCCTGTTGCCAGATATAGGATTCTTCCAGCAGCCTCCCTCTTGACCCAGGGCAACACTACCTCCTCAAGGCACTTGATGTAGGCCTCTGAGTTGTGTCTGGGGCCCTGTAGGAAGATGAATGGAGGCATAACATCACCATCTCTCGTAATCACCATTAGACTCATGTAACTCTTTCTGAATCTTCTGCACTGTCGTCGGATTGACACCCAAACACCCTGAAATGTTCATATTGGAGCTACAAGCATGAATGCCAAGCAGTACAGCATGCCATTTCCAAATGTATGGCGGAGTGAATTGCTTCACGGTGCTCTTTTTCTCACAGATGATATCTAACTGACCCTACTATACTGTTCAGTCGACAAAATCAAAAACATACAACGCGCATGTGCGAAAAAGAGCCATTTACCCATCACATCCGGTATATGAAGTTCGTTTATTTTGATACAGGACTAAATAGAACACCCTTGAGAATTGAATCCACAACGCAAAGGAATTGTCTGCGAGACAAATTAAGTAAACTCCATGTTACAGTGAATTGCATCATACTTGTCTTTATATAAACTTGGTTGTGTATGTTGTTCAGTTTAATTAATTAACCCATGGAACATTTTTGCATTATTACTTGATTATTGTCCCCCAACAAAAATAAGGCAATGAAGGGGGCAACATTGTGATATTTTTTTTCCTCTGCCTTCACTGTAATGTCCTGATGTCCTTAACTTAATTGAGCAAAAAGCAAAAAAAAATGAGCAATGAAAGATTGTCTTAGATTTATTTTGAGGTGAAGAAAGTCAACTAGAAGATCAGAATTCTACTGTTAGGGTCAACCATATAATAAAAAAATATATGATTAAAAACTAAGTCATAACATCTACTTTAAACAAACACTAATACAAAATCTATAAGTATTTCAGCAATGAGGCTGACCACTTGCTTTCTTCTTTATACTGTATAACTTAGTCTGAAACAAAGTTAAAAAGCAGGAAATTGAAAGCTTGTGTTCCACCAATCTCTCAAGTGGAGAATGACTGTCTACCTTGAAGATAAGCATTCAAAACATTGCTTTTTTTATCTGGACACCAACCACTGGCACAGTTTAGTTTTCTTTTCACTTGTCACAGTAGGAAGTTAATTGCAAAATGTTATTGTGGTTCCATCAGCCAATATATCTTCAACTGCGGTAGTTATGTGTTTTCATCAAAAGATGAACGGATCTTTTAAAGTTGGAAGATTTCAGAGAAATTTATAAAGATTAAAGCAGATCATGATAAATCTCTGAAAAGGGGGGGTGGCTGCTTCAATGTCCATTCTTGAATTATGAAGAACAGATTTGTTTATTTACTAATTACAATAAATTTGTTTATCTATTAATTACAATAAAGAATGTTACTTAATGAACTCCTGTTGCATTTTATGCAGAGGCTCAACAAAATGCTTTAATACTTTACAATGACTCAAAATGCTTTGAAACTATTTAGCAATTGATTACAATGATCTTTATTAAAGATCAAAGCAAAAGATAATCCTCAAATCTAGGATTAGGCTTTTGGCAACATGTTACAGCAATGACACACATTCATCATGATTACAATATAGGTTCTTGGCTCTGTGACATAAAAATGTCAGACACTTTATTTATCTGTCTATATCTGAGAGGAGGTATTATCATTACTTGCATTATTTACATTATTCGGGCTGTTATCCTTCTCTTCATTGCCATATTCACGTTTCAGCTGCTGTACGTTCCGGCCTTCTTCAAGTGATTGGAATTTTGAACTGAACGCTTTATTTCATCCACCAGTGTAGTCTGTTCTAGTTCCACGTGCCATGCCTCTTCCAGATGTTTCACTTATTTCCCTTTAACACAACTCTACAGGTTTTTGGTTTACCACTGTTGTAGCCTAGTATTGAACTCACAACTCTTTGGATCTCGTCACTGGATCTAACCAACATCTTTATCCACTGGGCTATGTGTCCTTGTTTATATTTAATAGTGCCAACTATGTAGTGTTTTCATATTTTGCAGACATAAGTCCAATGTCTGCATAAAGTCATTTACTTGATATGTTGGGTGACTATATACAAGGTGCCCTCAAAATGTATCCAAACTTTGGGCAGAAAGAAATCAAGTTAGTTGTACATTTCACTAATTTTATTTAATCACTTTCATAATACTCCCTTTTGAAGTGCACACTTCTTCTTCCAGCAGTTCTGCCACTGCTGATAATATGCGCTTGGAATGCTTTCTCTGGGATACCTTGGAACTCAGCCGTTGCTTTTCTCATGATTTCCTCTTGCAACTCAAATCGCTTCCCTTTCAGTGTGGTTTTCAAGTCACACATTTTGCTAAGTTAGGAGAGTAGAAAGCCTGTCAAACAAGTGTGTGTTTTTCTGCAGCAGGAAAGCTTGCATTATGTGGGGAAAAAAAACGGGTGCATTTTCATGGTGAAGTTACCAATTCTTTGCCAGTCACATGACCAGCTCCTTTCAATGCACAGCATCACAAAGCCGACGTATAAGCTCCAGGTAGAGTATCCCTTATTGATTGATTGTCCTTGTGGTGTGTATTCATGATGCACAATACCATGTGAGCTAAAGAAACCGGTCAACATTTGCTTTACATTATTGTGAATCTGTCATGCTTCTTTTGGGCCTTGGTGATGATGGATGCTTCTGCTGGGTGGACAGGAAATTGGTTTGCAGGTCATAACCCATGTCTTGCCACCAGTGATTATGGTCCTCATGAAGTCTGGGTAATGCTTTGAACAGTCCAGCATGTCCTGAGTGATTTCCATATGGAGTTGTTTCTGCTGCTCCACCAGCACTTTTGGGAAAAACTTTGATGATAATCTCTGCATGCACAAATCCTCAATTAAAATGGAACGTGCACTGATCCTGTGCGCATTCCCACATCATGAGCAATTTCCTAGATCATTACATGACGGTCTCCCATGACTATTTACCAAATATACTCAACTGGCTCCTTGTTTTGGCTTGTAGATGGCCTGTCTGAGCATGCCTTGCTCTCCTTGGGGTGCAGCCATGCTTGATGCCATTGTACTACACCTTGATCTGAGTTTTACTCATGGCATAATCACGAAAGGCCTATTGAATCTTCTGGATTGTTTGAGCTTGAGTATCTCAAAGGTTTTGGTAAAACTTGATGCAATATCTCTGCTCAATGAGTTTCGTCGTCTTGTGTGAAAATGAAAATCTGACAAGTCTGCACTACATGTCTGTACCCTAGGTGTAACAGTCAGGAAGTGTGGCCTATGAGAGTGAAAATTTTCACACATGTGCAGGAAGGATGGAGCCACCTCTAACCCAGAGAATTCTGCTTATTCTGCATTAGTTTTGGTCAGAAAAAATAAATTTGGATATTTTTTGAACTCACCTTGTATACACAAAAATGTTAGAACTTGTAGTAATGATGACAGAAGACATTTTTATAAAAATTTTAAAAGGAATTGCAATGATTTCATTAATTTCTTTCAAATTTTAATCTTGGTTTTAATTACAATAGCTAAACTATTACTTTTGCAAACTTAAATCATTTTTTTATATCAGTTTTTGTTATCTAAAATTAATATGAAATAATTGGTATCTGCCAATAGAAAAATTTTGAATTCAAGTTGCCACTATCAAAATAGGATCCAACTAAAATGATTACTTAGAGTTTTCAAAAATGTATTATTAAATTAACATAGCAAAAAAATGCATTTGTTTACAATAGATGCCTGTTATTGGCAATAGTGAGTCAGTTTTCTTTACCTGTAATGTGATAAAGGTTTGCTTAAGTTTACAAGCATTTCACGAGAGAGCTGATGTCTGACAAAAGCAATGCAAAAGTATATTTCCAATACCAACCCACTGTAATATGGCTGACAACACTCTCATAAATATTTAAATTGCAACTCGTTATCCATCGCTGTGACCAATGTCAGTATTGGCTATTCAACGTTAAATATACATATAGCTAAGTCTGATACAAGGCACACAGTAATAGGTCACCCAGTAAACTTACTACACTAATGAATTGATCTCAGAGATTAGCTTACTAACCATCACATTAAAATATTTACTAAGATTACATTAATCTGACTAAAGATCACAGTACTGGAACCCCCAATGAGGATCAGTTTTCTTATAACAAACTGGCATATGATATTTGATAAACTGAAGATTTTATTTAGGTTATAATGCATCAACACTCAAATTCACTACTAAAGGCTTTTCAGAGTAGCCTACTATCTACTACCCTACAGCAGGTGCACAAAATAACTATGGTTTCATATAAAAATGTTTGAAAGTATTTCTTTATATAGCACACTTAGCTAGAAGCTGATAAATATTCTGTCATGTAGAAGAAACTACAGCTAACAATTCATCTCAAAGAAATATTGTATCTGATAATGTATTGGCTGAAGTGCTTTTCAAATAAAGCTGATTGTAAATATCAAGTCTTTGTGGACGCAATATCACTGAGAGTAGCTGGGTTCAGTGTTTTGAAGAGGAAATGACACGGACCATCTCTGACTATATTAGCGCATGTGAACACAACAGCCCAGAGAATAAGAGAAATGAAAATGATTCTGGAAATATTGGCAATTTTCTTACAGGCTTTCAGTGCAAATCTATAAACCAAAACAGTTATAAAAAGTTTTCAATAACTGGGACAAAGAACAGAAAATGACAAAAGCTATTCTGTTCCTTAATACTAGGTCTCTCTAGAAAAAAGTATTCAACTATATCATATGAATAGAAAATAGCCTACATTATTTATATTATTCGGACTATTGTCCTCATCTTTGTTGCCATATTTATTACAACGTTTCGGCCATTGTACACTCCGGCCTTCTTCAGGTGGTTGGATCTAACCAATGCCTTTATCCACTGTGCCATGTGTTCTTAAGAACACATGGCACAGTAAATAAAGGCACTAGTGACAGGACCCATGAGTGTGAGTTCAATACTCAGCTACGGCTAAGGCAGTGGAGAACTTTCAGAGGGAAATTAACAGGAGACAACTGATAACTGATATCCATTAAACATGGCACGTGGAACTAGAACAGTCTACCCCAGTGAATGAAATAAAGGATTCAGTTCGACATTCCAACCACCTGAAGAAGGCCAGAGCATACAATGACCGAAACGTTGTAATAAATATGGTGACAAAGATGAGGACAATAGTCCGAATAATATAAATAATGTACATAATACCTCATCTCAGAAATATAGACAGATACAAAATAGCCTACCTTGGGCAATGGCAAACATCACCATCTGTCTGGTTTTATGACAGTTCAATGATTTTAAGTTTGGGAAAGGCCAGATATGAAATAGAGTTAAATCTAGAGTATTGTAGAGGACCTAACAGACTTTGGCAACATGATGCTTTGGCAAAAAAACACCCCACTCAACACAAATAATCTACTTGCTAGGTCATCAGTTTGTATTATTGTATATTTCTCATCAGCAACTGTGGGCCATGGTTCAAGTGACAGATAAATGCTAGAATCCTGAATTCCTCCCTATTTAAAAAGTTGGTGCAACAAAATCATTCTACATATTATATGGCTCTGTATCAAGATCAAAAAAGCTTATTGTTGTAGCATACCTACGGACAATAATGGGTGTGTCCCCATTCACATAAATACAGTAGTAAATACTGTATGTTGGTCTGCAGTTGGAGATTCATTGTGGAATTCACTTGACTCACTTCTAGCAGTTGACTACTTCTTCTACTCGCTGCTGGCAAATCTTATATGTGTTGTTCATGTCCTAAACATTATCATTAATTATCAACCTTCATTTGATTATTCTATTCAGTAGGCTTCCCTAGGTTACAACACTTATTAAATAACTTAGCTACTTTGGAATTTTGCCAAAGGTATTCTTACAAGATCCAAAAGTTTAAAGTATTTAAAACCATGAATATGGTATAAAAACGATCACCAAAAAAAATATTTTTCTTATCTTTATCGAAAGCTCTTGGAGTTCTTTTACACATTTCCTGATAAGTGAATGCTGTTTACATGGAATGTTTCTGACCTCCCCAGAAACAAATATATCTAAATAGATATCAGAAGTGGACAACTTAATAAAATTGATTTAATTGCAGAGGGGAGCACAATATCAAGTGTGTACATTACATTTTGAATTTCTCATAGTTTATGTGGAGCCATTGGGGGCAGGGGAAGTGCTAAGAAAGAGTAACTGACAAATGCCAGATGTAAGGCAACGAGGCCAGATGTAAGACTACTCTTGTGTTTATGGATAATCAAAATATCATCAGACAATGGAGAAGAAAAAGAAAAGCAAAGACATTAAACAGAAATAGTAATACAAGATTATATACCAAACAAATTGTATCATATGGTGTACGCATATATCATATTTAGATGCAAACATAAATAATGTGGAAGACGTGAATAAGTATAAAGAGCTGCTGAAAAGTTAATGGTCAACCAAGCAGGGATTTCAAAAAGAAAATTCTATTGCTTGATAATTTGGTTAGATCTTGCAAAGTAAGTCAGGTCAAGAACTTTTCTGCACCCCTCGTATATACAAATTTACATATATATAAATATATGCACATGTATTCTGACATACAATTTTACCTACATAGATACATAATTATACATGTGTGTGTGTGTGTGCGTATATATATATCTATATCTATATATATATATATATATATATATATATATATAGAGAGAGAGAGAGAGAGAGAGAGGGGGGGAATAAGATTTGGAAAAATACCTAATATAACATCTTATTGTTATACTTTTTTTTACTTTAAACTGTTTTACTTTTTTATATATATTAATATAGTAGGGTTTTTTTTTCAAATCTTATTTTCTCTATACAACAAGTTTTGGGACTGTATTTTCTAACAATTATATATATATATATATATATATATATATATATTTTGAACGATAAAAATTATTAAAATAATTAATTAAAATCTTCAGACATACTGGGTTGTAGATTAATATTCTTATGTTTTTATTATTATTATTTCATTTATATTCCTCGACTAGTTTCGGCCAACATGGCCATCATCGGGAGAGAAAAACGTTTCTGCTTGCTGGTAGCAGTAAACTACAGAAACGAATGTCTTGATGGAGAAAATGAACTTTTGTCTGTAGTTTTCATTTGTTTTTTTATCTTTTTAACATGAGTTTATTAACATTCCTTGTGTTGGTCAAACAGTCTCTTTTAAGTTGTCATTTGAGATAAGAGCTGGATGGATTCATGCTAGTTTGAATTCCCTCAGTCAGTTCGGCAGTTTTATTGGTACCTGGAGTGGGGATGATAAGTGTGTCTGTGTTATTTAGTTTAGTGTGTGTGTTATTTAGTTATTTAGTCTCTGGTAAGTGTGTGTATGTGTGTGTGTGTGTGTTATTTAGTTTTTAAGGGAGTGAGTGAGTATGATATGTGTTAGCTTGTATATTGCTGTGGGTGTGTGTTATCATTTGGCTCATTAGGAAAGTGAGTGAGTATGATGTGTGTAAATGTGTATATTCGTGTGGGTGTGTGTATAAGTGTGAGGCCTCAACACCTCCGTAAGCATGTCTGTTTTGTATGGGTGTGAAATGTGGGTAGGTTTTGATTTGTAGGGTTATGTGTTACTACTATATATATTGTTAAATTTATGGTTTACCCCGGCTGGAAACAGCATTTGTAAATGTTGTATCCACTTATTTTCATGGAACTCTAAAATCTTTCTAATGTTATCTGCTTTGGGCTTTTCTATTCTCTCAATTATAGTGAATTTGACATGGGTTTTGAAGTCATGTTTTTCTATGCGGAAATGTTGTTCTACAGGTAATAATTTTTCATGGGGAGTCGACTTAATTCGATTGCGATAATTATTAATTCTGTAGTGAAAGGGCCATTCAGATTTTCCTACATACTGTTTCCGGCATAATGTGCATTCTAGGAGGTAAATTATGTTATGACTTCTACAGTTAGTCGTGGTAGATTTTGAAAGTAGATTTAGTGACTGAGCTAGTGAATGAATTCGTGTGTCTAACGTGGTTGCAGCATAAACTTCTTTTGTTGTTACATGGTTGGGAAAATCCTGTTGTTTTTATTGTTAGTTTATCACGGATTACCTTGTCCCCTAAAATGCGGTTACTACCTATGATTTCTTTTAGGTTCTTAGGTCTACAATATGCTATAAGGCTGGATTCCTTAAATAGATTTTTTTAGGTCTGGTTTGAGATGTAGTATTTCCCAGCGACTTTTGATTATTTTGGATAGTGGAGGCAGAGTGGAGTTGAAAGTGGTTAATAGAGGAAAGCGGCTAGATTTATTTTTAATCTTGTACATTAGGGTGTTTTCTCTAGATGTGGAAATTGCTTTATTTATTTGTTTGTTCCCTGATTAGGTGTTGTTTATAGCCACGTGTTGTGAATTGATGCTCCAGATTTTTAATGTGTTTGTTTAATTCTTCATTGTGGGAACATATCCTTCTGAGTCTAAGTGCTTGTGAATAGGGAAGGTTCTCTTTGAGGTGTTTAGGGTGGGAAGACTTAAAGTGTAGATAGTTGTGGGTGTCGGTGATTTTAGTGTGTAGTGTCGTTTGTAGTTTCCTGTTTTCATCTATGTAAATGTGTGTGTCTAAAAATGTTACTGATGTTTTGGATTTTTCATAGTCAAACTTAATTGAGTCGTGCACTGTGTTTAGGGTCATGAGGAATTGGGTGAGTTTGTCATCACTGCCCATGTATACAAAGAATATATCATCGATATATCTTGCATAGAATACGCAGTCGTTACCAATGAGGGGATAGATATGGGTCTCCTCAAATTTTCCCATGAATATTGTAGCATATGAAGGAGCTGCAATGGTGCCCATGGCACAATCTCTTATTTGAAGGTAGTGTGCTCCATTGAAGTTGAAAGTATTAAATGTAAGAATATGCTCCATGAGTTTTATGATAACTTCTGTGGGAGGTTCTTGTTTTCTTCTTTTAGTAAGTGCTTCCTGAAGGGCAGTTAGCCCTTCGATATGCTTAATGTTTGAATAGAGTGACCTTACGTCCATAGTCACTAGAATAGCATTCTCTGGAACTGTTTGTATGTGGTTAATTTTCTTTAGTAGATCTGTTGTGTCTCTGATGTAGGATTTTACTTCCTTAGCTAGGGGTTGTATGTAATGTTCTACGTATTTTGAAATTTTGGTCGTGTGGCAGTTGAATGATGAAATGACGGGACTTCCTGGGTTGTTGCTTTTGTGTATTTTAGGAAGAAGATAGAAGCGAGCAGGTGTAATGTTTGTGGGTGTAAGTGTTGTGCATGTTTCCTTGTCGATTAGGTTGTTGCAAAGCATTATGTTTAGTGAGCTGGTTAATTCTTTTTGGTATTCGGGAAGGGGATCTGTAGGTAAGCTTTTATAGGTTTCTTTGTCGGCTAGCTGTTTGTTTGCTTCTTTAATGTATTCTTTGATTCCCCAGATCACAGTGGCACCCCCTTTGTCAGCCTGTGTTATGACTAGGTCATCTCTATGTATCAGTGTGTCGAGGGCTATACGTTCCCCTTCAGTAATATTGTTACGTGGCAGCTTATGTGCTATTGTTTTCTTTATGTCATTTGTTACGGCTATTTCAAATGTTTGTATCGTAATGTCTGTGTTTTGTGGGATGTATGTAGTATTCTTCTCTTTTAATGTATCAAGTATGGAAGGTGTGTGATCATTGTCCCCGTAGTGGGCTTTTAGCCGTATTCTTCTGAAGAAGGATTTCAGGTCCTTTGCCAAGGTGTCTTTATCAAACCTTGGGGACTAAGGCAAAAGCTTAGACCTTTATTTAGTAACCTGAATGTGTTGAGTGAAAATTTATTGTTACTTAAATTTATAACTCGCCCATATGGGTCAAGTTTGAATTTGCAAGCATGGCGAAGTTCTTTCGTAAAAGCTCGAAAGCTTGCATCATGTCTCCTATTACGGATGCTATACCCCCATCCAGGCATCCTGGTTGGGGGCTTATTCTGTTTTTTTGAAGGTTGAGTGTATTTGTTGTCGATTGTCTACTAGGGGCTAATCTGGGTGGTCTGGGATGTCTAATGGGGTTGTGCGTTCTGTAGGAGGGCTGCTGTGTTTTGGTGTGTGTATGTTTGTGCAGCACCCTAAGGATGTCCGCGTAAATTAGTAGTTTGTTTTGTGTGTGTGTTTGTTTTGAGATTCTAGCTATTGTTGATGGTGGCGGTGTTGTTATTGTTGGTTGTGGTGCTGGTGGTTGTCTGCTGGTGTATTTATTTGGTCTGTTTAGTGTTTGCATTGGTTGTGTGGTGGTCAGTGTGGTTGCAGTGTTTTTTGGTCTTCTTTTGTGGTATGGTCGTTCACTTTTTTCCGAGTTTGGTTTGGTTATATATATATATATATATATTATTAGCACTAGTAACTGTGTTAGGCTATAGTGTGCATGTGTGAATTGAAGAGTGAATCAATAAGTCCATAACCTACCACAGATTAATTTAGATCTGAAACTTTCACTATATAATGTTTGATCTATGTAATTAATAGACAACACTGTATCAAGTGCATTAACAAAGAAAAAGATTATTTTCAAAAATACAAAATAAATGCATATTTATTATTACGCTATATACTTATTTCTTTATCTACACAGATATAGACAATCATGCATCTATAAATATACTTAGCAGTGATATACACATATGTATACGCTCAAATAAGAGCAAACATTATGAAAACACATCAACATCTATATCTAAAAAATATGTGTACATATATGTGAAAAATACAGCAAAGTTCAAATGAGAAAACATTACATGTGGAGATGCAAATATAATGAGCAGAGTGCACTTAAACGCACCTAAATGTTAAAGGGAAGAGATAATTACAGGATGTATTTATACAGGCATCTATGATATATTTATACGGTCATCTATGACATATTTAAAAAGGCACTTATCATTAAAAAAAAATTCCAGTAAAATTTTAAACTAAAAAAGAATGTTTGATTTTGAAATCCTATTTTTGTAGCTGAATCTGATATTTTCAATTTGATTCATTTGACCAATGATCATTACTAATGTAATACATTTGGTATTTTTACCAGGACTTAACAGGAGAACAGTCAGATATATTACAAAGAAAAACATAAACATTTACTATTCTTTGTAATATCACACATGTATGTATAAATATATATTGATGTATTTGTGAATTTGGGCTTTTATTTCAGATACTAGTCACAAAGTGATTAGTCTTAACACACAAGATTACTTACCCGACCCCATTAAAAAAAATAAAAAAACAATTACCTCTACATTGCATTTAAAGAAAAGTGGTTAATATGAAGCATTAAAGGTACTTTAGAAGAGTTTATTTTTAAAGCAAGAAATCATGTGATAAACTAAGTACATACCTATAATATATTCTAGGAATTTAAAGTTGCTTCTGGTATCTTTTTATTATTGAAATTACAAAATAGATACAACAGTAGCCTGAGGGTTGAATCTGAAAACTTAGATCTTTCAGTTGCTGTTGAAATTCCAGATACACTACCAGAAATCTATTGCATTCTATCTCCAAATTGCAGCTAAGTTAATTTTGTAGACTGATATTTATTTTTCAAACTTCACTGTGGCTTGCAAGAAACTGCTTTTATAAAATGATTCACATAAAATCTCTCTCCCTCATGAGTGACCACTGACTTATTCCAGTGAAACTACTACTACTATTATCAAAAGATCATCTGTAATACAACTAGAAACATGATTTCTTTTCCCAACTCAGTCCTTAATTATAAGTGACATATCAGTAATCCCACCAACAAGGAGAAAACTTCATGAGATGTAGCAAAGTTTTGCCTCAGAAGACAAGAGAACAAGAAGAAAAGGCCTGTTTCCAACCTCAAGACTGAGACATATTACAAAATAACCAGATTTTACCAAAGATCTTTTTCTTTCACTCACCAAATAGTATATCTTAATGATTTCAGCTCAGTGACAATACTGTTATTTATATAAATTTATAAGAATACAATTATGGCACAAGGCCGAAAAAGGGGAGAGAGTTAAGGTTGGTCTTCACTAACTATCTTATACCTAGCTAATCTGATTCACGAACCATTCACTCATTACAATTTGCACATTCACCAAAGAAACTTGTCCGTCACCAATCAATCCTCCATACACCATAATACCACATCCTCTCAAGGGGAACCTATGAAACGTGCCCCATGCCATAAAAATTTAATGATAATAAATTATATATACAATTCTAAAGATGAAAAATGAGAGGGAAGGGAGATGAACCCAATAACAAACTAAACATGAACACAAAGTGAACTAAACATAACTGATGTTAGTAGGGCCCGTCCAACCCTCAAGAAGGAGAGGCCGCTGTATTCTGCTCATTGGACAAAATCAAGAAGCTCTCTTACTAAAGGAGTGGGAAATGGAGAAAATATATATGGACATGGGGAATAAAAAGCTGACACAGTCGAGATAAAAAGAGGGCCAAAAACAAACTGGGGAGGTTGGGAATCTTGACTTGGATCATAACCAAAGAGGCAGCCGGGAGCAGGCCAGGAACAACACTTACTCACATTAACTAGGTACACAAAAGCTTGTCTAACCTAACCAAGGGGAGGGCTCCACAGGAAACCACCCTGATGTGACGTAGGTTTAATTAAGAGAAAATCAAGGCTAGCCCGTTCAAACGAACCAAGCTTGCCTCAGTCACCTACCTTTCACTGAAGGCTGTCGAATGCAAGCATTTTCTATCAGTTCTAATCTTCATCTCAAAGAATCAGATTAGATCCTGATGAGAAAGATGGTTGCCTCACAAAATCACCATTCGTTTCACCCCAAAATACGGGGGCAACACATTGGCACACACGTATGCGCAATCCATGAACACAAGCTTTTCAGGAGTGAGACGACATGGTCCCATAAGGGACGGACCCGGGGACAATGGTAGAAGGCGTGCAAAGCCGTTTCTTCCAAATCAAGGTCACACCGTTCACAGTCTGGTAAATCCACCAAGCCCCATATGAAGGCCTTGCCATTGACAGGCAGCCTATTCCGAGCCAGTCACCAGGTAAGCTCAATGACAATACCTTGCTAAATCATTACTCCAGGTTTTAGACATATCACTTGAAACCTCCTCAGATATGTCCAGATTGTACTTATTTACATATTAACTGAAAAAATTTGGTTAATATCAGAAACTGTATAGTCAAACTGCTTGCTTAAGTTTTAAAACTTGGTTCAGAAAAGATGTAAAAAAATATAGGAATAACACAGAGAAATGCAATAAAATGTGCAGCAAAGTAGAATTTGCTGCATTTTATATTTCAAAGTTACTGATGGCTAACTCTATGGAATTATCTCCCTTGAAATCATGGTAGAATGATTTAATACCCCAGACACCTTTATGTCTAATAACATTTCTTGATTTCAGTTACATCAGTAATATTTTAGCATCATTGTCTTTTAATTCTCTTCTCTTATCTTGATGCCTTGTTTATACAAGATAGAGAAGAGAATTAAAAGACAATTTCTTTAAGAAAACAAATCAGAAATATACAAAAACAACATGCTGGAAATCCCTCATTTAAATGCACATCTTTGAATAGCTCAACTGGATATTTTTCACTGTTATAAAAGTTATTTGATTATTTATAACGTTTCCTTAATAATAATCCTTTCGGTTTCTTTATATTTCTTTTTATCACAACTCTCAGATCATCGAGTTGTTTGCAGTACAACATGGATCAGAAAATATAAAGAATAATCAGCCAGCAAAATTCAAACTTGTATTTGTTTTCCTTGGACACTTAAGCTTCGCAAGAAAAAGAGAAGCAACTGCAAGACTTGCCAGAGGTGTTGCTTGTATTTTTTCCCAGTCCATGCTGCATAATAACAACAGTAGAATGACAACCCGAAGGTTATTATGAAAAAAAAAATGAAAAACTGACAATGCTTCATCGAAGGAATTCAGACAATTTACAACCATTGCTACAAAAGTCATAGCAATAAATCAAATATTATATACTTGCCAAGACTGAAAGTTTTTTTCCTTTAGATTATCAATCACATGTCAAACGAAAAATTTACCTTGTTTGTAAATAGCCATTGTCTAAAAGAGCATTCAGGATGATTTGGAAGAAGATTTACTTTGGGACCCAACAACACACAATTTTGTCCAATGAGAATCATGGATTTAGGATGTATGGGTGGGGTGAAATGGATAGCCATTCAGAATGAGAAATAGGAGAATCAAATTTGAATTCCACTCAAGTTCATTATATTTACTTATGGCCAAATACCCTGGGAAAGGTATGATTCCATCTCTTCTCCTACCAGCTATGGGTTAAATAGGTTGGTGAACAGTTTTGGAGAAAGACAACTCTATATTCAAAACCACAAATATTGTACATGGCTCCTAACCCTCAGCAAATGGGTGAAAAGCAAATAAATAGAGCACCCATGTGATGACCACCATTCTTTCAGATCAAAGATTTGCTTGTCCTATTCATGTTTATTCACTTCTGATAATTCTGCCTATTACAGTTATAATAAAGATAAAAGTTTTCAGGTGATATATATATATATATATATATATATATATATATATAAATAAAACTTTATAAAACTTAAAATACTTATTTTCAAGCAGATAGAGACTAAGAGACAAAATTGAAAGAAAATACTTCATGAAAGAAAGAGATGAAAAAATATTTCAAGTTTAAAAATAATTTTGTCAACAGAATTCAGCCACAATTGCAGTGTTTCTCAAGACATCATGCACAATGCAATAAAATAAATGGCAAACCTGTGTTTTGCTGAAGTTAATGAGTTTCTATTCTGAGCTGATGTGTAAACCAAAGAGACCCATGAGAGAATTTTTGCTACCTGAAAATGCTTCATCAGCCAAAGAAGTCTGCTTTCATTGCCCGGGGGGGGGGGGAGCATTATCATCATCTCTACTGACAAGAATCTCCTGTGAATCAGGCTTTGAACATCCAAGTGAGAGTTTATTCCAAATCTAACCAAACAAAAAAATGATGGTGCTTCGTCAATGAGGAAAACAATGTGGTTGAATGATGTTGAAGGAGTTTTATATTTATTTGTTGCCGACTGAATGTTGAAACTGTTTCCTTATTAAATCTAGTTATTTTGTAAATCAAAGTAGCAAGTAAAATAAAACATAATTTCAAATCTTGTAGGATGCTAAATTTTAAGTAAAAATATTTATTCTAAGACCAAAAGGAAAAAAAAACAGAGGAAATAAAAGAAAATGATAGTGTGAAAGAAAGAAAAGAGTAAAGAAATAAAGCAAGCAGAGATAGAGAGAAAGAGAATGAAAGAATGTGGAGAAGAGTAAAATGGAAAGAGAAGGAAAAGTTAAAGAAAAAGAAGAGAAAAGATCAAGTAATAAATGGAAGATAAAATCATGAAGAATGAAAACAAAAGAAAGAAGACAAAGGAGAATTAAGAGAAAGAGAAAAAATAAACACAAATAGAAATATAAAAAATACTCATTTTTTTTTTTTACTTTCAATATCACTTCCTTGTAGGATTATATTTGATAACTTAAAGTACAGTGACTGTTATAGAATTATCTCCCTTAGAAGAAAAGCGGAGTTTTAAAACTGCAGCCTTTTATGTCCAATAAGATTTCCTGGTTGTAATAGGTTAACGCAATGCTATAAAGTAATATCAGCAAAGTTTGCTAAACAAGATCTGGTGGCATGGATGAATTCGCAAATTCTTTCTAACATTTGATTGGTTGCTCTGAAAGCACATTATCAGCTTTGTGGAAATGCAGGAATCTGCCAAGGAGTGGCAGAAAACCTGACCAAATAAATATATAATACTGTATTCACTTTGGTTAAGTCACTATAACTGACATTCAACTCCCCTTGAAACACGTGTACCTCCTCAAAATAATTTGTTCAACCAAAAGAACTGTTATACAAGAATACACAAATATACGGAAACGCACATGCGCACACACACACACACATATACGTCAACATACACTCACAAGCTGGTCAGAACACACTCATAGCAATAAGATTTGGAGCTCTTCTAATCCCTACATATGTGGGAGTCACAGGACTGTCCATTTGCAGCCTCTCTGTTTCTCTGATATTTAAGATGTAGGCCTCTTGGCCTCGTTTTGCCTCCAACAAGTAAACATGCCCATCTGTTCCTCCCTTCTGATACCACATGAGTGACTTACATCTTGCCTAATGTTTTTCTTGACAATAATTCACTCCATTGTACTCAGAACTTAATCAAATCAAATTGTTTGCTTTAAAGGAAGAGCAAGCAAAAGAATTAACATTGCCTTTTTACATTAGAGTCTAAAAAGAGAGCCAAGTTATATAGATTAATGTGGTGAACCGCCCCGTAGAAGCAAGCGAGCCAGAGTGGTTTGCATCTGGTGCATAGGAAAATAAGGGTCTTACCTTAACGTGCAGCACGTGACATTGGTAAGTTTTCCCCCGTGAAAATGGCATTACTCTCCTGTCTAGCAGTATGTGCAGTAACAAAGGTTTTTTGTACAGTTTGGCATGCTTCCACCAATAGCAAGTCGTGTGCTGATTGGTCGAACTGGAGGAGGCTATCTGCCTGGGTAACTGAGAATAAAGGCGAAGAATGCTGATTGGTTGGCCGGCCACAGTGTTGGCCTGAGAAAAGAGGGCAGATGCAGTGAAAAGGGCAGGAGGAAAGACGGATAGACGTTGTGACGTGTTCAGAAAGCAAGGATGGCGAATTGAACCAGCGCTATCTTGATTTGTACAAGTGACGTCGTAGCAATACAGACTTATTTAAACTACAATTAAATAGAAGTTCTCGATAAACAATCATATTACTCCGATCTGCTAAACCCCATACATGTCTGATTTGGCTCCAGGCACCTTCTGACTTTTCCCAAAGTTAAAAACTACCATTAAAATATGCCATGGATAAGAATAAGAATGTCACGAAGGAGTTGGTGATAATTTTGAATAATGAATTTGCAGATTTTTAGGAACAATGAAAGGAAAGCTGAGATAAATGCCTGAATATTGATTTCAATCTTACCTAGAATGACTGCAAAACTTTTCCCCCCTCCCCTTTTAGAAGCAAAACTTTACAAAACGCATTCTGGGATATTTTTCTTAGTCAATAAAATAGTTTGATTTACAATTTGATTTAGTCCAGATCTGTCTTATCTACTAGACAGACCCACTGCATTTACTAGTCTGACCTTTGCTTTTGTGTGCAAACACGAAACTCATAGTTTGTGATTTCTTTTATCACCTGATCATTTGCTTTACATTTTGTTTGCTTGCTTCATTTTGATACTATTTCATTTTTGACCTTTTTTCTGTTTGTTGAATAGTTGTATTATTTATTTTGCATTTTTTACCATGACTTCTAACTTTTTTAAGAGAAATACTTTGAAGTGGACTAAGGCACAGTTGCCCTAGATAGGCTATGTTTTCATTACTATTGAATGGCTGGATACTTTCCAAACAAGTCTAATTTTTGCTGATTTTTTATTTATTTCTTTTTTAAACAATTTCCCGATTATGATGATGATCATGATGATGGTGATAAATAATATAAATAATATTATTATTATTATTCTAAATTAAAATATTATATTAATTAATTATATTTGCTAATTCATTTATACATTAATATCAATGGCTGCCTTCAACTATCAATGTCATATTTTTAAGGAAGACAAAGTATTTTCAAATATATAGGAGAAGCATTTATTTTTCAATCAATCAACATTCCAACAGTTTTAACAACAAAATTTGGGCTTATATTATTTTATTGACCACTTTATATTAAGTATTTCTACTATTATTAATAAGTTAAAATTGGTATATCATATCACAATTAATATTGTATATTATATCAGATCAACCTTACCAAAATTGCACTTTACTTTGGAAAGCTTTAAGGTATGAAATCTTTTTATGAAAGTTTTGAATGAAAATAGAAATTAATGAGAGGGTGGAATTCCTTAATTTCCTCTTTATTTATTTCTTTGATTTTAATAAAGTTCAAACTTTAAACTTTAATTATTTTTAACTTGAATCTTGTACTTGAAATTCAAGCGATTTACTTTTGTTAAATTCCTTAAAATTCAACACCTGGGGTAGTACTCAGAGAAGTTTTAGTAATTTAGTAATTTTCCCATGACCGGGAAGGGGTCTAGAGCCTTGTTTAGTAACCTTCCTAGAGGTGGTGTCTTGGTAAAAGCACCCAGCCTCTGGTGCTGTGAACAGGTTAATAGTAGGTAGATTCCATGTTTATTGAACTGGAGTAGAAGTTTATCACTTGTTTCCCATTTAGGATATAGTTTACCAGTTCCTTTCTGCCAAGGCCTTAATTATTTAACTGACTTAACTTTTTGGTGATATGAGTAATCAGTGGTTGAAATTTTTTATTTTGGTAGTTTTCTGATTACTTGATCCTGACTGGTAGTAAGGAGCCCAAACTTTTCCATAGCACTAGTCAACAGTTGCATAATATCTGGGTATTTGCAGTGCCATATCATGCATGAATAGGTGTCCCTACATGTACTTCCAGTGACCGATCCTGTGGCAACATTATACTTTAGTCTTAGCCACCTTCCAGGTTTTATTCCCATAGGCGATGGACAGTGATAATTTCCTTGCCCTTTTTCTCCTTAAAAGTTGAAATAATTCTCTCATGACTATTGCAATTAAAAGAAATACAAGTAAACCAGTAAACAAAAATCACCAACCCACCTCAACCTTTCTTTTTCCAATATTCATGGTATTTGTACAAATTTCTGTAGTGTAGAAGCTTTTCTCTTGAAACATTCTCCCAATCTCATAGTACAAATTTAAACATTCCTCTCTCTCTAGCAATGAAATCTTTGTTCCAAGTATGTTACTCTCTATCAAAAAGATTCTAGGATATACATATACGTGGCCTTGGTGCTTAGTGTTCTCTCTAAACTCTACAATAAACGCCTTCTATAGTTTCTGTCTTTAAAACTCAGCAAACTGTCTAACCTTTCTATCACATTATTAGTCTTCTACCTCTTTTTGGCAAAGTCCTAGAGGCACTAATCAATGAATTGGTTAAGCATCTCACCTCACTGGGTCTTCTTTCAGACAAATAATGTGGCTTTTGCTTCCCTGGGTCAACAGCTGACATGTTGCTGAAAGAGTGTGTCAAGCATTACATAAGAATGGTAAAGTGTGGACTGTTGCTTTAGATATCTCAAAGCTGTCTGACTGCTGGTCTTCTCAACAAGATGATTTTGTTATTTCTGAACAAATTTTTGATTTAATTCAATCTTTCTTATCAAATCGCAAAATGAAAGTTATCCTAAACAGCCATTCTTAAGAGCTTTTCCTATTAAAGAGAGCATCCCCTAGGGATCTAGCCTTAGACCTACTTTGTTCCTTATTTTTATCAACAACCTTCCCAGAGTCATGAGTTCTCAACTTAGTACCTATACTAATTATTTCAGTCTTAATGGTAAGTCTGATAGTTTTGATAAGATCAATTTGACAGTTGATCTTAAAAATGACCGACAATCTGTTGTTAACTGGGGCATGGAATGGCTTGTAAATTTTAATGCCTCCAAAATGAAATTACTCTCTTTTCATTGTGAGAGAGAATCCATTTTGCCTTCCATTAGCATCGCTGATTCTACCCTGCAGGAGAGTGACATGTTGCACTGACATAAGGTGGAAAGACCTGCAGCTAGGAAAGTTAGTTTACAGTGTGATGCTAGATAATTTTTCTCACCAGAGTCTATCTTACACAAAGTCTACTATTCATCCATATACTGGACATTGCAGTCACTTCTGGTCTGGTGCTTCCGCTATATATCTTCAAAAATTTAAATGTACTATCAATCATCATTTTCTGTCTCCTTGAATTTTGTCCTTTTATTGTCCTCTCTCCTTAATAATGATTTTTCTTATATTATTTCACTCTCGGTAACCCTTTGTGTCTTAGTGGCTTTATTACCTTGCTTGGGATGAAATGATAAAAAAAAAAGAAAATTATAGGTGGTCAATGTTGCTATTTTAGTCATTTCCTTCTTGGAAAAAGGCAGGTTATTTGTCATTGATGGAAGTTAGATAACAAGTGGCAAGATGGGGACCCCCACTTGAATCAACTCTGACTACAGACTTAGGCAGTCAATTCTCGTCCATTGACATGTTGAGTTATTTTTATATTCTATAAAGTGTATATAATAATTACACAGTACTAAAGAGTTTCTCTCGTTAAATAAAAAGTGATTAGTTTCCCTAAACCCATCATCAGAAATACTAAACTGAAAAAAAGGAAAATCAAATGTGATGAAATTTAGATTTACTGACTGGTTAAACTGACTGTGATTAATGCAAAATTTTATTTTATTTAAAAATAAAAAGCTTTCTGCTGTCTATAAGGTTGTGTTGAAAAATTAAAAAATATCTGATGTTTGGTCAGATTTTGGGCAGTGAGTTAAGCCAAGAAATGTTCATCACACCATGTCATATTCAACCTCTAGTTTTCAAAAAAACGGTTTCTGTAAACTTTTGCACACACCTAATACTAAATTATTCTGATCAATTTGCTTAGAAGTATGCTGATGAGTACAAGTTTCTAGGCATTTTTAGGTGATGGTGAACTAAAAACAAAATTTTATCTCCGAGCTAAAAGATGTAAAAAATTCTTTTGAAGACAATGAAATAAAAATAAAAGTAGAAACTTTTTGTCCATGAATTCTTGCCTACATTACCTGAAGCTTAACATCATTCCAAAAAGGATTGGTCAACTTGCTGAAGCAAGAACAGGGCTGACTTTTGTTTGGTGTGGAACTTACAAATGGAAACCTGGAAATAAAAAGAGTTTTTTCTAAACATATAAAGGAAAAAAAATTAAAAAAACAAATGAAATTTCCAAAGCATTCAACTCTGTTTGAAACTTTTAAATGCAAAATAATATAATAATATTTTTAATTATTCCACATGTTATTTGAACTTTTGTAATCTCATCTTTACTGTTTCATTATTTACATTATTTGGACTATTGTCCTCATCTTTGTCGTCATATTTATTACGTTTCCTCAAGGACACATGGCACAGTGGATAAAGGCGTTGGTTAGAAGAAGGCCGGAGCGTACAACGGCCGAAACGTTGTAATAAATATGGCGACAAAGATGAGGACAATAGTCCGAATACTGTACATAATACCTCATCTCAGAAATATAGACAGTTACTGTTTCATTATATTGTTTGAGTTGATATATCTTTTAACTTTCGTCAATAGGTTTTTCTTTTTATTCTCTCTTATCAATGCTTGGCAAAAGTCAGTTTTTCTCCTTTGCAGCAAATAAATAAATCAATCACAGATATGACTCAAAACAAATTTTTCCTTAATAGCTAAAGTCTGGCTTCATAACATACATCTCAAAATAATTAAATTAATGGCATACATTCTTTTTCGGTCCGAGTAGAGGAAGAATTATGAAGACACCGTGTAATTTGCATTTCTAAAACAAATACCAACACAAATGTAAACAGGCAGATTAGTCTGCAGTTAAAGGAGAGAGTGCTTTCAGATTTTAATAGTCTGGGATCAAAGTGTAGTATATCCTCCCCTCCTCCCTAAGCTATAAGGGAAGTTGAGTTTCATGGATTCCAGCCATACAGACCAACTTCCTCATTACACTAAATAGGGTGGGGTTGACAGATGCCAATGCCAGAAGGACAGTAGCCAAGGACACTGAACATTTTTTGTCACTGCTCCTGATTATAATTGACACCAATTTAAATTGACATTGTATCATGTCTCACAACTTTGCTTTGGTGTGTTTTACGGCATATCAACCTCGATGGGTTATTTAATGCTGACAAAGTTTTTATTGCTGGTAATATTTTGTTTTGACAAAAATTTATTTCTGGTAATAATTTTTTTCCTTCAAAAAATGTATTGCTGGTAATTTTTTTCAAAAAAAAAAAAAAAAAAGGTATTGCTGGTAATATTTTTTTCCAAAAATGTATTGCTGGTAATAGTTTTTTTTCTTCAAATATTTATTGCTGATGGAAATTTTTTTACAAAGTATTTTTGGCATTAAAACCTATTTTTACACTTTCATAGTGTTTTTACCAGTTTCGGGGTTAACCATTTTCCTATAGCTGGGACTCTAACAGGTGCTACCACCCCAGGTCAGGGTAGACCTGGGAACACCAGCAATTAAGAGGTGGTTCCACGCTCCTCAAAACCTCATCAGAGGCCTTGCTGTTGGACCTAGTTTATCGTCATACCCAGGACGGCACAACTTTGGGGAGAAGGATATTTGAGCATGGATTGAAGTTATGAGGGAAGCCAGGTCCCAATAATTCCAACACTGAAGCAACATGTCTCTCATTACACTAGAGAGGGAGGGTTGGTAGATGATGACACCACCATGAAAGGGGGGGGGGCTGGATAGTTTTGGGGGGTTTGTTTTCATCCTTGTCCTGTATGTATGCATGTGGGCATCCCCCCATGTTGAACTGATCTTGGAAACACTTATGAATGTTGGTTGTTTCCAGTGAGCTGCATCTCAAATTTGGGGCAAGTATAAACCAAATGAGAAATTTATAAAAGAAAAAACATCTGGGAAGATGGCCGAAGATGTAAAAGTGTCAGAAAACTTAAAGCAAGGAGGATGAATGATGGAATTTAAGTGAATGGTCACAAAAATGGAATATGGCTCAAGAGTCTGAGTTTAAAGTGTCAATCCCACATGTACATTTGACAAGATCAAAAATAATTCAGCCCCCCCATTGGCATTTCCCCTTTAGGGATGTTTCCAATGCCAGGAAGTAACCCTAACGTCACTCCTTTCATATAACAAAAAGATGTTGCTTAGGGGAATGCCCCTCCCTGAAACTGGACTTAATTTCTACCCTAAAAACCAAAAGATAAGAAATGATGGCACATGGATGATTGAGTGAAAGTGTTATTCAATAATGAATCCGGAATCTGCATTGACCAAAGTGATTAAGGTTAAAACTTTTTTCCTGGTGCCATTCCAGTGAAGATGACCAAAGAAAATACGTAGATTTACCCACTCATTTGTATAGACTCTTCCACATCAGAGATCAGTTGAGACGGCCTATCATTTCCTCATCAGTTAACATGGACATGTGTCCATTAAAATTCTGAACACATTTCTTCTTCTATCAGGAAATAGGTTCTGGTTCTGATAAAGGCACTTTTTATCTAATGAGATCTTCCATTTCTACTCTACAAGGAGGAACATATATCAACTCAATGATTGGCCAATAAATAGTTTTGATTTCAATGAAACTGAAAATTTATGCTGAAATTTTAAAAAAAATGGTTCATGACAAGGTTCCATTCTCCAAAGCTGATTTGTTAACCACCATTTGAGAAGACTGGAATTGGCTTCATATAGAATATTGATCTTTATTAATGTCACCAATAATTCAGACCATCATAAAAGCTGAGAAGCAACAAATTTGGAGTTTTTTTTTTGTTAATCATTCCATCATTTTTTTCATCTGAAAAAATATGCTGTTAATTTAAATAATTTAATCTGATTTGTTCAAATTTTATTTGATGAAGTGAGACGATTCAGATATTAAACAAAAATTGATTTGTGTCATGTTTGTGATTTGTTTATTTGCTCAAGGTGGAGTAATTCCAGAGTTTTTGATAGGCATAGTGTCTGATTCAAAATTTGTCTCAAAGCTTCCTAGTAATCTAGTAACATATACATAAGTCAGTGCATGCCAAAAATATAAAAGAAACAGATCTTTTTGATTTCAAAAACTTATATATATAATAAATGCCAGTGTCAATGTGTCACGCTTATTCAATTAAAGGGACACAACTCTCAATAGCTCATTTTCGATATAATCAGTGTCACCCTTTTTCAGTTATAGAGACACAACTCTAAATAGCTCATCTTCTTCTATATAATAAATGCCAATGTCAGTGTGTCACACTTTTTCAACTTTACTTCTAGAGGCTGCAGCCCAACATATCATACCATTTTGGAATCAGGCTGACTCCATGAGCAAATTAAAAATATTTCAGGCCAGATCCAGACCTGCAATCCTGAAATTTTGGATTCCCAAGTTTTTGTTACTCTGATTGTTTTTTCCAATTTTTTTAAGTGATTTTTTTGCGATAATTTTTTTTTTTTTGTATGATAACAGTTTTTATAACTTGGAAATAAATTTGGGAATAATTAAAATTAATTGCGAAATCCAGCAAAAGTCACCTATAAAATAAAAATAATTGCTTGCATGGAAAGGAAGGACATATGTACATCAAATTGTCTTTAAATTAAGTGGTGGCAGAAGAATTGTTGAACTTTTAAAAGGCAAGCTTAAATATTAATGCAATACTTAAATGCAGCGATCAGTTTTGAGTTCTTCTGTAGTTTATTGTTGTCTGTTGCATATGGCAGCAGTATACCTCACAAAAAGAAATAGCCAATAGGGTGGCTTTTAAGCTAGTTTATAATAATGTTAAAAAAAAGATAACATCAATTTCATTCAAGAAATTGGTTTCCATTTCAAATGAGAGCAATTATATTTAAAGCTCCCTTTATTTTCCAAAGTATTGTGATAGTTTAGATACAATGGATTGTATACTGTTTCATTCACTTACACTCACTGGCTATATCATAAATATATGAGGGTGAACTGAAAAGTTCTCAGCCCAGCCAAGACAGTATTCTACCACCCACCACCACTACCAACAAATTCTGATGGGTATAAAAACGTAGAAAAATGTTTCTTCAATAATAATGAAAAAAGTTCTGGAAAATTTTGCAAGCATATCTCATTTGGTATGAATAATGCATTGTGTGATTGGTTTCAAGAAATAAAAGTCAGAATTGAATTCACCAAATTTTATTATTAGTCTCGGTTCCATCTTTTGTTTTCCCATTTTTAAAAGACATTTATTTCCTACATGAACAGACTTTAGCAAGTTTAGTGATATTAGCAAGACTTAGACATACTAATGATATTTCTTAAATAGATTAGTGTGTGTTGAGAAAGTGGGCCATTAAAAACAAAAAAAAACAAAAAACAAATGATGGTAAGATTTTTTAAAGCAAATTTATATATGTGGAAAAATTTGTATGCATATACATATGGGTGTGTTTGTGTGTGTGTGTATATATATATATATATATATATATATATTATATATATATATATATTTCTTGAGTTCATAGACAGGTAGATGTAATAAACACTGTTTAAAATAAAAAACGAGGTGTCTATAGAAATATAGATATCCACTAAGAAAATAAGACAAAGTAATAAAAATGTTTGGTATTTTTATACACGGTTGGATGGATAGTACTTTACAAACTACTATCCATGCAACCACATATGTTATCTCTATCATGGATATTGAGCACTTTCCATTAAAAACTGCACACACGCACACACAATCTTATATATATATATATATATATATATATATATATATATATATATATATATAAGATTTCAATGGTTGAACTCGCAAATGAAGAGGGTTATGAATGACGGACATGCTATAGAAGGAGCCACTTTAAATTATAAGAGAATCTATGACAGTCCATTGCAGTTTCACAACTCTATTCTGCAGGTTTCATTCCATATGCACCACAGAGGGAGGTCATGAGTGGGTCACTTTCTGGCAAGTTGAAATCCACCTTAAACAAATTCACGCCATCAGCATTTTCTTCTACTTTGATTTTCTTTCGCCTCCAAGCAACTGTTGTTGCTTGAGAGCAGGTTTTGTTGAAACTAGAATTCTTCTGGTACTGAACCTGCAAATTGGCATTGAATTTAGTCATCAACTCCACCATCATAGAGGAAGCAATCAGCAAAGAAGAAATTAAATTCTTGGTTACAAGATAAATGCCAATGACGATGTATATACTTCAAGTAGATGGAACTAATCATCCTGGGCAGGTAGTAGTCCATCTAAAAGAAGGAAAACTCTGATTTTCAAATTTCTACTGTCTTGCAGCCATACCCAATCATGGAAAGGCTTTGAGAGTAAACCCTGAGACCAAATCTGGAGTCAAAGTCCTTAGAAAGTCCGATGTTATGCGTAATTTTGTTCTGACAACTCCTGCAATGATGATGGTGGTGCCAAGCTGTATTGGTCTCTACCTTTTCCCTGGACAACATCAGTGGCATGGAGAGGAGAGACATGCAGCATGGGCAACTGCCAATCTCTCATAAAACTCTACCCAGGCTTGCACCCTGAAAAAGACAGCATTCTGCTATATGGCAACAAGACTTGTGGCATCTATTCCAGACAGGAGTGACACCACACCACCTGTAGTTCTCACCCGTGCCCAGTTGCCCAGCCTATAAACTTTTCTCCAATGGTGCCAACTCTGTTGGCTTGGAGATGTACACTGTATGCAAGATGGGAGGATTCCAAAGTTCCTTCTGTATGGGGAATTAGCTACCGGCAAGAGAGCATGGAGGTGAATTCATCTTCACTTCAAGGATGTCTGTAAAAAGGACATGAGTGCAATGGAGATGGACATTGAGAGGTGTGTGAGGATGTTGCCAACAATCACTCATGTGGGAGGTGCAATTTACACCGAGGGCTGGAGTGTGGAGAGGAGAAATGGAGGCTTGCCACTGTGGAGAAGAGGGGAGAGTGTTGGTCTTGAGACATCATGAATCTGCACCCAAAATGTTATGCCTCAGCTGCTGATGGTGGCACAGCATATGTTATGGCTGTACAGGCCTACAAGAGAGTGACAGTCTCGACTGCAACAAATGTATGTGAAGATGCTCTCCCCCAATGTCATCATGTTGTTTTCTTTCCTTTGAGTAATGCTTCTCCCCAGCAGTAAGCATTTGTTTCTCCTCTCCTCACTCCAACCCTCAGTGTAAATCATGTCTACAGCATGAGTGATCATTGGTGACATCTCACCTCCCAATGTCCATCGCCCACATGTCACTTTTGCAGATGTCCTTGAAATGAAAATGAGGTTGCCCTCTTGCCGGTGGCCTGTTCGCCATTACAGAAGGACTCTCGGAATCCTCCAATCAATAGACTGTTGCTTCCTATATTTTGCCATCACAGTGAAGCGATGCTGGAGTATCCTCTCTAGAGCACAGGCCTGGGTAGGGTTTTATGAGAGAACAGCAGTTGACCATGCAGAACATCTCCCCCTCTCCATGCCACTCATGATGTCCAAGTGAAAGGTAGCGTTTAATAAAAATTGGCATTGTCGCAGGAGTTGCCAGAACAAAGTTGAACATAACTTTAAACTGTCTTAGGCTCTGGATTTGTCCTCAGGGTTTACTCCCAAAGCCTTTCCCATGATTGGGTATGGCTGCTAGGCAGTGGAGGTTTAAATTCAATTTTCCTCCTCTTAGATGAACCACTTTCCCAAACTGACGAGTTCCATTTACCCAAAGTGTATTATATATATATATATATATATATATATATATATATATATATGCATGCATAAACATATATTTTACACTGGATGTCAGAGTAAACAGTTGTTATCAAATGTATGACTTTAAGAATTATTATTATATAATAATAAAATTAAATGATAATAATAGAAATCAATAAATACGAAAAGAATAAAAGTATAAAATCATCAAACATATGAGAACATTTTTTTTGTTTAAAAATATTTGAGAGATAAAATAGAAGAATTTAACTGAAGCAATAATAAAAGTAGTAAACAAAAAATGTTACAACTCGAAATGCTTTTCCTACAAATTTGAAAACACATCCTCATTCATAAAAATCTTATATTATAAACAATAAATAAGAAATGGATAAAAGAATAAAACTACATGCAAATGTTGTTAAAAATGTTTGAATGATAATTGATGGTTGGTTGTTTGGGGTTTTATGGCATATCAACCACTATGGGTAGATCCAGTATTTACTAAATATATCAAAAACGTATAGCTGGCAACATCATTGTTTCAAAAACGTATAGCTGGCAACATCATTGTTTCAAAAACGTATAGCTGGCAACATCATTGTTTCAAAAAAGTGTAGTTGGCAACATCATTGTTTCAATGTGCTGGAAAAGACCTGGAAGTTCACTATTTTTCCATAGCTGGGACCCCCAACAGGTGCTACCACCCCGGGTCAGGGTGGACCTGGGAACACCAGCAATTAAGAGGTGGTTCCACACTTCCTCAAAACCTCCTGATCAGAGGCAGTGCTGTTGGATGCAGTTTAACGTCGTACCCAGGACGTGAATGATAATTGAGAGAAAGAAATCAACAATACTGAACCAATAGCTAGAAAACAAAATAAACTTTACTACTTGAAATGCTCTTTCTACAATTTCGAAAATTATGTCCTCTTTCATAAAAAAGAGAAATGTTACATTTAAATATAAATAGACTAGAATTATTCATGCCAATATATAATTTAACAAATACGATATATTAAATGTTCTTAATATAATGATTTTTGGTGAGGCATTTTGATAAAACTTGTTAAATAATACTTATTTTAAGAATAAAACAATCAATGTGTACCACAACTTATTTTAAACAAATATGTATTTTAATAATTAAAGTTTATAAATGTATAACAATATAAAAATTATAATAAACAAAAAAAAAAGAAGAAATGGATAATTAAAATAATCCAGACTTCAGTTTGAAAGTACATCGCTTTCTTTGAGCAATGAAAATTCACATCCTGTTCACACTGACATCAGCATCTTCTTTATATATAGTGATTTTCCAAGCATAGCTTAGATGTGGCACAAGGCCGAAAGTATGGGGCACCCAGTGATGATCAAACTCATTACTCTGTTGTAATTGTTCTAGCGAGACAAGCTTGCTAACAATTACACTGCCTCGAGGCACCCTATCTTCTTTATATATACATATTAATCAGAAACTTTCATTCTCTATTACATCTTTTGTGGGGAGGGACACTTTTTTCAGTCCTTTCTTTTTAACTCATTTCAAACTCCAGACTATTAACAACATACACACTCCATATCTCTTGATGGTCTATATTCTTTCTTCAAAAATGACCAACAGTTGTCTTGCAAAATGTAGCACACAATTTTGTTAAAATTCTTTTACAAGTATCCACCTAACATGAAACCATTTATTTGACACAAGGAGAATCTCATCAAATGGCTTAGCAAACATTCTGTTTATTTTATTTAATAAAACATTTCAATGAACAGTCATCATCTAAATATACTATTGTAATATAGTGTTGTGGAGTAGCTGAACACCCCCACAAGATGGACTTGTATAACACTATTTAAACAGCACTCTCTCTTGCTGAGGGAGAGGAGTTAATGATTAAATGTTTATTACAATAGTCTGTATTCTCAACCATGTACCATATTATTCTCTGGAATAAACTACTTCTTATTTTCTATATGTATGTCAGCCTTTTCTTTTTAAGACATAACATTTGGCAACCAGGGATTTGAATATTAAGATTTCCAGCGGGATACCAACATTTGACAAAAATTTTGAGTGTAAAAATTGCCAGTGTAATACCAACACTGACCAAGGATTTGGGTTTTAAAGAAATTTAGTCATATACCAAGAAATTGTTGGCAACAACTCAACCTCGGATTAAATAGTATAAAAGTTTGAATAACAAATTGACTTGTTCAAGTAAGAATTTTATTTGTTCAGTAAATTAAATGTGGAGGATTTAAAAGTAGCAATCGTGGAACTGACGAAAATCCAACAGAAACAAAATGAACAGTTGGAGGAGCAACAACATCTGAATGCTCTGAAAAACAAAATGAATGCTTTGAAAACATGTTTGAATTGTTGGTGTTGAAAAAAGAGAAAAAGCAAGGCAATGCAAATTCTTTTGCTCAGGATTTGCTGATAAATTCAGTTGGCGAATTTAAGTACAGCCCTGAGGAGGAGGAGGTAACTTTCCCAGCATATTTTTACTGATATTAAGAGGTTTTTCAAAAAGATTGTACTACATGGTTGGATGAAAAGGGAATACCTCTGTTGCTTGGAAAATTTCGTCCAAGTGAAACACAAAATGTATATGAACTACATACTTCCTAGAAATCCTGGAGAAATATCTTTCGAGGACACTGTCTTAATTCTGAAAAAAAATTGGGGGAGAAAAGTTCTCTATTCAGCACAAGATGGCAGTGTTTAAACCTTACAAAAAAGAGTGGGGAGGATTATTTGACTTTTGCTGGGATTGTCAGTAGAAAGTGTGAAAAGTTTAAATTAAAAGAACTTAACTCCTGATATGTTTAAGAAGTGCTTGATTTTTGTACGAGGATTGACGGCTCCAGAAAATGTAGAACCAGAATTTTGTCTAAATTTGAACAAAATCCAAAAATCAGTCTGCAAATGGTTGCAAAAGAATGCAAATGAATTGAAAATCTTTGACACAACACAGCAAGGATAGAAGAATGCGACGTGTCAAAAATTCAGGCAGTTAAATAAAGACAACATAAAAAAACTTTTGTCTGCTAAATAAATTCCTTGTTATGGCTGTGAACAGATTCATTATTACAAGCAATGTCCATTTAGAAGGAAAGAATGCTTTAATTGTGGCAAAAAAAGGACATAATCATACACATTGCCAAAAACCTAAAAGTAAAACGGGATCAAAAATGAAAAATACAGTTAACTCAACTACAATGAAAAACAAAGAAATAAAAATGAAAAGAAAGTTTGTAAATGTAGAGATGAAGAAGAAAAATATTAAGTTCCAAGATAATACAGGTTCTGACATTGATAAATGAACAAACTTGGAAAAAAATTGGAAGACCAACTTAATTGATGACAAAAAGAATTGTTTCAGGAAATAAACTAAATTTTGAAGGAGAATTTTACACAAATGTGACATTTATTGGCAAAACTATCAAAATAAAAGGATTCGTTATAAAATAAACCCAGAACTTGTTCGGTATGGATTAGATTGAGTGATCTGACATTTTCAACCAACCAATTAATTTGTTCTGCTATAGTGTTAGTGTTAGTTCAAACAGCATGGAAAAATTTTAAAAAAGAATTAAATTTCCTGATTTTTTTCTGAGGGCCTTGGCAGGTGCACAAAAGCTAAAGCAACATTCAAACTTAAAGAGAATGTGACGCCTATTTTTAGGCTGAAATGAAAAGTACCTTTTAAAACCAAAGCTTCAATTAAACCACTTAGAGCAAATAGGCATGTTGATCAGAGTCCTACTGTTTATGTGAAAACGAAAAGTAATAAAATTAGGGTCTGTGCATATTTTTCTACAGGAGTGAACAATTGTTTGGAAACATATAATTGCCCTCTGCCAAGTCCTGAAGACACATTAAATGGTGGCAATGTGTTTTCAAAACTTGATTTGTTTGAGGTGTACCTCCAGATTCCAGTCAACAAAAATGTGGAAAGTATTTAACTATAAATACGCATAAGGATCTGTATGGATCCAACAGACTGACATTCAGGTTAAAGGTCATACCAGGCATTTTCCAGCTTATTATGGATATGACATTGAATGATGTTGACATTACAATAGCCTACCTTGATGACATCTTAATTAAGAGTGAAATCCGTGAACAACATGCTGAACATGTATAGCGAAGAAAACGGAGACTTACCTTGTCAAACCAAACGACAGCGCATCGCGTGTATCCTACGACGGAAATGAAAATTACTTACCAAAAAAGGGCATGTATTCCGCATGACATGCTGAAGACGGAATATTTAGATTAAAAACAAGTCCATCGCAGGAGTCTCTATAAAAGTATTTTGATATGCAAAATATTTGACGTCCTCTCCCAGTTTTCGACAAATTAAAAAAAGCCGATAAAAGCAGTTGGTGTTCTTGAATCGGGAGGAAAAGAAATTGATGTATTTTGGCTACTGCATTCATTGGAGAGTGAGTTATTTTTCTAACTGGTTACGTACATTGGGGTTTGTGAGATAGTACCTGCGAATCGAGTTTTCGGCATTTCTTTCTGTCCCCGATATTCGAGTCTGAACTTATAGTGATTTGTTCTGTGTTGTGGAATTAATCTGCGGCAAACATTTCCTTTGCTTTCAGAACGCTTACAACATGTTAAAGATGTTTTTGAAAAAATAAAACAATATGGCTTGAAAATTAGTTTACATAAATGCATTTTTTTTCCTCTAAAATTAAGTATTTGGAAGAAAAGGCCGAAAACCAGACCCATCGAGTTTGAATGCAATAAAGAACATGTCTCCCCCAACAAATGTGTCAGCACTACAAGCATTCTTGGGTCTAGTAAATTACTACAGTAATTTTATTCCAAATAGGCATGTGTTATGAGTTCCTGTAAACAAATTATTAAAAAAGATTCTAAACAGGACTGGAATACTGAATGTCAGATGCTTTTGAAGAAATTAAAAAACTATTAGCACCAGACTTCTATCTGGCACATTACAATCCAAATAAGGATATTATTGTGATGGTAGTAATTTTGGCTTAGGAGCTGTAATATTACACAAAGAAAGCAATGGCCAAGTAAAATCGATTGCACTTACATCAAGGATCCTATTGCCAGCTGAAAAAGTGTAAAGGCAAATCAAAAAAGAAGCTTTAGGGATAATTTTTGCAGTAAAAATATTCCATAGATTCATTCATGGAAGAAGTTTTACACTTCAAACAGACCACAGACTATATTGACTATTTTTGGTTCCACAAAAGAGATTCGTACACATATTGCAAATCGACTTCAGAAACCGGGAACAATATTATTAAAATATAATTTTAAAATGGATTTCCTTCCATCAAAGAGATTAGGGTATGTGGATGGGTTATCCAGGTTAATCCCCAAACTATGTGAACCATTGAAGGAAACTGTGATAGCAGTCCTAAGAATAGAAATGGAAATAAAAAGACCATACGGGAATTTCCTATGATGCTTGAGGAGATCAGGAACAAAGCAAAAATAGACAAAAATATCACAGAGAAAATGAAACAAATTATGGACCAACTGTACAAAAAGAATAATGAGGGAAAAAGATTTTTTCTATCTGTGATGGAATTTTGATATACGGCAAATGAGTGGTGATACCAAGAGCACTGCAAAAAAGACTCTTAAAAGATTTCTGTACCGGTCACCCTGGTATATTGAGGATGAAAGCTTTAATAAGAAGCTGTGTTTTTTGGGCCAAATATGGACAAAGAAATAGAAAAAAATGTAAAATCATGCAGAGGTTGTGCAATGGTGGCAAAGGTGCCACCAGTGAAATTTACCCCTTGGCCAAGGCTGCATATTGATCTTGCAGGTCCAATGAAGGGACAGTATTATTTAATTGTGGTTGACAGTTTCTCAAAATGGCCAGAAGTGATGAAATGTAAAAACCCTACATGCAGTGGTACAATTAAATTTTTGCATGAACCCTTCGAAAGATTTGGTATCCAAGACAATGGCACAAAATTCATGGCAAAAGAATTCAAAGACTTTTGTAAATTTTCTTTGATTATACATATCATTACTGCACCACATTACCCGTGATCTAATAGGCAGGCAGAAAGAAGAAAGAATTGTAGACAATTTCAAGAGAGCATTAAAAAAGTCAGACGGAAATGAATCCATTGACACTATCCTACAATGTTTAAGGGTATATCATGTAACACCAAACCCAAGTACTCATTCGGGGTTGCCACCTGCAAATTTAATGTTCACAAGAAAAATAAGATCTGTGTTTGATAAACTGTTGCCAAAGGGAAATAAAAAAACCAATAAAGGAAATAAAATAGATACAAAATCCTTATACCAGGAGAAAAAAATTTTTTTCAGACTGTATAGAAACAGGAAAGAAACTTGGAATGCTGGTGTCATTAATAAATGCATCAGTAGATTAATATATATAATTAAAGGAGGAAGTAGTCAATTCAAAAAAGAGAGGGGATGTTGTAGAGTAGCTGAACACCCCCACAAGATGGACTAGGCTAAGCTATTTAAACAGCACTCTCTTACTGAGGGAGAGGAGTAATGATTAATTGCTTATTACATTAGGCTGTGTTCTCGTCTGTGTACCATATTATTCTCTGGAATAAACAACTTATTTTCTATATGTGTATCAACCTTTCCTATTAACAACACAACATATATATATATATATATATATATATGAAGAAAAATAGTTTTAAGATGTGCAATATTTATGGGATAAAGTGCTCAGTATCAGAGACAGAGCATATGTAAATATAAATATAAAAGTGAACCTTGAAGTCAACACTCAGAGGTGACAAGCTGTTTCATGCTGGACATGGCCTGACAATTGTGTTCAGCATGAAACAGCCTGTCGCCTCTGAGTATTGACTTCAATGTTCACTTTTTTATGTATGTATGGTGTTTGCATGAGCAAACTTTTACCATATTTTACCAACAGATTGCATTTAAGTTAACTTTGTGAAAACCCTTACCATATGTGTAACAATATCAGGAACTTACTTAACAAATAATATCACCAATTGTTGACAATCAATCTCACTGACTTCAAAAGATTATAGTGCAGTCTCACATAGAGGCAAACATCTCAATGTGAGACAAATTGTTAAGGTTTTCTTTATTTCTCATTTAAATTCACTGAGAGACAAACTGCAAATACAGTTTGAAAATTAAATTAATTCTGAGGAAAAATATTAATTTTTAAAAAAGATCCTTTTAATATTTTATCATAAATTTGGAAATGTATCTCAAAATAAATTGTGATTTTTTTTTTTATCTTTTTCTTATTTTCTAAAAATGTTTTTATTTTATGAAGACATAAAAATGTCTGCCATCATTATCAAATCTAAACCAGATGTTGAATTTACTTTTACATCTGATTATGCTGTAAAACTGGACAAAGCTAATAACCTGGTATAAATCATTTAGATTTTATCGAAATTCTATAATAAGAGATGAACTTTTTTAAATTAGATATAATTGGGTGTGTCTTGCAATCAAATTAGTTTTAAATCAATGATATTGCTCCTATTTTTATTCAAGGAAAACAGCAATGCAGATATGATGAAATAGTCATGATTTGATAAAAAGGTAATAGAAAAGAAAGATTTTATAAGTATTCAATAGCTGATTCGTAAAAACAAAGTTGTATCTATGATCTCAATTTTGGTAGAATGTGAATAAAATGTAAATTATATATATTTCTTCTTTTTTTTTTTTTTTTCACACAACGTTCACCCTGTACAAGGACTGCTAGCTACTTGAAGTAATGGATTACAGAGTAAAAGGCACAGGAGCCACTCAAGGCAGAGGGTTACAGAGTAAGAGGCACAGTTTATGCACATATCTGGGGAAGATAATGGTTAACCTTAGACTTGAACAGGTTAAGATTGTAAGAGAACAGGACAGCGCAGCCTCTTGGAAATCGGTTCCACAAAACAGGGGTTCATGAGTAGAAGTTACACTTCACCAATAAAATACAAAGGAAATAAGAATGGCTCGCTACTATGTGCATGGCACGGCAGGTCTTACCGGTGAAGGATTCAAACTCATGGAACTAAGGGACGTGTACTTCGTCTGAGCACTTTCCATGGAAAGAGCAAAATAGAGAAGTGAGAGGCTTGCAACATTTTATCTGTGAGAAAAGTGTTGTAAGGAGGAAAATTATTCATTGCCCACAAAGATATAGAGATGCTTTTAAGCTCTATCAAGAGTGAAGAATGGGCAGCTCCTGCCCATATACTGTACATACTCTATTTTCAGCTTGATCTGGCTCTTGTAAAGGTAAAAGATGGCAGGAGGTGTCAGGTACTTACTGGAGTGGTACAAGGAACCCACTCAGCATCTTTAGCAATGGGTCATATGTATGAATTCTGCTTGGGGGTCAAGGGTTAAATCCCAATAGACTCTCGGGGCACACAACATCCCTGAGAGACCATCCATCAATTCATTGTGGTTGGTGACAGTACAGTGTTGAATCAGCGATAATGGAATGTAACTATTTTGGTTTTCAAGGCATTGAATGTGATCAGCCATTTTGCCCCCACCCACTAATCTGACAGAGCTGTGTCAGAGGAGAGATCAGATGCCAGAATTTGATCATGTAGAGTTTTTGAGGTGCACCCATAGACCATTGTATTATCAGCAGAGATATTCACAAATGATCGGTGTATACTCTTAGGCAGATCATTTATGTTAAGTAAAAAGAGGGTTAATTCGAGAAGCAAACCCTGGGGCACACCTGCATTGTTTGCTAGGGCCTCAGAAGACTGACCATTGACAACTACCTTCAGGGACCCACCCATTAGGAAGGTCTTTATAATTGAAAAGACCGTGATTCCATACCTAGAGAGCTTGTGCCATTAACTGTTTATGTCCCACCTTGTCATAAGGTGATACGAGATTTTTTTTTTTTAAATCTTGTAACACAATAAAAGGTCATTGGGGCACCACAATAGCAACAGCAGCAGTAGTAATGAGTGAGTCAAGGGTAAGATAACAAAATGGAAGCTCTCCTTCTGTGGTTGGTTTTGAATTCAGACTGACTGCCTTCCCAAGGCTAAAGAGTACAGTCTAGCTAACTATTTACCCATAGTTGGTTGTTGAAGGTAGAGATGTAGTGAAAGAGATGCACTTTTCCTAAGTACATTAGTGAACGCAAATGCCTTCAACAGAATTTGAAGATTGTGTCATTATATGATTGGCTTGGCTTGTATTACGGCATATCAACCTCAATGTGTTACTTAATGCCAACAATATTTCTATTGCTGGTAATAATTTTATTTTTCAAAAATGTACTGCTGGTAAGAATTTTTCAAAAAAAGTATTGCTGGTATTAAAACCTATTTTTATACTTCACAGTGTTTTCATTCCTTTTGGTAGGGGTTAACTATTTGCCCATAGCTGGGACCCTGACAGGTGCTGCCAGTCCGGATCAGGCTGGACCTGGGAACACCAGCAATTGTGGTTCCATGCTCCTCAAAACCTACTGATCAAAGGCCTTGTTGTCAGATGTAGCTTATCTTACCCAGGACATGGATCTAGTTTATTGTCATACCCAGGATGAGTGTCATTATATGAAAAAAATATACTTCTGATTGGTAGACTAAAGGAAAGATGTAATGCGACAGGAATTGCCAATAGATTTAACTGATTGTAAAGATGAGAATCTGCAGTACAAATATCCAATTATAGGAGATACATCAACAATATCATTTCAGTATTAATATCAACTTCTTCTATTCACAGATTACAACATCAGAATGAGCTTAAATACAACATTAGTAAGTTTTTAGCAATTCATCTGTCTTCTTAATGGTTTCTATAAATTGAATTATAGTCGTAACCAAGATATCACATTTGTGCCTCAACAAGAGAAAAGAAAGAAAGTAAAGAAAGAAGGCATGCTTGTTTAATATATGGAGATGATTTTAGTACGTGTTCTGTTTTTATATGATTTTCATTGGCTCCCAGGCAGGGATTAATTGGATTGGTTAGAAAATCGTGAATTAAAGTTTTCTGTGAATTAAGGTTCCAGCATGTATCTGAAATTCAATGCATCTTTGATGGTTAATAACATTAATAAGTTTAAGTGAGATGAGTTTCTTGAAATTCTTTCAAATGAACTCCAAGATTAAACAGAAAACAATAACACTAAACATAATTTAAAATCTTTAATTTTTTTAAAATACAAGCAGAAAGACTAAAATTTGGAACAGCTGATTGAAAAAGCATTTTTGGATAAAGTTAATTATATAAAAATTACCAAGTTGAGGAATGAATTAAAAAAGAAATCTATTAAAAAGGATATGTAAAGGAAAAAAGAAAGCCACCCATTTTATAATAGATTCATTTTACTATAAACTTACAAGTAAACTGAACGGCTAAAGAATTAAAAACAACTTCATAATAATAAATGTGTAGCACATTTTATTGACTGAATAATGATGCCAACTAGACATGACATAGACCTTTTGTAGTCATTGCTATGACTCTAGTACTATGAGCACTTCTGTGCTGGAGGCACTAGGGTGATGACTCCACATAATGACACCATCACCTCCAGCAGAAAGATGCAGGTGTCATTATGTGGGGATATCTATCCAAGGCTGTCCAAAACTAAGTTGTATTTACTGGAGGTGATTACAGAGAATTTAATGAAACCTGTACCATGTCCCATACATGCTCAATGGGGTTCAAATCTGGTGGCCAGTAGAGCACCTGGGAGTCAGCTGAGTGTTTCATGGCACCTATGCACAATGTGAAAGTTGTCTCAACTTGCTTGTTCCAAGCCATCACCACTAGGAGACATGTTGAACTTAAAGTGGGAGGGGGCTAATAGTCCGCAACAAATCTGCATATTTGCCACCTGCCAAGAGAGACTTCAGTTTCACTAGTAGTTCTCGCAAACACTATTACAGAGACCCACTACCAGTTTGTGCAACATCTTTTGCTGACAGGTTGGATGCAGAATTCCATGCAGTCTTCTTTCTTCGCACATAAACTTCTTAACCATCTATGAGACCCAAAACAGTTAGAAACATGACTTGTCTGACCAGGTGTGATAATCTCTGGTTCAGGTGAGCCATAGTAACTGATGCTGTACTATTAACAAAGATTAGCAGTATAACCCATCTTTGACCGGGTCTTTCATTACTGGGAATTTTTGCCGTTCAATTGGAGCAGTTTAATTTTAAAGTCAGCCCACCTGAAAATCAATATTAGTAACAACATTTGGGTGCAAATGAGGCACATCCCAAATGGGGGGGGGGGGGGCCTGAAAAGGGAAATGTATAATAATAAATATTATTGTAATAATTTAAACTATTTATTTTTATTAAAGGTTTTATGAAAGATATATATCCAAGAACAGATAGTAAATAGTAAAAAGTTGCTGAGAGCTATAATGGACAGGAAGTAATGGAGAGCCATTGTCGCCAACAATTTGGACTCAAAACCAGCACTGAAGAATTATCTGTAATTGTGGAAATGCATAAACAACATCCAATCACACACACATACATTTTGAGAATTATAGATATAGATATCACTGTTGTTTGATGGGTTTTAGTTTGTCTTATGGCATATCAACCTCAATGGGTTATTTAATGCCATCAACATTTTTCGAATAGGTTTGTATGGATAGAATATATATTCTTTGTGAGAAATCAGTTTGTAGATCAGGTTTCATTGATGTATTTTTGTAAAGAGGGTTTTTGTCAAGGGTCAAATGTATTGCTGGTAATATATATTTTTTCAAAAATGTATTGCTGGTAATAGTTTTTCTTTTAAATTTGCTGGTAATATATTTGTTTTCAAAAATCTATTTCTGGAATTTTTACTATAAAAATCTATTCCTGGAATAGTGTTTTCACCCTAGGGGGTTAACTATTTGCCCATGCCCGAGACCCTAAAAAGTGCTACCTGGGAAACAACAGCAATTAAGAGGTGGTTCCAGTCACCTCAAAACCTCCTCTGATCAGAGGCTTTCCTTGCAGATGTAGTTTATCATCATACCCTTGTTTGATGAAGATTACAACATTCCGTGGAATGCAGTGGTATACTGCATAGTGCAGTGACTGATGCTTTTGAGCAGCACCAGCATTGAATTGGGATGCAATCTGATGCAATGTTCCTTGTGGTTGGATGCTTAGCATTCTATTTTGTGATGCTGGAGGTCCAGTTCTTGTATTACCTCTAAAGCTCCTGTTCTTGTATTACCTCTAAAGCTCCTGCAGTTTTCACATACACAGTTTGATTACATTCACCTATTCCTGTATACCCTGGCAACACTCATTTTGCAGTCAAACAGTATTGAACCCTATATCTATGTTCTCTATGGCAACCACAGATGCACTGTCACTTGACTTATGTCACAGATCCCTGTTCTGACTGAATCCATTTCTATATGCAGAGAACGGAGGAAAAACACATCAATGCCTATTGATGGTTTCAGTTTTTGGCTACATAATTTTAAAATGCAAATAATTATATGAAGAAACCAACATTAGAATTTACTATTATAAGTAGTGACTTTTACTATTTTAAACCAATATAGTATTGTAGAGTATTTAATCCTCACTGGGTACCCCACTACAGTAGTTTTGCACTAACTCAGCTAAGTTCAATAAAAGTATAAGTTTGTGTGCCCTATGTGACGAGGTGTCATAGAAGGCAAGAGGGAGAAACACCCCCACCTTCCCTTTTGCAACCCCTTTGACCAGTGAAGTAGAGGTCAGTGGTGTAGCAGCCGTTGAGAGAGGGAAAGGAATCGGCAAGAGTCATCGTGTCCCCTCCATACAAATCCTAGGCGAACGAAGAGAGAGAAAAATGCCCACTCTCTCTGAGCGAGTAGTGTGCCAGCAGTCGGGTCAGTGTGGGTACGTTGGTCAATCGAGAAGAGGAAGAATGTTGGCGCCAAAAAGCGACCCACGTGGGGAAAATCGTGGAAGCCAAAAGTGAGTTATGAGCTGATGTTCGCCGAGGCAGGGTCGAAGACATCATAACTCCGAGGCACATCCAGCCTCGTAAGAAGAAGAATTCTACCACAAAGAAGACACCCCCCCTTCAGAAAAGGGAGTAAGATAAGTACCGCCATTTTCCGACATATATCCTATGCAAGGATTAACGGGCCTTAGAAAAGAAAAAAAGAGAAGGGAAAGTAGAACAAACGAGACCCTCGTGACTCGATCTATTTTCCAAGGAAAAGAAAAAGAAAAGATCTGTAAACGCACGTGGGTTAAAAAAGAAAGGATCAGATATATATATAAAAAAAAAAGAAAAGGAATAAGAGACATTTGGCCAGGCTCTATAAACTTTGTGACAGAAAGAGAAAGACATTTTTTGTTATACAGTCACGAACGTGTTGCTCTCTTATTCATATTGTATGTTGTGTTAAATATTTGTCATTGTGTAAATATATGTATGAATATGTACATGCATTGTTCTTTTTTTGTTTTGCTTTGATTATTTGATGTCCATGAGTGCTGTTGCTTTGTCACCACCCCCCACCCCCAAGCCAACGAAGATAATCGAGAAAATCCCATCAAGTAATTTTGGATAATTACTAACCCATAAGTTCACCTCCGGACAGACAAAAAACGGGAGACTGAGAAGAATTTGGTGGTATATAAACCAACGGCGTGGCGCTCCCTGCCACTTCACTGATTTGCCAGAAGCACTCCCCGCTTAGTAAACTCAGTGCAACGTCACACCTACAACTGTAGACTTTTGCTCGATTAACCTTAGTAAATAACAATCATTATTGTTAACATATGGAAGAGTGGTGGTGACAAAAAGATCTACATTTCCTCAAATCTGAACAAATGACCAGACATCGTATTTATTTTTAAAAGGGCTTCTTGAGCAGATTGTGAACTTTTCAGTACCTCCTCATAAATATACAAAAAGTAAAAAGACATTGCAAATACACATATTTGATAGCATATGACACCTGCCTTTTTCTTTTGGAATCAATGGTTCCAAAAGTAAATGCAACATTTTTACCAAAACTTGAGGGGGGAGGGGTTAAAAACAAAAGAACTGTTGATATATGACAGGAATTCTGGGAAATGTTTCTTTCCTTGTTGAAAAAGAAGAGGAGACCTAATATATATCTTCAAATATAGTAAGTATTTTAAAACTCATCATCATTATTACACACAAGCTTAGTTTTATCGGAAAAATATCTCAAAATTAGATTTTAAATATAAATGGAGAAAATTGGCCAGAAAATAAAATCAATGTCCTTCAGATTTTAGCTGCAGTACATATGTCATACATGGAATGTTTTACAAGAACATAGATTCCTCCTCGTTCTCAACATCCATGCCCCCCAAGAGAATATCTTTCAGTGTTAATAAAACTTTAATTAATTGCCAATTGCCCAATTTTAACTTTTCATTTGTAACTTTTATTCAATTTCGGAATCTGCCAGAAATTTCTAATCTAAAAGTTAAGATATTTTAATAAGAGAAACATTCCTGAAAGGAAGATTTTGCTTCGGATGGGTGTTCCAAAGACAAAAGAGTAACTGCAATGTCTTTTGCTATAGAAAATTTAACAAGAGAAAAAAAAATTTAAAAATTTGAGAAAAGAGATCTAGTATCCAAGCAAATCAAATTCTTAGGATTGTAGTACATTTCCAACCGAGATTGATTTTAGTCATAAACCTGTCTAGCAACAAGTTCAGCTTGTTTATGAGATTAGTGACTAGAAGTGGAGAAGGCAGGGGACAGTTTCGGAATTGATTTTAGCTACAATGTTCAATATGTATAATGACAGCATCTGGCATAGTTTCGGATTTGATAAAGAGACAACTGGGGATAAATCTGGAATGCATATCAAGTTGTTGGAAGGCTCTTGGGGAAATTACCTGTGATTGAATTGTATGTTGCCATTTTAGAATGCAGTTCTGTGAATAAATGCCAAATCCAATGTCTCCAAGCTTGTAAGGGCAAATGAAGAAATTGCCAAATGTCTTCCTGAATTCTATGATGAAATGGATCAAAGTTGAAGGAGAGCTAACAGAATGGTTCCTTGAAGTCAACAACAATGAAGTGATAAATCTTTCCATGCTTTTGTGAAAACAATGTCATTTAGGCTTCAAAATAAGAATATATATATATATATATAAAAATAGTTTCAAGGTATGCTATGTTTATGGGTTAAAGATGCTCACTGTCAGAGCATCTGTTTTATACATGAACACAATCTTCAGGCCATGTCAAAGATTGTGTTCAAACATGAAACAGACTGTTGCCACTTGGTACTGACTTTAGTAGCTGCTTGTTAAGACAGACGTCATTGTTCAAATGCAAAATGAATAATACACCTGTCCAATGAACAGAATTAATAATATTTGCAATGCAAAGAAAGAGCAGCAAAAATTAAATGGTATTAGGTAAGCAAGCAAACAATATAAGTAAATCAAATTCACAGATAAGAAAGCAAAAAAGTTTACAAACCACGAATTAGCGTGTACACAGAAAAGATAGGTGACACAAGCAATGATCTTTCATATAGACAAGGTAGATCTGGACTGAGTCAAGTCAAATTGTAAATTGACCTATTTTATTGACTAAAGAAAATATCGTAGTATGTGTTTTGTGGACATTTTGCATATAAAAGGAGAGGGAAACATTTTTGCAGTCATTCTCATAGATTGAAAACCAATATGTATATATATATTAGTGGAGTCAATACCAAGTGGCAATAATCTGTGATATATATATATATATAAGTGAAGATTGAAGTCAACACTACAAGGTGACAGTCTGTTTCATGCTAGACACAATTGTCAGGCCTGACGATTGCATCTAGCATGAAACAGACTGTCGCCTCATAATGTTGACTTCAATCTTCACTTTTATATTTACACACGCTCTATTTCTGATATTGAGCACTTTATCCCATAAATATAGCGCACCTTAAGACTATATTTCTTTATATATGAACATAGAAGTCAACACTTAGAGGCAACAGTCTGTTTCATGCTAGTGCAATCGTCAGGCCTATATATATATATATATATATATATATATAATTATAAATATATATATATATATATATATATATATATATAATTAGCAATGATACCATATAGAATATATAATTAGCAATGATACCATATAGAATTCGCCATAGAATTCTTTTCTATTTCCAGGCAACTAAATAATGTACATTATAATATGACCATCTTGTCATGAGGAAATTCTGATAAACTCAAAAATATTCAATGATAAATTATCAGTATTTTCAGGTTAGTTTTACATGATAATGGATTAATTTTTTTTTAAATATGATTTAATGGCTGTTTTTCCAGCATTCATTCCTTCTTGTGCCAAACTATATTCTTCCATTTTAAAAAATGCCTCAGAGAAATAATGAGAAATCATTTTAAAATGTGGAAAAGAAAGTTCATCCCATCATAAGTGAAATGAAAAATGACCTCACTTAATTCAAGGTGAAGAAAGTTTAAAGATGCAGAAGAATGATTCTAAAATAAGAACTCAATAAGCATTTCTGTAGCCGGATGTTAAGAGATGCAAATCAAAAACAATAAACTCTTGAGTTATGAAACCAGTGTTCAAGCTTTTACTTCTTTGTTCGGATTTCACATTGAACATTTAAACAAAGAATGTCTGGGGATGTAGAAGGTGATTATCTTGCTCTTAGTGGGATGAATCCATGGAGTGGGGGGGCATATAATTGCTGGGGAGTTACATAAGATTTCTGGAATGACTCCAGTTGCTGAGTACATCACTACAAAGCAAAACATGATTGCTTGTGGTGGTAAGGAAAATGGATGGAAACGACATGGTCACAAAAAGGAACACAAAAAGACCCCCCACCAGCCTGACTGTTTCCCCTTTGGAAAATATTGCAAGATCCCCTTGATTTTTTTCTTATTCACACTGATTGTTTTATCCATATATGTCATATTTTCTCTATGTGGGACAAATAGTGACAGGCATTTGTGTATATATATATATATATATATATAATTTCTTGTATTAAAAAGTATGGAAGATCAAAAATGAAAATATGTTCCCAATATTAACAAACTCTCATATGATGGGCAATACCTTAGTAAAAATAGTATAAATTTTTTCTTTTTAATCAAAAATATTCATGTTTAGATCGCTATTAGAAACAAAGATATTCCTTTAGCATCATATCCTTGCTACAGCTGATTCCAATTTAGAAAAATAAACTCCATCAAGAGGCAACAAATGCCATAGAAAGCTTACAAGAAAGGTTATCAGTGGTGCACAAAAAGCTCTTGAAGGTCAGACAGAAATGGAGGTAATAAAATCATTTTCAAAAGATAGCAAGTTTTATAGTTAAATCAAAAAAGACCAGCAACAAATGTCAGACTAGAAGTGAGTTATGAGTAGCGAAAAGGTGAAAGTAAAATTGGCAGTCCCTTTTTATGGAGTTGATTTTCATTTGAATGTTTATGCACAAGTATTTTAGTAATCAAAGAAATCTTCAGCTACAATCTGGGAAGAGTATCAAAGTATTATTTTTATTCTTTTAGGAACAACTGTATTAACTAAGATTTGACTTCCTTTGATTTTAATTAAGGAATTATTGCCACTGAGGTCAGAAAGTTAAAGCATATCATTTAATCAAGATTCAAAGATTTCTTGTGCCTAAATAGGCGGTCAGATAAAAATAAAGTCAATTTAGATGAAAGGAATTCTGATACAAAACACACATCATGTCTACACACACAACATATACGCCTTCATCTCAACAAAGGACCTGAAAGAAATGTAAAGTACACTTAAGGGAGCTCCATACTTTTATATATTATCGGCAAGAGAATTTTTCAATCTTTTTATTGAGGAAACTACATTGGGACATACTATCAAAGACTATTTTATTTTCCAAAACAATTTGACAGTTGACTTGAAGGAATTAACATTGGTTGGGAAACTATTCCACAAAATAGTGGCTCTTGAGAAGAAGGTGTCGGAATGGAACTTCCTTCAAGCCAATGGAACACGAAGGGAATGAGAATGATTCATCTCAGGCTATCTGGTACAGTGGGTCTCATCTGTGAAAGTCTAATCTGGTGGAACTAAAGAATGGATCTTTTTAGAACATGGAGATAGTAATAGAATAATGAGAGGATTTATCTGTAGGAAAAGGCTCAGATTGTGGAAAATGATTCATCACCCACAAGGCCACATAAACACTTCTGAACTCTGTCAAAGCTGGAAAGTGAGGACTGGGAAGCTCCACTGCAGATATTGTAGCAAGAACACACCATTTTTGTTCTGATCTGATGCTAATAGAGAATGGCCAGGAAATATCCATTTTTTCAGCATCTTTACTGATGGACCATATAGATGAGTTTCACTTAAGTCCCAATAAATGTTCAAAGCAAAGAGCCATCTTGAGAGCCACAGTCATTCATTTTGACAGGAAAAACCTCCGGGTCTGCTTGGTGATGAAGATTAATTTTGGAGGTATTGAATGCAACCACCCTGTTCCTTCCCCCATTGATCTGTTTGATCAGAAGAGAGATCAGCTGCCATGTCCTGATGGGAAGTTATTTCATTGTAGAAAAATTCTATCTTTAAATGATAATTTATCAATTATTTTTTAAATTATCAATTTTTTATATTTGTTGCTTTTGGTTTTACAAAATACAATGACAGCTTATAAATGTTGGTGTTACATACATTGTTTCGGTAGATATATCATTTACTATTAAAAAAAATAGTTAAAAACATCTAACCTAATTATTATCACATGACCTCAAAAAGCATTCCTATGTCAAAACAATGTTCTTTCTAATTTTAATGTGATTTGGCACATTGCATCTCCAATATCAAAAAAGTCAAAAAACAATATTAAATTTTTATATTGGTCACATGTGCACCACACTCTGTTATAAGTTAACTCCTCATTTCTCAAAATAAATGAAAATTCTTAGGATCAAGTGACAACAAACTGAACAATGATGATTTCTGGTCACTGGGTTTGGTTTGTTTGGTTTGTTTTTATGGCATATCAATCTCAATGGGTCATTTAATGCCGACAATTTTTTTTTTCTGGTAATATTTTCTTTTGTCAAAAATCTATTTCTGTTAATATTTTTTTCCTCAAAAATGTATAGCTGGTAATATTATTTTTTCAAAAATGTATAGCTGGTAATATTTTTTCAAAAATGTATTGCTGGTAATATTTTTTTTCAAAAACATATGGCTGGTAATATTTTTTTTTCCTCAAAAATTTATTTCTGGTAATAATTTTTTTACAAAGTAATTCTAGTATTAAAACCTCAGTTTCGGGGTTAACTATTTGCCCATAGCTGGGACCCTAACAGGTGCTGCCACCCAGAGTCAGGGTGGACACCAGCAATTAAGACGAAGTTCCACACTCCTCAGGCCTTGCTGTTGGATACAGTTTATCGCCTTACCCTGGATGCAGATGTAGTTTATCGTCATACCCATGACACGGATGTAGTCTCAGTTTTGGGGTTAACTATTTGCCCATAGCTGGGACCCTAACAGGTGCTACCACCGCAGGTCAGGGCAGACCTGGGAACATCAGCAATTAAGAGGTAGTTTCATACTCCTCAAAGCCTCCTGTTGAACGTAGTTTATCGTCTTACCCTGGAATCGAATGTCGTTTATCGTCATACCCAGGATGGTCTGGTCACTGGTCTATATTTTAAGTCACAGTTGAGATTGAAAGCAGTCTTGGACCACCTTTACACAGAGGATAAACTGTCCCTCAACGAAGTTCTGATGCCACCTATTAGAGATGTTAGGTTATGTTTTGTGATATATAAATGAACAGATAGTTAGTAGGAGAAAGTCGAAATTCTTTTGCTGGTTGATGAGGAAGAGCTGATTTGTTAGAGTGATGACATGGTAGAATTTGTTCAAAGTGTTATCTAAAGATGCAACAAGACCATGCAAGAGAATCTCAAAAATAAACAATGAAATATATTAAAAGACCAAGTTTAAGTTACATTTCTTGCCAAGGTGTGTTTATTTTCACCTTTCATTTCTCTTGTGAACATACATGAATGAATATTCCTAGTTTCTGGTGTGTACACCAACATAAACAAGAATAGAGATGCAAAATGTGGAGTTGCATTATCAGATTGGTGAGAAGCTGGATGATGGCACCATTCTATGTTGATATTGTTATGCAAAAGAAATAACCTACATCAAATATCATGATGACAGGAGACATTATCTTAAAGTGTGCATAAAATATTTAATATGCATGCAAAAATAATATGTATAAATAAATATACATTCTTTTTCAGTGTAATCCAGATTTATGTAACCATTTTACAACATAACATCACTTTGGATTAATTTGAATCCTAGTGTTTCCAAGAAAAAAAGAAAATGCCAGGATGTAACCAATAAAATGTTGTTTACTACACTGACAACATCCAAGTGGTCAAAAGTAAATTGAATATAAAACTGAATGCAAAATGAACCTCAGACAGGTTGGAAAAATACAATAAAATATTTTAACAGAGGCAGACTTCAGTATCTGTCTATATTTCCGAGATGAGGTATTATTGCAAAATGGTTGCTGAAGACATTAGGTTTATAATACCCATAAATTCATACAGAGATGTCCTTAGGGACACATGGCACCATGGATAAAGACATTAGTTAGATCCAGTGACAGGACCCAAAGAGTGTGAGTTCAATACCTGTTTAAGGCAGTGGAGAACTTTGAGAGGGGAATTAACAGGAGATAACTGACATCCATTAGACATGGCACGTGGAACTAGAACAGCCTACCCCAGTGAGCGATATAAAGGGTTCCGTTTGACATTCCAACCTGAAGAAGGCTGGAGTGTACAACGGACGAAACATTGTGATAAATATGGTGACAAAGATGAGGACAATAGTCCGAATAATGTAAATAGAAGCAGACTTTTTTGGCTAAATTTATCAAAAAACTGAGGCTAATCTGGGACATAGATCCTCTCCCTAATGAAACTATCCTTCAAGTAAAAAGATAGTGCTGGCCTCTGCCTTCAAAATTCTGTTATTTATTTGAATTCAGTTTCTAACCCCGACTGAATGTTGCTGAGAAATATGACAGCCACTGAACAGGCTTTCTATTATGAAGCTTAGTGTGGCACAAGGTGAAATGAAAGAAAATGAGTGAGGAAGATTCTGTTGCACCAATATCCTAAATGGAAAGGCACTGTTTGCGTTAAAAAATCAGTAGTTGAAATCCTAACCTTTACCTGGCGCCAAATATGAAGCCCATTGGCTATTTGGCAATTATTGAGAATCAAACTCACTTTAATAGAAATTGTCTGAGAGATAAGCTTATTGGCTACTATTTCATTTTCTGCCTCTTACGTCCACAGATATTCAAGAGGATTTGTTTCACCAATGATTGTAGTGATTGTCTAACAAAGCACTGCCTATGAATGCATTGTCAAGCAGGTGTTTCCAAATATTTAATGGCTTTATGCCAGACTTGTTGGGGAAATACTAAAGAAATCTTATTCGTATCTATAAATATTTGGTCAACCCAACCATACTGCTGGGCAGCATTGGATGTCATATTAAAATATCTGTCCAGTCAAACGTTCTCCAATAATCAAGACAGATGGAGTAATAATAGGTTTCCGAATAGGCAAGGAATATTACTGAAAAGGCACAATTTCTGGCATGTCTTTCCAAATACATTTCTGCCTAATAAACAAAACATTCTATAAATGAATCACACAAAGGAATATTTACTTGTCTGTTGGAAAAATATCTTTCAATATTAATAAAACCGAAGGCAATAATATTTTACTTCCTTTCAAAAACTTCTTCTGGAAACTCAAACATTTATCCCAGCACACTGCCATTTTTTTAAACAGCAAAGTTCTGTTTCCAGATTCACCATAAGCAGACTCATCACATTATTTTTAATTTTTCTTCAGTGTTTCAATGGCAATATTAACTTTGGAAAAGGTCAGAAATTATAAGTAGCCAAATTTAGCCTGTAAAAGGGTTGACAAACCGGAGTGATATGTTTTGCCAAAAATCTCTACAAAATATATGAAGAATTAACTCATTCAGTAAATGCAACAGTGGCACAATTTTCAACTGAGTAACTCAATGAAAGAGTGTCTGTTCAGGCAAGGCTGATTGATTGCCAATTGACATCAAGATTGCACAAGCAGTTTTCAAGATATTCAAAATGGCTAAATACATTCTAGATAGAAGTCATATAAATGACTGGCAAATGGCAGATTTCCAGAAATTAGGAAATTATTATTATTATTATTATTATGACCATGGACATTCACTGCCAAGGAATATCAACATGGAAAGTGGAATCTGCAAGATGAGTTCAAATTCTGAGCTAGTCCATTCATTTTCACATTAATGCTCTTGGGATAAATACAAATCTGCCTCTTCTATCCCAGCTATGGATTAAATAGCAGAATAGACTGGAGTCTGTAATCTTTGGTGGCAACTAGTCTAAAAGAAGGAAAACAGATTTCTAAACCATAAAGAAGTCAATAAGCTCCACTATATTTCCCAAGAATATATTATAATTCACAAATAAAAAAGAAAAGGAATCTGTGGAAAGTCATAATTATCTTGAAGGAGCACTGCATCAAAAAAAAAAAAAAAAATCAAAATAGAATCATGTTTGGCCATGATCATGAAATCCCAGGTCACATGATCCACATGGAAAGCCCAATGTCCCTAGCCAACCACATTCAAGTTTACCAATACAGCACAATCAGTGACATCATCAGAATGATGTTCAACAAAAAGTTAGAGAATTTCTTTTGTACACATGTTAAAATTCTCTTCATTCTATAAGATTTTCATTCTTAACATAAATTATTTTTCAAAAGTTTAAGAAATGGATAATAATATTAACCTTTTGTGCACAGACCAATGAAATCTAGCTGAAGGAACACAATAGGAATATTTTATTGCAATCGGTTTCCATGGAAATGACCCATGCCAAATATTCATTTATGGAATATACAAAAGGGACATTTGAATTGAATTCAAATTTGAGTGATATTAAAATGGGAAAGAGCTAATGGCCTAAATTATTTTAAATTTAAGAACAAAATAAAACAATGTTAAACAGTAAATTTGACAGAGGAAGAATTAAATATAAGAGATGCCCCCAGGTAAGTAAAGAAATAAGAGGAGATAGTGTGATATAAAATGCAAAGTAATACAGCCAGAGAAATGCAAAAGTAATAAAAAGAAAGACAGCACACATTGCCAATCATTCATGTAAATATTTGATTTGTGATTAGAGAAATCATTCTAAAGATTCTCTGTAAATTTGGTATTCATTGTGTGCTGTTGACTGAGGCCATACTCTTGTAAGAACTCTTTCTTTTGTCCCTGGCAAAACTAACCACAAGTTATTTCAGTTCATAACTGTTACAATATATTGGGGATGACTGCAATTACGTAAATGATAAATCTATTTGATAGCAAGTAGGAATATAGATGGTTAACAAAAGTATCATTGGTGTCAAAATTTCAAAAGATTTCCTATTGTTGTAGGATTTAAATGATTATATTTAGAAGACATATTTGCTGTGTATTTAGAAATGAAAAAGTAAGAACAACAGAATGTGTTTCAATGATAGAAATCTTTGAAGGCCATTTGCAACATTCCATAGACTGCTAAAGTGGTACTAAAAATGTGTAGATATTTATTCAAATGAAATCAGATTAGCTGGTTTGTCTGGATTCACTGGAGATGCATCAGAACGAACAGTGAAACTGCAGTTTGTGATTCACTTCCCTGACCACATTTCATTGGTCAATAGAGATACCAAATACAGAATCTGAAGTGATATGTATTTGCATGTAATCTTGTAAATCTTTTTAGTTGTTACATTTTTATAGTCTTTCTTCAATGGGCAAATGCCGTTAAAAAGTTTGAAATAAGGAAAAAATATTGATATAGTGCATAGCATTTTGGAACTCAATTTGTTTGATTTTTACTCAGAAGCAATAAGTATTTGACAATGTACTTTCTGGTGTATTATATGTGGTTATTCAGGACTGTAAAGCAAGTCATTACATTCGGCTTGTCACAGTACAAGAGGAAATACAGGTCTGAATGCAACGTAATAGGAAAAATAGGATGGATGCAAAAGTTAGGAGTGACTAGGAGAAAAGTAAAATTAACCTTAATTTAAAGATCCTGAGAGAGATCTTTGTCTTTCACTTATACACACAGGTTTTCAACTGCCTCAATACAACTTTGATTAATGCTTGTCACAATGCATGGCAAAGTTGCTCTCTCTCTCATTGCATGTCATCTTTCTACTATTTCTGATCAGAGGTGGGACTATAACAAAGTAATTTAGTTTCCATTGTCCACTACTTTCTTAGATTTTATCAACTTTGTCACACAATTCTTTCAGTTCCTTGTATAAACTTGCATTAGAATTCAGCTCAATTTTGCTTTCTTCACTGTTGCCCGTTTTTTTATTAAGCTGTAAAAGATGAAAATCTTTTGCCAAGTCATTTATCTTAATCAAATTTTGTTTTTTGATTAGTGATGTCTTTTTTGTTTAAATGTATTCATTTAGAATATTTGTATGAACTGACACTTCATTAGTGATGCTACTTTCATTTTTGGTGAGGAGGGTGGCATGTCACCCCCACAAGATGCATAACAAGAACTGTCAAAGGGCAGATAAGCTTCTTATAGGAGCCAATGGCTAACATGTATATATAAGGCTAGGATATATATTACCTTTATTGTAGGAATTGGCACTTCACTAGTTATCAACTAATGAATGAAAATAGCATAACAAATTAACTTTGATAACCTAACGAGTTTTCTTTGAACTCTTGTCTAATTTCAAATGTATACCAGTTTTTTTCATGTTCTATAAAATCTCTTCAGACCTATTTTTTGAAAGAATATTCCCCCCACCCAACTCAATCTGTCAGAAACTCATCTGTATTCTTTTTCTCTCCATATATGTCCCTATTGCACGCTGTGACAATATAAAATCTATCAAGAATGGTTATATATTGTAAAAGCCTGAACACAAATTTATTTTAGCTGAACTAGTGATCAAGGCACTTTCCAGACATTTTCATCTTAGTGGATTATTTTCTCTTTTAATCAAAGTAGCATTCCCTATGTCAAAATTGTGGTCCATTTTGTTACAATGAACAACCAATACATTTTGTGTGTTGTTATTCAGATAAATAAAACACTAGTTATCAACTAATGGATGAAAATAGTATAACAGATTAACTTTGAATTGGATAATGATAACCTAACTAGTTTTCTTTGAACTCTTGTCTAATTTTAAATGTATACTAGTTTTTTTTTCATGCTTCTTCTGGATGAACTGGACTGACCACTTCTATATTGTAAACTACTTGATGATTAAGTTTTCTTATTCATTATAGCATTTCAATGATTTTTATCTTCTCCAAATTAATCCTTCCAATTATGAAATTTAGATTAACTACAAAAAATGTTAAGTTGAAAACTCAAAAGTTTCTGCAATCTATGTTTGGTCCATAAAACAGGAGAAATTTACACATACTATGTCAGGTACTATTCATAAAAGTATTTTGTCAAACAATTAGTAACTTGCTTCTTCATAAAAATTAAATTGAGGTTTTATTTAGGAGGCTAAAAATAAAATTAAGTAACAATTGATCATCTGCTTTTTTTCCCTTTGATATGAATGAAAAGAATCATAATAAATTAAAGTGATTTTTTAGTAAATACATATATTGATATACTATTTCCAAGGCTTATTTATCTACAAAGCCAATTTGCAATTTAAGCGTCCTTTTAATATAATATTCCTAGTTGTAGTTGTGGCCTTTCAACCATAACATCAGAAGAATCGACTAAATGGAGATGGGCAATTCACTCATTTCTGTCTAGAGTATTCTTCTGGTGAGGTTGAAAAATGTTACACAAAAAGTATATATATATATATATATATATATATATATATGGTTCAATGGGTAAATTGTGAGCATTTTATATTTTTAATTCTGTGCATGCGTGTTTTTGTCGACTGCACAGTATAGTAGGGTCAGTTGGACACTGTCTGTGACAAAAAGAGCACCATGATGCAATTCACTCCTCCAGAAATTTTGAAACGTCATGCTGTACTGCTTGGCATTTGCACCGGAAGCTCCAATACGAACATTTCAGAGTGTTTGGGAATCAATCTGAAGACAGTGCAGAGGATTTGGATGAGTCTAATGGTGATTATGAAGCTCGGAAAACTCACTCTGATCATTCTGATAAGAAAAGAACTGCCAAATTTGTTGGTAAGAAAAAAGAGCTAACTGGTTATCAATCGTCACTCTACAGAGCAAACCAAGGACAAAAGTTTGTGCATAACATCTATGTGCATATATATGTTACCAAAATCTTTTCGAAACAATTTCTTCAAACTTGTAAAAAAAAAGAAAAAAAAAAAGGAACATTTTTTTTTGTCTATAATATTTCTTAATTCCTTTCTCAAAATTCATTATTTGCAAGAATATGTCTGAGTTAGTATCTTAAGCTTGGAATAGAGAAGATATCTCATAATTTGTATGAATATTCATTTTCCAGAGTCGTCAAATTATTTTTGTTGCTATGACACAATGCATTTAGCCAATGTCAGCAAGGAGGTGGGCACCTTGGCCTGGTGTAATGGTTAGCAAGCTTGTCTTGCTAGATCAGTTATGACTGAAAAGTGAGTTCAATCCTCACTAGATGCCCCATACCTTCGGCCTTGTGCCACATCTAAGCTACGCTTAGAAAATCAATATGTCAGCAAGGAGGTGATGCATAAAATGAAATGTGTCGGTTGGGGAATAAAGCACATTAACATAAGTTCTTTATAATAAAATAAATGAAAAAAAATGACACCTTTTATTTAATCATGAAAAGAAACTCTAATTAGAATTCATTAATTTCTGGTTATCTGGAAATTTAAAAAAAAATGATTTAAAGGTGAGTTATTTATGCAGTTGAGAGTAAAGCCGTGGTCATTCTAAGTTAAACATTTTTATTCATTTCTCTTACGTTTTAAGTTTTTCTAGTCTGCAGTAGCTGTAGGATCGTAGCTATTGATAGAGAAAGTGAAATCAGTAAGCAGAATTCAAATTCCGGGTTAGTCTGTTGCATTCACTTTTACACAAATTCCCTTGGGAAAGGCATGAATCTATCTATTGTCTACTACAGCTATGGGTTAAGTAGCAAGGTAGACTAGGCCTTCCAGCCTTGGGTGACAGGCAGTCTAGGAGTTTGTGAATTCAAAACCATGTAGAAGGCAATAGGAAAACACTCCACTATCTTTCCCAAGAAGAATTGGCTTTTCCCAGATAATAAATGAAAGGAAGCCGTGGAGAGCCATGATTAGCAACATCCATGGTGATCATTATTTAAAGCCAAACTATAGTGCAAGTCAAAGCCAGAATTGGAGGTCTATCTCGTATTTTTGTTCTACTGGGAGTGACAATTTTTAGTTTTGGTTTGTAGTAGTTTGCTTATTAAAAAAAGAAAAAAAAATGCCGAGATTAAGTACATAGTTAAATTGGCTAAAAAAGTTAATCCTCTATCTTGGTGTTTTTTTCTTTGCTGAAGTTTTTATTACAGTTAATTCGACAGAGTTTCAGAGCCATCACTTCCCACCCCATAACAAGGGTGTACAAAATGTTATATGCAGTTTAATCTTTGAATTAATTATCCCTGTTAAAATAGTTTTAATAAAAGTAAAACTATATTGGAAGTATGAATTCTGAAACAAAAAACCTGACATGAAACAAAATAAACATGAACTTTTTTATTTTATTGTTTAGAATAAAACTAACTATTCTGATGCTGTCTTATTTCATCATAAATATACTTTTTTTATAATTATAGAAGTAGTTAGAAAAACAATGAGTCTTAAAAATGCATCATTTAGCAGCAGGGGTAGGGTAGCATTAATGTTTTGTACACCTCATTTACAATATCTATAAATATTGGATTGAATTTATTTACTGAATCTAATTATGACATTAATTTTACATAACAATTATTTTTCATTAATTTTCTAGCATAAAATTTTACTGCTATTTTGTTTTTTCGCAGTAAAACTAAAACTAAAATTTAAAATGTATTTTTAAAATACCTTTTAGAAAGAATAGGTTCATGTCTCACTGGAGGTTATTTTATTTTTATTTTTACACTGTTTTTAAGATTTTACAAGTACAAAAAGAAAGATGTAACCTATATGGTATTTATTTTTATGTTTTTCTTTTTAAAATTGTAGCAAAGTAAATTGTGTTTTCAATCCATCCCTGGGCCAGTAACAAAAATGAAATACCTCCAGATATGAACTTGAAAATGAGAGCAATCTACATGCATAGATTAAATAAAAGATTCAGAATTCAAAATTCTCTAAATGGTCAAAGGTGAAATTAACTGTTTCTATAAAGGAACCATTTGGAATTCATTAAGCAAACTGTCAGTTGAAATTTATAAAATCACTTAAAACAGTTTTTCAGGAAAATAAACATCTCCTGTCCAATAATTGTTATTGCTCTTTCTAGTATTGATGGGAGTTTCCTTTCTAATCTTTTGTTTAAAGTAGCATGGAAAGTCTACATCTTCATATTTTTATTTTTGTTTTTAGTGATATCCATTTTATTTGTTGCTGCTGTTGGAAGTTTTTTGAGTGATGCGACTCGTTATTTGTTAAATTTCTTTGTTCATGATTCCGTAGCACCAGTCTATAAGACCTGATGAAGGGTTGTCATCTTTAAGACCAAATGGGTTCATCCATTTTTTAGTCATTCATCCGAGAAAATGATTGTATATAGCTGATAGTTTAGATATTTCGGAATTGATTTGGCGCCATGAATGTCATCCACATGAAAGTCTTTGATTTGATCCAGCTATTTAAGAACATTACCTAAGTTCTTAGTTTAATGTTTTAATTGTGTAAAACCTTGCAGTATTGGGGGGAAACTACTCCTAGTGAAGTCTATCCTATGATCAATTTCTTTATCTCCTAGACTAAATTTGCTATCACTGATCCAGGTATTTGAAGTGTTTAGAATTTTCTAATTCCATATCTTGTACTTTTATGATAAATTCAGGGTTTGCACCATCACTGCCTTTGTTCCAATTTCAGATCATTTTTTCTATTTTAGAAAGGTTTATCTTGACTCCTACTTCTTGGAACATTTGGTAGAGGATGCTGATTTTTTGTTCAAGATCATTCTTGTCCTAACTATAAATACCTATATCATCAGTATAGCTCCTCTCTCATCACCTGTAGGGAAAACAGGAACACCATTTTCTATTAGCAGGTTCATTCAGGGTGTTGTATGGAATGCTTAAATGATCACGGCCCATGTCTTCACATATGTTCTTGTACACACACAGAGTTGAGAAAGCAATTAAATAAATTGGAGCTCTTATTTCCTCCATGTCATACTCCTGATGAGGTTCGAAATGTTTTGATGTTTTAGTCTTGACCTATCCAGATCAGGAGAAACCTGAAGAAGGCCAGAAGGTACAATGGCTGAAACAGGAAATTAATGCGAATGTAACTCAGGTAAATAAAAAAATTTCAAGCTGTTTTTCTATAGAATTAAAATTAGTTGTATTTTGTATAAAACTTTATTTCTGTAACTATAAATGAAAAGCAAAATTTTGTGAATTTTAATGCCTCCAAGATAAAATGGCTCCGATCTAATCGTCTGAGAGAAACCATTTTTTCCTTTCATCAGCTTGACTCCTGCTGACCTTCAGGAGATTGACTCAATGCCAGTTCTTGGGCTAACATTTTCCAATGACATGAAGCAGATTGATTCTATTGAACCAATTTATAGGTCTGCTGCTAGGAAAGTTAGTTCATTATTGTTTTGTTAGACAATCTTTCTCCACAGAATATATGTTACCTATTTATAAGTCTACCATTCATCCTTGCTTTGAATATTGCTGCCACATCTGGTCTGGTGCTTTTGCTATGAAATTTAGAGATTCTTGACAAAATCTAAAAAAAGAATCTGCAATGTTATCAGTCCTGACCTGGCATCTCAGCTTCAGTCACTTTCCCACCACCATAAATTGACTTCCCTCTGCCTTTTCTAGAAATATTTTCATGGTAATTGTTCTGATGGACTTTCCTTCTCCTCTTAGTCTTTGATACCACAACTCTATGAATTTAAACACAGTACTAGACTGGCAGTTAGGTCTCATCATTTTAAAATTGAAATTTCTTGATATACCCATAATTCTTGCTTGTGGAACTCTCTTCCAGCTTCTTTCTTTCCAATCAACTTTGATCTTCAAAGATTTAAATGCAATTATCTGTTTCTTTAAATCCAGTTCTTTTCATTGTCCTTACTCCTTAATAATGTTTTTTTTTTCAGATTCTTCCCAGTAACCCCTTTCATTTTACAAGCTTTATCACTGCATTTGGAGGTGAAATAATTATTTAAAAAATAATAATAAAAAAGAAATAATTCCTACACTAGTTTCAAAGACATCAAAGTACTCTGACTTTTCCTCATTACAATGACGGAGGTACTGCTGCAGAGTTGGAATTTTTTTTATTGTAGAAACATGGTGTCACATCCCACACAGGAACACAGTGGAGAAAAAAATATTTCACTTTCATCCGAGCCAGAAGGTCAAATGCTGATCTTAGTTTTGATCCTTGGCAGAAGAGCAAATCTACATGTAAGTAATTCCATCATTTTTGATGGGTACTATGCTAGTTTAATAATATACTTGTAAAAAATTAAAAATCCTTCATAATACGAACATCCAGAATGTAGAAAATCTTTGTGAAATGCATTTTCTAATTTTGATTAACTCTTAGACATACAGTTTGAAATAAAGTTCAAATAAATCTGAGCTGTTCTGATTTTTGCCTTTTTTAAACATGTAAAACTGAACATCAGCTCAACATTTTTGACTCTTTTTATCTATTTTATTCTTTTTGCTTTTTCCTTCCACATCTTTTGCCAATTCTTCATTTTTATTTACATTTTATCTTTGCTTTTTAGGATACATTTGGCCAATAGAAACTCAACACAAATTACTGAATTGATGTAAGATTTCTTTTTTTGTTTCGTTTCCCCCAAAGACATCTCATAATGACAACATATGATTCAGCAATACAAAAAGTTTGCCAAATTCCCTGACACATTTGCACAAATTAGTTCACAAAAAATTTAAAAAAAGAAATACTAAAACCAATTCAACAATATAAGCTTTTTAGTTATTTACTTTTAGTTCATTTTTTTCTGAGCATTTTATAAAGATGAAGTAAAATGAAACAAAATAATTCATAATGTTCAATGATATTCTTCAACATAGCAATACATGAAATTTCTTTATCAATTTCTTTGATTCTGTTTTTTTTAAGGTTTTTATGGAAGTCGATTCTTATTAAGAAAAAAAAGAGGAAGTAGTTCATAATTTAAGAAAGTAATTCAGAAATCAAAAACTGGAATTAAGCATTTGGAACATTAAAAAGTAAAATTCAAGAATCATTTCAATAATCCATCAGAATTAAAACAAAAACAAGACCCAAAAGATAAAACTGAAAGTGATGGTTTTGAAAAAAGAATTGAAGAGAGAATATAAGGAAAAAAATGGCTAATGAAGATATGTGAGATGAAAACAAGAAAAAGAAATTTGTAAAAAGAAGTAGATTTGATGTCACAAGTAAATGATGTAAGTGTATGCATAAAATCAAATGAAAGTGAGGAACAATGCATTGAGATGTTGTTGCAATTCAAACTAACAAAGCAACCAATTTGATAGAGGAAAATAAACTGATCAGCCAGATTTTGTTACTTTTTAAGCAGAAAGAGAAGAGAAAGAAATCAAAGCTTTGGTAGAAAAATTGAAAAAAGAGGAAATTGTTCCAATAGTTACTGAAGAAAAAACATTTGAAATAGGAAAAGACATCAAAAATTGGTTTTATTTTATATATAATCAGTGAACTACAAACAATTCAAAAGACTAACTTAAAACAAGTGCAGTCTAAAATTTTCAGATGAGTCCTTTTTATATAAATTATTCAGACTAGTGTACTGTTTTTAACACAACATTATAACTGATAGATTCCTCAGGAATATAGGTCAACTGGCATTTTTTTTTCTCTCTTTTTCTAGATGGTTCTCAATCAATGCATCAAAGGTTTTTTCAGACAGAGGTGCAAAATCTAACAGCCTGAAAAAAAAGAATCCAGCTACAGGTAATGATGAGAACAATTCTAATTGTTAATTCTCTCTGTACAGGTGTGAAACATGAACAATATAATTTCCTCTGATACAAAACAGGCTGGGGAAGTTATTTTTTTAATTTTTTTTTAATTTTTCTTTGACTGATAACAAGCTGCTTCACAACAAGCATGTCTGCATAAAACACAAAGTTGCAAATTAAACAATTGAGTGAAGGAATATCCACCACCACCACCACCACCTGTGATTTAATTTAAAAATTGTATGTAGAGTAAACATGAAAAAGTAACTTCTTGTGAGGGCTTTATGAAATCAATATAATGGTATTCTAGTTTATTATTGTCACTGATATTGCTTGAGCAAAAGAGTCATGGTTGATGTGATCAAATGAAAAGTAGCTTACATTCCAGGAACATGACTCATCAAAGATCAAGATGATTAGCTACATATCATGAATCAAGAATTAACTAAGTACACATGATGCTGATGTGGCTTTCATCATGGAATCCATGTATAAACCAAACAGTTACCTTTTTCTACAGATAGAAGTGGTCAGATAATTTCAAATAAAGAAATCTTATTGTCTCTTGTTTGACATTTTTTCCCCTGATTCTGCATCCAAATAAAATGATGGATCTTAAGCACAGAGCAATAAATGTTTCTACTACTGACCACTAAAAGGAAGATCACTGGTTGTGCATTAGAATTTGTATTTATTAGACTGACCATTAAACCTCTTATTAAAATTGTATTATGGAATCTTCCCAATTAAAAGGTTACCCTATTTCTTTATAAATATGGGCAATAAGACTGTATAAATGAAGTAGATTTTTCTATCAGTCATTCTACAATTTACCTTAAGTAGACCAGGGATTGAACATGGGACGATAATCTAAAGTATGAAAGCATTGGTTTATGAATTTGGTGATATTGTAATTGCGAGTTCAATCCTTGGGCTGTGTGGTACAAACTCAAAAGGGAAACGGGGCAAGCAATAACAAAACAGTACTAAAAAAAGAATGAGACAATGTATCTTCACAGATTAAATAGAGGGTTCAGTTTGAATTTCCCTGAAGTTTACCCTTATCTACAAACACCTCAAGAAAGTTGAAGGGCACAACATCCAAAACATTGTCGCAATAGCAAAGATGACAACATTAGTCCAAATCTAAATAATAATAAAGATTAATTAACAAGGAGTTTAACAAGCATTTTCTCTGTTCAGTATCTGTGTATGTCGACCTGAATTTATGAAATATTGACTATATTAATGATTGCAGGAAAGATGTGAATTCACTTCTGCCAGTAGATCAAGTCAAATGTTATTCTCTGAAGCTGGTATTTCATAACCCATTAAATCTTGTCATCTATTACTTGGAGAGAAGATCAGTATTACCATTTAAACATCATTTCCTCAAGAAATGCTATGTAAGATGCACTATAGTACTCAAATGGTCACAAGATAGATTGATTTGCTGTGCTTGAAGAGATTAAGATTAATTAAATTTTAGTTACTCACATTTTTTATTTCTTTAAAAACTTTCGAAAACTAAATTTTTCAGTCTTCCAGCTAATCTATTAATATTTTTTATTCTCCATCTAGATGAAGTTCATAGATTTCTTACTCTTCATATACCTAAATCATTTCCTATCCTTCAAGGTGGAGCAGTCAATATCCTCTAATCTGGTCTGTGGTTGTTCAATAAGAAAGGGATGATGACTTCAACAACAGTTTGGCAGGCGTTTTCTTAGGAAAAATCAAAATCAAATACTTGTCACTCATATTCAATAATTGAAAGAAAAAAAAACTCTTGTCATTTATAGTTTTGGTCTATTTTGGAGTGTTAAAAACTTATTGACCTGAAATTGTCCAAGAAAATCCCCAAAACAATAAGAATTGAAAAGCTCTTCAGAGATTTGCAGTATCATGAAAAAAAAGGCAGTTACATAAAAGACAAGGAGAAAAAATAAACTTGTGGTATCTGTGGTTTTCTAAATATTAGATTGTGTGTCTAAAATGCATGAATTCAGAAAATATTTTTGCAATTAATATTTATGGCTGATGTTCTGAGAAGGATATTAAAAAAAGAATCAATTAAAGTTTATTTGTTAATCATTCACAATCCTCTACATTTTTTAAAAAAATATCCTTTTATATATATATATATATATATATATATATATATATGTGTGTGTGTGTATACTGGGAAAAAATGTATAACAAAATGGAAAAAGTTTTCTTGTGATGTATTTCATTCTTCATGACTTCATCAGACTAAATTTGTTATGAAGTCCTAAAGGACAAAATGTGTCACAGAAAACCTTTTTCCTCCCTTTGTCATATATTTCCCCAATATTGTTCTCTATATAAAAATATATTGTTCCCTCTCTCTCATATATATATATATATATATATATATGAGAGAGAGAGAGACACAGTGTGGCCATAACAATCAACACTGTATGTTGACTGTCAGTTTCATGTTTCAATGTAATCTTCAAACAATATCCACATTGTCTTTATCAATAAACACTATTTCCAATATTGAGGACTCTTCCCCTTTAAGTATACCATTTTTTAAGAATGTGTGTGTGTGTGTGTGTGTGTGTGTGTGTGTGAGTTAAAAAGTAACTTAATATTAAGCGTATTGGCTAGAATTCTAAGGGCTTCTTTTATAACCATAAGAGGCCTTGAAACTTAGAGGAAAAATGTGTGGAGTTCTTCCCATTTCCTACTCATGATTCTGTTTCATATTTTGACTGCCCTTCTGAACACAGAAAGCAAAAAGTTGTCATAGAATTTCTGTTTTTGGAAGGAGGAACTACTAGAAACATTCAAAGACGAAGGTTAATTAATATTTATGGAATGGCTGCACTTGATGTAATCACAGTGAGGAACTGAGTCAGTTGAGTTAACAGCAGTCCTAGAGAGAAAGGAGAAATTTACTAGAATAATCCAGAACCTATACTTGGAGCAAAACTGCTGCAGATGGATAGAAAATGAATTCAGTGAATTTACAAAAATAGAAAGGAGAGTAAGACAAAGATGTCTCTTCATAATGGATTTATTCAACCTGTGAAGTGAAGTGATTCTGAGAGAATTAGAATTCCTACCAGGATTCATTTATTTGTGGCCACAATCTGAACAACATAAGATATGCAGATGACACAGTGTTGATAGCAGACACAGAAAGGAAACTACAAAAACTTCTACAGAAGGTAGTGAAGGAAAGCAAGAAGAAAGGACTAAACATCAATTGCAAGAAGACAGAATGCATGGTTGCTAGTAAAAGGAACAGTTCAACATGCAAATTACACATTGGAGATAACAAAATCAAACAAGTAAAGTAATTTAAATATCTGGGAAGTGTTTTCACAGATGATGCTATCATTACAGCAGACAGAAGAATCATGACTGAAAGATCTATGATAGTGCCTACAGTTTAGTCTCTTGGCTACACAAAATGATAGTGCCTACAGTTTAGTCTCTTGGCTACACAAAATGATAGTGCCTACAGTTTAGTCTCTTGGCTACACAAAATGATAGTGCCTACAGTTTAGTCTCTTGGCTACACAAAATGATAGTGCCTACAGTTTAGTCTCTTGGCTACACAAAATGATAGTGCCTACAGTTTAGTCTCTTGGCTACACAAAATGATAGTGCCTACAGTTTAGTCTCTTGGCTACACAAAATGATAGTGCCTACAGTTTAGTCTCTTGGCTACACAAAATGATAGTGCCTACAGTTTAGTCTCTTGGCTACACAAAATGATAGTGCCTACAGTTTAGTCTCTTGGCTACACAAAATGATAGTGCCTACAGTTTAGTCTCTTGGCTACACAAAATGATAGTGCCTACAGTTTAGTCTCTTGGCTACACAAAATGATAGTGCCTACAGTTTAGTCTCTTGGCTACACAAAGTTCTGTGCAAAGTGGGTTTACAGAATGCTGAGAGACTCCATGAAGGAGTAGAAGATGATTGCAACCCAAAATCTTTCAGAGCTCTGCAACACAGATATCAATCAGGGAAGCAGTTTCTTATGAAGTGATAATTTAGACATGGCTAAAAAAGCAACCAAGAAATGTTTGCATGCCATTATTCAAGGGTGGAATACTACAAGCCAGAAGGAATGCTGACGACTAGATTTAGAACGCTGAGCCATTTTTGATCCATATTGATGCACTTCTACTATTAAATCTCTTGGAATTAAAGAAGAACAGAATTCACTTTTTGACTAACCATTGTATATTTGTATATTTAATTTGATAAACATACCATGAGAAAATTTTTTAAATTCTTACTTTTAGGATCTTCCATTTTCAACTTTTCTTTCTTTTTGGATGGCATGATGCTCCATTATTCATAAAAATGATTTTAGTCCAAATAGCCATCATTGAAATCTTGTGAGAAGTCTTTTCTTAAAGGACATATCACACATGCACACTTGCTGCAGAAAGTATGAATGACTTTCTCCCCCAACTCTGATTGAGGGCCACAGAAAAGAACATTCTTAGCAAAGCAATCCAGTGATGAGTGTCATGCAGATCATTGTCTTGTCTGTTGCAAGCTCAGCTCTAATTTGCAAGCAAAGCCAAAGAAGGCTATCATCTGAGCAAGAGCATCACCCACTCTCAATCTTTTTTAGCCAGAGGGAACAGAATAAATTTGAACTGAATAAAATATCACATAGGTATTACGGTTTATTTGGAGTAGATCAAACCTTCTGATACCAAACTAAAAGAAAAACAATAAACAACAAACTAAGCAAACAAAATCCTCTGTTAGACTACAAATGTGTCTGGAGAAATAACAACCTCAAAAAAAGATGTAAAAGTCAGAAATAAGAGTCTAGAAAGTCTACGTAATTTTAGATCCCATCATGTATACCTACCATGACCTTTGATGACTGTCTTCTATCAATGCTCTGCCTTGACAGCATTCTCTCTGGGACTTCATTGATACCCTGGAAGTCTTCAAGATCCCAAACATTACTCATGGAATATCTTCCACAGTAAAATAACAACATATTAAGCAATTTTTATTCCATGATTACCTCTCCAATTAGGCATTCTTGCATATTCCGTAATAATAATACTTAATGTTATTCAGGATTACTAGCATCATGGCTGACAAGACTTTATTTTGACACTTTCTTGAATGAGAACTACAATGTAAAGTTCTGCAGTTGGTCAGCTTTGTTTATGAAAGGATTAAAAAATACTGTTATGTTCTTTGTTGAATAAAAGTTTTTTTGTCTTTCCTCTTCTGGGGGGGGGTATCTTTTTGCCAAAAAATGCTCCCAAAATCATTTTGATCTCTAAAATTAAGAAAAACCATACACTATTTAGAGAATATGAATGCACCTACATTTCTTTTAACAAAGAATGTTACAAGTGAAGGCATTATTTGTTAAAAGTGAGGGCATTATTTGTTACAAGTGAGGGCATTATTTGTTACAAGTGAGGGCATTATTTGTTACAAGTGTGGGCATTATTTTAAGTATTTGTTAGAGTTTACTATAGCTTTACATTAAAATGCTTCAATTGTAATAAATAATTATTAAGAATCCCCATAAATTAAATGTTTTTATTTTTTAAATACATACTTGAGCATTTCTTCATTTTTGTTCAAACACGGGTCATCAAGGCAAGCTTCACAACTCAGGGGTGACAATCGACAAGATGTACAACTATGATAGGATGACTGGTGAGTGTCACATAAATCCTTAGACCCTGAAAAGAAAAGAACAAACAACACAGTTATTTAACTCTATAAGTATATTGTGAAAATAAATGCGCAACACAATCACCTGGGCATTTGTTGTTGTTGGACAAGCATTGTGGAGTCTTTTTTAGTTTCTGTTTATTTTACTAGTGTTTCTTTCATCATGACTATTCAGACAGTGTGTTCAATCATCAATAAACAGCAGAAAATGGAAATAAAAAACAAGTTCTATCATAGAATGAAATTTATCTCAAGAAACATGATTAATGGTACCAACAGCTGCAATGATTTACGAAGCTTTTATGGCTGACAGAAGAGCAACTCTAACCATTCAAAGTTAACATACATCTTTCTCTTCTCATTGGCCTTCACATTTGTTTTTTGTTTTTTTATGTACCCCAAATTTTTTTAGATCAAGCATTGTCAGCCATTATTCAGTTTTTAAGAATAGTTCTTTCATTTGAAAAAAGAAAAAAAAGCCAAGAAAGAGTTTATTGCTAACAAAAAAGTAGCTGGGGAAAGATGGAGGGTAAATATTGCATAATAAGATTTTGATTTTTCTGTCAGTCAAAAAGTTAATGTAGCTTAATTGGCAGAGCAGCTGAAATCATTAGACAGAATTTGATAATTGAAAATTTAAAATACAAATTATCATTAATATTATTTGCTATTTGCATATGTGTGTAAATACAATTTAGTCTATAATAATCATGCATTGCTGAAAGTTAATATCTGTTTAGTTGGAAAAATAAATTAAACAATACCCAAGATATCTGCAAATTTGAATATTGTTTAGAAAATTATTTAATATTAGTGAGTGATTATATATATATATATGTGACACTTGTATAGACAATATTAGAATGAAGCGCTTGAATTTTTCCCGTGCTCTCACACAGCGCATATTGTCTAAGGCCATTTTTTCGTCGGTGATAGTGAATTGATTGTTATTGCTCAATCAACTTTGTTCTTTACTTATTTTTAGAGAATTCTTAGCCTAATTTCCATGGCCTTACATTTATATCTTTGGTAATGGCTTCCAAATATGGTGAACGTGCTAATGGTGATGTAAAACCCAATCAGGAGTCCATATTGATAAAAGTGGCATTTTGGGTTGTAAAGACTAAGACATATGCCCTTGGTTCATCAAATGGTTCTAAAAGAAATTTGGCAGTTCTTGACAGAAAAGCAAATGAACATTACAAAGTTGGTAAAACTGCTCAAATTCATAGAGTATTGCTTTTAAGATATATGTGCATTTGTTGAGTGAGAGGTCAATTATTATCATGTAACCCCTGTTGGTTAAAAAAAAAGAAAGATAATTCAAAACAGTTTGAGAAATATGGGAGTAGGAGGTGTGGCAATGGTTCACCTGTATTTCTAAAGTGTGGTTTAAACAACTCTATTAATCACATCAATTGGAATTTTCAGATCAAAATTTAGTTATCTGTACTTATTGATTCATACTTATACACTATTTATCATAACTTTGCAATATTTTTTTCTAAGAAATTAAAAACATGTTATTTAAACATAAGCAGTGGAAGATATTTTCAAATTTACTTGTTGACAGGTGAATGTTTAAATGCAATAAAGTTTTAATCAAAGAAAAAACATTTTAACTAAAGTAAAAGTTTTCTTGTCATTTCAAAAAAAAAATCTCAAAATCACCGTCAACCTCAAGGGCAGTAATGATGCAGCCTTGAAGCACCTGCATGTCCAAATCAAGTAGTTCTTGTTTTTGTTGGTCATCACATTCATAGTGCTGACTTTTGTTGGTTCCAAGCTAGGGAATGAGTGCAACCCCCCCTCTCCAAATTTATGGACAAATCCTACAGATGCTTGCTGGGATTTCTTCCAAGCCAATAAAAATGAACAATTCTTAATCTTACCCACATTTTTTCTTTTTCTAGCCTTAAAGTCAGAAGGCTATATTCACGTGACTGTATCCCTTTTGCATGTGAAGAGTATTTCTATTTTGGGAACTTTTTACTTTGTTACTGTCTTATAGTTGCTTGTGATATAAGAAAACCTGATGGGGATTTTAGTATTTGCAGTAAATAAGTAGGCGTAAATCATAAGATTTGTTCGGATTCCTACTCTATTCCAAACATAGAAAACATTCTCTGGCAGGAATGAAATATTTTACGAAAATTGATTTAAAAAAATGCATACCACCAAATTCAAATCGATGACAAATTTAAGCAAATCACAACCATAAACTTCCCCACAGGCTTACTTAGATGGCCCTGCTTACCATTTGGAATTAAGACAGCAAGCTTTTCAAAAAACTATGGAAAATTGGTTAGCAGGTAGAGTAGAAAATATGATAATTTATCAGGATGATATATGTTTAGGTGCGGCAACTGAACAAGAACTGAAACAAAAAAATAAATTTGTAATGGATAAGATGAGGAAGGCAGGAATGATGATAAATGGAGATAAATGTATATTTAATTGCAAAGAATTAACATTCTTGGGTTACTAAATTTCAGAAAACAGTACTTAGCCAGACCCGACTTAATACAAAAAATATTAAATGCATCTTCTCCAACTAATAAAAAAGAATTGGAATCATTTCTTGGATTAGCCAATTTTTATACCAAAATCTTATCAAAATATTCTGAAGGAATTGAAGGGTTTTCTGAGTTGCAAAAGAAGAATGAGGAGTTTAAATGGACATATAAAACAGCCTTCATTAAATTAAAAGAAGCTCTGTCTAAAAAAACCATGGTCAATATTTTTGACCCTAAAAAGGAAGTTATATTAACCAGAGATGTCAGTGGCCAGTCTGTATTGGTAATTTTGTCACACGAAAGACACCCAGAGATGTATCTTTCCAGAACATTGATACTTGCTGAATTGAACTATTCTAATACTGAAAGGGAAGCACTTGCAATCATATGAAATATAACCAGAGCAAGACAATTTTTATTAGGGAAAACATTTTTGAGATCCGATCATAATCCCTTAGAATTTATATTCCATCCTAGGAAGGAATTGCCTAAAGTTACTTCATCCAGAATTTTAAGATGGGCTATGAAGTTAATGGCTTTTGATTATGATATAGAATGCATGAAGGGAAACATGATACCACATGTAGACGCATTGTCCTGACTACAATTTGAAAAAGAACAAAATGAAAAAAAAAACATAAAAAAAGTTGAGGATGAATTTTTGCATTGGGTGGAAATGGATGTGTTGCCCATGAATAGGCTAGTTATGGAGACGTTACAAGATCCAGTCTTAAGTCAAATTTGATCTAGAATAAGGAACAATAAATGGAGTAATTGTTCAAAAGCAGAAAGACGATACAAAGAAACCAGACACAAAGTATCAATAGAAAATGGTTGAATTTGTAGTGGGGATTTAGTCGTACCACTGGAAAAATGTAGAAAAGAAGTAATTTAGAGTGCACATAATGATGTGCATTGTGGGATAACTGTTACACAAAAATGGTTAAAACTGGAAGCATGGTGGCTGGGACACACCCAAGATGTGGAGAATTATGTATGCAAATGTCCTAAATGTGCCAAAATAAAAAAAATTTCACCATAATAAGTTACACTCTTAGCCAAGGGAAACAGAACTATGGTCTAGAGTTCATATGGATCACCCACAAGTTAACAGGGTAGGTTTATGTCCAGTAATGGTTGATGCTTTTTCCACCTGGCCTGAAGTTTTCTGGCGATAAGAAACCGCTGTTAACAATATTTGGTTAAAAAAAAAGGTATACCAACTCACACGGCAAATCAACTACAACGTTGGGGTGTAATTCTATTGAATTATAATTTCAGAATAGAATATGTGCCTTCAAAGAAGCTAGGTCATGCCGGTGGGTTATCAAGATTGATACCTAAATATACGGAACCACTGGAAGAAACAGTAATAGCGGCGCTAAGAGACGAAAATGAATGATCGGGTCTGTTATACAACTCTATTAGAGAACTACCGGTTACGCTAGAAGATGTGAAAAAAGCAGCGGAGAATGATGATTTCATTAAAAAAATGAAAAGGCAAGTCTGGTTGAACGATAAAACTAAAAAAGGAATTAGTGTGTCACCTTTTTCAATCTGCGAACAGGTATTACTATACGCAGATAGAATTGTAATGCTGTGTACTCTACAAAAGAATATTCTGAAAGTATTTTACACTGGCCATTCAGGGATTTCGAGAATGAAATCTCGAATGAGAGGCTATACTTATTGGCCGAGGATGGACCAAGACAGAAAATTTGGTGAAACAGTGCAGAGGATGTCAACTGGCAGCAAGGGATCCACCGGTAAAGATTCAACCATGGCCAAAGACAGATGTTCCATGGACTCAGTTGCATATTGACTATGCAGGGCCCATAAATGGATCTTATTACCTGATCATTGTGGACAGTTTCACTAAGTGGCCAGAAATTGTTAAGTGCAGACATCCGACTGCAACAAATACAATAAACGCACTTAATAAAATTTTTAGTCACTTTGGACTCCCTAAAACTTTAGTCAGCGACAACGGAACACAGTTTACAGGAAGAGAATTCAAGGAATTCTTTACATCTTTGTCCATTGATCACGTGACAACGCCAGTATATCATCCAAGATCGAATGGACAGGCGGAAAAATTTGTGGACACCTTTAAATGAGCATTGAAGAAAAATCAAGGCGTGGACACGAATAAACAAAGTATTCAGAAATGTTTGGCAGTATATAGAATCATGCCAAACCCGAATATGACGTCAGGATTATCACCAGCAGAGTTAATGCTTGCGAGAAAAATACACTCTGTGTTTGACAGGCTGTTGCCTAGTCCGGTGAAGAAAACTGCTAGAAAAGAAAACCAGATGACTAAAGTGTATAAGCCAGGTGATAAAGTTTTTTTCAAGAACTTTAGGGCTGGAAAAACGTATTGGGAAGAAGGAGTGATAACCAAAAGAATTGGACAGGTCATATATGACATAAAAGGGGAAAGATTTCCATGCAAAAGACATTGGAAACAATTGAAACCCAGACACACTACAGAGGTCGCGGAAAATACCGAAGAGATTCCAATGGAAGTCTTGTATGATGCTTTTGAAATTCTCATTCCAGTAAGTCAACATTCGCCAATGCAGGTATCCCCAACCTCAAGGCCAGAGGTACCAGTGTGTCAAATGCCACCACTGCAAGAAGGATTGAGGTGAAAAAGACTTAGGAAAAAAATCAATCAATTAAGTCCAGACCCTAAAAAGAGAAAATATTGAAGCTAAATTTCACAGGAAAATTTAGCTCAGGGGGAGGTGATGCAATGAATATGCATACACCTGGGTTCCCCCTCACAATAATATGATTGGCTGGTGTCAGCCATAAATACAGACTGATGTGGAGGTACATCACCTACGCCTATTGCCTACGTCTATAGCTTAAGCCTAAGCATATTGCCTGCGACTACGATGAGTGCCAGTCCATTATGGCTACCTGCTAGATTGTCCTACCCGGTTACAGTATCCAAAACCACTTAGCTACTTCGAACAAATATTAATCCCTTTCCGGAACATATCAGAAAACATATGGTACAAAAGAAATAAAGAAAATGAAACGGAAAAGGCAAATTTCATAATGCAAAAAAGGTACTAAATATGGCATTAGTAAGAATGGTAAAAATATTGTTGATTGTTGCCCATGCAGACCAGTTTAAGAGCTAGCCAAAATTACGAGGAAATACAAAGTGAAGCTCGTTCAAATGACGATGTAGAAGAACAAGAAAGCAGGGCAGAAGAATCAATGAATGACCAAAGTTCTTCACAAGAATCAGAGAATGAAACATGGAACAGTGAGAATAAAAGAACTAGATTAAGGTCTCCCATAATGAGAAATACTCGTGAATAAAAGGTAAGTGTAACCAACACCCATACTCAACTGAATGAAACAGTGCACTCATTTCTCTCTCCCTTACTTCCTCTTTATAGGGGGGTAAATAAATGTAAACAAAAATATATATAAATATTTATAATGGCTTTTGACTCTATATCCAGCATTGATTCCATTCCAATTTCATCATTGATGCAATTCTTATATACAAATCCACATTAAAATTAGTGTTTTACTGGAATTCCTGATTTAAAAGCTTCTCCATACAACATTCATTATCATTTTTGGTTATCAGGAAAGAGAAATAGTTACAACAAATGTTTTAATCTACACATCATGGTAGAAGAGAAATAGACAAAAAGGTTTCGTTTTTTATTTCATCTGTTAATATCAGGATTGCAGATCCTGTAAAAAAATCACAGTTAATAAAATGGAATTATTTACCTTTTTTATTCGGTTTCATCAACAATAGCACCTTGATATTTTATGTAGATGAAATACATAATCTAGTGAGCTCAGCCGACAGTTTTCTATAAATGGTCACTGTTCTGTTTGGATGTATGCCTAAAACTAATTTTATTGTTGATACAAATTCACCTTGAAACCTTACAGCTCACCAGTTGAATGCTCTAATATTTGAGCTTGGCTTCTATATTAAAATTTAGTCTTTTGCACTTCCAGAAGAATTTTATTTCTTGCCACACTTTCCACTGAATCACAGAAGATTAAATTCTTCAGGTCATGGACATCACCTTTCTCCTTGGATTATTTTCAATAAAATCATAAAAGTTAAGAGAGAGAGAAAAAAAATGAGATTTCTTTTAGATTTTTACTCATTTTTCTTTGTTAGATATAAAACTGGTGAGCTTAACATCTCTAATATGTTTGTTTTTTTCCATAAAGCAAGAAGAGGTACAAGTTTGTTTTTTTTTAAGATAGAAAGACATTGCTTAACCCTTTTGCAGCATATTTGGATCTGAAGTCAAGAAAAAAATAATCTTTAAGATTCTTTAAACCTTACTTGAGATTTCTTTTCAAATCTCATAAAACTTTGAATTTTGAAATAAAAATATTTTGTTTTTTTTCCTATCATGTATCATTCAAATAATCTATTTTAAGGCATTGTTGGTGTGAGGAGCTTCAACCTTGTAGGTAAATTTAAACTGAACCCATTAGAAACACAAGTTTACACAAAAAAGAAATCAACTTTTCATTTTTGAGTACCTGTTATATAGCAATCTTTACTGTGCAAGTCTTCTCAGCCATTGCAAACATGTCTATTCCTAGCTGGGTGCCGCACATTCAAAATGCTACAAATAAATAAAATTCAACTCTAATGACCAATATGCATTGCTTGTATGAAGTCTGTTTGGAATGTGTACGTATTTGGCCATTTTTGTATATTTTGATTCAGAGGCAACCTTACTGGGAATATGTGAATAGACACTCTTCTCTTTAGGGTTAATCAGTTGGCATTGAGAGTGACAATGACCGAGAAAATTGATGCTTCACATCTTGTGTAAAGTATTTTAACAAAACCTATCTCCCAGGCTTGTCAGCCCCACCTATAACCATGCCTCCCTGTAACATTTGGTTTATCCAAAAACTAATATCTCCATTGAAATGTAGGGGATAAGATTAAGGATAACAATATGCAGCTGATGGTAATCCCTTAAGACAGTTTTGCAAATTGTTTCTGGAAATGCAACGAACACTGGAATAAGAGTGTGTGTGTGTGTGTGTGTGAGGTCAATGTGTTTACTTTGAAGACAGGTGTTATTGCCTGAGTGAAGTTAATTTCATTAATTTTAGATGGCTTTCCAGATATATTTATATGGATTGTATAGTGAATATAAGTCTATCAGAATTTACAACTGAGGTCTTTTTCTTAAACAGGTTGAAAATGTAAATCTTAATTAAATATGCAAGTGGCTCTTTGCATCAGATTTCACATCAGTTGATTCAAACAATTGCAAATCAAAATCTTTTGCTGCTCATTGAGCACACTACAAATGGAGTAATTTGTAGAGAGATATCCCACTGTAACCTTCAGAGATATCTGCAGATGGTCAGACACTTTTCCAGAACTCGTTGTTTCTGAATTGTTTGCCTTTCAGCGGATTATGTGCATCCAACGTTGTTTGAGTTTTTGTTTTTATTTTTACACAGAAATTTAGAATGGAAACTTCTTTAGAAATATTTTTCTCCTTTATTAAATAAATAACCAAAAAACTTTTATTTAACTTCTGTATTAACTGATTATCTTAAAAATAAAAATATTTTCTACAAATAGATTTTCTAATACAATTTTTTTATTTTTATTAACAACTAAATAACTTTTTGCAAAAAACTCGAGTTCGGTATTTTTTTTTACCAATCTTTGATAAAATTTATTTTTATAAAAGTTTAGGTTCTTCTTTAAGTGATGATTTTCTGACAAAATCTTTGCTCATACCTAAATAAAAGATTGCCAAGTTAGTGAGGTTTAACCTCTATAAATCTGAAAGTGCAAATATTCAAACGTCTATAGTAACAAGTTATAATTGATGGTTACGTTTCTCACTCACAAGTGTAAAGCTTTCAGTGTTTTGTTTATGAAGAAAGGTCGAAATTGGGTTTCTTTTCATGTCACATCAAAAACAAAATAGGTTCAATTTATGGATGAACACTTATTATATTTATTATTCATTTGCCATTTCTAAAAAAAATTTACAACAGAATTGGTTTTGCAAAAATATTTGCAAGTTGAAAAAGTTGTTTTCGACTAATTATAAGTAATAAATAAGAGAAAAGTGTATATCAAACCAAAATATAAGAAGTTAGTTTTAAATTGGAAATGGTTGCTATATATCCAAAGTAGGTGGGAGACTAGTATATATCAGTAAATCTGGTAATGAATTATTTCCAAAACATCTGTTGGTGGAAAAAAATAAATAAATGAGAAGTAGGAAGGAAGGAAGATGTATGAGGAAGGAAAGGAAATGCTACCAAAGTGTGTGTCTTGTAATATTAAGCCTAGAAGCATCCTGACCAGACATCTGTTATGACTGCAGGCTAGTTGGGAAAAACTACCACTAGACTTGTGAACCTACTGAATTGCAAACTATTGTTAGTGTACATATTTCTCGTAAGAATGAATAATACAAGGATTCAAAACAACCATTACTACTATGAGTGTCAGTTAGAAGACAATTATTAAAAACTAATTAACTCATTAGTTTATGAAAGTAAATGTGTGCATTACAGAAAAGAGCAGGTGACATTACGTCGATGCAATGACAAACGTTTATCTAATATTCCTACCAATTTTTTTATCAACAGAAAGAATGTAGAGAGAAAGAAGCAAAAAATAGGAGGCATATGAAGAAAAAAAGTGGAGAAAGAGAAGGAAAAGTTGGAATTATGTGGAGAAAGAGAAAAAAGAAATGAGGAGGAAAGACAAGAAACAAGAATGGAAAAAGAAACAAAAAGAGAAAGAAACAGAAAGAAACAGAAAGAAAAAGAAAAAACAAAAAGAGAAAGAAAAGAAACAGAAAGGGAAGGATAAGCAAAAGGGAAAGAAACAAAAAGGAAAGAAAAGAAAGAAGAAGTGAAAAAGAAGCAAGAAATAAAAGAAAAGAAGCAAAAAGGAAAGAAAAGGAAGAAGAAGAAGGGAAAGGAAAGAAAAGGAAGAAGAAGGGAAAGGAAAGAAAAGGAAGAAGAAGGGAAAGGAAAGAAAAGGAAGAAGAAGGGAAAGGAAAGAAAAGGAAGAAGAAGGGAAAGGAAAGAAAAGGAAGAAGAAGGGAAAGGAAAGAAAAGGAAGAAGAAGGGAAAGGAAAGAAAAGGAAGAAGAAGGGAAAGGAAAGAAAAGGAAGAAGAAGGGAAAGGAAAGAAAAGGAAGAAGAAGGGAAAGGAAAGAAAAGGAAGAAGAAGGGAAAGGAAAGAAAAGGAAGAAGAAGGGAAAGGAAAGAAAAGGAAGAAGAAGGGAAAGGAAAGAAAAGGAAGAAGAAGGGAAAGGAAAGAAAAGGAAGAAGAAGGGAAAGGAAAGAAAAGGAAGAAGAAGGGAAAGGAAAGAAAAGGAAGAAGAAGGGAAAGGAAAGAAAAGGAAGAAGAAGGGAAAGGAAAGAAAAGGAAGAAGAAGGGAAAGGAAAGAAAAGGAAGAAGAAGGGAAAGGAAAGAAAAGGAAGAAGAAGGGAAAGGAAAGAAAAGGAAGAAGAAGGGAAAGGAAAGAAAAGGAAGAAGAAGGGAAAGGAAAGAAAAGGAAGAAGAAGGGAAAGGAAAGAAAAGGAAGAAGAAGGGAAAGGAAAGAAAAGGAAGAAGAAGGGAAAGGAAAGAAAAGGAAGAAGAAGGGAAAGGAAAGAAAAGGAAGAAGAAGGGAAAGGAAAGAAAAGGAAGAAGAAGGGAAAGGAAAGAAAAGGAAGAAGAAGGGAAAGGAAAGAAAAGGAAGAAGAAGGGAAAGGAAAGAAAAGGAAGAAGAAGGGAAAGGAAAGAAAAGGAAGAAGAAGGGAAAGGAAAGAAAAGGAAGAAGAAGGGAAAGGAAAGAAAAGGAAGAAGAAGGGAAAGGAAAGAAAAGGAAGAAGAAGGGAAAGGAAAGAAAAGGAAGAAGAAGGGAAAGGAAAGAAAAGGAAGAAGAAGGGAAAGGAAAGAAAAGGAAGAAGAAGGGAAAGGAAAGAAAAGGAAGAAGAAGGGAAAGGAAAGAAAAGGAAGAAGAAGGGAAAGGAAAGAAAAGGAAGAAGAAGGGAAAGGAAAGAAAAGGAAGAAGAAGGGAAAGGAAAGAAAAGGAAGAAGAAGGGAAAGGAAAGAAAAGGAAGAAGAAGGGAAAGGAAAGAAAAGGAAGAAGAAGGGAAAGGAAAGAAAAGGAAGAAGAAGGGAAAGGAAAGAAAAGGAAGAAGAAGGGAAAGGAAAGAAAAGGAAGAAGAAGGGAAAGGAAAAAGGTATGAAGAAAGAACAAAAAGAAAGGAACAAGAGAAAGATCTCAAAAGAGATAAGGAATTGTGTCTAGGTGCATAATCCCACCCCCGCCTGTTTCCATGATTTATTTGTTTAGATTTCTACAGATGCACATGAAATAAGTTGTTTCAATTTAGAAACGGTTGTTGCAGAGAAACAGTGCAAATGGTATTATCCACCAAAGTATCTTACTATCTTGATGCAAGCTGCATTTCATCTGAATGTCACATTGATTTTACGATTTCTTGTTGCATCATAAATTAAAATATTCTCTGCATTTTTCCAGTTAGGAAAAGAAGTATATCTATTTTTCTTTTCTAAAGTTTATTTCAGTTTGATGAGGTTTTAAGTCTTCCCATGAATTAATTAGAAAAAAGTAAGCGCTATGTTACAAGCTCAACATGCATCGTAATTCATTAGTGATTTCAAATCTCACTGGCAAGGTGAAGCTAAGTGCTTGCCAGTCGGGTGAGAGCTATGCTTTCCCTACCAACATGATTGGTTAGTGTGCAAACTCATTGTAAAAGCACACACACCATTTGACTTTGTGCCAGACTAAGATAAGCTTAGTAAATCCTGCATGATGAGTTACACATTTGTCAATGGTTAGTACCAAGCAAATGTAAAAAAGAGGTCAGAATATCGAATGCTAATTTTCAAGACAGACCTCACATTTGAATGACTCATACAATACACTCCTACTTTTCTTTCACTACAATTAGCCATTATCCAACTATGTTGTTTCCAATCTCAGTGATAATGAGGAGTTCAAAACATTTTCCCCTCCTTAACTTATAGACAGAAGTACACAAATGCATAGTTGGATTTTTTCTAGACAATAAAATAGGCTGGTTTTCTTTTTCCTCTGACTCAGTCCCAGTCTGTCTTGTCTTGAAATTGAAATGCTACATTCACTTAATCGAATTTACTCTTATGTATCGACCCCAATTCTTAGTTTGTGAATTGTTTCCCATATTTCTGTTGCTTTGCCTTATTTCTGTTGCTTTGCCTTGCATATATTGTTTGCTTGTTTTGTATTATTATTTCCATGTTCTTCTCTTTTTTTTCTCACTTATGAACTTTGTCAATTCTGTTTGTTGAGCAGTACTGCCATTTATTTACATTTAACCATGGCCACTCTCCAAACTAAGCTAAGTAAATAATCTATATTTGCATCTTTTTTTAGGAAGAGAAATGTTTATCTGGGAAATTAAGTCTACTTCAGAAGTTCAATTTAATATTTCTAGACAGGTAATTTTTTTCTTTTTGAAATTAAGTATAAAACAATCTAATGACAAGTAACTTTATTGGTTAAACTCAATCAAAGTACTGCTAGCATAGGATTTTTTTAAATATAAGAAATTCTATCAAAATTAATTTTATGAATCTAAGAAACAGCAAAAGGAAACAGTCATCCCTGAACTGCACATAATTAAGAACACAATGTTCTTTATCTGTTTTCCTTAAGGGTTTTTAACAAACTGAAGTCTGTTTATAAAGACTTTACAGATAACCCATGTATGTGTATGCATATGTATATATATATATATGCATACATTTCAGTTCCCCCACCAAACTTTTCTGGTGACGTGGATGAAAGGGCAGATGAATCTGTTCATAGGATCAATGACCATCTAGCACAGGTGCAGAGATGTAGAAATACCTGGGTTGGCATTCAGATGCACAGTAAACCCACTCAATGTTGGACATTTTAGCCTTTGCTAAGGTATCCGGCTGGGAGGAGAAAAACTCTGATTTCACACCTGTAGCTTGACAACATCCAATCATGTTGATCGATTCTTCATTTTGCTTTTGTTTAGAGAGTGCGATCGACCTAATGTAGTATCTTTCTCTATTTTAAAAATTTCATGTACAAGCATTGTTTGATATCCCAAGATCTTTTTGCATTCTGAATGAGGCAAACATAATGTTTACAGATGGTTCTCATTCTGCTGACCATATGTCTGGTGGGGATAATGTATGTTGCGGCATTCACCCTGGATCCATTAAGCCGGCTCCTTCTAAGGAATTCACCGCGTCCAGAACGAAGGCCGACCAAGCACGGCGATCCATCACCAATGCTGAAACGAGCGACAGCCATTCCCGATTCCAACGGCGGCGAATTCTTGAAACGGAGTAACAAGGGAGTTTGAACTTCACACGCGGTCCCCACACCTCGCGTGCTATCCCAGTGGAGGGAGGAATATGCTCTTACTTGCCGCAGAATTTCCACAGACGCAGAGGCAGGAGTAACCAAGAGGCCGCCGGATGCCGGTGCAGACGCCGAATGGTTTTGAATTCAGAGTTGACCTTCTCCTAGACCAGTTGCCATCCAAGGCTATAGAACCCAGTCTGTCCTGCTATTTACCCATAGTTGGAGGGAGAAGAAGAGGATTCACACCTTTCCCAAGGGTGTTAGCATATAAGTGAATGTAACGGATTCGACTGGGATTCGAACTCGGCTCTACGATTCCTCAATCCGAGCCGTTATCCATTACTCCACCGTGCCTCCTCTGGGGGGGATAACCACTCATTTAATTCTTATTTACTACTGGTCAGTTATTGTTCAGCCCATTTCCCCTACCTGATCCAGGGATCACAAATACTGTATCACCGGATTCATGAACCATAGCTTTAATCCACTACCTCATTTTCCTGTGGGACAATCCTGAGTGTAGAACTTAGAACCTTAAATGTAAACTGCTTGCCAATGAGACTGACAAATCAGTGCACATGTGAGGCTATGAGGTCCTCTTTACCTGGGGGGCCTAGCATAGAATCAAATACGATATTTTGGGAGTTGTTAATAAAGAAAGAAACAGACATTACAGCATGGCTTCACAAGCAGCAGCAGCAGCAGCAGAAAAGAGAAGCTTCACTGAATGCAGTCAAGTGCAACAAGCAGTATCTGTCTTATTAGCATGTAGATTGGGTGTAAGGCTCTACATTCTACACTCAGGATTGTCCCACAGGACAATAGCTTACTGGATAAAAGTGTTGGTTCATGAATTTGGTGATATAGTAATTGTGAGTTCAATTCAAGATGGAGTTTTCAAAGTCAGTGTGTACCTGGAAGCAAGGCAGGCAATAACTGAGCAGTACTGAATACAATACGAGATATCCGTAGATATTGTCATCAAAATGAGAACAATCTACCATAGATTAAATAAAGGGTTCAGTTCAAATTTCCTTGAAAAATACCTGGATCAAAAGCAACTGAGGAAGGCTGGTGAGTACAAGATGTACTTACTTCATGTAAATAAACACTCACCAATAATGGCTTTGCAAATTATATTGTTATTGGACAAATAGTGTTTGATTTACAGATTAGTAAGGCTTATAAAAGTGCTGACTATAGCAGGAACAACACCAAAATTTATTTTTTTTATACTCAGATGTAATAGTTATAAAAACTATAAAGATACATAAAACCTACAAATATCAACAATTCATTATCTACAATAAAAAAATTTTTAATTTTAATTTACTAATCAAGAGGAAAAGCTCAATACAATTAAAGCTTCTATATAAAAAGATGATGTTGTTTACAAATTCACTTAGACATGAAAATAATAAAAAAAATATCCTACATAGATAAATCATTTTTCATGTCCAACCAAAACAAAATATGACAACACATGATAGAGAAATACAAATATTACAATAATACCAGGCAGCACCTTGTCGATAATACAATAATACTTAGTAAAACAAACTGCAAACTAGATTAGAAATTTTAGAAGCCATTCATAGTGTTAAAACAACCAATAATTGACAAAATCACTTAAAGTTTAGGAACACACAATTTAAAATGTATTTAATGTCTTAGAACCCATATACCATATTTATGTGATATCATAAGCATTTAAATTAAAAAGTAACATGTTCATATGACATTGAATAAATTCAAAAATGAAAATAGCCCATCATATTCAAGATGGAGGTTCAAAGTCATCACAGGATTTATAGCAAAATCGATTCTTGACAATGACTGGAGTCAGTCCTAAACTTGAAATATCAAATAAACTGACATGAACTGTAGACAGTTCCTTCATGTTTGCAATTTTAATGTATGGAAATTAATCCACGAATTAGAAAACAATATATTAATATAGGCATAATTTCTCATCTGTTTAAGGAAACATTTTGAAACATTTTCTGACCAAATATATAGCATAAATGATATACATCCACAAAAACAATCCAAAGGAATTACTACCAACAATGAACTGAGCAGACCAATATTTACAATCAGTTTTCTAAGGTAAAATGCTTTGTCATTATCAGAATTTCAGTGTTTATATAAATACGAAAAGCTTTGAAAAAAAAGAAGCTTCTTAATGGAATCAGATTAACATTCTTCAATTTCTACTTTCATATACATAGCACAAAAATACACATGCATATCAATGTAAAAATACTGTATATATATATATATATATATATATATATATATATATATATATATATATATATATCATATACACTGTACACATAGATATATAATGGTATTACACAAGTATGACCATTTGTGAAAAGTTAAACCTATAGCTATGATTTGGAATTCAGAGTTTTCCTTCTCCTAGTTGCTAATCATGGCTAGAGAGCTCAGACTCCTATCCTATTTAACCCATAGCTGAGGGGATAAGAGATGGATTCATACCTTTTTCAAGGGTATTTAAATATAAGTGAATGCTACAAACTCAACTGAAATTCAAATATCAGCTCTATCAATTACACCACCCATACAATATGTAGACATATGAGTGGGTACTGAAAAGTTCACAGCCCTACCAATAAACCCTTCAAAATATAAAAAAGACAGTCAAGCTTAGAACTTTTCAACCTTCTCTCATTTATACATACAATTATATATATATATGTGTAATTTGGCAGCAACTTTTCTTTTAAACATGTTGTGTTGAATGTTAAAGACAACATCATCCTGCATATTTTGTTTTGAATTTTCCCATATTTTCTAATGAGACTTTTTATTTGAAAATGATATCGAAATAAATATTGTCTGTACAATAACCTAGAACTTTCAAACATCATTGTTCATCTTCAGGATCAAAATTCTTTTAGTCAAAATTTTTTAAAAACATTTGCCAATTTTCTTGTAGCGGAATCATGTTGCTACATTTTTTTACAAACTAAATAAACGTTAAAATCCTTTTAATTTCAAAAGACGCGATGATGTTATCACGTGCATGGCGAAGATTTTTAATCATGTGACAGCGTGAAAAAGATTTTTATTATACAAGCCAAAAGATCGAAGAATACATTATAAAATTTAAATATATTATAAACATTGTAGGATGTTTCCAGAAATATTGTAATCTATACAATTATATAATTATATATATTATATATTAATCGTATAGATTACAATATTTATTTTGATATCATTTTCAAATAAAAAATCTCATTAGAAAATATGGGAAAATTCAAAAGAAAATATGCAGGACGATGTTGTCTTTAACATTCAACACATGTTTATAAAAAATTATATATATATATATACATTCACACATTAATATGTGTGCGCACGTGTGTGTGTGTGTGTGTGTGTATATATATATATATATATATATATATATATATATATATATATATATATATATATATAAAGAGAAATTTAGGAGAGATAGACTGATATAGAAAAAGATAGATGAGTTTGTGCAGAGTATCATTTAGGTAGCGGCTGACTGAGCTCCGGCCAACAACGAAGATCGATTGTTTTCATTGGCGCCATGGTTGAGCAAGAGAAAAGGAAACGCAGCTGCCATCCAAAAGCCAGAAGAATGCTTAAGAGCCAATTCTTCGTTCCTCTTCACTGCCCACACCTGAATGGAGGCTGTATATTATGATGGAGGAATGATACAAATAGATAAGATGTCGGTTATTATGTTATTTCAAATCCTTGTCTGCTACTGCTGCTGCCTGGAATTGAAAACCTCTGCCCAGATAGATAAAAGATGTGTGGCAATTGAAAGGCGCCATAGAAACGTTCCATGAAGATGATGTATTTTTTAAGTGTCTTCTGCAAATCAGGGTGGAGTTGGAGTCTCAGCAGAAGTGTTGTTGGGTGTCAGTGTTTGTGATTGTCTGGGAATATGTGGAGGGGGAGGAAATATTTACTGAAAAAGAAGAAGAAGAACAGTGTTTGGCATGCACTAACAATTCTCAAGGGATGAGGAAAACTAAAAAAAGAAAGTGATTATTGTGACAATATTGGTATACGTTCATATTAAACAATATGGTAGCAAGAAAGATTTTATAAGATTAATGTAGTTTGACAAAGGATGATGATAATAGTGCAACACGCAAGGAGGACCGATCTCACTATATTACTAATGGTCGGTGAGGTTACTTGTTAGTAATCACTGTATACCAGTCAGACAACATTATGATAATGGTAGACTGCCCAACTGGTGTTAGGCTATGGGTGTATGCTGACAGTGGTATGGCAAGTAAATAAATGTTATGCTAATTGTGGCATCCACAATTCCATGGCATAACAGTCCTGATAGTAATGATAATAATAATGCTGGTTACAATTCAGTGACTAGAAACAATACAATGATAGTAGAATGGTATGATGGTTACATACCATTAATACTGATATTTTATGAATAAATAAAATAGATGGTATTTAGAGGTATAGCTGTAATGTTAATGTTAGTCTTAATAAGAAAATTTATGATACTAAAAGCAATAGCAATATATATTTTGTGATATACCAATATCTATACGAGTCACGTTGCATCAAGAATAATACTTATTCAAAGTTTGAGGAACAGATCAACATCTATGTGGGTCATGCAGCATTTTTATCAATTCTTTTAAAATTGCTATATATGATATAATTTTGCTCAAAAATTTTTTTGGGATTTCACAAAATAATAAGAGAAGTAATTTGTTAATAATTCTTTAATAGCAAATCAGTTTATCCTTGTTAATAATTAATAATTGTGATTATTGCAAGCTTTGTTCAAATGAATTCCTCCTTTTGGTGCTTACCATAACCTTTTGGCCAATCATTAAGTATAGATTTCTTGAAAGAACAAGATGGCAACAGGAAATGGTTACTTATATAACAACCAGATTATAAAGTTATAAACAGACAATACCATCCATCCCCACCACATATCACATACACATAAGTGATTCAAATTTATATAGAGTTAGAGGGTCTACAATTCCTTACCTGCTGAAAAAAACGCACACACCATACTGAAATCTTAACTGGCCTAACTTACACAACTAGCCAATGTCTGCTGCTACTTACAATTTTTTTCAGATATTCCCTGTCAATTAGCTCAGTAGCTCATCACAGAGGTTGTTTGTCCGTCTCAAAATGTGCTCTGGTATACCAGATATCTCTACATCACTTCAATATAACTAGAAACATATCTGTTTGAGAGAGCATGCCTGTATATAAACAGAAATTACTTACGTTATATGGTGCGTCCATAGAGGAACAATAAGACAGTTTGTCCCCTATTGGTTTTTATATGGAACAGCTCTAACAAGTGACTCGCCAAATTTCTTAGCATGCAACAGCAGCCACGTTCTAGACAACAGCTCTGGCAGGCCAGGAGAACCTGGTAGCCAATAGATTTTGAACTCCCCACCCAGCATGCAAAGACAACCCAGTGCTCTGGGTAGAAGAGATCATTTGATCCAACGGCTGATGAAGGTGGCTACAGCAGCTGTTGTGGAGTGTTAGCAGCATGACAAGGCATGGAAGGCATCAATGTCATCTACTACAGCTGAAGAAGTTTCTAGTCTAGATATATATTTCGTACCACTAGAAATTAACTTCCTAGGTCAAGGGAGTGTGATTCACCCATGTACGACGACCCTCCGACCATGAATAAAGTCACATACAGGTCTCTATACACAACATCTCTAAACATCTCAACGTCTTCTGAATCATTAAATCCTGATGGTGATGAGGAGTTGTAGTTCCTAAACCCTGCACATAAGCAGCCGAGAGATAAGAGCCTCTCTCTCTCTCTGAACCTAGATTGGCGCTTTCCCAGGTGACTGAGCAGCTCTGTTTAGGATAGCACTGCTTACCTTCACATGAAGGAAAAGACTTGAAAAAGGTGTCTCTAGCATTGCTTGTCCAGGTATTCACCAGTCAGCTTAATGTGGCTGGCAATGTTTATTTCACCTGTGGTCAAAACACAAAGAAAAACAAAGATGATTTTCAGAGCATGCAATGTCTGAATACTTATGGACAGAAACCACAACAAGATTTGAGAGGAGAACATTCCACATCACAAAAGAACTTCATTAGGCTAAAGTAATGCTTTTTCTAATGGAATTATATATGTTTATGAAAGGGAGGAGAAATATAAAAACACTAGTGTCCAGTATAATTATGCACTGACAGGAAAGATGTTAGAATATCAAAATTGTAAACATTTAATTTAAAAATACATTTTTTTTAAACATGTCTGGATATGCAATCAAGCTGATCTTATTCAGTTTCCTTATGCTTCTGTTTTATCACTTTTTGATGTAATGGAATAACCCGTCACCCACATGAATGATTACACTTTAGGTAGTAAGTACCTATAAAGTCAACTGTCTACGAGAGACTAGGTGGGGGAAGAGTGAGAGCGAGACGACGCAAGCACGTCCGACCTTCCAATTAGTGGCACTCACTACTAGATTGACCTGTGTGTATAACTACCGTATTTCATATTGTACTGGTTGTGTACAATAAACTTCTATTATCCATCTGGTGTTAAGTATTTATTCCCATAGCACAGAATATAACACTTTTATTACTAAACATCCCAAATAGTGATAAATGATTGCATTTTTCTTTTTCATTGTTTTTTTTATTTTGGACAAAGCAAAGTCAACAAGCAAACTGGCTAAGTGTGCACGTGTGTGTGTACATATGCCGTAGTGAAAGAGGTAATCAGCTACCTCGCAGAAGAGTTTGTGTTTTGTGTGCGATCTGCCGAAGAAAAATTGCCAAAAAGGAGTTAGCAAAAATCTAATTTAAGGATCAGAATCTATGCTAATGTTCTTCCCTCCCCTGAATAGCGTAACCAATCAGAAAGATCTCTAGGTGAACAAAAGCCGTTGTTTTTCGCTTATGTGACAGATTTGGGAATTTCTGAGCTTGGTGGATGAACACGCGTTTTTGCTGGTGAGAAGTGAAGGTTGCATGTGTGACCCCATTTTGTCGTTGCCTGTTGGACTGTTACGACGGACTATTTTTTTAACTGTGATTTGGCTACAAGTGTTGCGGTCCAGAGACAGAAGAAATCTATTACAGACGTTTATTGCTACAATAAGTTGATAGTCTTTTTTTTTTTCCTTTTCTTTACAACTACATATACATTGTTACAGAATGAGTAAAATATTTGTTTGTGGATATTTTGTATACGACAGTGCAAGAAGAGATCAGAATATACAACATGTGGTGGGTGCTGTAAACAATGTCGGTTAAAATTCGTGTTGGCATACTATTGCGAGCAGTTATGGTCAATCAAAGGTAAAGCCTGCTCATTTATAAGTGGTTTTTATTCGTCGAAAACAACAAACCCTCATTGCAAACCTTGTATAACTCTGTCCCATCAACATAGCAGAAAGAGTTTTGATAAAAGAGAATAAGGATGAATATGAAATCAAAGTGCTGCCAAGCAGAAAAAGCGAAATCGATGAGAGATGCTGCTGCTGCTGCAATTGGAAATAATTAATGACAAATCAGAACATCGTATTGAAGTCGTCAGACATCATACTTTAAATGGACTAACTCCTGGAAGAAAGCAAAATCAGAAAGAGATGTTGAATGGGAAAAATAAATTCTTTCAGGTCTGGCTGCTATGAGAACATGGGAAAGATGGAGGAGGATTGAAAGAAGGAAAGAAAATCATCTGTGGAGAAAATGTCTGTGAATGCTGAGACAGAGGGACAGTAAAAACGACAGAGACAAAGACGACTTAGAAAACATGGATTTGTATAGAGTAAAGAAGCAAATGTTTGAAAACCAAATGTATGAAATTGTATTATTTCAAAGAGACAGCAAGGCAGAAAAAGACATCACAAAAGGATACATGCATGGAATCACACGCGCACACGCACACGCACAACAATCGCAAAAACATGTCTGATTTTATATGTAGACCTAAACGCACAGTTCAGACAGACACCGCCATACTTTATGTATTAACACACAGACAGAGAATAATATACATTATATATATGGGGAGGTGAAAAGTTCTCAGCCTGACTTACTTCCAAAAATTTGATCAATCAATCAAAGGGAAATTATGTTTTTAAGGACTCCTTGGTCAGGTCAGAATCTTTTCACTAGGCTTTATGAATGTACATAGAAATAGCTACAATGCATAGCATGTATGTTTATGCATACACTCCTAATGTCTGGCACTGGCAGCTTATGCTCAAGCTAAGATAACATCTTTGAATGCAGATTTTAAAAGGAGGTACGTGTAGCCTACTTAAAAATGGATACAATATTTTTTCTTCTTTACCTTTTCTCCCAATTTGGCCTTGTGTGAGGCTAAGCTAAGCTTATATATATATATATATATATATATATATATGTGAGAGAGAGAGAGAAAGAAACATTATATAATGTAAAGGAAGAAAACCAGACTGAATGATACAGAATTTCATTTGGCACCTTTCTAGCTGATGTTCATGTTCTCTAATCAATGTCTTGTCATTGACATCTGGTCAGTTAATTCAAATCTCACATCACTGAATTAACAATTCATTTCTAGACTCATGAACTTTGACAGCAAAGTTGTGAATGCAAGAAGAAATATCCGATAAGGTTGCATTTTCAATTGGTATTCGCACACTGTAATGGAAAACTGGCAAAAACTGGTTGGATTATCATCAGGTACAACTGAAAGTTTCTCTAAATTAGTGGCAAAGATGTTTCAGCTTGGAAATATGACCGACACTAAACTATTATCTGAAGACTTTTCATGACAATAAAGTTACTGTTTATTTTTCTTTCAGCATATATGAGGTAGCACTGAAGTGTTTTCTGCCTGACTAAGAAACCTTTCCTCCAAAAATCTGACCAGATTTTGAGAAAGTAGATTGAACTGAGAAGCCATCTCTCTTATACAAGGCCCTTCTGTTGCAAACAGTTCAATCTGTTTTGAATATTCTGAAAAAAATAGCCTTCAGAAATAATACATTTATGAAAACAATCTCCAAAGTCCTATTTCTAGGATCACAATCAGCTGCTTTCTTACGTCCTCATTTATCTCATTAACAGCATTTCAATGTTAATTTTAACACTGAGAAAAGCCACAAGTCATGACGAGCAAAATTTGGACTGTATAGACTGTTGACAAAATTGGAAGATGCTGTTTTACAAAAAAGTAAATTAAATTGAAAAAATACCATGCAAGAGACATCATTGTTCACAATGAAACAGAGCACAGGGAGAACTGGGTTCATGCTTTCTTAGAATAATTAGAGTAAAAAAGACATGTGAACAAAAATTCTAAATTAATTTGCAGATTTCCTTCTCACTATTGTTAATCATTATAGTATCTAACACACACACATATATATATATATATATATATATATATATATATATATATACAGAAATATAGTCTTAAAGTGTGCTATATTTATGGGGTAAAGTGCTCAATATCAGAGATAGAGCGTGTGTAAATATAAAAGTGGACATGGAAGTCAGCACTTAGAGGCGACAGTCTGTTTCATGCTAGTGCAATCGTCAGGCGACTAGTGCTGTTATTTTTCTCGGCTATTTATATAAGGGTCAGTGGTGCATTATGGGTAGTCTATTTTGGCGGTTACTTTTACCGGAAGTGGCTTATTTGTTTATTTATTTATGTCAAATTGTTTTGCTTGTTTTTTGTTTGTTTTTTATTTTTATTTTTTATCTTATATATTTATTTATTTATTCTTTTATTTTGATCGGTGTTTTTGGTTAACGTAGTAAAAATTTGTTTATATAGCTTATTGTTGGTAGTCTATAATGGCCGTCATTACCGGAAATCGCTTGTTCGCTTATTTATTTGGGTCAAATTGTTTTGCTTGTTTTTATTTTATTTTCATTTTTATTTTTTATCTTATATATTTGTTTATTTGTCATTGATTAAATCTGTTTGTTGAATTTGTGGTTTTTTCTGACTATTATTTAGGTGGGAACAGTTTTTAATTTATCTATTTAGGTTGGTTATCTTTATTTGTTTTTGTTTAAAAAACAAAACAAAACAAAAACAAATAAAGATAACCAATTTGACATAAATAAATAAACAAATAAGCCACTTCCGGTAAAAGTAACCGCCAAAATAGACTACCCATAATGCACCACTGACCCTTATATAAATAGCCGAGAAAAATAACAGCACTAGTCGCCTGACGATTGCACTAGCATGAAACAGACTGTTGCCTCTAAGTGCTGACTTCCATGTCCACTTTTATATATATATATATATATATATATATATATATATATATATATATAAATAAATAAATAAAATGGCATATCCTTTTAGGATGAAGACAATCATGACTTTCCACAACTTTTAATGGGGCAGTGAATATATCAAATATAATTTTTTTTATACTGTAAATTCAAGTTTCTGAAACCAGTCACCAAAACCTTTTGACTGTTGGAATCGGAATAGTGTTTATTTAATTTTTCTTTTCCCATTATTAACTCAAAAAGGTCAATGTAAGAGGTTACTTTGAATTTAAGAAAATAAAAATGGTTTAGAATTTATCTGACTCATTCCACCACATATTATTTACATTTTAAAAATTAAACCTATCACCTTGTAAACTTACACACACACAATTATATATATATATATATATATATATATATATATATATATATATATATATATGGAGAGAGAGAGAGAAAAATGCAGATTATTTACATATGGATTGGAACTTCTGTCTAGAATCAGAATATGTGTACTCTATGTAAGATCAGAGTATAGTATCTGTTTGTACCCTCTGTGAAATGTGTTATGCAAACACAAAATGATATATATTATATACATGAATACACTTTTGCAATTTATATATATATATATTATCCACATATAGCTTTACACTGTATATAATTTACAACTCCAAATTATACCTGTTATATAATCTCACAAACGCTTCCATGATTAGAATTAGATCAATGCTAAATCTAATCCAGTTGCTCCCTTTTGCCAGAAACTCCACAGAATTCCTTGCATGCAAAGATGGCCATTTTCATTAAAGTTGATGTTATTTGCTTATCTAATTCTTCCTCAGCTATCATTCACCTGCCAAGTTGGCTTTAAATTAGAGTTTGGAATACAAATGCCTTCTATTCAATAGGATTCCTTACCTTAGAAATCAATTTTTCTCTGTTTAATAAAAAAAAAGAAGAAAATATCTGGATTTTGCAATAGCTTGTGTTTGATGAAAATTGGAAAAATAGTTAGGCAGCTCTAACAAAATTTATCTTTTTTTTCAATTCTGACACCCAGCCCACTCCAAATTCTTACACCATCTTTCCAAATGCCAAATAATCTGCTTTGGCATTCTCTGTTGAGGAAAAAAAAAAAAAAAGATTTAAGATATATTTTTTAAAACCAATAGATATTTTACATCCATCAAATTTAATAATCTTTTTTCTAATGTGCAAATATCTTTTTTATAAATGTGGTCGTTGTGTGTGGATAAACTAGCTAAAATTTATAATGTGCCGTCCAAGCTTTCGACACACACAAGCCTCCATCAAGACAAGTGAGAAAAGGAAATCATGTTAAGAAAAAAGATTGTACAGTTATTTTTTGAAAACAAAATCAAACCTAACAAAATGTAGAAAGTCAGGTGATATCAACATTTAATCATTTTTTAAATATGCATTCAATATTGCAGGCTCTCAGACAAGACTTATTTTTATTTGGGGATACGCAAAGGATATGTGTGCATTAGAAAAAGAAAGATCATTAAATAGACAGAAAATGTCCATTGTCTTTCACATGTTTAAAAGAGTAATTCTTGTCCAAATGTATAAGTGTATAGATAGACACACACAGTGAAAAAAGGGTCTTCAAGTATTGATATGCTAATCATAATAACAAAACCTGTAAAAAGAAATCATAAAAGAAGTCATAGTAAAATATGGAACTTTGAACATCTTGATTTTCTTGACAAACATAAGCTTGCAGAAATTTCTAGGAAAACCACTTTTAGGTTTTTTCATAAGTTACATTTAAATAACTAATAAATATATTTATATATATATATATATATATATATATATATATATATAAAACACAAAGATAATTTATCTTTAGTTTCTCTTTTTTCTTATATTTGCATTTGACAAGACACTGAATATAAGTATTTTTGTTTATCCATATAGAATTTTCCATTACTTAAGAATTAAACACTTAATCCCTTTTCAAAATGTTTCTTTTACTATCTGTCTATATTTCTGAGATGAGGTATTATCTACATTATTTACATTATTCAGACTATTGTCCTCATCTTTGTCGCCATATTTATTACAACATTTCGGCCATTGTACGCTCCAACCTTCTTCAGGTGCCATGTACCCTCAAGGACACATGGCACAGTGGATAAAGGCGTTGGTTAGATCCAGTGACAGGACACAAAGAGTGTGAGTTCAATACCCAATTAAGGCAGTGGAGAACTTTCAGAGGGAAATTAACAGGAGATAACTGATAACTGACATCCATTAAACATGGAACTAGAACAGTCTACCCCAGTGAGCGAAATAAAGGGTTCAGTTCAACATTCCAACCACCTGAAGAAGGCCAGAGCGTACAACGGCCAAAACGTTGTAATAAATATGGCAACAAAGATGAGAACAATAGTCCAAATAATGTAAATAATGTTTCTTTTACTTTTCACAAGAAAGGCAGATCCAAATATATCAATCTAGCCAATTGGAATTTGATACAGAAAAGTTTATTTTTCAACCAATCAGTGTTCCCTAAGTGATGCTGAACCTTTCAACCAATATAAAAAGATAATCGAAACTTAACACAGACAGCTACTTAATGACTCAATTAGGTCTTTTCATCTATAGATAACTACATCAGCCTTCATATTTGATAGTTTTTGAGATATGCCATTAATTTTAATCTTGTAATCTTTAGTCCTGACCAATGTTTGAATCATTGATCAAACTAGGACTACAGAGAACACACCAAACATTGGCTGTAACCTTTGTCTGTAATATACATTTTTTTAACAATTATGAGTAGTTTGGAATTAATATTAGCTCAACCCCCAGTGGGAGCTTATCCTCCTCAAGCAGTACCTCTCCTTTGGGAAAGGGCTGGAGACATCCCCCAAAAAAAGAAATGCCAAGGGGGCTTAAGCAATTTTTGAACTGCTTCCCACATTAAACCTTAACCTTATGCTACATTCTATAATGTGGGAATAAAAGCCTACTGCAGATATCTAAAATAAAATCTTACTTTGACAGAATTTTTCATAAAACTTTTTCAAAGATAAAATATTTAAGCTGGTAGGGATTTTTCTGTTGTGTATCAAAGTGTGTCTGAGAAGTTACCATATTTAACAGTGTTGGACACACATTTCCAAAAATAAACATTAAATGTGCTAGAAATAGCATGAAACATCAACAAAAAAAATTTCTTTCAGAACATTCACCATAAACTAAAATTAAGCCAAAAGATATGAGGACTTTTCAACGAGAGTGACATGTGTTCAATCCATGAAAAAGTTAGATTTCTCATTAAACATTATTGAATAAGAAAATTTGTTTTATGATAAAAAGTCAAATTTATGCAGTTCTGTGGATAAGTAACTGCAAACATGGATCAAGAAATAGGAGATTGAAATCAATATACACCTGTTTTTGCAGTACACATTTTACAATATGCAAAGGTATGTCTAAAAATGTCCCAGCCATTCAGTATTATTAAAACTGTAGCGCCTATCTAGAGTAATGTTGACATCAAAGTACTCTCCTTGAAATCTCACACATTTTTCTCAATTTTCATAACAGTCTGCAAAGTTCTCATTAAGGATCATCATTCTCCTTAATCTCATCCATGATGATTGGGAACCATTTTTCACTTTGGAAAAGAAGCTGTTTGTTACAAGGCTTTGCCAAAAAACCTGTACAAGATGTGAAGAATAGTCTCACTTAATTATTGTGAATGTAACAGTCAGCCAGTACACAAACTCATTCAATAGCATCTCACTCCCAAGGAAACAACCCCAAACAAATGACTAGCAAATTTATAGCAATGCTTCACACATAACAACTTAAGTCATGTCATGAAGTAGGATCAAATCCTGCTCTCACACACACACACACACATATATTTCAAATGTTAATTTTTAGTGGATAACAATGTTTAAAATGGACGCCCCATTTCTATTTTAAACAGTGTGTATTACATATAGTCTATTTGCTGGCCTGCAAAACACTCAAGAAATTTTAATAAAAGGTGCATTCCAGAATTTTCTTTAAGATCCATGTAGTTGTATCAGAAACGATAAAACTGGGGTCACACGTCTAATCTTCGCTTCTCGCCAGCTAAAACGTGTGTTCGTCCCACGTTTCAGTAGACACTGGTAAATATACAGCTCACTCTATTGGTAGGCTGAAGCTAGGGTCCAGCTTCCAGACAAAAATAAACAGAGTCGTAACTTAATACGAAACTCTATAATAGTGCACGTCACCACGGTCCCGACCGCACTGCCAGCCAATGTCCCAGACCGTTTTTATTAACCGAAAATACGGCCAACGCACCAATCATTGCCATTGGCCTCGCTCTCAATCAGAGTCCCCAGCTTGTCCAATCAGCATGCAGACCACCACTAGACAAATCGTGCCAAGCAGCATAAAATAACAAATGTCGGAGAATGTACTTTCCTTTTACAAAACAGCAGCCCAACAAGCAAAACATCTTGGGCGCTTTGACTCCGGTAAGTGCAAATATTTATCGTCACAATTCACCAAGTGCACAGGCCAATAGATTAAACCTAATACACACTAATTAAAATAAAAACAGGACATCTATTTCAAAACAGGGATATTCACTAATAAATAACATTTGAAGTAATAAAAATGTCAGATTAAAAGTAAATCATACTTTAGAAATATATATGTGTGTGTGTGTGTGTGTGTATTATTACGATAAACTTTACATTTAGTGGTTACATGTTACAGTCGGCAACTCTGTCTTGTTTTGCTTCTTTTCTTTCTTTTTTTTAGTTAATGTCCACTGGTATAGATATAAAAAAATTTGAATAAAGAAAATGTTCTTACTGACAGGAATCAAAACAGGAAGGTATTCTCTGTTTAAGCAAGGAAATTGATTTCAACCAAGTGTGCTTTACCATTAGGCTACAAGGAACCATTACAGTAAAACAAGTCTCAATTACCCTATCCAAGAAATGCACATTTCTCGTTGGCACCTTTCAAAACCTGATAAATTTAGTTTCACTTTCAAAATGTAAACAAAAACTTTGTAAGCAATAAATGCCTGTTTTTACTCAACATATAACGACAAGAAACAATGTTGCATTAAATCATTCATTAATGGCTTTCAAATTATATGTGTAAATTGTGATAGTTTTATTTTCAAGTCTGCATATGTGGCATTTATAAGTTGTTTCAGTATCAGACACCATAAAGCAATCCATCTGTTTTAAAGTGACTTTCAGACAAATTGCAAAAATCCCAAAATGAAAACAATTCCAGCCAAAAGAAGACAACAGACATGCAACTTTTATTCTTGATACACAACAATACAGATGTCCTTAAACAGGAATACAGACCCCACAATAGGGAATGAAAATAAATGTACACGAACAGTGAAAACCAAAGACATTGTCAAATTTCTTTTTATACAATATTCTCAGGAACAAAACTGAGATAGCACATCTCATTAAAAAAAAAGAAAAAGTTGCAATAAAGTAAAGTGCCATGAAAAGCTGAACAAAAGGAGAAATGAAAAATAGCAGAGTGAGGAAAGGAGGGAAAAGAAAAATATTTGAGAAAATAGATTTCTGTATTGTGCCATATCTCAGTCTCATCATGTGATTGTCTGAAGTGAGAGTAGTCAGTGGAATAGGAGGCCAATTGTTATGATTACTGCAACTGAAATGGGAAAAGCAGAAAGCAATTCCTTTGCCTGAAGCCAAAGACTTTCAGGTGAAAAAAAAAAGAATGCATTGAAATTGTATGAGAGAGAGAGAGAGAAGCATGATACTCATAATCTTGTATTGACTGTAAAGATAGAAAATAAACTCACATGAACCCTAAGAGTGTATTTTTTTTCTTTCTTATCCTACCATTGCTTTGTATTATAATGTTAATAGTTGATCCAGCTTGAATAAAGGGCACTAAATCAAAATAAATTCCCACAAGACTTGAAATCACATCCAATAATCCAAAGAGTGTCTATTGTAAAACAAAGTCTGCACTGGCTAACTATATTTATAGTTTAAAATTTTATATATATATATATATATATATATATATATATATATATATATATATGGTGGAAGACTATTCAATATTAGAGATAGTGTTCTTATATATAGACATTGCGGACAAAGGAATGAATATTGCATGATGACAGTTTCATACAATCTTCAGGCTATAGACTGAAGATCACTGAGAGTAACCATGCAGTATTGATTCATTGGTCTACACACTCTCTCTCTCTTTCTCTCACACACACACACATATATATATATATATATATAAAATGACAATTTTGAAGCATTGTTTAACATTTCTTTCTCTTTCAAGTTCATTTTGTCCAAATTCTTTAGCAGAGAGTAAAAGAGATCATGTAGTGAAAGAGATAATCAGCTACTTCAAAAAAGAGTTTGTGTTTTGTGTGCAATCTGCCGAATAAAAATTACCGAAATTAGTTAGCAAAAATCTATTACTTTAAGTATCAGAATCTATGCTAATATCCTTTCCTCCCCTGAATGGTGTGGCCAATCAGAAAAATCCCTCGGTGAATAAAAGTTGTTGTTTTTCGCTTACGAGTGTAGGATTTTTTCTGAGCTTGGTGGATGAACATGCGTTTTTGCTGGTGAGAAGTGATGGTTGGATTTGTGACCCCCATTTTGTTGTTTCTATGTTGTCTGTTGGACTGTTACAAACAGACTCTCGTTTGAACTGTGATTTGGCTACAAGTGTTGCAGGTGAGAGACAGAAGAAATCTATTGCAGGAATTTATTGCTAATATAAATTGACAGTCTTTTTCTTTTTCTTTTCTTTACCCCAACAAGCTATTTCGGCGTTTACTTTGTCTCTAGCAAGATGGCAGAAAGACCATTCGACATAAAACTGATCCCCGAATTCAGTGGTGATACGAGTGGACAGTCTGTGGTTGAATGGATGGAAAATGTGGAACTGGTCTGCAAATTATGCGAGATCACGAAGATTGAACGGATTCTTCCACTGCGCTTGGAAGGTGGCACCCTTGCTGTGTATAGGCAGCTGAGTAAAGAACAGAAAAGTGACATTGAGCAAATAAAGCGCGCCCTACTAACCACGTTTGGAACTGACTGGTTCGTGGCCTATGACGAATTCCAGACGCGGTGTCTGTGGCCTGACGAGACCGTAGACGTATATTTGGCGGAATTAAAGAGGCTTGCCTTACCGATCGCACCACTCCCTGAAGAATGGATGACCTCTGCCTTTGTGTCTGGATTGCCTAGTCATGTTAAGCAGATACTCAGCGCATCATCCACAATGGAAGACATGACGCTCAACCAGTTACTGACCAGAGTCCGCACTATCATGGTCGACAAGAAAGAGGCTTATGAACCAGTGGCAGCAGTCGTTCAACCAGTTGAAATCAAAGAGGATCTGACCCCAGCCATCCACCACCATGGCGATGTCACCTGCTATCGGTGCTCTGAGCCGAATCATTTTGCCCAAGACCTGCCGCTATCAATGTGAAGAAATGTGTGGCTGATCGGCACAAAAGGCACATCCCGATCTGCAATGTTTTCAGTGGCATAAAGTAGGTCACATTGCCTCTAAGTGTCCGCGATTAGTTGGAATAGGGGGAAACAACATCAGTGTCGGTCCCTGCACCAAGCATGAAAGAGGCACTCCTTGTGATTGAGGTGTGCATCAATGGAATGACACGTACTGCTTTAGTAGATTCGGGCTGCTCTTGGTCACTCATGAATGTGTCGATTTGTCAGCAGTGGAGGAGACAAAAGATGGATGTACTAACGGCCGATGGAAAGGCTTTCAGGAGCTGGGGGATTCGGAAACATCAAACTCAGTATCAACAACGGTGATCCCATCACAGTCAGTGTGTTGATCGTGGACAGCATATTATTAGGTTTGGACCTACTTCTTGGGATGGACATTATTAAGGAGCTGGGTGGAGTATGCATTACAGAGTCGAGCGAAGTCCAGTTTTCTAGTCCGCCCATCTGTGCTGCTTTGAGGATCAACGGGCCAAACATTAGTGCAGAGTTCGACTAAAGGATGAAGACATGGACAGCACTGTGGAAATGGTCAGAAAATAACCCACCAGAGAAGCTCCAGAACCGAGTGTCAGAGTACTTGGTGCCTGAATGCATCAAGGAAGAATACCAGCGTGAATTGCAGGTGTGGCTGGACAATGGATGGCGGACTCCATATCCCGAGGAAGGGCTTGGTCCTCCAAGAGGCCTCATCCCATTGATGGCTGTGGTACAGAAGAACAAGAGAAAGGTATAACCTGTACTAGATTACAGAGAACTGGACAAACATGTAGACGCATACACGGCTCATGCTGATATGTGTGCACAAAAATTGAGAGAATGGAGAAAAAAGGGGTCAAATGTCTCTGTGATTGACCTTCAAAAGGCCTACTTGCAGGTACGCGTGCACCAGTCACTGTGACCATTTCAGACAGTGATCCTTAACGGGGGGGGGGAGATACTGCCTAACGCGAATGGGATTCGGGCTCAATGTGGCGCCGGTCATCAAAAGCCATCGTGGATGCTGTGCTATCCAAGGATGAGACAATTCATCAAGCAATGTCAGCTTACATTGACGACATCTACACCAACGAAACTTTAGTGCCCGCTGTGCAAGTGAGACAGCATTTTGCTGACTTTGGACTCAAGTGTAAGAACCCAGAACAACTGGAGGACTGTGCTCATGTGCTCAGCTTGCAGGTCTGAGGGGAGCATAACGTGCTTTACTGGAAACGTGGAAGCCAGCTCTAAGACATTCCCAGACACATGACATGATGCAGCATGTTCTTGTTATGTGGGAAACTGGTGGGACATTTTCCTGTGGGTGGTTGGATCTGCATTGCAATTGCCTTTATCAAATGTAGGGTGACTGCTGTCACTTCCAGCTGGGATGACAAAACAAATGATGCCTCCCTTAGAGACATGATAACAGAAGTCATTACCAGGGTACATCAAGACAACCCATAAATGGTGCATTGACGGATGTGAATTTGATGTCTGGGTCGATGCAAGCTCCCTTGCAACAGGAGTGTCCCTTGAGATAGATGGAACTGTCATAGAAGACACACGTTGATTGTGTCCAGAGAAGGATACACAACATATCAACCTGGCCCCTCTATGGAGTGCAAAAGTGTTGCATTTGTTCACGGATTCCGCATGCGTGCATAAGTGGATAGCAGACACTCATACAGGGAAGGCCAGGATACATAGAAAGGCTGCGAGCAAGATGCTCATTTGAAGGTGGCTAGACACACTGGGAAAGTTGGTGAGTGAGTACAACTTATCAATGGATGTACAGCTGGTTAGATCAAATCACAACAAGGCAGATCATTTAACAAGGGTACCCCAGAGATGGTTTGATGCTGTTAAGAAAGGGGTAGAGCTGGTTTGTGCAACATCATCAAACAACCATAATTCAGATCAACTAAAATCTGTGCATTGTCAAAGCGGATGTCCCAGTGTAAAAAGGACCTTATATTTCCTGAGGCAGATTGATCCCTCAGTATCCAAAGCTGCCATCAGGTCAGTGGTCAGAGAATGCAAGGAGTGTCAGTCCATCGACCCAGCACTTGTGCAATGGTCAAAAGGGCAACTGAATGTGAGCAAAGTGTGGCACCATGTCGGAAAGGACATCACCCACCATAATGGAACCCACTATCTAACCCTGATTGACTGTGGCCCAACCTGGTTCACTATTTGGCGATGCCTGCGTTGACAAGATTCTGCGTGATTGACCACTTGAGGGGTGTTGTTCTTTGAACCTGGAACACAGATGGAACTCCCTCACTGACAACGACACTGCATTCCGCAGTGAACTATTTAAAGATTTTTTGGATCTGTGGGGAGTCCACCTCATATTTTTCTGTGCATATGTCCATCAGGAAATGGCATAATTGAGCAATGCCAGTGAAGCATCAAGAGAATTGCTGCTAGGAAGTAAAGTTCTATAATGGAAACAGTGTATTGGCACAATGCCAGCCAACATGATTTACCGGTTCAAAGTCCAGCTAAGAAGCAATGACGCAATGTGTTCAACTGAACAAATAAAAGAAGCAGCACCATGCAACCTGGGTGATCACATGTGGGTAAAAGCCCCACATAGCCGGTGTACAACTCGGTACCAGGTGGGGCATACCACTGGAATCGGTAAATCAGTAGGGCTAGCACCTCTTCAGATGGCGAAGACTCTGTGCCAAATCAGAAAACTCCTCCGAAGACATACACACAATCTCCTCTAGCAATCGCACTGCACCAGAGAAGCTCAAGAATAAAGAGGCCTGCCACTGGGTGTCACTTATGTGTGTAGTGAAAGAGATAATCACCTACCTCAAAAAAGTGTTTTGTGTGCGATCTGCCAAAGAAAGGTTACCAAAATTAGTTAGCAAAAATCTGCTACTTTAAGTATCAGAATCTATGCTAATGTTCTTTCCTCCCCTGAATGGTGTAGCCAATCAGAAAAATCACTCAGTGAATAAAAGCCGTTGTTTTTCGCTTATGAGGGCAGGATTTTTTCTGAGCTTGGTGGACGAATATGTGTCTTTGCAGGTGAGAAGTGAAGGTTGGATTTGAGACCCCATTTTGTTGGGACCTATTGCTACTATAAGTTAGTTTTTTTTTCTTTTCTTTACTACAACAGATAATCTTGAATTTAATTAGGAAATATGTGACATGATGGACTTGTATTTATTAGAGTCTCAAAAGTAGACATATTAAAAAGCAATCTATAACACAAAAAGAGCAGGGGTAACAAAATATGACTGATTAAAAATCAGCTGAATCATTTTATTGATCCTCTCTCATCAAAGCAAAAATTAAGGATACAAAAATGGGCACAGTGACATCTACATACACTTTATCTCTGATATTAAGTATGTTTACTCATAAATATAGCATACCTTAAAACTTCATATATATATATATATATATAGATAGATAGATGTTTATTTGAGCAGCAACCTTTCTTTCATGTATCTTTCACTGAAAATGGTTAACAAGAGAGATTTAATTAATCTTTTATTAATTTTTCCCACCATTTCTAACATGTTATTGTTTTTCTGGGGTTAAAGAATCTAGGAATTGTCCATAGTTATAATTGTTGCAATTGCTTTCATCTACTTCTCTAGCCATGAACATTATGATGGTGTTATTTGCTCACAAACTGAAATAACCTCATCAAATCTAAACTAGCAGTGTACCAATTCCATTGCCCTGTACAAGACTGTGTTACTTGTCAAAAACCAATGACCTATATCAGACACGCCACTAACTCACTGAGTAGACGTCTTACATGCCACCCGTTGCAGCAGAATGCTATTAATAAACATTTATTAATTCATAACTTCCGAGAACCTTTAAGGAAAATTCTAGTTGATAATTTAAGAATCCTTTTCAAGTCACATAGTTGTACACGGCTCATCATTAGGGGGGGGGGCTCTGCTTATTAAATTTTATTCTCCCACCATCAATCTCACACTATTTAACAGTGGAAGCAGCAGGTTAAAAGTGATCTAAAAATAGAAATCTTGCCTCAGTCAACCAGCCGAGCACAGCACGTGACTATTAAGAAGCATACAAACTACTTGAACTCTACATTGTAAAATTACTACGTAACAACCACACACAGAATTTCACCATCCAAAACACATCCTTGATAATGGCTAGAGAAGTAACCGAAAGCACTCGGAACAATTATAACTATAGACAATTCCTAGATTCTTTAACACCTGAAAAGGGAAAAAAATGTTAGATTGCTGGAAAAACTCAATAAAACAAAAATTAAATCTTCTTTGTCAGCCATTTTCAATGGAAGATATATATAGATATAGATATATATATATATATATATATATATATATATATATATATATATACACACACACACACACACACACACACTCACACAAACAAACAAACACACAGGGTGCGATGGGTAAATTGTCACTATTTTATATTTTAAATATCACGCATGTGCATTGTTTGGGATTTTGTCTACTGCACAGTATAGTAGGGTCAGTTGGGTACCGTCAGTGTGAGAAAGAGCACCATGACACAATTCACTCCACCAGAAATTTGGAAATGGCATGCTGTACTGCTTGGCCTTCATGCCAGAAGCTCCAATATGAACATTTCAGAACATTTGGGTGTCAATCAGAGGACAGTGCAGAGGATTCAGAAAGAGTTGGATGAGTCTAATGGTGATTACAAAGATGTTTAGATTGATCGCTAGTGATGGCAACATTATGTCTGTATTCATCTTCCCACGGGAACTCAGACTCAACAAGGAGGACTATATGAAGTACTTTGAGGAAGTAGTGCTGTCTTTAGTAAAGAGGATTGACTATGTCTGGCAACAGTACTCTACAACATGCCACACAAGCAGGTGAACACTGGCGTGACTGTCAGACAATTTCTGCAACCATCTGGCCACCGAACTCACCAGACTGCAACCCCCTTGTTTATTATGTGGGGCGCAGTTGAGAGGGAGACTAATAAAACTCCTTGTAACACCAAAGATGAACTGAAGGCAAGGATTATGGCAGCATTCACCAACTCAAACGAGGAGACTGTCCAAAAGAGTCAAAGGAGATTCCAAAGGTGTCTGGAGGCCACGGTTGAAGCCAATGGCAATTTTATTGAATAAGTTGACTCTTTTGTATTTCAAGATATTTTTGTGTAATTTTGGTAAATATATCTGTTAAAATGAGATGTCGGTGTTATTTTCATTTTTGTGTAATTCCGATGACAATTTATCCATCGCACCCTGTATATATAAGCAGTGTCCATTGTTCTGAAAGGCTCAAAATATTCTACTTATACATAAAAGTGCACACTACATACATCTTCCATATTTTGCATACATATTTGTGTGTGTGTGTGTGTGTGTGTGCAGACATGATGCTCATCTTAATTTTATGTGTGTGATGTACCAAAAACTGTGGCAAAAGAGAAAGTCATCTACCAAGAAAAAGAGAATGTGTGTGCTTAATATTGTCAGTATTGATAAAAGAAAAGTATGTATTGTATGGTATATCAACTTGAAAGCATTCTCGTTAAACAATGCATACTACAAGTTAAAATAGTGTCACACTCTTTCTTTTGCTCTATCTCTTTTGAACAAGATTCAAACCTGTGAGGGAATATCCCAGTAGATTTTGAGTTTAAAATTTTTCTCGATATATACAAATTTACATATCCTTCTCCAAATGTGGAATGTGTGAAAACCAGTTAGATGTTTAAATTAGTTTATTTTAAATTAACTCATGCAATTTGTCCTGTTCTGTTTCAGCAAACTGAAATGTGAAATAACAGAAATGGAGTGGCCAGCTCATGGTAGAAATTCTACTTCTGCATAGCTTGGGGACATTCAACTGGATAAAAATTGTTAAGAATTCCCTAAAAAGGGAACATGTGTATTTAATATTGTCAGTATTGATAAAAGAAAATTATTTACTGTATGGTATATGTCAGCATGAAAGCATTCTTGTTGAAACAGATTCGCATCCTATCACTGCAAAGTTGAGGCTGGTCAGTACCTAGATGGGTGACCATTTGGGATGACTAGATGCTGTGATGACCAGGCGTGGTGGCATGCTCTTGTAATCCAGCTACTTGGAGGGATGGTTGGGTGGCCAGTTTGAGTTTGGTGGGGTTGTAGTTCAGTAACAGAATTCCTGCAGTCAGCTGTCAGTACTTTCTTCTTCTTGACACAGGGATATTTGTCTGCTGTGATTCTGACCCCAACCGGGTCAGCCTTTGTTAATCAGTTGCAGCTGTTGCCATAAATGCATCTTGGATATGCTAATATTGTTTGTTCTCTCCAACTGTCGACCAATGAAAAAACTGAGAGAAAGAGAGAACCATTTTAACTTGTAGTATTCGTTGTTTAATGAGAATGCTTTCACAGTGACATACCATACAATGCATAATTTTCTTTTATCAATACTGACAAAATATTAAACACACATGTGCCCTTTTTCTCAGTAAGTGATTTTTTTCTTTTGCCACAAAAACATTACAAATTATAGCAATGAGCTTACAAAAAGTTTTATGCAAAATATTCAAATATTTTTGCAATAATTTATATATTTTCTTTGAAGTTTTAATTTCGGTTTTAATTTTTAAAAAAAGCAAAAATATTTGGAAAAAATTTCTTTTGTATATTTAAAGTACATTTTAGACTCTTTTAAATGTTAAATTTTATCCTCCAAAATTAACTTGGATTACATCATGATTGATATCTATTGACAGATTTAAACCGTAATTAAAAATCTTTGCAAAGTAGCAGTTAAAGAAATATAAGATTCAGTGAAAATTAATTTAATGATTACTTAACGGATTTGGGGAAAAATTATTATTTTTTAATTAAAATATTGTGAAGAGAGACATTTATTTAGAATATTATTTTACCTGTGAAATCAGTTCAACGGTCACGTGTGTATTAAGTTTTCTTAGACATATGTAAAAAAAACCTGTTCAAATTTATGAACATCTCATTGGACAGCACAAGTATGGATGACCACAAATGATAAAACTTGATATTATCCACAATAGCAAATGTATATACCCAAACATGAAAACATTGTCTTATGGTGCACAACACTTGTATGTTATGATAAAAAAAACTAATAGAAAGAAAACGAATGAAAAAAAATTCAAGATTAAATTCTCAAACAACTTTAAAATATAACAAGTAATTACTACAAAGTAGTAAAGAAAATAACATAGGAAAATTATCAGAATGACTATAAAAGTCAAAACCATTCCGAACAACTGAAGTTTCATTGTCTGAAAAGCAAGGAATAAAAGGTTTTTATTATTATTCAACATGAGGATTGTGTTGTTGATAAACAAATTTAGAATGTGGACAAGTTTTTTTTATTCCTTTTCACAAATGTGACATAGCTTTCCAAACAAGCAAATGTATCCCTCTGCAATTGGTAAGAAGCAAAGACACAAGAAAAAAAAAAGCATATGAAAGAAAGAGAGATGGAAGCATAGGAGTTAGCAGAGTTTCTCTTACTTGATCTAAAATTCTTTTCACAAGTCCTGCGTTTAGTAAAGTGTACACAATAGCATGCATAGAATTTCTGCCTGGAAATGATGCAGCTACCTAATAGTAAAAAATAAAAAATGTAATCTACAGCAACTTAGCACTTTCAAAATTTTCCCTTTTGAACGTCTCTCTCTCTCTCTTTCTCTCACACACTAGTGCCAGTTCAAAACAGTCTTGTCTCTTAAATCTAATCTCTTTTTCAAAGATGATTTTAATTTTGAGTAAAGTCCTACAGAACCAAATCTAGACTGATAAGCCAAAATGATACAATGTTTTTACCAAGAAAGACAAGATATAAAGAATGGGCAGCAGATATTCAAAACGGTTGGTTATTTTCTGAACAGAATTCAATTTTTGTATGGTCACCAATTTTCTTTGATGACAGCCCAGATATATTTAACAGTTTGGAATGTTATTCTCGTCAAAGGCTTCTTCAATGATGTGGATCCTTTTAAAAAGATTCCCAGCTAAATTTGATGTTTCGATACTAAAGTATTATGTCAGTTTCACTCATTGAATCATACCAAAAAACTTTCTTAATAATTTTTTGTAGATGAAGATGCCTATTAACTGATCTACTCACTCCGTCATTGTCACAAAGCACACCACCTCATATAATGGCATCTTATTGGTGACTAAACAACCTTATGGGAGTGATGATGGAACCACAGTAAGATCATTCTCTGCTTGATTGTCAAGTACATCTCACGGTTATTCAACTGATTCCAGAGATATTCAAAATGGTTGCATACTTTCCGGACATACATGACATGATTACAATTAGCTGTCAAGTCTAATTTCAAACAATGTCATGGTCATCTATGAAATCACTACACCTAGATACATTCTATACTAAAGCCATATAGCAGCAATTATGTTATCTGCAAATATTGATATATTGCATTACATCTACTGGACCAATCTTTGTAATGCAAGAGAAAAAGAAATAAATATATTTGACTGGTTCTCATGGATTCGATTCCTACAAACACTTTGAATATTGGTAATGGCACCAGAAGTCCACAGGTGTTAGCCTTTGCTAAAATTGACACTCTTTCAACAGACATCTGCTACCAATATCAAAGGACAAAATGCAGATCAAAGAAACAAAATAAAGCTAAAATATACATTTAAAGGAATAATATCTTTGGAATGGTAAAAAAAAAAGAGAAATATTTGGAAAAGGAAGAAAAGAGATCAAAACCAAGAAAATGTCTACAATATACCGTTTTGGCAAAAAACATACATTTATTTTTAAATCCAGAAAAAGTATCAAATCTTTCTTGCTAAATAACATGAACATTTTACTGTCTAGTTTAATCGATAATGTTCCAATCTGCTAAACCATTTTACAATCTAGAAAAAGGATCAAATTTTTCATGCTAAATAACATGAACATTTTAGTGTCTAGTTTAATAGATAATGTTCCAATCTGCTCAACCATTTTCAAATCTAGAAAAAGGCTCAAATTTTTCATGCTAAGTAACATGAACATTTTAGTGTCTAGTTTAATAGATAATGTTCCAATCTGCTCAACCATTTTCAAATCTAGAAAAAGGCTCAAATTTTTCATGCTAAGTAACATGAACATTTTAGTGTCTAGTTTAATAGATAATGTTCCAATCTGCTCAACCATTTTCAAATCTAGAAAAAGGATCAAATCTTTCATGCTAAATAACATGAACATTTTAGTGCCTAGTTTAATAGATAATGTTCCAATCTGCTCAACCATTTTCAAATCTAGAAAAAGGATCAAATTTTTCATGCTAAATAACATGAACATTTTAGTGCCTAGTTTAATAGATAATGTTCCAATCTGCTCAACCATTTTCAAATCTAGAAAAAGGCTCAAATCTTTCATGCTAAATAACATGAACATTTTAGTGTCTAGTTTAATAGATAATGTTCCAATCTGCTCAACCATTTTCAAATCTAGAAAAAGGATCAAATCTTTCATGCTAAATAACATGAACATTTTAGTGTCTAGTTTAATAGATAATGTTCCAATCTGCTCAACCATTTTCAAATCTAGAAAAAGGATCAAATCTTTCATGCTAAATAACATGAACATTTTAGTGTCTAGTTTAATAGATAATGTTCCAATCTGCTCAACCATTTTCAAATCTAGAAAAAGGCTCAAATCTTTCATGCTAAATAACATGAACATTTTAGTGCCTAGTTTAATCGATAGACATGTTCCAATCTGCTCACCTATTTTTATGGCTCTTTTTTATGCGTCATTTCATTTCAGGATGGTATGGTTCTCCTACTGTCCTTTGTAGCTTTAAGCAATGTTTCACTCTTTGTCCCTGCCCTTCCATCCATTCAGCCAGACTCCTTTTAAAGGTTAATCACTCTTTACTCCTGGTTCTCCTGCCTTCAATATGTCCTGTGAGTGTTACTAGCCCTCTTTCCTTATTATGTGTCCCACAAAGTTCCCATTGCTCACATGTGGTCTCTGTCACATGTGGTTTGTCAAAAAACACATCTAGCACTTTGAATCTCTTCCATATTTGAAAGGAAAGTCTCCTGCATTCACTGCCAAACAGACAGAGAAGCATGGAATAACAGTTCCTCTTGCTAATGACAATATATTGACTTAAAGTTAATGATTAGTCCTTTCTTCTTGCATTCCTTTGATAACTTGTCTAGGAGTTTTTGCAGATTTCCTTCTGTGTCTGCCATCAACACAGTGTCATTCATGTATTTGGAAGGTTTTCTGGTTGTTTTAGGATCATTTCAATGTATAAGTTGAATTAATCCAGTGAGAAAATGCATCCTCATCTTACTCTCCTTTCTCTTTTACCTGCTTACCTTTATTCTATCCTTATACAGGCGGTTTTGTCCCCAGTAAATGCTTCAGATTCTTCTTTCTCAAATAAATCAGGTTTTCCTAGCAGTTCAAGTAGGTCTTTGTGTTCTACCTTATCAAAACCTTTTGTGTAATCTCTGAAACATAGGTACATAGGTCTTCTTACATTCGTATTGCTCACTCTGGTAACAGTCTGAGCAGCTGAAAATATTTCTTGTCTTTGTGTCTTGAACAAAGGCTGCTCTTTCTGATCCAATTTTGTTACAAGCTCTATTCATTAGAATTCTTAGTTATTTGGTTCCTTAGGCTGATTGTCCAATGGAGCTCACATTCATTCATACCTGTCTTCTATGACATCATTATAAAGATAGATCGAGTAAGGTCTTCCTGCATATTGCTACTGTTTTATATTTCATTTAATTTTTCAATAATCTTGTTGATCCTGAAATCATCACAAGACTAACAGCATCGCGTGCTGTCATAATTCCATTTGGTCCTGCTGCTTAGTTTCTATACATCTTCACCAGTGTCAATCTCTTACCCTCAGATTTTAATACTACACATCCTTCCATGTTTTTATATATTGTATGTTTCTCTCCTCTGTCATGTAAGAGTTCTCTGATATATTAAGTACATCTCTGTAATATCTCTTATTACTATTACTGTTCCCTTTTAAAATCTTTATGTAATCTGCCAAGGGACATGTCTTCTATCCTGTTATTTCTTTTATCCTTTTACACATTTTGTCTTATATCCTCTAGTGTTTCTCTATTCCTGCATTGCTTCTCCTTGAACCATTCATCTTTCGTCTGTTCTTGCATTAAGTTGGAATGATTATAGATTTAATAACTGTAGGCTTAAGATGATAGAATTGATAGCAAATACAACTGGACACTCATATTGTTAAGTATTACATGAAAATTAATTCAGATGTAGAGTTTTAGATACTAATTCAGAAAATTCTATAATTTACCAGCAGAAATTTTATATGGCTATGATTCAATCTGTCATTCATTACATTAATTTCTTTGGACAAGATACTCATTAGTTAATGAGTTTGTTACACAAAACAAAGATTATTAAGCAACTTTCTGATAATTTGAGCTACAGGAGGAACAATTCCAGAAATGTAACATTTATCTAATAATATAAATTAAAATTGCTATATCTGTCACTGCAATTTTTGTTAATGGCACAGACCAACTAAAAAAAAGGTTGTTAAAAGTAAAAAGATAACCGAAAGAAGTATTAGGTATTTACTAAGTTTGGTACAAGGCCAGATGACAGACCTGTGCCTAGAAAGTCACATCAGTCTTATCTTTCAAGAGAGAAAGAATTTTCTGCCATGACAATCAACATTTCAAATTATAGTTTTTATGTGGGCTTGAACACTAATTACTGAGTTTAGTGAAACCTATATAATTATTGGTACTCATGTGGCAAACACCATGACAAACAGAAACTGTTTAGAAGTCACTGCATTAAAAATGTTTAAACTCCATGAAAAAAATTTAAAGAGTTACAGATAAAGGAGGCGGAGTTCACACACAAGCAGTTGAAAAAAAAAATACAATCAAATCAATTTTGGAAGAATGCTATTTGTCCAAACAAAAATTAAGATCTAACTTTTTAACCATCTCTGGTTACCATACATAAAGAAAGGAATGTTGAACTTACAAAGAAATACCATATATGAAGAATGGAGGCATAGAACTGGTTTGGCATTAAAGAACTTCATTTGATTGAGGAAACAACGCATCACTATAATGTGACCAATGTGCTCAACAACATTCCTCAAATATAGATCATATTCAGTAATAATCAATAAACTGTGAATATAATCTCTTATTGTATTCATATTTTATAAAATTAAAATAGGGACTCACAATGAAAGGTGCATAATGCTATCAAATATGCACGTCTTTTGTAAAACAAGAATCAGGTTTGCATCTGGGGTCTAATCTACATGAGAAGTCTCTATGCTGGTCAACGTTGAAAAATTAGCAATAAAAAAATTGAACCCAAAAGAGAACAAATTAAATGTTAAAGAAATCTGTCAGTTTCCTTTCAAAGACCCCCATCTTTTTGCAGTCAGTCTAGTATAACCAAATACTGTTTCTTTTTTATCTACCTTGTATTTACCTCAACCAAAGCAGGTAGTCTATAGAATTTAATCCTAAAGGTGCTTATTTTCAAGCAGTTCTAGACAGATCAATTCCTGTCCCCCTTCCTCTCATTCCCCCTGCCACCACCATCCCACTCTCCCTGAGAACCCAATTTGCCATTCAATTGCCTTTCTTTCCTTTATCCCTACTCATCCCAACTCTTTCACCTTGCAGATTAAGAATACTTCCACCCTCACATTATTTTATTCACTGTCGCTCTTCATCTTCCTTAGAGCCCAACCATCAGTCTATTTCAGTCCAGTCTTTATCAGCAGCCATTATCTCAATATTCATAGACTTTTTAATTCCATTTCAATTCTCTGTATCGTCATTCCGCTTAAGGGATTACTTCTCTTTTGCTCAACCTTCACCTTTTTCATTGGTCAGTTTTTTTCAAAAGGCATTATTATCTTCAAAAAAAAAAAGAAGAGGGATTTAAAAGTCTGTCATAAAGCCAAACATCACATGAGATGACCAGTCAATCAAGGTCGTTTGAGTCATCAATTCTCACTCATTATATCTCCTTCTATTAAAAGTTGCTTCCATTATAAAACCAATTACTCCATTATCCAAATTTGGGGCAATTACTATGTTCCTCTCACCATTTCTTGTACAGTGGAACTCCAAACTTGTGGCCTTGTGTTCAATATAGGTAAAAGTGCCTCACCATTGGTGACTGAGAAATGAATATAGAAATATGAATACAAAATGGACCCCAGGTGTAAAAGTAGGCAGAGATATAGTGAAGTGATCAGGAGATGGATGAATGATGGCTGTAAATTGATCATGGAGGGAAAAGAGGAGATGAATGGATCCAAACTAAGTAGAAAGAGATGGATAGAAGAAAACTAAACAAGACTGATGAATGCAATTTGACCAAAGGAGAGAAGAACTGATAAATGAATGCGAATCGGTAGGAGGAGAGAGATAAGCAAGTTGTTTATCATTCAACAGGCAGCATAAATTATGTATTTGCTGTTGGTATGTTAGAAAGATAAATTATAGAAAAGCAAAGAATCAACTTTAAACAAATCTGAACAGATTTCTAGTTTATTAAGTTTGATTTTCCTCACATAAGTCAGATAAACTTTGTCTTAAGAAAGAAGAGATTCATCCAAAACTAATTTCGTAGTTTTAATGATCTTCACAGTAATTTATTGGGGTTTGAATTCAACAAATATTTACAGCTATCATTTTTCATCTTGAAGAATCCTGTGCCTCTACAAAAGAGATAAAATTCATCAAGATATCAAATGTATTGACATATTAGACTCCCTTTTCCCTGCATGTCCAGCAAAATAACTCAATATCTCCCAGGTTATATAAGTGGATATATATCTGGTACGCTAATGCTTACCCAGATGCCATAAACTTGGACTTGGCCTAACTCCATAATAGTGGAATATTAAATGTAAATATGGAAGGTTTATATGAAGTTGGGGTATTTGGTAGGCTAATGTTTACCCAGATGCCATAGACTACCAGTACACATACTTTGCCTGACACCATAAAAATTAAATGTAAATGATTGGTGGTCGGGGTGTTGTATATGCTATCCAACATGGTATATAAACAAATGATTACATCCAAGGATCTTTTCACTGTACATCAATAGATGTAAACCAAGATCAATAGTTGGAACCGCAAACATTTGAAAAATCATTTCAATAATAATTTCCAATCAAAAACAAGCAGGATTCATAGAAATTCCACAGATTACCCATTATCCATGGGCTCTTTTTTAGAACTAAAATTCACATGGATTACTTATCAAATAATATATCCTGAAAATTGTACCAAGAATCAATTGTTTAATACCAATTTTATTGCATTGATTTGCATTATATATTGTGCGTGTGTGTGTGTGTGTGTGTATTGGGAGCATATTTTATAAAATAGATAGAAATAAACACATTCAGATTCCACAATTATTCCTATTCAATAGCCCCTTAAATAATTTGAAACATAACTGTTACCACCTTCTCAATAACAGATAGGATAATACATTAGACCTCACTACCCATAATGCACCATTGACGAACATATATAAATAGTTGAGTCAGAACTTCTTGTAATATATATATATATATATATATCTTGTAATATATATCTTGTAATAAATATATATACATATATATCTTGTAATAAATATATATTTGCTACCTCTTCATCACCGAGGCCCATTGGAAAAGTTGGTATGACATTTGATTGATAACTCAACTGACAGGGTTTCAATTCTCAGTAGTGGATGCGCACTGCTGATGAGTCCCAAATATAGGACGAAACGGCCGTCCAGTGCTTTCTGCATTCTGTTGAGGTTTCTTTCAGACTCAAGGAATTACTTAATTATAATTATCAAATCCTCCTAACAATTTCTATCATGTATGTATATATATATATATATATATATATATATATATATATATATATATATATCTTGTAATTAAAATATATATATGTGTGTGTGTGTTTTGCACAAAAGTAATTGAAGCCTTAAGATAATATTAAAAAAATTTTTTTTTCCTTTTTTCCAGATAATCAACAAATCTTAATTAAACTATATATATTCATTAAGAAAAACTTTTATGAAATGAATTATAACCACTTTAAAACATTTTTATAGAGCTGGCAATCCTGAGAGAATTAGAAGTCCAACCAGGATTCATTATTGGCAGGTAGAGTCTTAACAACATACGCAGAGGACACACTATTGATAGCAGATCTAGAAAGAAAACTACAAGAACTCCTACAGAAGGTAGTGAAGGAAAACCATAATGACTAATCCTGAATTGCAAGAAGACAAGATGTATGCTTTGGTAACAAAAGGAACAGAGCCGAACACGCAAATTGGAGATAACAAAATAAAACAAGTACAACAATTTAAATATCAGGGAAGAGTTTTTTTGTTTTGTTTTTTTACAAAGGACGGAAAGTGCAACACTGCAATACAAAGGCTCATTGGGGTAGCAAAAGATGTCTTCCAAAAGCTAAGCAAAGTATTAAGAAACAGAACAAAATTGCTCAAAACAAAGAATACATAAATCTTACATAATATCAATCTTCCTATTTGGCAGTGAATGCTGGGCATTCTCCTCACAGATGAAGAGGAGACTTGAAGCAAGAGAGATGAGGTTCTACAGAAGGATGCAGAGAATACCATCGACTGAACATTTTTTTTAATTTTTTTTTTAAGCGTATCACCCCAAGCAAGGCTGGAGGCCACTATCACGCAAGGGGTTAAAGAAGGGTTGGAGGAAGAGCAGATAGGAGTGGCAAGGGAGGGGATGTGGAGAAAGAGAAAGACAGTGGGTCGATCAAGGCAAGGGGATTACAGAAGATTAGGAGCGAGAGCAGATAGAAATGAAAAATGAAAGGATGTGGAGAAGGGAAGTGGATAGATCAAGGCAACTGGAGATGTTGATTGATGCTACACTTAAACTGTTGGAGATTGTATTTTTCAAGGAAACAGTAATAGGGAAGGAAGTTCCATGGGCGAGATGTGCGAGACATGAAGCTATTGGAGAAGAGACGTGTAAGCAACAAGAAAAATCTGAGAGAAAACAGAAACAAAAAGGACACTTATACATAACATCAGAAAGAGACAGTTGAAAGGGCACATAAATGAGGAAAGAGGGCTTGGAAAATTTTATACTCTCGGGACAGATTGAAGGTAAGAGGGACAAAGGAAAAAAATGCATAATCCCTGCCTAACAAACCTGAATAAATGGATGGCAAAGTAAGGTTTAGGAGAGGTAGCAAAAAGATGAACTCTATTTCGAGCTACAAAGGACAGGAAAGTGTGGAGATCCATGAATGCCACCATCTTGAATGGGCACAGCACATAAAAGAAGCAGCAGCATTGAAGATGATGGGAAATTCACTCTTCTTCTTGCTTTGCAATTGCTTAAGTACGTAGGTGGTTGTATCATTTTCAACTGTGCCTCTAGTGCTGATGAAATGGACTAACCCATCTGGTATATTAATGACTACCTTTTTGTTTCTGCTGTTGTCATTTTCCTAACAGTTGAAGAATGGATCATTAAGAAGGGATTCAGTTGTTTGGACAACATTTGGAAATTTGATTTTATTACAAACCAAATTATTTAACAACTATATTTTAGAATAATACTAATGTTGATACCAATCTACTGGGGAATGACTGCAAAACACTTTCCCTTCCTCAATTTATAGACAGAAGCACACAAGTGCATGCTGGGATTTCTTTCTAGCAAATAAAATAGGCTGGTTCTTGGTTTCTTCTGACTCAGTCCTGGTCTGACTATCTTGTGAAATCAGAATGCTACATTTGCTGGTCTCAACTTGCTCTTATGTATTAAACCCAATTCTTAGTTTGTGAACTTTTTTGCCATATTCCTGTTGCTTTGCCATATTCCTGTTGCTTTGCCATATTCCTGTTAATTTGTTTTCGATATATTGTTTGCTTGCTTTATATTATTTTTTTACACTGTTCTTTTCTTTTCTTGTTATTGCAAACTTTGTCAATTTTCTGTTAGACAGTTCAATTATTTATTTTACATTTAATTATGGACACTCACTCCACAGCTAACTCATCACAGATTAAAAATCCTGGTAGATCCCTTTAATTCAACTATTTATCAAGCAATTACTTCAGCTTCTAATCCTGAAAATCCAACTGAATGGTGCAAGACTTGGAGTGTGCTGTTATTAACCATTTAAAGAATAAATAAAGCTAACAATAATACAATCAGTGAAAATAATGTTTGAATCAGGTTCTTACTTGCATTCAACTTGAAGACTTAGAGAAACAAAAGCCATTTTCAGCGCTTGATTGGAGTCAAAGAATGAGGCTTGGAAAGATAAAGAAAACAAAACTGTGTTCACTAATGGAACGAGAAGTTTGGAGTAGGGTGTCTCCTCCCAAATCTAATTTGTCAGTAGCCTAGGCTCCTTACAGCCAGTGCCAAATGGAACTCAAGAATTGAATGTCAGACAAACTTAGCAACAACATTCATCAAAGACTTTTACAGGCAACACTAATAATTTTTCTCAATACATTTTTATTCTTCACATAAAGTCTGTCTTTTTCTTTTTTTTTCTTATTAACAAAGTAGTTTTTGTCACCATTGTTTTGTTGTCACTCAGTTTGGAGGGATTTTAATAAACCTGATCCACTGACATCTTGTGAAGAAAAACAAATAACAAAAAATATTTTAAGAAGAAAAAAAAATCAGTCAAAATAAACCAACTTCTGTGAATGACTCAACATATTTGTTTTTAAAAAAGGAAGAACCTGAATAAAGAAATAATACAAAGAGGCTTACAGATTCTTTACTTGGATTAGTCACTTATGGTCACAGTCATGGGGCACCCAGGGTGAATCAAATTCACTTTATTAATTAAACGTTCCATACAACTAGCTTACTAACCACTGCACAACACATGATGTAGAAAAATAATACTGATATATTTAGTAAAGTTAGTCTGGCACAAGGCTATGAATACAAGAGAAATATTCTTCCAAATTGAGATAGCTTGCTAAATTTACATGTTTGTCAGAAAATCTTATCATAGTCAGCAAGTCATTTTGTTTCCTGACTATGATGGCCCAGTCTGCAGAAAAAGAAGATAAATTAAAATTTAAAAATAAATGCTTATGTACTGCCATGTTGTAAGCCTAAATATCACGAAACAGCAAAGGGAAATTTAGCACACCAATAAATCTCACGGGAGTGAATTGATTACTACAGTAGGAAATCTCTAAAGGCCAAAGGACATTTTGTGGAGGTCATCAGCATGTCAAAGTTTGCATTTGATAGCTAAAATGTGACCCAAAACAAGCCGTACATAATCCACTATTAGGTTGCGTCTTAACCAATTAGTCATAAGCTTTGGTGCACTCATTTCAGTGCACCAAATCTTTTTTTTTATTGTCTTCCATGTGTACACATGTTTAGCTTAGGTTCAGGTATATAAGTTATATTTTAAATTTTACTTAAAAATAAAATGTATTTTAGTAATTGTGGAGTCTGTCTTTGCCACTTCATTAACTGTTTTCTATGAAATATGTGTCACTTCAAACAGTCATGCCAGTGAAATTTTTAACTTATAATACTTATTCGCCATTTTCTGTCAGAATTTCTAAAATGAGGAGTTATCATTATTGACATTTGTTGTTACTATCACAATGTTTCGGCCATTGTGCTCTGTGGCCTTCATCAGGTGCTTGTCAGTCTAGCTAACCTTCAGAAATATTTTGAACTGACCCCACAATTTAATCTGCTCTTATTCTGCTTATCATATCCAAAGATAATTTATCAGTGTGCCAGTTCAAATAAATATTCCACAGGGAATTTTTATATAAGTTTACAAATCATGAAGTTGAGAAAATTATTTAAAACATAATAAGTATACCACACCAAATAAGTATCACCACAGGGAGAAAAATTGAAGCAAATAATTGTACCTGCATTTGCATTTTGTACACAAGACTACTACTTTATTACTAAACAAATAGATATATAAATAAGTAATATTGTCTTTATCCCACTCTGTAGGAATAATTATATGGTTTCACAGCAAAGATATGAAAGTGTTATACAAGATTATACATAAATAGTGTAACTTCTCCAGTTCAGTGCATTTGGCATCTTGAAAAATTGGGTTTTACTACTGGCTACTTCACGATGCCTGATACTTCAAGACAACTATTCTGAAACATTCTGAATTCCAAAATGTTTTATCCAAAGCGTTTCCAATTTACAATTTCCTCTTTGAACAGAAATTTTCAACAAACTCAAAGTTTTCATTTAGAAGAATTACTTGGGGCTTATTACAGTTATATTTCTCTCTTCTAATTCCATATATAAGGTTAGTCATCTTCCAGTCGTGTGGGTGTGTGTGTGTGTGTGTGTGTATATATATATATAATTACACTCACGCACACATAAATTATAGCAATATAGAAAGGTGCTTGTTCACAGCGCAACAACAAGCCCATGCTGCAGACCAAATTAGTAGTGTCATGATTGATTCTCACTTCCCTTCTGTGACCTTGTGCCAGATTAAGCTTGGCTTAGTAAATAGTCACAGAAAGATGCACACGGTTATATGGTGGCTTTGTTTACTAAATGATGATTTAGGAGTTCTTTTACTCCTCCCACTATCACCCAAAAACCTTTTGATCTAGAGCTCCCTCCAGTTGTCAGAAAACATTCCCCTGTACCTACTGGTCATTACTCGTCAAATATAATTTTTAAAAAAACACATATATTGGTTACACAAACACATGATCTCACCAATTGACATTTATCATACAATAGTTCAATTAAATCATGCATCACCACAAACCTGAGAGAACACTTTCTACTTCCCATCAGCATGGCTGATGCTAACCTCCAGGAGAAGGACTCATTTCTGCCTACTCTGACTAATGCTTTCAGCTGACATGAAGTGGAAAGAGGATATTGAAGTCTGCATCTAAGAAAGTTACTTCACTATGTTGTGCTAATTTTTCTTGACAAAATCTATCTTACATATTTATAAGGATTTTATATAAGCTTTGAACATTACTGCCATATCTGATTGGGTGCTCCTGATATATATTTAGAGATTCTTAATAAAATCCAAATAAGAATGTGCAATGTTATTGGTCCTGACCTGGCATTCCAGCTTCAGTCCCTTCCCCACCACTGTAACAAAGCTTCCCTGTGCCTTTTCTATAGACGCTTTCATGGTAATTGTTTGGATGACCTTTCTGCTATGATACCCAGACTTTATGAATATACGCGCACAATACTAGATTGGCCATGATATTTCTTGGGATTAATACTGGAGTGGTTTCCCGTTGCCCTGTTCATGGTGGTTTATGGAAGCACCACCTCTAGTTAGCTGGCCATTGACTCATCGAGAGTTCTTATATACAAAAATAGAAAGAGGTGTAAGGCAAGGATGTGTCTTCTCACCAGACTTATTCAACCTTTACAGCGAGGCAATTCTGAGAGAACTGGAAAGCCGACCAGGATTCATCATTGGGGGCCACAGTCTTAACAATATAAGATATGCAGATGACACAGAGCTGATAACAGACACAGAAAGGAAACTACAAAACCTCCTACAGAAGTTAGTGAAGGAGAACGAGAAGAAGAGATGAAGCATAAACTACAAGAAGACAGAATGCATGGTCAGCAGCAAAAAGATGAGCTCAAAATGTGACTTACAGGTCGGGGACACTAAAATCGAGCAGGTGTGGAAATATAAATACCTGGGAAGTGTTCTGACAGAGGACGGTAAGTGTGATGCTGAGATCCAAAGACATTGGAATGGCCAAAGACGCATTCCAAAAGATAGACACAGTATTATAAGACAGGGGGGGGTTGTTGGTAACAAAGAAAAGAGTGTTGAACTGTTACATGATATCTGTCCTCCTTTACGGCAGTGGATATTGGACGATCTCCTCAAAGATGAAGAAGAGACTCTAGGCAGCAGAGGTGTGGTCCTACAGAAGGATGCTAAGGATACCATGGACCAAACATGTGAGCAATGATGAGGTTTGGAGAGGATGCAAACAAAGAGGAAACTTATACTTAATATCAGGAAGAGGCAGCTGAAATTTCTGGGACATGTAATGAGAAAAGAGGGTTTGGAAAATCTGATACTCACAGAGCAAATAGAGGGAAAGAGGAACAAAGGAAGCAACACATGCCATAGCGGGCTTAAGCAAGTGGATGGCAGAATAGGATATGGGAGAGGTATCAAAAAGACAAAAATTATTGAGAGCTACAAGGGATAGGAGGAAGCGGAGACCCATGATTACATACATCCTGAAGGGACACGGCGCATAAAAGACTAGATTAGCAGCAAGGTCTCATCATTTACAGTTGAAATGGCTGGATGTAACAGTAAGTTCTATGCTAATAATTTCTTCTATCGCACTTCTCGCTTGTGGAACTCTATTTCAGCTTCTTATTTCCCAGTCAACTTTGATCTTCAAAAATTTAAATGCAATGTCCTTTGTAGCTCTAAATAATTTGTTTGTTTTTTTTTGTTATCTCTCCTAAACCCTGCTCCACCATCCATTTAATCAAGCTTGATAGGCAGGGGTTATGTGTTGCTTTTCTCTGTCCCTCTTGCCTTCAATCTATCCTGTGAGGATCAAATTTTCCAAGCCCTCTAGAAATGTACCCTTCCCATTGTTAAGTATAAGTATCCTTTTTGTTTCACTTTTCTCTAAAAATTTGTTATTGTTTATATGTTCAGTCCATGGTATTCTCAGCATCCTTCTGTAGAACCATATTTTTCTTGCCTCAAGTCTCTTCTTCATCTGCAAGGAGATTGTCCAGCATTCACTGTGTAATATCAGTCCTCCTATATAGGAGGACTGATATTACGTAACATTTCAATACTTTTTGTTTATGAAGGAATTTTTCTATTTCATTATACTTTGCTTAGCTTTTAGAAGGCATCTTTTAACATCCCAATGTCTCTTCAGATTACTGTGTTGCACTCTATTAAACTGATGAGTTAGAATTCATTGTCAAAATGCGAGATAAATAACATGAACAGAATTAATAAAGTTTGCAATGAAAAGAAAAAAGGGCAAAAAAAGATGAAACAGCAACAATCACACAAGCAAATCAAACCGGTAAGAAGGCAAAAGAATTCACAAACTATGTGTTGGTGTTTGTACACAAAAGCAAGGTTGGACAAGCGAATGCAGTAGGTCTGTCTAGTAGTTAAGGCACATCTGGACTGAGTCATGTCAAAATACAATCCATCCCATTTTATAAGCTAAGAAAAATATCTCAGCATGCATTTCGTGTATTTCTGAATATAAGAGGAGGAAAAGTTTTGCAATCATTCTCAGCTTCTGGGAAATCAATATAAACAATTTGCAGATATTTAAATTAATATACTTGTTTGATTTTTTAAATTTGCATGTTGGCTGTTCCTTTTGCTAGCAACCATGCTTTCCATCATCTCACAATTGATGTTTAGTCCTTTCTTTTTGCTTCCCTTCACTACCTCCCATCAGAATTCTTGTAGTTTCCTTTCTATGTATAATATCAACACTGTATCATCTGCATATATTATGTTAACATTGTGCCTGGCAATAATGAATCCTGGTAGAACTTCTAATTCTCTCTGAATTGTCTCACTTTATAGGTTGAATAAAAATGGTCAGAAGACAAATCATTGTTTTTACATCCCTTTTTATTTTCATATATTTACTGATTTCATTTTCTATTTGTATACAGGTGGTTTGCTGCCAGTATAGGTTCTGAATTGTTCTACTATTCTTCCCAAATATGTCAAGCTTCCCTAGCAGTTCAAGTAGTTCTTTGTGACATACTTTAACAAATGCTTTTGGAAAATAACCTTTTGCATTTGTATTGCTCTTTCTCATATCATTCCTTGTTCCAGTGTCTTTAACAAATCTACACTGTTCTTGACCCATTTTGCACTTTATTCATCAGAATTTGGATGATGAGTTTAGTTATATGGCTCATTAGGCTGATTGTCCATTGGAGTTCCCATTCATTTGCAACTGACTTCTTAGGCAATGTTATGAAAGTGGATCAACTCAGGTCTTCCAGTATATCACCAATATTTTAATTTCTTTTAGTATCTCTATAATTTTGCCAATGCTGAAATTATCCAAGACTGCATTTCTATCAGAATTCCATCTATAATACAAATAAATAAAACAATAAATAAAATTACATTCTTTTTGTGCAGCCTTGTTCACATTATTCTAGACTATTTCAAACTTCTAGCTTTCCAAAGAATACCAGGATGTCGACAAAGGAATTCTAACTACAACCATAACACCACATTGGTTTGGGACAAAGACAGCGGCGGTCAAAGGTTCTTGAACAAAAAAACAAAAGATGAACTTTGGATAGTTTATCCACAACTTTCAGCACGATATCCAATACTTTATTTGAAAATTGTAAAATTATAATAAAAAATTAAACAGTTGGTTCTCTTTAATTAAACTTGTTTGTGTATATATATATATATATGAAGAAATATAGTCTTAAAGTGTGCTATATTTATGGGATAAAGTGCTCAATATCAGAGATAGAGCGTGTGTAAATATAAAAGTGAACATAGAAGTTAACACTTAGAGGCAACAGTCTGTTTCATGCTAAATTCAATTGTCAGGCCAACGATTGCATCTAGCATGAAACAGACTGTCGCTTCTAAGTGTTGACTTCTATGTTCACTTTTATATACATATATATATATATATATATATATATATATATATATATATATATACCCTAAAATAATAAAACGCTGAATGGAACACTGCCACGGTTTCAACCACCAAAGTCTCATCAGGTGGTTAATTCAGTTAAGTGGTTTGTTGAGTTAAACACCTGATGAGACCTTGGCAGTCGAAACTGTGGTAGTGTTCCGTTCAGCGTTTTATTATTTTAGGATATTAAATCACTCTACAGATTTGATTTTTCTAACTTGATAATGTACACTTTTTAACACAAACGATTTTAAACTATTAAGTGTTTATTTACTTCATTATATATATAAGTTTCATTAAAGACAACTCGCTATTTTTCTTGTAATGAAACTTGTATAAAAGAAAGAATACTCAAATATATAGAAAAATAGTTATGCATGTATTTGGGCAGCAATACCTGTCTAAATTCACGTTTCATTTAAAATGACTGACAAATTAGTTTCATTATTTTTTTTATTGCAGTTTTTATGTATGCAAACAATAGATTTCTTTTCTGGAATTACTGGATGAAGAAAGGCACTCGGCACAATCATTTGGACAATTCCTGTAATTTTAATGCGCGCGCACACACACACACATATATATAGTTGAACCTAAAGAGGCAAAATAAAACGCCGTTTTCTTTTGCCTCTTTAGCCAGCTGACCCTGACGATCTGCCTAAGTGAAACCTTGGTAGGTTTGTCTGGCTCATTAGGTTCGACTAGGTTTGCTCTACGTTTGTATTGAGCTCTTTAGTTAGTTGTTTACTTGTATCAGGATTTTTTCTTTGGGCCTTGAACCTGTATCTGTGGGATTATTTTCGACAGACTTTCATGCTCCTGGCTCTTTCTTTTTTAAAACCTTTTTTTCCCTTCAAGATTGATTTAACTATTGGTAAATCAAGAATTCGAAGGTTTTTCGACACTAGTATAGTTACCTATATATATATATATATAGATAGATAGATAGATAGATATTATTTATTACTCTATCGAGATGGAAGACTGTGTTGCACTAGTCATTTTACCTTTAGCACTAATTGCTGGTATTAGATAGAAATATTCAACCACCAAACAAGTCTTCATTTACAAACATAAGTATATATGTAAGTACTTATCTCCACAAGAAAATGTGCATCAAAAAGACTCTTTTCATTTATTTCTGAAGTGACTTTAGGCTTTTGAAAAATAAAATAAAATCCTTAAAAACAAATAAATAAAATAAAAATGTCCAATTTCTGTTGTTTTGTTTTTCTCTTCTTTTGTTCATCTATTTCTTATCAACACCTCGCTCCCCCAACCCACTCCAACATGTCAGCCAACAGTTTTGCAGGTGAGGTTTCTGTGCCTGACCGAATATTTTCATGAGGCCTTAGTTGATTGTACTGCACGCCAAGCTGTCAAGGTATCTACAAAAATAAGCACCAACCATCACTGGTATTTATGCCATCAATAAAAAGATTTAACCTCTTCAACTCAAAACAAAATTGCCTGTTGCCTGTTCTATTACCGGCTTGCCTGAGAGAGAGAGAGAGAGAGAGAGAGAGAGTGGAAGCAATTCTCAGATTCATTTTGTTCTTTGTTTTGTTTTACATCTCTTTCAAATGATCACTTTTTCATTCTTCTTTCTTTCTCTTCTATTAGTCAGATTTCTATCCATTTCTATCTAATTGCTTCCTCTAATATAAAAAAAAGAAAAAAAAAGACAAAATTCTCCCAATCTGAGTAGGGAGACATTTTTCCTTAATTACCTCCCTTTTGTTTTCTGTTTTTGCTTTCTTAATCTTTCATTTTTACATTTGTATAATCCACCTTACCTCCTCCTCCTCCTCCTCCTCCTCCTCCTCCTCTCTTTACTGCTTTTACTTCATCTCTCTCTCCATTTCCGTCTTCAATCGTGCATCTCTGTCCTTATTTTCTCTTTATCTCAATTTCACCTACCCATTTCTCTAGTCTTTCCTTTACCCCCCCCCCCAGTTTTTTCTTTCTTGCAAAAAGACCTTCAAAGCTTTCCTTCTTCCTTTCTTTCAACTCAAACCTTTCCATTCTTCTCTCGCTGCCTTTCTTTACGATTTTCTTTCTTTTTATTATTTCTGCTTTTCTCAACGTCTTCTGAACTCTCTCTTTAATTTTACTACACTCTCTTTCATTTTCCTCACCGTCTCCCTATCCAAATTCTCTTCCCACCCTCTTTTTACTCCTAGCCTCTTCATATCCTTCTCTCTACTCCCTCTACTTCCCCCCACTCTAGAAGTCACCCACCTCCCACCTCAAGTCTCTAACTTACAGAATCTTATTTTCTTTTTTTCTGCTCCCTCTAATCCCTGTTCATTCTCACCACAGGATTTCATCCTCTCACTTCTCAGGATTCCAAACATCCGTCTCGTTCCCTTGAAGCCTAATGGCCATTCTTAGAGTGCTGCTATCAACATAATCTTCCTCAGACATTTTGTACCAATGCCAAAATATCCAACCCATGATTTTCCTCTCCTACCCCCCACCATGATAACTTCCAGCCTCTCACCCAGCACTACTGACCAATGAACTCTCATTTGAAGAAACAAAGTCGATGGGGATATTCTTCCATCCAACTAAGACAATTTTCTTTTGCTATTTTTTCTTATTAACATCAGGTTCTGTTTATTCCATGACTTTGCAACAATCACTTTTCTTTTCTACACAGACTTTCTTTTCTTTTAATGAAATCAATACAGATATGACCACAGTAAAAAAAAATATCAAAGATGCAAAACAGGAAAATCAGGAACAAATTTTTTTAAAAATAGATAGAAGTTTTGTTGATAAAAGACATTGTCTTCTAATAAAGCTTGCTGAATTCAGTTGCTTTAATTAAAGCTTGCCTTCAATCAGAAATGACAGCTATTTTCTGTCTGGATTTTAAAACAATATTTATTTTTAGATTATTTTTACTGTGTCCCTCCAGGACATCGGCGATCATGGCTCTCCACATTTCCACTCCTTTGCAGCTCTTACTTTTTACATCATTTTTTTTTTTTTTTTTTTACTTTTTATCCCAATTATTATTTCTTAGTAATATTTATTTCATACGGATTATTAGTAATCATCAGTGAGTATTGCTTGGCGTGTGTTAAGCTTCTCTCTCTCGACAGTCCAGACATTGTGCATGTTGAGTCAGGAGTGTAATTGTTCAGCATCTGCTCCATATATATTCTAATCTGTTGATTTTAGGTCATCTTAACCATGATAAATGGAAAGAGCACCCCCAGAAATGGCTAGATATGAATTTTGGTGTTTCTAGTGTAAGAAGCATTCATTTTATGACACAATTCAAGCAAGTCTAAAATTGGCCTTTTTTGTGACAAAAGGTTAAAAAACAATTTTCTTCAATTTTGAAGTGGAATAATCCAGAATATATCCATTCTATCACTCCCCCAAAAGATAGGCATATTACTGGTATAGTCATAATGTGATATTTGAAATTTGGGATGAATGTGGGTCTTATTTCCAGTTTTATGAAATGTCAAACCTCAGGTTATGAATTGTTTGCACGTCGTTGCAGAAGTTTTGATTTATAAAATTTGCATATTTAGACTGAATTTATTTCAGAAATATGCAGTGATACTATCTGTAATTTTATTATTAATTTCTTTGTTATGTACCTAACAAGCTAGTATAATTTTAACTGTTGTTCTTAATTGCTTTTTAAAATATAGGAGTCGAAATATGGTATTTTGTCGTAATTCATAATAGACAAAAAAATGACTAAATCGAGGACATGTGTAAAAATAAAAATAAATCTGCCAAAATCTGTCTGGATTTTAAAACAATATTTATTTTTAGATTATTTTTACTGTGTCCCTCTAGGACATGGGCAATCATGGCTCTCCACATTTCCACTCCTTTGCAGCTCTTACTTTTTACATTCATTTTTTTCTTTTTTTTTATCCCAATTCTCCGACCATCATTTTACAATTGTTAATAATACAGATCAGAAACGAAGCAGCCATAGAATGAGTAAAACCCGTTTCCATTAGAATGGAAGAAATAAGAGACTGAAAATATCAACTGACAATGTTTCAAAAAAAGAAGTTTCACTAATACATAATGATTATTATGGATGAGCATATAGCTGAGTGGTTAGGACATTCACATTCTGACCATGAGACCTGGGTTCGAATCTCACCATGATCAATTTCTCAGGAAGGAGACTTCCTGATATTATCGGACTGGAGGATTCAATCCCAACAAGCAACACCTTTGGAAAGTGCCTGAAAACCATGCCACAGGTTGACCCAAGCCTTGTGAGTGAAATTGGGTAGATAGAACCCTTGGGGGCCGTCGATAGCTGTGCAAGCACAGAGTCAAAAGTCATCATGGCCAAGGGCCTGAGTATGTTGGCCTTTTCAATTTGTTGATCACACTAGATAACACGCTCTTTCCCAGAAACTGTAACTAAGGTCTGCTCAGTATAGTTGCAGTATAAAGCACAGGTGGGCTCTGTGGGTGTTGAATCAACACAAATGCACCTGAGCAAGCATCTGCAATAGGGATTGGCTAGCCACCCTAGTAGACGGGTATCCTCGAATACGAGTGACCAGCTATGCTATTGTGGATGAGCATCCTTATCTTTACTGTTTTTATCCCAACATTTCATTTAAGGTACATTTTACATGCGTATGTCACAATTAATAATTTCAAAGAATCTTAGAGGGAATCCTATTGAAAGTTGCTGGAAAAAAATTCCATATGCAAGAGACATGTAAGGAGAGCTTCAAAAGTACAAGGGATGAAATATTTTGATACAAACCAGCAAAAATGTGGATATTAGTCGTACAGAATTAGGCAGTGAATGTTATTAACGGGAAAAGGTACTGAAAAGATCCGTGCTCAACCCATTTTTCAAAATCTGACCAAATATCAGCCAGAGGTCAAATGTCATAAAAACTATAATATGAATAATATCAAGAATATATTTAAGAATTTTTTTTTTTTTTTTGATTGGAAATGAAATAATGCAGGCATGTATTTTATTTTAAATACCTTGTTCATCTATTTCAAATAGTTTGGATTTAACTACAACACTACAAATTGAATTCTAAATCATAATATCATTGCATTATATTTTATTATGTATGTTTTTTTGGAGGGGTATCTAATTTAATTCTGAAATAAAATTAAAAATCAACTTTTTCTTATATGTGAAGAAAAATTAAAATTCTTTGATCTAACAAACGTAGGCAAACCTTAAAAACAGTGAGGAAATAAACAAATATTAAGAGTTTGTCAGAGATTTGTGAAAGTTGTGTAATAAGAAGGTAGCAGTCATGCCTATAGTTATTAGAGCACTGGGAAGAAGTCCTAAGAATTTTATACAGAGCCAAACAATTAAAAACCAAAACTGAATTAAAACCATATACAGCACATTTGTAAGTTTTCTTGCCAAACTCAACAGTGTTTGAGGTTTGAGGAGACACTTGTTGTCACTTGATTATCCGAGCATGGATGAAGACAACTAAACCCAACAAATAAAAGTGTTTCATTCAAAATTCCCTGAAGAGAAAGGTTGAAGGTTAAAGAATATATCAACTAAAGAAAGAAAAAGATGAAGAAGAGAGGGCTTGTTTGAAAGAAGCATTAAAACCAGTTTAGAAAATGAGCAAAAAGATAATTTAACAAAACAAGCAATAAAATAACAGTTGCTGGTGAATTTTTCTTGTTAACTGAATTCATTTATTGCTTTTTACACATGTTAGCTAATCAGAAATTCACATCAAGCCAAACACAACTGTCTCTCCTTCTGCCCCAGTCACGGGAATGTGCTTCCCTTTTTTCATGGACTATTTAAGATTTCTTCTCTTTCTCTCACATTCTACTCTGCCTTCTCCTCCTGTAGCAACACAGAAAATATGACATGGCTCTTTTTGGACCAAGACAGACAACAGAATGGAAGTTGAACCACTTAAAAATAAAAAAAGCCCTCAAAATGGCTGAAATAAAAATAATGATTTGACTTGATCAAAACAGAAAGTTGATAAAAGTCAGAATTAACACCGACTCTTCTTCTTGCTGAATCAGTAACCAAGCAAATATCCAATGGCTGTCAAACTGCAACCCAAAGAGACAACCAAATTGAGTTAAAGAAATTAACAAAGACATAATCCAAACAGTTTAACTTCTTAGCCAAAGTCAAGAAGGCTTCACAGTTCAGGCCGCAGCCTCAACATGGATCAATTACCCCAATGTCTACAATTAAATTTGAGACTCAGTTCAAAACCTGAATCAAATAACCAAATCTTTTGGCTTAAAACAACAACTTGGGAGATATAATGAGTTTGTTGCAGATTTGAATCAACCCACAACAAAACGGTTTTTAAATATAAAATATTTTTATTTTCGTTTTTTTTATAACTAATTTTTTCGTAGCGTGTATCAGTGTTTTTACAGTCCTTGTTTGTTAAGATGAGAAGAAATGTGATTTCTTAGTGTGAAAAAGAGAGGCAACAGAGAAAGTGAGGAGGAAAGTGCAAGTGTCACGTAAAATGGTGACAGGTAAACAAGTAAGGAAATTTCTTTTAAGCCGAGCCGTCATGTTTCCATCCCTTCTCCTTACTGGCTTTTCTTGTCTAGAAACTTTGCTTATAAAAATAATGATTAAATAATAATGATCCCAACACTCAGCTTACAGCCGATGAAATTCTTAACTAAACACTAAGAAATGCAAATATTCAACTCGCCGTCTTATTTCATTCAATATCTCCATAAAAACATAATGCATACCAAATAAAAGCTTATTTCATGAACTTTGTTTCTATCTTATTTATTTTTATATGTACTACAGTGTGCGAGGAACATTACAGTTTGAAAATAGAGACATTTTGGTGATTTCGCAAAATTTTGACTATTTTTTTCAATGACGGCAGTTTAGACTTCCTCAGATTTTGTAATATGCGCACTCCGCAGGGTTTATTACAATTTTGTTAACATATTAGTTTGAAAGTTAACATTCTAAGCTTCATTTTCATATATTTTATATTTTTTAATTTTAATAAGAAGTTTGTAAACAATTCAAATGAAAAGTTTGATCGTAAAATTCAAATGCTTCTTGTAAAAATAAAAACACATAAAATATATCATTAAAACGCTCATTTAATAATCTATGAAACTAAATCAAAATCAAATATGAAACGATAGCTCCATTTTGCGTGTTTGCGATTATGTGTAACCATGTGCAACTCGCTCGGCCCTCATTTCAACTCCACGCGAGACTCAATCAATACACAGCGTCAACACGGACACAAAAGAATCGACCAGCATGTTTTCTATGGACGAAATTTTCAAGGAAATTGCTAAGAATTTGTTTTAAATATTAATTTTCTATGATATGTAAAATGTAAATGGGATTTGAAAACCGTTTTCTTCATAAAAAATATGAAACAAAAATCGATTTGTTTACTTTACGCTCAGATTCAAATCACAAAAAAAAAATCCGTAGGACTTATTGATCGAAAAATGTTCATATTCAAAGAATGAGATAAAAAAACATTCTACAAAAAAGTTCTAGAATGTCTTTTATGTTTTTGCAGTATTCTCACAATAATTATCAGCATTTCAGTTACCAAGTAACATTTTGTTAAAGTTACCCCTTCAATTTTCTTACTTTTTAAATTATATAATGAATGGATTTTCGTTACGATTTATTGCTATCTAGATACAAATTTATGATTTAATATTCATTTTCCTAATTTATTATTATTTCTTAGTAATATTTATTTCATACGGATTATTAGTAATTATCAGTGAGTATTGCTTGGCATGTGTTAAGCTTCTCTCTCTCTACAGTCCAGAAATTGTGCATGTTGAGTCAGGAGTGTACTTGTTTAGCATCTGCTCCATATACATTCTAATCTGTTGATTTTAGGTCATCTTAACCATGATAAATGGAAAGAGCACCCCCAGAAATGGCTAGATATGTAATTTGGTGTTTCTAGTGTAAGAAGTATTCATTTTATGACACAATTCAAGCAAGTCTAAAATCGGCTTTTCAAATACCTTGTGACAAAAGGTTAAAAACAATATTCTTCAATTTTGAAGTGGAATAATCCAGAATATATCCATTCTATCACTCCCCAAAAAATTAGGCATGTTACTGGTATAGTCATAATGTGATATTTGAAATTTGGGATGAATGTGGGTCTTATTTCCAGTTTCATGAAATGTCAAACCTCAGGTTATGAGTTGTTTATGGTATTTTGTCCTAATTCATAATAGACAAAAAAATGACTAAATCAAGGACATGTGTAAAAATAAAAAGAAATCTGCCAAAATTAAACGGTTTGAGATATTTTGATGAAATAAAAACTGCTAAGTTTCTTTAATCATGTAGATTAAGAATATGCAATCAGATAACACCTAGTACTTGTTTGAAATTTTCATCTGTGATACCTAATTATATACTCTTCAAAGAGGACCCAAAGCATGTTTTTTTTTTTTATTGTCGGCGGAAACGCAACTCATTGGTTGAAAACTGTTAAATATTTATTTTCAAACGATTAATTTAATAACTGAAAGGCTGAGCAAATGCTCTGATTTAGAAACCATTTTTTGTCATTTGGTGTTTGACTTTCTTGCTGTTTATTTCCGTCTTTGCTCCACAAGTTTAATATAAAACTAAAATATTTCAGAAATTCTTTGATATATTGACAAAAGAAACAAATATAAACTTAAGTAAGTAAAGAAAGTCAATATGTGTCTATATCTCCGAGATGAGGTATTATGATTACTTGCATTATTTACATTATTTGGACTCTGATCCTCATCTTTATTGCCATATTTACAACATTTCGGCCATTGTACGCTCAGGCCTTCTTTAGGTGATTGGAATTTCAAACTGAAAACTTTATTTCACCCACCGGGGTAGATTGTTCTAGTTCCACATGCCATGCCTCTTCCGGATGTCTCAGTTATTTCCCTTTAACTCAACTCTCCAAGGTTTTTCGGTTCACCACTTCTGTGGCCTGGTATTGAATTCACAACACTTTGGGTCTAGTCACTGGATCTAACCAACATCTTTATAAACCTATAACCTAGAACAATCTACCCCGGTGGATGAAATAATGGGTTCGATTCGAAATTCCAATCACCTGAAGAAGGCTGGATTGTACAACGGCCAACACGTTGTGAATATAGCAATGAAGATGAGGATAATAGTCCAAATAATGCAAGAAAAGAAAGTCAGTTTGATGTGATAGCAGATAAAGCAGAGGACTATAGTCACAAAGCTGAGATGCTATATGTCAAACCAGATCAATGACATTTATGAATATGAAGGACATTATAATGAAATTCTTTTCCCTCCAGCAATTAACCAATGAAAATCTCAAAAGCACATAAAGACAAATGTTTTATTGGGATGAATCATCAAACAAAGTTTTAATTGGGGTTGAGAAAATTAGCAGACATCCAGATCTCTGGCAAGACATTCAAAGATATTTTCAAATTATTATTTTCACTTTTATTAGTTCTATTGAAATGTTTATTTAAAAATGTTCAACAGCTGTAGCATTAACAAGAAGTTTGAACTTAAAGTGACCTCTGATAAAACAGTTTAATAAAAGCAGTAAGTCTTTTGTAAGGAAGGACAAAAAGACAGTGATATTGTAACAAGCCTATTATTCCCAAACTTAGAACTCATCATTATTCCTCTTTGAAATCAATAAAAGAATAATCATTTCAATCTTTCATGGTTTATTCATTTTTTCCTGCCAGTATAAATCCATAGAGAACTTCCATGACAGTTTGAGAGGATTTCAAGCAACAAATCAATTTTAAAATACCACAGATGTTGAAAGCATTTCATGATACTATAAAGATCTGTGTTGGGATCAGAGCTAACAGACAGGTTGATAAAGTGTTTAAAAAGGATTTATAACTAAAATGAGCATTTATCCAAAGGAAGACTGCCACGCTTATCCCCAATTTTTATAATGGAAGAAGCATAGCAGAATAAAAACAAATGAGCAAGTTAAATTTTTTTTTTTTTTATCTATGTTCGGTTGAAAGCAAATCCCTTTCAAGAGATTTGTTTTTTATTTGCTATCAGAATCACTAGTGGCACAAAACTTGACAATCATCTAGTAGTTTTGTCATATTTGAGAGACCATCAATCAAATACCACCTTACCTCTACTAAACAAGTTGCACTGACGACACTAGTGAAAGATCTTTTATAGAAATAACATACCTGTTAGAATAAAGTTTCTAACTACTTGTCATTCTTCGTGCTTCATTTTCCTTCAGTCTTGAAATCAAAACAACCAAAAATTATCTTCAAATTATAACCAAAGTCAGTGCAATGATCTGATATTTCTCATAAAAATTGAAAAATACTGAGGACCAAAGAAAGATCATTTTTTTTATTATCACTGATTCATGTTATACTTAATAAAGATCTTACATTTCGCAGTGACTGTATTCTAGAAAATCTGATAAATTTCTGCTAACGGTAAAGAACAAAATGTATATTTATTATTAGTATAAATATATGTGTGTATGCATGTGTGTGTGTGTGTGTCTGTAAATGAAATATGAAGCTCTTTTCTGTTTTGGTTTGAATCTCATCCCAATAAGATTTTATATAAATAGAAGAATTGTCAATAAGTCAGATGTTCTTAAGGGGTAAAGACAGAAAACACTGATATTTTCAATTATGTTGAAAAGAATTGAAAATACCTGTGTTTTCTGTCTTTTTCTCTGTTTTCTCTCAATCTCTGGCGAAGTTTTAATAAAAGTGAAACATGTTAGATTGATATACGTTTCCTATTTGTTCTTTTATTTTATCATCTTGCCAGATTCCAATCCATATCTGATCAACATTTGATCCTGAACAGTATATATATATATATATATATATATATATATATATATATATTTTAACTAAAAATAAAAACAGACCACTTTAAGGTTCCATAAAATAAATTATTTCACCACAGCCTTTTTAGAGGACCGCGGATCATCAGACTTCACTTCCAAAGGTTGAAACAAATATTTTTGTTTTTATTTAAATTATTAGCTCTGATTTACATTGAGCTCTCTGGAGTTTATCCTCCTTGGGTCTACCTATACAGATTACCTAGTTTTTTGCAAACTATATATATATATATATATATATATATATATATACATATATATTCACACACATACATACATGGGGATGTTTTGGTTTGTTTTGTTTTACGGCATATCAACACCTCAATGGGTTATTTCATGCTGACAAGATTTTTATTGCTGGTAATATTTTTTTTTTGTCAAATGTATTCTTGGTAATTTGTTTTTCCTTCAAAAATCTATTTCTGGTAATAGTTCCATGCTCCTCAAAACCTCCTGATCAGAGTCCTTGCTGCTGGACGTAGTCTTACCCAGGACACTGATGTAGTTTATCGTCGTACCCAGGACGGATACATGGGGAAGTACCTTGAATCCTGTACTATTATTATGTTATATACCAAATATTTTCTCCACCCTTGTTGACTTTGAATTAATTTCAGATTTTTATTAAATTTTCTGGCCAATCATAAAAGTCCCCTTAAAATCCGAGAGAATTAACTTTATTCATAATGTGTTTTGCATTTACTGTTTATTTCCCATTTCATTTTACAATTTGTTGTTACAAAGACTTTCCGTTGATTTTCTCCTAACATCATTAGTCTACAGATTTTACTACAGTTATAGATACTAACAACCAATCATATTTAATCTTCACTGAAACAAACTTTTCTTTGTTGTCTATCTTAAATTGTCTATTGCAGCAGAATCTTGCATCGTCTGTGTGTGTGTGTGTGTGTGTGTGTGTGTGTGTGTAACTTAAACAAAATCAATCAAAATTATCTTTTGTCCACAAATGATGATAAAATCAGCAGCAGCACAAAGTGCAAAGCAAAATGGCAAGGAAGAAAAGTATTTATTATTTCACACAACAAACACAGTTTTCAAAATATTCCCCTTCCATTAAGTGAACATTTCATATCAAAACTCGGCTACAGGCTAATTGATCTTCCTTCATATACTAAGAAAAATTGTTTTATACAACTTCCCACTAAACATTTCATAGCTAATCAGTGTTCATCGATCTAAATGTATTATTCAATCTTATCAACTTGTAAAATAGGAGATTTGGACTAAAATCATACCAAGTTGTTCTTCAGTTGCCACTTGGAGATATCAAATTGACCAATTCTTTGATATTTACATCCATTCTTAGCCCATTTCTAAGTATCAGGCCTCCTAAGGAATTCATTATGATCTTGCTTATCAAGTCATGACAAATTATCACTTACCATGACCATTATACACAAATTCTAATTTTGTTACCACAATAAATCTTGTTATGACTTCATTAATATATTCACATTCATCTGACACCTTCTTCTCACATGAGAGATTGATGAATTTCATGTAAAGAAATTCAATTAACACTTTCACCTATTTATCACTAAAACATTGACAATCAGTTCTTAGTTAATAAACCTTTGAAATGTGCCCAACAAAATTAGTGCCAAATAATATTTTACACTTTTCAAGCTGTAAACCAAAGTCAAAGAGACAATATTATAGGCTTAACAGGCTCTACATCTGCATCAGCTATAATTCAACTGACAAGAAAGAGAAAAAAATTCTTTATTTTTAAGAAAATTATAACAATAAGGTTTTTTTTCTTACTTTTATGATAACATGGCACAATTAAAATATCAATATTCCTGTCATTTGATCAATCAGAAGAGATGTCAAGTGATAGCTTTTCATATCCTCCTTTCAGACTATCTCCAAACTAAGACACACACACACTGACATATATATATATATATATATATATATATATATATATATATATATATTAAAAAGAAGATAAACTGCAAATGTTTTTGTTTGAAATGTGGATTTTTTATTTTTAAATATATATTATACTCTACTTTCCATAATTCTATACAGATTTCTGGCTTCGTGGCCTTCTACAAGCAAAGAGTAGATATTTCCATATATTATAAAAAATGAATTCTTTGCATGGTTGCGATTCAAATGTCTCATGACCACGCAAAGAATTCATTTTTATATGTGGAAATATCTACTCTTTGTGTGAAGAAGGTCACAAAACCAGAAACACATATAGCAGAATTATGAAAAAGAGTATAATATATATTTAAAATAAAAAATCCACATTTCAACCAAAAACGTTTACAATTTATCTTCTTTTTAAAATATACACTTTTCTCTTGTTAGAACAAATAACCTCTTCCCTATATATATATATATATATATATAAGAGAGAGAGAGAGAGATTCACTTTCATGCCGAAATATTTATCTAGTGTCTAGATTTTTTTCTTTTTTTAAGGCCTCTAAGATACGAAATGTAAAGTCTGAATTATAATGTGAGCGTAAACTTTAACAAATTACTTGTCTGAAAGAGATTACAAAGACTGCGTGATAACTGACACATCATATTTTCAACACAAACTCTAATCAGCTACAGAAATAAAGCCAGAATTGGTTTGTACAAACCAACTTCAAGAACTGAATGAACGTGAAGCTATCAACATCAAGTTAAATCTGATTACTCAATTTCAATGGATCATTTTTTTAATCTTTTACTTACAAAAAAAGAAAAAATGTTGGACAATTTTTATATCCTACATTTTCTACTTTAGTCTTCCTCGTTTAGAATTTGTTAAATTTATTAAAATACAATTTGTCTATTTCAAAGCATTCAGTTGGCCAAATCATTTGTTCACTTATTAAGCAGAAAATTTACTTAATAAACAGAACAAACTTTTTGGCCATCCTAATGAATATTTGTATCTAAATTACAAAATCGATATAAATTTCTTTCAGTGTTGGTTTTTATATATACTTATGTATGTATTTATTGTAAGAAAATGAATCAACACTGTCGATTTTAATACCGCTTCATAAAAACAATCAACCTTTATGCAAAGAATAAACTTAATGCTTATAAGTAACACTTTTTATTCAAAAGAAAAAGTAAATTCTTTCCTAGTGCGGTGATAAAGTTTTACTTATTTATTTAAATATGTAAAAGATAAAAATAGTGCACGCCAGGCTGAAAGCAGCAATGAAAATTTAAAACCTTTTATTGACATAATTTAGAACAAAAACATGTTTTATTCTATATTTTATAACGAATAATTACAAAACTATCAAATGATTGATTTGTTTTCTACAGCTTTTCGATCTTTTGCAGGTTATTTAAAGTCAGAAAATATTTTTAGATTGTAAGTAGGTTTCTTTTTTCTTTTTTTTTGGAGATAATGATTTAGTGATAAAAGTATATATATAAGTGATAGAAGTATATATATAAGTGATATAAACCCAGATGAGCCTTAAGAGGTGGATTCATACATCTTGCAAGGGTATTTGCTTGTAAGTGAATGGAAAAGTGAAATTAGAACCTAGCTCTCCAATTAACAATTCCAAGCCATTATCCATTACACCACCCACACATCCAAACTTACAGCACCTGTTATTCCCAAGTGGTCACCCATCCAGGTACTGACCAGGCTCAATGTTGCTTAACTATGGTGATCATATGAGAACCAATGTTTCAATGTGATATGGCCATAAACCGGAGAAATTACAAGAGCAACCATTATTTGTTTGATGAAATTAATGCAATTCTCTCATTTGCGAAAGGAACTCTATTGTGTAAAATATTATTTTTAATTTTAGGATGACTCTTTTCTTAAACATCAAAACTGATAAATCTCATTGATTCAAAACATTCTGACTTAAATATATTTTTAATAAGGTTGGAAGGCAATCCTTCATTTTATGTTAGTAAAATAAAGGTTATTCTTACTTGGCAAATTTCAAAAATATTAACTTATATGCCAAAGTTTCCAGCATCCTCATATACATGCCTTTTTTTTCTTTTTTTTTTTTCATGCCTTTTATTTTCTCACTTTGTTAATGTAAATGATATCAGAGTATGCATACCGACAGCACTGAAGGCAAAAGTTCTTCAGCATTAAGAGTTGAAATATACAAAAACCACCAAAGATTTTCTAAAAAGAAGCCTAGCGTGATGAAAATGGCCCCAAACTTGATAAAAAAACAAAGTTTTATCATCAAAATGTTTATGTTGTTATTATTAAAAAGATGAAAGGCCAAAGTAGTTTTTGATTATTCAATTAACTTTTATAATCCTTTCTAGCATACTATTTCCATTATTCGGACTATTGTCCTCATCTTTGTCGCCATATTTATTACAACGTTTCGGCTGTTGTACACTCCGGCCTTCCTCAGGTGGTTGGTTGGAATGTGCACATTGGATAAAGGCGTTGGTTAGATCCAGTGACAGGACCCAAAGACTGTGAGTTCAATACCCGGTTAAAGCAGTGGAGAACTTGGAGAGGGCATGTGGAACTAGAACAGTCTACCCCAGTGAGTGAAATAAAGGGTTCAGTTCGACACTCCAACCACCTGAAGAAGGCCGGATGCATACAACGGCTGAAATGTTGTAATAAATATGGCGACAAAGATGAGGACAATAGTCCAAATAATGTAAATAGTGTACATAATACCTCATCTCAGAAATATAGACAGATATTCTAGCATGTTCAAAATTTTGGTTAAAAATCTTGTTTTTCTTGCATCATCCAGAGATTAGTATTGGAAATTTTAGCATCTTTAAGTTTAATCCAAATCATCAAATACTACTATTTTTAAAAGAATTTTGAATTTTTTTATGTGTATAAACATCCTAGGTACAGGCAACCATTACACAACATTATCATAAACTAAAAGTCATAACTATAGTAAATTTAAAGCCAACATTTTTTAAATTCAAGAAAACATTAGTTACAGAGAATATTTTCCTAAATTTTTAAGATTACTGAGTAAAAATTATATTGAAAAGGTGCTCACATCATCACAGAGAATTACATTGTGATGAAAAGCAACTAAAAAGAGGCACTAATCAGCTACTTTGGCAAAAATCTTCTTTCAGTCAATTTAAATTATTAAAGTAAAGTTAAAGTATTTTGTTTATTATTAATATTAAATTTAATCAATAGCTTGAAATTAAAACTAAAATAAAAGCTTCAAGAAAGATTTTTCATTTTTTAAAATTCGTTTAAAACCTTAAGTACCACGTTTTTTGTAAAGTGTTTAAATCCTTTCTCCAAGTGTCAGTTTTACATTGAATTTTTATTGCCAATCTATTTAAAAATTAAATTTTGGGAAGGAGATATTTACTTAATATAAACAATGAGAATGCTGAGAGCTTTTGTACACATCTTAATCCATATTTTTCAAGTTTATTAAGGAACCAACATAAAAGATCGTCTGATTTTTATAGCATGTTATATTTACACATCTTCATTCAACTTACATCCAATTTTCTTATGCAGGATACATGATTTATAGCTTAAAAATACAGGCACAGCACACACATGAGTAAAAGATTCGTCTGTGGCATTAACTAAAACGTAGTCAACACGAATTTTGAGAGTTTCCTGTGTATAGATAAAATGCAAAAGCAGATCCTCCAACTCTTCCATCCGCAGCAATTTAATCTAAGGGGAATAACCTATTTTGTCAAAAAATATTTGCCTCCCTTTGCCTTTTTTTTTTTTAATATCAACTATGTTTCAATAATTTAATCAAAGAATGTTAATAGTTACTCAATTTTCCAAACCTACAAGCATTAGTTGAAACTCGAAGTTAGTTTGAAGAATGATGATTATTCGGAATTTCAAAGAACAATTTGGTATGATTTAAAGTTATTTAAAAAAAAAAAATGAAGAAAATTATTTGCTAAAAAATTCAGTTTTTAAATGTTAATGAACCAAATAAAACAAACTTTTACTGAAAAATAAATTTAAATTTTAAATTGATTTAGTAGGAAGAAAAGAATGGTACTTAAAAGTTCTCAGCCCAACTAAGAATCCATTTAAAGAAAAAAAACACTTGAATGTTTATTTGGTGAGATTTGGGGAAAATAAACAGAAAACTTTCCAGTACCAAATCATTTGTATTTTTTAAAAGATTCTCTGATATTCTTCTGAAAGAAGATTAGTCATTTTATAGACTTTATTAGTTGACATGTATTGAATATGGTTGAAAAATGATAATTCAAATTTTGATAGACTGAATAAAATTTAAATATTGTATAGATTTATCTAGACATGCTGACAACCAACTTTACAAACATAAAAAACCCATCGACAATTAATGATCAAATCTTACCTAAAAAAAGAAAAAAGAAATTAAGTGTACTTACCAGATTTATCCCTCAATTGCGTTGATTCTAAAGACAATCCATTCACTGAATCATCTGTCAAAATGTCTAAACCTTTCAATTTAGACAATTCTTTACTTTGATCATTCAGATAACGGTCAAGTAAATTCTGTATACTTTCAGTATGAAACTGAGGTCGATGATAATCATCAAACAATAAAGAATGTTTATCTGCCCCAAAGTTCTTTAGAAATTGTGAGAGTTCCTGGGAAGAGGACATAGAATCTTTTACAGGCCATTTACAATCAGAATCTTTTCGTGGAGAAAAAGAGGTTTGACTATAATTTCTTTCTGGAGAGTCAAAAGGAATACCTGAGATGGACCAGCTTTTGATATGATTTGATGGTGAAATTTCTTCAGCAGGTGTGTGACAAGAGACTTCCTCAGGGGGAATGGGGCTGTCAATTCTAGAAATAACCATGGAAGACTCAAGTTCTTTCACCCAGTTTGGAACTTGAGGATTTTTATGAGTCGATAAATAAGAAAGATCTCTACTCGTGTTTGCTTTTTGGTCTTCCTGAGCCTCTGGACGAATTGATTTATTAAGAATTTGATGTTGGTTACTTGAATTGAGAGAAAGAGAATCCAGATTTTTAGAGGCACAAAAATCTAAGACATCAGTTTGCTGACATGGAGATGAATGTTGAATATCTTTGGATTTGTTTTGATTCTTCACGCTCTTAGGCATGTCCCGTTTCTTTGAACTTGGGATTTGAGAATTATACTTTCCAAAAACAGGTAGTATTTTCTGGGAATTTTGAAAATTACTGGTATCTGGTTTTTTATTTTCAGAAGCTCTTTGTTTGACTTTATCCTCTTGGGGGGATTTTATTACTTTTATGACAGCACATTCCTGACATGTTTTTGATTTAGGGACATTTTTCATAGGCTTTGCTGATTCCTTGCATGTCTCAGAATTAATAGATTTATTTAAATTACTTTTTGATAAATTCTGCTTACACGGAGATTTGTTTTTTGCTGTGTTTTCTCTGGTATTTGTACCAGAACTGGAATTCTGAGGAAACCAGTCTGTCTTTGACTGGTTTGTTAAAAGAGTTCTCTCAGATTTGTTCAGAATTGCATTATTTGAGATTTTCCTTAACACTTTAGTTTTTGCATTCTGACAATTACTGAATTTAGAAGGTTTGACCCGGGAGTTTTTATCAAAAGAATCAATGCTCTGCCAATCAGCTTTGGTGCAAGTTAACCTTTCAACTTTCCTAAATTCAATTTGTGATGTAGTTTCCTCTTCCACAAAATCTGAACCTAACTTTTTTTCATCTTCACCAATCTGTTTAATTTTAGAATGTAATTCAGGTGTTTCATAAATTTGTTTATTTATGACATGAGGCTCGGGACTTTGGTTACATTTTCTAACATTTAAAGAAGAATTATTTTGAGGTGATGAGGAATTAATGGGTAGAGGAAGAGGATTGTTTTTTATTAAAACATCTAAAGGGCTTTCAGAAATGGATTGTTTAGTTCTTTTTGAATCTTTCACAGAATAACATCCACATTTTTGACAAACTCCCTTTGAATCTCTGTCAATTAAATTCATTTTAGGTGGATAAGGGTCAGCTGAGATGAGATACTCAGTTGTTAAACTTCCAATGTCACTGGCACAACATAAAGATACAGGAGATGTGCAGCCATTATGCAAGTTCTCAAGAAAAGTCGTTGTTTCTTTAATAGTTTGTTCAGCTGAAATGAAAACAAAAATGAAGAATTGAAACATTTCAGAAATATTTGCTATGAAAGTAAATAGTTAGGAAAGCATTACATTCAATTTTATTTGTAGCATGTATTTATATGCAAGAGCAAAAATGTTATTGAAGAGCACTAAGAATCTGCAGCCCGCAATACTTACCCAAACAAGAAACATGCATAGAAAACACTTTCAAAAGCCTCCAATATCCTTATTATTTCATCCACAATGCTAAGAGAAAACCATACAAAATATATAACTGCAAAAAAAACAATAACAATGACAATAAACTGATAAAAACCAATATATAATACTACCTCCTAACCTATAACATCCACTATCCAAAACAAGTTATCCAATCTAAACAACATCAAAATCCACATTCAAAACTATTATGCATATGACCGTAACCCAAAACAATAAAAATTTAGAAACAGGTATATATAAAATAAATTGCCAGTACTGCTCCTCACAATACATTGGGGAAACTTGCAGCAATTAAAAAAAAATGTATCTATGAGAATAAAAGGGGATCTTATACACAATTTATCAAATGCATTAATTATACATAGAAATAAATTCAACCAGAATTTTGATCTAAAGAATGCCGCATTTATTAAAAGAGGAAATAAATACCTTAGAAGGAAAATTTTCAAGAGTGCTGCTATCAAATCAAAATATAAATCTGTGTTGGATTCTTTCAAATATCTCTATTCCTGAAAAAATTACTACTTTCCAAAGCCAACATACATGACTATAAAAATGTTTAAAAAAATTAAAGGAAAACGGTTAAATTCATAACCCCAAAATATATAACATATAAATTAGTCCCAAGCTATAATAATTTAAATACTAATTCTCATTAAAAAAAAAAAAAAAATTCAAGAACAGCATTTGCTCACTTAGCCATTGAATTGTCTCAATTAGTGTCCTCTAGAAGTTTGCCTAGACTTTTCAGCTAATCTGATGGAATATTTATGAATGTTCTTAAATTTCAAAATTTTTAAAAAGCTGATAACATTTTTGCTCTTGCATAGAAATAATTATTACAAAATAAAGTTTTTGCATTTGCCTTGATAAAGGCCCTCAGAGGACAAACCGCATCAGCTAAGATAAGTTTTCCTTGTCTTTATTAATATATATATATATATATATATATATATATATATATATATAAGTGAACATTGAAGTCAACACTCAGAGGCAACAGGCTGTTTCATGCTAGATGCAATCGCCAGGCCCATAAATATACCACACCTTAGAACTATATTTCTTTATATATATATATATATATATATATAAATAAATCAATGCTTGGATGATGCACTTTTAATTAAATTCTATCAAATATATATTCTAAAAGCATCTAATTTCTCAACATAAAAACATTCTTATTTCTCACCAATAGTGACAGGAGTAAATGAAATGCACACATGCAGAAAAACAAAACAATTTTTAGGGAGGTGGAGAAGGAGTGCTTCTTGGTCAGTGTGAAGACTTTTCAGCACTCCCTCATACTTAACATGAAACTTAAAACTGCCAAAATTTGATAAGAATATAGAATTTTATTTGCTAGCTTTCTAGAGAAGAATATAAGCATTTCATTTTTCAATTTTAATAAAAGTAAAATAATATTGAAAATTTTAAGAAGGCCTAAAATTCAAGATCAGGTTAAAAAGAAAAAGATAAGAATGAAAAGTCATGAAAAGAGCAAAACTTTACCTTGTGATGTGATGTCTCCAGCTACTGATAAAGAAAGCAGACTTGCATGTTGTTTTTCAATTTCCTTCTTTTGGTTGTAAAGTTGAATTTCGTATGGAGTATCACGAATACCACAATCAAGTGACCTCTCTGCTGTTAGCTGGAGACATGACTTTGGCAATAATAAATCACCAACTTTCCTTTCATATGCCAGAACTGGCTTTTTATTGATACCAGCACAATTTCCATTTTTGAAAATGTCTACATAAGCCACAAGAGCTGTTGTGGCAGAGTTATATTCCTTGCCACCAACAAAAATTCGGCCATTTTCTTTGAATATTAGATGCTTATTGCCAGTCAGCATTTCCAGTTCCACCATGCCCACCAAAATGGAACCTGAAAGATTATGTGTGTATATATATATATATATATTATTATGATAATGGAGCAGCAAAGAAAAAAAAATTAATTTTGTTATTATACACTCATGTTAGAATATATTGTTCCAGAATATATTCTGCAGAACCTATTACACAGCTTTGAGTTGATTCAGTTGATTCAACCAATCAAAAACAACCTTATTGAATTATATTTTTGGAATTGAAATTAAAATAATAAAAATAAACATTACGTTATATTTACATATGTACACCTATTTTGTACATACACTGTATTTTATTTTTTTTATTTTTTTAAATAATATATAAAAGTGTCAAAATATCAGCAGATGTGTTGTCTGCTAGTTTAAAGATGTTTTTTTATCATAAATGTTTTTATTGTATGTTTTTCAGTGTTGATTTTTTGTATACTACTCTACTGGGAAAAGGAAAGAAAAAGTAACTGATTTGTTTATTTTGCCCATATAGGGTCTTCTCATATGTATGGAAATTGACTCATATGAGTTTAGCCACACCTTGGGGTCATAAAAGAGCAAGTTTGTGCCTTTCAAGAAGTTTTTTTTTTGTAGAGAGCTTTGAAGAGTGTCTTCAGGCAGAAGGGTGAGTGATGCCATCATCCCTTCCTCCTTCAACTCACTGATATGTCACAGCAGGAAAAAGTTGACATGACAACTGACTACCACAGAAAATAGAGCAGTCTGATTTTCATGAAGAAAGCTGTTTTTCAAAGCCTGAAACATGCATTTTTATATAACCCAGCAGAGTATGCCAAAGTTTCAAAGGATTAAATTAAATTTATAACCCATTATTCAGACCCTCAGTGGTCATTTGAAACTTTTTATAAAAGAAAGACAACAGTGAAAATGAAAATATCCAAGTTATCCTCTTCATTCCATTTACAAAAATCACTTTATTATATGTTTGATGTTAATTGTCTGGGAAAATTCTCATGGCACTAAAACCCATTATTATTGCATTTCATGTGTTATTCTTTTTTTGTCTACATATCACTCTTGATTTTATTGTAAATAAATTTTCTCTTTTTTATTTCATTAAACATCAAGCATTTGTCATTTGTTTCCTTCGCTGTCTTGTAAACATTTGTTAACCTTCATATTAGGCCTTGTCGTTCCTGAATGAGAGAAATTTCACAATAATACACTGCTTTTGTTGTTTCTAGTATTATTATCCTGTAAACAGTCAAGATAGCAGGTGTCAACTCCAAATTTATTTTTCTGGTACATGTATGAACTGACATTCTCCTGAGGAGTTACGCAGTCAGCAGTGAGATACTACTGAGTAAACCTTTTTACTATGCAACGGGTACATACAAACAACCAAATAAATTCTACACATCTAGCGCTGGAGTATTTTAAAAAGGAGTAAATCTTCTCAAACTTAATTGAAAAACAAACCGGAATTTAGAAGTCCTTCAACAAGTATGGAGCCCAGAAATATTGAAAATAAAATCATCAACTGACAGTAGATGAACATTTGGAGATTCTATGGTTTGTGCACAAAGTATCCTACCATTCTGAATGTCTGATGAGAGTGCTTTTAGGCAAAATATCACCCTCATCCAAGCATGTCATTTACCCACAATTCCAGATTTGAATCTGTGTGAATTCTGGTTTTTCCAAAGCTGAAAAATAACCGATAAAAGAAGATTCAGATGAACAAGATTAAGACAAAGAAGATTGGGCAGCTGAAGGTGATTCAGATGAAAAAGATTAAGACAAACAAGATGGGGCAGCGGAGGGTGATTCAGATGAACAAGGTTGAGACAAAGATGGGGCAGCGGATGGTGATTCAGATGAACAAGATTGAGACAAAGAAGATGGGGCAGCGGATGGTGATTCAGATGAACAAGATTGAGACAAAGAAGATGGGGCAGCGGAGGGTGATTCAGATGAACAAGATTGAGACAAAGAAGATGGGGCAGCGGAGGGTGATTCAGATGAACAAGATTGAGACAAAGAAGATGGGGCAGCGGAGGGTGATTCAGATGAACAAGATTGAGACAAAGAAGATGGGGCAGCGGAGGGTGATTCAGATGAACAAGATTGAGACAAAGAAGATGGGGCAGCGGAGGGTGATTCAGATGAACAAGATTGAGACAAAGAAGATGGGGCAGCAGATGGTGATTCAGATGAACAAGATTGAGACAAAGAAGATGGGGCAGCGGAGGGTGATTCAGATGAACAAGATTGAGACAAAGAAGACTGGGCAGCGGAGGGTGATTCAGATGAACAAGATTGAGACAAAGAAGATGGGGCAGCGGAGGGTGATTCAGATGAACAAGATTGAGACAAAGAAGATGGGGCAGCGGAGGGTGATTCAGATGAACAAGATTGAGACAAAGAAGATGGGGCAGCGGAGGGTGATTCAGATGAACAAAATTGAGACAAAGAAGATGGGGCAGTGGAGGGTGATTCAGATGAACAAGATTGAGACAAAGAAGATGGGGCAGCTGATGGTGATTCAGATGAAAAAGATTAATACAAGATTCAGATGAACAAGATTAAAACAAACAAGATGAGGCAGGAGATTGTGATTCAGATGAATAAGATTAAGACAAAGAAGATGGGGCAGCTGATGGTGATTCAGATGAACAAGGTTAAGACAAGATTTAGATGAACAAGATTAAATCTAAGAGGATAGAGTAGCTGATGGTGATTTCAATGTACAAAATAGGAGAAATATATTGTCTTTTATCTGAAATATCCACTTTTCTTGTTGCAAAGAAGACACTGAAATGCTAAATTGAAAATTTTGATAGATGCGATGGGTAAATTGTCACTATTTTATATTTTGACTTTTGAATTTGAATGAATCTAATGGTGATTATAAAGATGCAGCAGCTTAGAAAATACACTCTGATTGTTCTAATAAGAACTGCTGAATTTGTTGGTGGGGGCCTCAGACTTGGAGGCGTTCATCAAGTGCTTTGAGGCAGTCGTGCTTCCCTGGGTAATTTTTCAAAATTATTTTCATGAAACAAAAATATTTGATTTTGTTTTAATCAGAAGAAAGTCATAATAAAATTGAATATAAAAGAGTCTTTAAAAGATTACATTTAAACTACACTATGCACTGTCTGGTCCTGAAACATCTGTAACTTACCATCTAGTATCCAAGGAGAAAGGTGGTATTTTTCTAATTACTTGGATTTGTTACTTGCACACTGGATTTGAAGTACAGTAGTTTCTGTTTATCATTGAATAAACCATGACATGTTTCAACTGTTAGCTCAGTATAAATAGAACAATTCATCTTTAATTGTTCTATTTATACTGAGCTAACAGTTGAAACATGTCATGGTTTATTCAATGATAAACAGGTTGGATTGATTTCAGTTGATCAGTTGGATGCAATGGATGTAAAGCTTATTGCCTATAGAACAGGACTTGACGAGGATAAAATACAGACTGTTACCATCACAAGCAGACCTTATTGACTAACTATGAATGGCTTGAAAAAAGATGTAATCCATTTAAAAATCATAAAAAGCAAATCAAAGGTGGTTTTAAACCAATTTCATTGGAGATGGCAGACAAGGCAAAGGCTAAGTTGGTATTAATCCCAGGCAAGAAACTCTGCCCTAATTGTCAAATACAAATACACAAACTGCTTCCCGATGAAGAAACAAGACATGTATCAGATGAGGAAATACAAGAACTTGAAGCAGGTACTTCTGCAGAATCAGAAAAGAGTAGTAATAATGAAGAACCAAGATGTGTATCAGATGAGGAAATGAAAGAGCTTGATACAAGTACTTCTGCAGAAACAGAGGAGAGAAATATCAATGAAGGTTTCTCTGCTATTGGAATTTCTCCACTGAAAACAAAAGGGCTTCATTACTCAGGAAAAGCTACTTTAGGTAAGAGAAATTTTTTTTCTGCAATACAATGTATAAAGATCAAAGTAGCCAAGTCATTAAAGGTTGACTATGAGCAGTTGAATGATGAGGCTTTATAAATCAAAAAGGAGATTTTAGATAAAGCTAAGTGCTTTGATAAAATGATAGAGCTTCTTGTAGCAAAAGTGAAGACAGTGGAATCAACTAAAATCAAAATACAGATCTTGATACTTGCCCCTACCGACTGGTCACACAAAAAAGTCATGGATGTGTTTGGTGTTTCAGAACACATTGTACGCAAGGCTTGCAAATTGTGTTTGGAAAGAGGTATTTTAGCTGTGCCAGAACCAAAAAGGGGCAAGTCTTCGCCTGCTGATATTGCACAGTTAGTGGAAGCATTTTACCAAGATGATGAATACACTTGACTGATGCCAGGCAGGAAAGACTACGTTAGTATTAGATGTAATATTCATCAGCAGAAAAAACTCATCTTGGTCAACCTACTTAAGCTCTTCAGAGCATTCAAGGAACAGAACCCAACAGTACCTTTGGGATTTTCAAAATTTTGTACTTGGCTAAATCACAATCAAGGTACTTAATTCAAAGAAAAGAGGAAATTAATGATAGTGAAATTTTGTTCCTGGGAGATTTTGCTGAGAACTACAAATTTATAGTTCAAGATGAGATCCAGAGTTATCATTGGAATACTTCACAGTGTACTTTACATCCAGTGGTACTCTACTTTAAGCTTGAAGATGAAATGCAAAGTGAATGTTTCTGCATTATGTCAAGTGACAACTCACATGATGTAGCATTTGTTTATATGGTACAGAAAAAAAAATTGAGGTAATCAAAGCTACCTTGCCAAACATAAAAAATATTGAGTATTTTACTGATGGTTGTGCAGCACAATACAAGAATTATAAGAACTTTGCCAATTTGTGCAACCATCAGAAAGATTTGGGGCTCAATATAAAATGGAATTTCTTTGCAACAAGTCATGGTAAACAACCTTATGATGGCATAGGTGGGACAGTGTAAAAAGAAAGTCTCCAAAGACCAACTACCAAACAAATCCTTTCCACAGAATCTATGCTTGAATATTGTAAATCTGCAATTGAAGGTATCGAATTCATTCTGGTTGAAAAGGAAGAAGTTGAGGAAGTGAGGAGGAGTCTCACTATGAGATTCAAAAATGCATCCACAGTCCCAGGAACAAGAAGTTTTCATCAATTTATTCAAATAGCTATGAAACAATGTAGTGATGATGAAAACTATGACCTAATATATGACTTTTCTATTGGGGCTGAAGAAAAACCAATAAATTCTTTTGTTTCAGGATATGTTTGTTGCAAGTGTGACAATAAAATTTGGATTGGCATGGTCCTGGAAATTGATATGGAGAATAAGGACTTGCTGATTAAGTTCATGTACCCAGCTCTTCCATCACATACATTTTACTGGAAAGAAGATTTTAAGGATATATGTTTTGTACTATTAATAAATATTCTGTGCACTGTTTATGTTCCTACAACAGCAAATGTGAGAGTTTATCATTTGTCCAAGATGGATAAATTATCTTTGCAAAAAATTATATCCAAAACAATTTAGTCTATATGCACAACAAGATTTAGTGCATAGTGTAGTTTAAAATGTAATCTTTTAAAGACTCTTTTATATTCAATTTTATTATGATTTTCTTCTGAATGAAACAAAATTCAAATATTTATGAAAATAATTTTCAAAAATTATTTAAAAAATAAAAATGAAAATTTAAAAAAAGTAATGAAAGCATTTCCTTCAACTATATAAATATGTTAAGTGCCAACTACAAATATTGTTTTAAAGATTCATTATGACTTATGACTTTTTTGAGAATGAAAAAAATCAAATGTTTTTTTTGTTTCATGAAAATAATTTACCAAAATAAAAGTAAAAGAAACACAAACAGAAAGAATTTCTTTTGACTTCATTTGTTAAGTGCCATTTATAAATTTTCTATACACTGTTGATTATCATACATGAGGCAATGTTTACCATTTTTGAAAGACAATTTATCTGTACAAAAAGTAATATCTGCAAAATATATTTAAATAATTTTTTTTTTTAAATTAATAAAAACAATCTTATTGACTAGTTTAAGAAGTTACTTAGCACAATATCAACATTTTAGAGGTCATGGAGCATTAGGATGATTGTCTTTAATTATAATCTTTCTCGGAAATCCTGCACATATGTAGGAAAAAACTCTAAACTTGGCAGGGTCATATCTTCTAAAGTAGACTTAAAACCCTCACAAAATCTTTTCGTGAACTTGAGCAGGTATTGTAGATGTTAGGCAAAAAATATTATGAAAATTGAAGAGGACATATTTTCGATAGACTGACTGTAAGCTACATAGGTGAAAAGTTGTTGATTTTGGGGTCATGTATTTGGGTGAGTAAAATAAAATTTTCTATCAAGTGAAGGCTTGAAATAGTTAAATATTTGGATTCTACACTTCTTATTTGCCCTACATACCAAATTTCAGAAATATTGAAGGTATGGAAGTATATTTCTTTAATTTTTAAAAAACACTGAGATTCGGCAACATTGCGCGGCCTTAATTTAGAGGCAAAATAGGAAAATTATACACCACCCCCTTAAAATTGGAAGGGTAAAATCTAGCACAAAATAATTTGGCACACTTTCCTAACTCATGAAGGGGAACATTTGTGCCAAATTTCAAATAATTTGATGTCGGTGGGTGCAGATTTCAACTTTTTCCTGGTGTGACCCAAGAGGGTAGCTGGTAGAAGACCCTATGTCTGGCAACAGGACTCTGCACCATGTCACACAAGCAGGAGAACCCAGTCATGGCTCTCAGACAATTTCTGCCACCATATCACCCATTACATCTGACCACCTAACTCCCCAGACTGCAACCCTCTTGATTATTATGTGTGCAGTGCAGTTATGCAAGAGACCAGCAAAACTCCTTGTAACACCAAAGATGAACAGAAGGCAAGGATTGTGGCAACATTCATCAACTTAAACAAGAAGACCTTCCAGAAGAGTTGCAGAAGATTCTGAAGTTGTCTGGAGGCCTTGGTTGAAGCCAATGAAGATTATATTGAATAAATTTACTCTTTAGTAATTGAAGATGTAAATATATCTTTTAAAATGAGATGTCAGTATTTTTTTTTTTTTGCGTCATTTAGACGATAATTTACCCATGGCATCTTGTATATATTTCTACAATATTTATATTTGTACTTTTATTAAATTAATGATAAAAAAGGTTTTATTCTTTTATATGTAATCAATAAAGACAAATAAAAATCTAGCCAAAACAAATTGAATAACTTTATTATTTAAAATGTTAAATTTTCAAAAGATACTTTTAGAATAGTCAACACTACTTATTTCCCCTTCATACATTACTTACTTCCCTTCATTCCAAACTTTGATCTAAATGTCAACAAAACAATCATTGATAAAAATCACAAAAGACACAATTTAAAATGAATGCCGGAACAGCTTTCTTTACCTTTTATTGCAGCACAAATAAAATAATATCACAATTCCTGTGGAATTTATTTATAGAGACTCAGTTTAAGTAAATGAACATTAAAAAAACTAATAAAATTGATAAGAGTTTTGAGCTTCATCAAGTATTGCTTTTAGAAATGGATGTATTATTGTCTTGTTACCTGACATCTGTTAGTCTTAAAGAAAAAGATAATCCAACACAGTCTTGACAATAAGGAAGAATAAAAACAAAACTTAGAAAACTATTTCTTATATTCAATGCTTTTTTATGATTGATTCTTATTCAACTGAAGCCCTTATTGTTTACATTCTTCATTTTTTCTTTTACTGAAGCTTCTACCTGCCCTTTAAGAAAGCAGCTATAATTCTTCTGAAGAAATCAATTCATGCAAAAAGCCAAATAATTTCGCAAATTTGTTTCTATTTTTGAAATTATGGCATTTACCCTCATTAGAAAAAGAAAAAAAACATTATGCAATTTGTTTATTTAATTATCAAAATTCTCATTGGAATAATTCTTTAAATCCTGTGCTTGCATTGGTGCTGATACTTCTTCCAATTTTATCATTACCAACAACAGTGATCCAAAAATGAATTTTTCTTTTCAAAAGCTGACGGATTCATGCCAATGGTCGTCCTCATCTTGGTTGTTACAATCTCAGCAGGCCAGAAGATACAATGGTTGAGATGTTGAAATTCCCAACATTCACTAACATTCTTGGAAATTTAAACTAAACCCTTTATTCAATTCACAGAGTGCAGATGGTTCACTTGCCACTGTCACTGCAAAAAGCAGTTTCACTGAGATAAAATAAAATAATTGAGCAATACAAGATTATCTCCCCTTGACTGGACAGTGGAATGCAAAGTGTTTACCCATGTGTATTGAATAAAGAGTTCAGTTTCAAGAATTCCAAGAATGTTACCAAATAAGTTGAAATTATTAAAGTTTAGTTCTACAGAAAAGAAGAAAAAAAACAACAGAAAAACGTGCCTGGGGAGATCATCTGTGATTTTATTTTGTTATGAAATTTTAGTGAATTTTTATGCTTTTGCATCAGCTTTTTTCTTCAGGATGAAGATAGAATTGCAAAAATTAATGTTTCAAACACATTTATGTTTGAGATTCAATAAATATTGATTTGCACTGAATAAACATGTATTTTACAACACACAAAAAAAATTAAACAGCAGCATTTTATTATTTTTTTCTGACAGAAACTTTCCTTCTGCCTATTGTGAGATAAGTCTTTTCATGAAAACTTGTAGTGACTGTGCATCTCCCACTAAAACTGGGAGTCTTATTTTTATTTTAGTTCACCCAATAGAAAGTCAAAGAGCCACTCAAGGTAGAGAGTTACTGAGTGAGATTGTTGTAATAGAGTGGGAAGGAAGAAGTAGAAAATGCACATTATTAGGAAGATATTAAGATTGTTGTGTTCAGGGAAGAAGCTGAGTGGAATTTGCTCCTTACCAAAGGAACACAAATGGAATGGAGATGATTTGCTGCCATAAACATGCTATGGTCAGCCCTAGATGTGACGGTCTGAGCTGGTGAGACTAAGGAACATAACTGGTTAGAATATTTACCATAGTGAGAGACTAGTAACGTTTCGTCTGTGGGGATGAAGCCGCAAATTACCCAGTGAAGTGTTGCTGGATATTTCCATTTGAAATGTGTAACTTCAAGAGGTGTGAGCAATCAACAAGAGGATTAACAACACTGACTAATCCATGAGTACACATCTCAATCATACCACACCCCTCTCTCTCCTGTGCTACATGCTCCATATCCATATCTTACTAAACATTACATATGAACAGTTGGTTCTGGTGTAGTATCTGTGGCAACCCCCAATATGCACTGGGCTCACCTGAAGAGATAGCAAAGAGGAGTCAGGTGCATCAGATGGTTCACCTAGAAGGTAACCTCATAGCTACCAGGTGTAGAAATATGCCTCAAAGAATAACATTTCACTGATACTAGATTTGTTGTTCTATGGTGAGTGGATGGGTTATCTTTTGGTAATGCCATATTCATCATATATTGAAGAGGCTTTATTGAATGATTGAAGGAAAATCAAGAGAGTTAATGCGAGCAAAATAAATGTTTATGCAGCCAAATATATTTACAGAAGGAAAGAGTAATTAATTAAAGATTCTCAAAGGTTCAAAGGTTAAAGTCCTTATAAATACACAGAGTCCTGTATATGCATAGTAGGCATTCATGAAAATTGTTGTGAGTTAACTTGATTGACATGAAACAAGTGTCATGCATATGTGTAATTTGGCCCTGTATATGATGGATGGCAGCCAGCATCAGTGGGGAACTGATAGAAATTATCTATCTATTCTAACTGAAACCAGGTTATCTCTTTATATAAGTATGTTATCAAAGAAGGTCCATTTTGAAAATTCCTGTTTGATTTTTGATTGGTTCATGAGGCCATGATATCAAATTCTTTTTTGAAAGAGATCATATTTCTGATTATCTGATAGAAATATGACTTAATCACCTAGCAATTCCAAATTTTTATCTATCTTTAATAACAATGAAACTTTCTTGAATCGTCTTCAGAATCACTACAGTTCTTAAAACACCCTTGATTTCATTTTTGTCTTTTTCATACTGAGGTGACCACACAGCCTGATATGAATCCTGTTGGCTTTGCTAAACTGGAGTTCTATGTACCTGCTAAATTCAAGTTCATTAGTTACATGTATGCCAACATCTTTTTTCCAGGTGAGATGATTCCCAAGAATTGCTATCAACATTGTCATAAGGTCTCATGTTATAGCTACTTCTAGGATTATCATTCCCTCAATAAAGGACTTTACATTTTCCATCATTAAAGTATAATTGCCAACAATCTGTCCCATCAACTAGGGTGACAAGATCTTGCTAAAGTCAGTCTGTTTTGGTATTTGAATCCAGAGTTGTGCACCTTTGTGTCATCTGTGTACATCTTACAGAGTAAGCTTAACTACCACCAGAGTATGTAAACAACAAACAAAAGATCTAATACAATCATTTATGGTTCTTTGCTTTGACAGGTATCAAGCTCAATAAACAACCATTCACAGAAACATTTGCTTAAGACCTGTAATCCATACCCTCAAAAACACAGATATATAACCTATCAGGTTCAAGTGACTTGTTGTGATGACACTTCTTTTAACATAAAAAATTTTCTTTCTCCAGAACTCAAAGCCTCTTATCACATAATTAGCAAATTTACTCACATTTTGATATCTTGAGACACTACAAAACCTATTAATGATTTCTGTCTTCTTATCATTATCACAGTTCATGCTATGCCTTCTCTCATCTTTCTGATCAACACTTTCCAGCTTTGTCTTCAATTCATTCTTTCCCCACAATTGACTTTTCAATATCACAGATTTCTGATATTTAATATTTGTTTGATCCCTGGTTGTTGCATAATTTTTAAATAATTACTCTTTAGTCTTTATCACTAAAGACTTTATGCTAGTCTTTGTCTTTCCTTAATAATGAATAATAATGTCAATCTTGAGTTAAATCTTTGTCTTCATGTACTGTAAATCACAAACATTTTTTAGCCATTACCTCAATTTGTTGAATTTGTAAAAAAAATTTTTTTAAATTTGAAGTTGACTAAGAAGAGAAAATAAATAAAGTGTAAAAAAAAAAAGTATTGATTTGCTCAGATTGGATTACTAGGGAGAAAAGATCAACTTTTTCTTTTTTATATATTAATTTAATTTTCATTTTTCTTTGTGCCTACGTAAGAATAAAATAAAAAAAAACAAACAGAAAAATCATAAGTAAAAAAATATTTCAAAAAAGTATAAAAAAAACTCTTTTTAAAATGTTTTTTAAAGACAAAAAACGAGACAGTTTTTTAGATTTTTTAGTAACACTGACATTTCACTAAAAGTGGAATTGTAAGTAAAAGAATAAATAAAATTTGAGAAGAAAATTCAAGTACAAAAAGAAGGCAAGACATTGTGTAGTTTTTTAGCAATGTATACCTGATAATTAAATATGAATATTTTAAATGAAATGTAAAATGTTATTTACAACTAAAAAAAGTTTACCAAAAATATTGCTAAAAAAATGAAAGTACTTTAAAGTTTAAGAGGGTGTTGTCTTGACTTTTCATAAGTTGAGGTACTTAAAGGCAAAAATATTTTATATTTTGCAAAAAATAATCAAAAGGAAAATACAAAAACAACACATTAACTCTGTAATAAGGATAAAAGTTAAAAGCTATTCTTGTTCGCCAAATATGACTTACAAAATTGTCATTGTCGTTGTCTGTAGCTAAATGTCGTATCCTGGGAGATTCAAACACAGCGCAAAAAAATTCACCCGCACCGGTGTACAGTGAAAAAGATTCACAAATTATTATTGTTCCGTTATTAAACTGGGGCTTGTTTCTAATTAAATAAACTAGACAATACGAAAAAGTTAAGATCATAGAATTATTCCAACTTTATAATACAGATATAAAAAATGCGCAGAAAGTCTAATAAATAAAAGTAATTCGCTGATAAAGTCAAGTTTCTAGATTTCCGTTGAATTTTCTCAAGACTTTGATTTCTGTTCATGTTGCCATGGTTTCCAGACAACCGACTTTGCAAGTTGTTGGGAAATACGTTTTCCTTTTTTAGGTACATTCACGTAAAAAATATCTAAAAAAAAAACACAATTTAAATAATTTAAATATCTTTTGAAGTTAAATTGTGATGTTATTTGAATGATAATAGCCTTAAGCTAAATCCGTAAAAAAGAAAGAAAGAAAAAGAAACGTTATTTTAGCTCATAAAATAAAGATTTTAGACATTTTTAAAACGAAAAGGTAAAAAAAAGAAAAACAAATCCACTTCTGCTCAGTTCAATTAATGAACATGGTAGATGCTGACAAAAGAGAAATTAAAACAATTTTAAAATCTTTTTAAAATTCAATATCACTTCCAGGTATTTGTTTTGAGAAAAAAAAAGTAAATTTAAAGTCAGGATTACTTAATTTAATTTTTAGTTTTTGTAAAAAGTAAATAAAAATGAACTTTTGCCAAAAATATGATAAAAATCAAAAATACCATTTTCCCAGTACAGTATGTCCTCATGTAGCAACACGTTTAACAGCCCAAACAATTGCTATCATACAACCATGATCCTACTTTAAAATATCAGCGCAATAAATCAAATATACAAGTCGCTAAAGCTTTGGAAATAATTTTCAGAGCATTTATTTTATTTTATGTTAAAGGACATAATTCATAATTTTTTATCTTCGTTTTTTTGATCTTTCGTAAAAAAACATTCAAAATTAAAAAATAAATGAAATTATTTTTAAAAAATGTTTAGTTCACACACGAAAATAGAATTTAAACTTTACACTTTTCAATTTTTCAAATACATCTTTACTTTATATCAAATTTATCAACAATGATCAAGATTTTTTAAAATCCTACTGTAAGTTTTTTTTCCAAACAAATATGCATCAGAGAAAACAAAAAATATATAGTATATTTTACTAAATTTAGGTATATAAGCAATTCTCTATAAAAAAAAAAAATTTGTATTTTCTTAAATTCTTTTTTAAAGATTTCAGACTATATTTTTGATGTGTTCACATTCGATATTGAATATTCCTTTAATAATTAACAATTGCTTGGATTTAGCTTTATAAAAATTGTTTTTTTTTTTTTTTTCTACTCTGAGTAAATTTCGACTCTCGGTAGTTTGGAGTAAGAGCTGAAGATGATAAAATAATTTACTGAAAACTAAATCTTGTCCACCTGCGTGCAAAGCTCCTTGACCAAGTAATGGAGGCGAGTCAGCTGAAGGTGAAGGAATTGGACAGAAAAACAGAAGTGTTTTTTCTACGACAATAAATTGTTTTGTTTTGTTTTTGTTGTTTTTTAATCAATGGCTACTTGAATCGGTTGAAGTCTGAAATACTTGTGTTGACCGCCAAAATTGTGGCCGACCTTTGGCTATAAAAATCCCTGCAATACGACCAATTGCCGGGAATAGTAGGAGACGCAATGGAGAGGAGTGGGAGACATGATGGAACATCTAAAAACCTGACCGAGCGTAGACTAAAAAAAAAAAACACTCATCAACAAAGTGTTAACAATTAAATTGGCTTTTTCACAACAGAATTAACAATTAACTTTTATTTTCACTCTGACTATTGTAACAAAATAGTCGTTTCCCCGTCAGAGAGCAAGTACTTTTCTAAAGACAACGCTCTACGTTGAAGACTCTATGTTCAGAAGGAAGGCACGAACGGATTCTGTCACGAACTTCAACTCACATCAAACCACATGAAATATTGAGAACATTTACTTTTTAAGTTTTTATACCTTCAAGGTAAATATACCTATTTTTAAATGGGTTTGACATCACTGAAACCCTTTTATTGTTCCTTCTCCCTTGTAATTTACGTCGTTTTGTATAGACTGGCATGTTTCTTGTTTTATGTTATTTGATTGATAGTAAACTTGATACTTTTCCCACAATTACCATTGAGCCTTATTTTAGAAAAAAATAGTTACTTGTCGAGGAATTTATTACCCTCTTTTCCGGGCACACAAACCACCAAATTTATGCATTCCTAATATTTAGTCAAATTTTATTTTATTTTATAAAATTGTTTTGGTTTTGTGGACTCGTCCATTTACCTTATCAACCCTAGAAACAAGAACATTCCATTTTGCACGCCTACGTGAATCAACTCGACCAATCAAGTCACCCGCACGTGCACAAGCAATTTTTGGCGCAATTCTTTCCGGAGCCGAGACACGTGACTACGACCATATATAAACCCAAGAACACGTGTGACAGCGAGGAATTCAGACAGCAGAGAGCAAAGCAGAATTCGTCACCGCGAGAGACAACAACAACAACAACAACAAGCTTCAAAATGTGACTCTCAAAGAACTCCCGTCTTGACTAACGTAGTCAGACGTTAAAGAACTTTACGACAACACTGATGTCAACGAATCTTTTAGTCAGTCCAGCAAACACAGAGAGACGCTGATTGAATCCACGCAACTAACGATTGTAATTTTCCCGCGCGAAAAGAACACAACTGACTCACTCACAAACTCGACTCGAAGATTACTCTGTGATTACAACGAACTTCAACTTACGAGACTTTACTTATCTAAAAGTGATTATTCAACACTCACTATAACTTAAGTAAAAAAAACTATTATCGAACATAATACATATCTACAGTTAAAGGTAGACTACTTTTGCTAACTTCATTCTAAACAGTACAAAACAATACGAACATAAAAAAACGTTGTTTAAACATTCATTCCAATTTCTTGTAGACTGTAATGCAAACATACCAACACACCCAAAAGCAAGCAAATCTTCGTCCACTAACCAAAACACAAGCTTTTCCAATTGTATTATTTGTATATAAATGTTCAGTGTTTCTTCTAATTTAATTAATGACTACCGTTGTTTCTTTGTTCAATTTTGCCTTGAGATTTATTCAACTTGTATGTTAATGCTTAATATTGTGATTAATATGAAGAACATGCTTTTCACACTTATCATCTCAAACAAAAAACCTTCTGATTTCAACTCATTTCATAGCAATCGCAACAGTTTTATGTCTCACTGAGTATCTCTTGTCATTTTACGGTGCGCCTTGTTGTCTCCCTTATACTGTCTCTCTTTTAACCAAACCCATCAAAAATAAACATTAATACTATTTTGTTTGTTTCTTTGAGTTTTGTTTTGTTTTGTTTTTGCGGGGGGGACTTTTGTTCATAAAATATAGAAATTAGGAACATCCAAAATTCACTCGCACGGATGAACCACACATTAAGTAATGAGAGGCATAGCTGACTTGAAAAATATACTAAAATAAAAATTATGATTCAAATTTAATATAAAGTTCATTCATTAAAGAATAATGAATAAAGGATGAAAATGATAGAGTCGTCCATATTTTCTACTCACCCCCAAGATAAAATACACTGTTCCATCAGAATCAGTTTTAACCAACCAACACCTCACATTGCAAATCTCGACTTTTTATTGGTTGAGACAACACCAAAATGTGTAACAATTGTCGAAAACCTATGTTTCGCGCCCAGTTCCCTAGAGCCTATTTTGGATTCCAAAAACAAATAAAAAGGACCATTTCGACCCAATTCACTAGTCAGTCACTTAGCTTCAGAGAGATGCCACACGAACCCACGCGTGTCACTATTTTGACTTAAGAAACTTTTCGCGCGCCAACTGCTGACTCAAACACCAACATTATTCTCTCAAAATTCACTTACAACTTTCTAAGAAAAGTGTTCTTACACACTACTAAAATCGAAATTATATTTAACAAAAGATAAATACAGAACAATCCAAGGTAAACAACTCTAGAAAATTAAGATATTTATACTCTACTTTATTCACGCACACAAACTACACAAATTTCTGTATAAGTAATATTTTCCATTTTACTCTATTTGACCAGTTCTTTAACACATGAACAATTTTGAACTGTAAATCAATAAGACACCCAATATATACATGGTTAATTCTTGCATTATCAAACCACAAGTTTTCTAATTGTATATTAATTGCACATAAATGTCTGTTGTTTTTATTGAAACCTAAATTACCGTTGTTTCTTATTCAATTGCCTTGTGATTGACTCGTTTTGAATGCCTATATTCTATATTGTTGTGGATTAATATGGTGAACATGCCCGTAAACTAACCATCTTAATATTAAAACATTCTGATAACAAATTCAAACTCATAGCAATCCCAACAAAAACTTCAGTAAATCCCTAATTTTGGCAAATTTTTAAAAGCAGGTTTTTTCACGGGTTGAAAGTGACTATAGGATACAAAGTCCTAAACTTACTACCAATAAGTGAAGCACAAGCAAGTAAGAAACACCTACAAATAGATCATACGAAATAAAGTCCATACAAAAACTGTTTTTTTACAATTCTGAACAAACAGGTCTAAATTAAATAAGTGGTTTCTGGAACCTGATTGGATAGGACAAGTGATATGCTTTCTCCGATGTCCGCCTGCTTTAACTTCAAATGACCTGGAAAAGGATCGGGGCTCGTGTTACTGTATACATTCCCGCACAAAACTCAGATAGGGGTTCGGAGCCGAGGACCGGTGAGCCAAAAGCGATATAACCGCTTGCTAGTAAAAGACAAATGTACAATCAGGGAACAAGGCTCTGCCTCGGCATACGTTACCATGACAACGCATCAGTCAACGATAATGTTTCTACACTGAAAAATATATAAAGCTGTGATGAATGTAAGTCCCGTTTCTTCTCTCTTTGCTCACCGTGTTTAAATTTACTACTATCACACGCAATCAGTCAGATATCACACACGTTTCGATAGCGTGTGCTTCACACACACACACACACACACACACACACACACACACACATATTGGCATACAATATCGATTGGTTTTCCTTACATGCAACAAAATCACTTCGAACTTTGCAGGCTCACTTGCGACAAATCATTTTGAACAATCGAACTATTGGTTTCTTCATGGGCACAACAAAGAACGTTGATTTTTAATATGTAAATACATGTATCTGCCTGTATAAATGTTATTGTTTCATTTTGTCTGGTCTTTTTCCTTTTCTGCAAAGATCATTTCTTCGCGTTGTTTGTAATTTTGTGTTGTATTTGTGGGCACAACACAGATTTTATTTTTCCACCTAAAATCTGAGTAGACTGTTCCCCACATACGCATGATTTTGGACGTACCTATCTTTTGAAATACATTTTCATTTTCAAAATACTCACTGTATATTTGTGTTTGAGAGAAACAGAATGTTAAAATGTTACTCTACTCATATTGCAAACATAACATTTTTAAATTAAAATTATTAATATAAATTAAGTTTAACTTTCTAATACGAAATAGAAAAAATATATTGTTTTCGTGATTTTCAATAAACTGTTATTTAAACGGTGAAAATGTTGTCTGTCGAAGTTAGCTCCTCCTTAGTTTCCAAATTGTCACTAGGAGTCATTCTCCCTATATTATAAATACTGAGCGACTTCTCGCCTCGATCTCTTTTTCATTTCTTCATTTCAGCGACTACAATGTAAGCTCTCTTAGAAGATCCGCGTCTTCCCATTTGTGGGAGACGCCATGAACATTATACACACATACACGTACGTACGAACATCCACCAAAGAACAGACAAAAACATTCACACGCATACAAATATTATTGTAAAATTGTTTTGTTTAATACATACATATATATATATATATATATATATATATATATATATATATATATATATATATATATATATATATCGGTCTTGTTTGTCTTCTTTATCTTCAGTTGGACTTAATTCAAGTCCGCCATTTTCTTGTAGTTGGACCTTTTAATATTCTATCAGGAGTTACACACGTGTCTCTAACACAACAACACGGAAACACACACGGTCCTCAATATGTCTACTCAAACACGTGTACCCAAGTTAGAATTTAAGAAATAAAGTTGGATTTGTAAGGACATTATTATTATTCTCCCAGTGTGCAACATCAACTTCTCCTGCTGAAAAAGTTGAATTCAATTTCTTCAGTACAACTTTGGGTAGTTGACACGTCCAACTTTCTCTCCGGGACATTACTTGTGTTTTCTTCCTTTTATTACATGCAACCTTTAAAACACTTTTAACCAACAAAAACTATAGATACCAGTACACAGAATAAATAAATTGTCATTGTACAATCTAACATGCCTTTATTGCTATCTACACATGGATTATACAGAAAAATGTGTTGAAATGTCCTCTTTCTGAAATATCTCATTACTTTCCGTCACATGTGAAATGAAATGACCATGTAACGGGCCCCTTAACGACGAGGTTTCCAAATATGATGTGGACGTGCAAGTTGCGGGTCCCGCCACAATTATTTTATTTTTATCTAGGAAAGGTGTGGAAAGGATTATGCTATTATGCTGGAGGTCGCTATCCACTGTGGTTGTCACAATGCAATTTCTATTTGACGTCAAATAGCACATGGTATAAAATACAAAACAGAACGTAGGGTTGAAAACATAACAATTGAATTTATTAAGTATTTGATGTACATGCATGTGAACTGAAAATGTTAGACAGAGTTGTGTCTCTTAGACTAGGTAATATTTGTACCGAAGCTCATAAAGAATAAGTTGATTATTAAACTGAAGAAGAATGAGTCGTTGCATGTTTGGAATTGTGTACTGTACAAGTTGGTAAGAGTTCAGAATTATACTTGCATGAAATGTTGTGATGTTCTGAATGCATTAGAAACTGACCAATCAGCGAGTTAGATTGAAGGTGATTAACCAATGAATGATTGTTATATATTTTGTAAGATGGTGGTGGTGAAAGTCGCAACAGGAATAGTGCATTTCCTAGCAGGGGTTAACTGGCTGTTGTGGAAGATTCCACACCCACTTATTGAAAAAGGCTATGAACTTTTGTTCCAACCCAGTAAAAGAGAGAAATTGCATAAAATATTGGGGAAAATTGTTTCAATATTGCTGTTACTTTTTACGGGTAAAGCATTTATAATAAAGAAAAAAAAAGAAGAAGCTAGCTTATGGCTACAAACACATGGGCATTTTACATCAAGCTGATTCTTATAAATTAATAGGAGCTTATGCAATCTTTTTTCTTGCAGTCTCTTATTTTTCAATAAGTATTCGATTTTTAAATTTACTTGACAATTACAGTTTTTAGCGAATAATTATTTATATTTTACTACATATATGTTAAACCGATTAAACTTCTAAAAAGCTTAGGATTTAGAATCAAACAATTTAAGGGTGATAACTCGTACAGTATAGTATCTAAGGGAAGTAACTCGTGTCATCGGGAATTAAGATTGTCTTAATGGTTCAGTTTATTTGGACAGAAAAGCTGTTATAATCTATTAATATTTATTTTATATTATGAGTAATTATCACATTGTTTCTTAAACAAACGCATGTTTCCGGCTGAGATAAATGACAAGACATTTTATGCCATGTTCCTTCATATTTCGTTCTTTATTATCTGTGAATTACGTGACTTTCTAGGAAAGTAGAGTGGATTCCCGTTACCTTCACCACAGTTTTAAATGGAGAGCCGGTCCTTTCCTAGACTGGATGCCACTCAAGGCCATAAAATGACTATTTAACCCATAGCTAGATGGTAGAGAATATTGTGGATGGTGAGGGTTTTCTTATGACAACTTCTGTTCCCACCATATATTTATTATGGGCCTGTGCAAGGATTGAAAGAAAATGCACCGAGCGTTACTATTTACAAAATATCTTTTTTATACAACACAATATATATATATATATATATATATATATATATATATATATATATCCGATGCGATGAGAACGTGAGAAATATATAAATTCCAACGTTCACAGCATTAATCCAAAAGAGGGCTCGATACCGATAGTAGAGCGATAATTATTTATTTATTATAATTTTATCATATAGACAAAACCATTTTACTCACTACAAAGAATTATAATGTAAACATTTTCGATTCTCACCCGTTGAAGTGCAGTTGAAATGCACTGAAACGAAGTTGTATCTTTGTAGTGAGTAAAATAGTTTTGTCTATATGATAAAATTATAATATATATATATATATATGGATAGAATAAAAGTTGAAGGTTCAAAAGTTCAAATGTAAATGTCTGGGTGCATAAGATAGATAGATAGATAGATAGATCGATCGATCGGGAGAATATTGATATGTATGCATTCAAATGTAGCAGCTGCTTGGTTAAAAATGTGGGTGAATCATATATGTGGGTGTCTATATCTGTATGTATGTATATATATATATGTACCTATTAAAACGTAGAAGCCGTCTGCTTGAAACGTGGGTGGTGGGAGTATGCATGTTATAGTGTCAACACCGGATTGTATTGTCCATGTTCGCCAGTGTAAAATAGGTATTGAATGTGTCTATGCGAAGCTGTGTGAATTGCGCATGTATCTTATTTTAGCTCTGGGTATATTATGATGACCACAGCATTGGAGAATGGATAAAGTTAATTCATTGATTCTGAATTATGTCAGTTTTCCATCTCGTTATATACATATCTAAAGATCCGCTTCGAAAGTGCCACTTCGCTTTTCATTAACTTCGTTTTTCGTTCACCTTATATGTTGGTTGGGTGCAGATCTTCTTTCTAATTCGCTCGTTAGATTCGTTCGTATTCTGGTCGTGGCGCTTCTGATTGCTTAGTCGAAATATGTTATAGGTCCTTACCTATAACTACAGAATGAACTCTTCCTAACACTATGTATACTACGCCTCTCAAGAGAGAGAGAGACGAACCGAGTCGAGCCGATAGGAGTTCACTCCAAACCAGACTGACAGTCATACTAACACCTTCCACATCTTTTATAATTATTCCGTGTAATATATCTTTGTTATTTCTACTCATGTGTTCGTGTTGTTTTTCCTTGGTCCTAACCTGGACCATAACAAAATATTACTTCATTGCCTAGCGATTCTAATAATTTTTAGAGATGATGAATTTTTACTCTCTCTGTTATATTTATTTATTTTACTACAAGAAGAGATGAATTCATGCTTTTAACAGGCTTATTAGTGCGAAGTGAACCCAACGGACTCGCCTGCAGTTTCAATTTGGTTTGTCACTACCACTTCATTGCATGAATTCCATTTTGGTTGCAATGCTTCTCAGATTGTCTGTAACATAAACTGAGCATGGAATGAAGATATTATTTGAGAACACAACGTAGGTTATTGTTTTCTAAATTTTCTAAATGGAGAAAATAAATGAAAATATAAGTCGACCTTCTACTATAGTATAATCCAAATAAAAAAAACATTAATTTATGAAAAAGACAATTAAAAGTGGTCTCTGGTGGAAGAATGATAACCAAACAATTTCAACATACCTCCACCATCAGCCATGATTGACATGGAACAGAGACGCTGATTGGCTAGTAGAGACCAATCACCACCCTTGTAAAGTATCTCTTGTCACTTCAGAATTCAAAAAATGTATCTCATTCTTCACCTGGTATAATAAAATAAAGGCGCAGAAAAGAAAAATAACCTTTCCATCAGTGATGATAAAAAATAAGGATATTTCATCATCCTAACCCTCATCATTATAAAAACGAGCCTTCCACCACAAGAGAGTCAGTAGAGTAGAGAACAGAAAAGTAAACTATAGTACTTTTAGCAGTAGTCAGTGATAAGTAGACCAGTAGCAGTACAGGATCACACGTCTAGCCAGCCCTTCGTGAAGTGCGAAAACAGAGGATTTCAAACACCATCCTCACAAACGAAATTCTCGGAACCAAACCAAGTAAGCACTGACTTTTAAACAAAAGTGGTCATCAGATCGTAGAAATCCGGAAGCTCTCCGTTGGTCCACCTGCGAGTTCGTTAACAGAAAAAATAAATATAACCAAGTCGATTCGATTTTGAAATGACAACAGATTTTTTATATATATGTATAAAAGCAAACACGCACAAAAAGTAATTCTTGTTGTACAAGGTTGAATGTTTCTTGTATGTGAACAATAACCAAACACAAATACTTCGAATAATTTCAGTAAGGAGAGATGTGGCCTTCGTTTTAACCCTTTTTGGTCTGTTCTTAGCGCAACTACTACAACCTTCGATGTTCCCGTTCCCAGTAGTAGTAGTAGTAGTAGCAGCAGCAGGAGTAGCGGTAATTAGATGTTAGCGGCAGCATTTTGCTTCTTCGCCCTCAGCTTCAGCAACACACAGCGGACGCTTCCTTTTCAAACTCTGACGTCTCTCCACTCAGTTCAACTGCATTCGAAGACAGACGAACCCAAAACTCTCTCCCTCCGGTTGGCTCGCCTCTTTATTAAGAGAACCGGCCTACGTGTGCCAGACTGGTGACGTATCTGTTTTTCTAGTGCGAACGTACCGACATACTTCAACGTACAACCTCACTCCTCCAAGAATAAACAATTTACTTTTTTATCGATTAGTTTCCAAGGTTCACAACAAGACGCTATTGTTTATCACCTCGCCATTAATTATTCTGCCGCCCTTTGTAACTTACAGAGATTCTTGTTTTAAAAATAAATTCTAGATCAAAACATCCTTAATTTTAACTTCGATTTTTATAGTGTCAAAATCCATTTCTTTTTTAAAAGTTCAAAATTGCTATTGTTCCAGTACTGACAAGATACTGACAAGGTTCGACGTTGCTTAACGTCGGTGTCAAACAGGTGGTCTCGCACACAAGAAAAAGGTGGTACGATTGTCCTTGGCCTCAAACCCACGCACTAAAGTGAAAGCGATGACAGACATAAGAAAGATTAGGGATATAAACTATATTAACCAAATATATAAAAGATTCAGGATATGGCATAAAAATAACTTTAAAATGTCCTTAGCAAAATGTATATTTAATGGGGTCAAGTTTAACTTCATTGTTGTATTTTATGTTAATAAAAAACACTTTCACACATTAATAAAAATTGATGAATTCAAATTATTCCTCTATTCTAAAAATTCTAAAAAGCCCGCGTAGATATCTAGGCATGATACGTTTCTATCGCAAATCCCTAATTTTGCAATCATTGTGTTGCTAGTCAGAACGTGTGTGATTATTTTGTAAATCTTCGTTTGAAATGACGGAGAAATTAAAACTGTTATTTGATAACAGATGGCAGCATCTTTCGGTGATAACGACTCTAACGACTGTCCAATAATCTGCAATCACGGATTATCAGCTAATCAATGAGACTCGTCAGTATTGATGAATGGAAAATATGTCTCTGTAAAATCCTTTAAAATAATCTCACTGCCATAACAACTCTTCCACATTAGACAGACAGTTACTAGCAGCTTCATTAGCAGTGATTCATCTATATAAATTTATCAAAGGTTGCCATTGACAAACCACAAGCCATAATGTTAGATCCTTTCATAGGCTTGCCCCGGCAGATTTAGGACCAAAGCAACGTCACTTATAGTATAAATACTATAAAAAGCAAACATTCCCCCCCTCTCTCTCTCTCTATCTCTCTCTCTCGCTCTCTCTCTCTCTCTCTCTCTCTCATTTCTAACCAACAGACATTTCGATTTAAATGTTGTATATTGCATTGTAGAATCTTTTTGGCATGTTTGTAATATTTTCTATTATAGGGGAGAAAATAAAGTTTGGGTGTGTCTTAATAGAGTATGTACCTATGCAAATGTGTTGGAAATAGGATTTATTTCCTATATTTTCGTTTACAGGCTACAGTTTCATATTACTGACGCTATTTTTACACAAAAACTATATAAAAGAATCCTCAGTTGAATTGCAAATGCATGAGATATTACTCTTGGCTCTGTTAATGTTCATCATATTTTCATTTCCGAATTTAGCCGAGATATATAAATTAATAGATTCATAATAATTTAGGTACGATTCTGATATTTCTAATTACAAATGGAATAAAATTAATAGCGAATTTTGATTTATTTATTGCAGGAGGTCGAGGGCCTCTAACTGGTTTGCAGCCTTCTCATCTCATCTGTCAGTTTGACACCGAGTGAAATGAAAGGTTAAAATAGTTAACTCTTAAAAGAACTAAGTAATGCGATAACAAATAATGAATGTTCGTGTGTTGAAAAAGAAAAGATCAAATATTAAGAAAGAGTAAAAGCGTATAAAAAAACTCTTTTTCAACATAGATATTTGTTTCTGAATAGCTGATATATATTATTGTGGAGTTATTTCCACAATAGAACTTGTAGTCGGACTAAATGCGTCCTAAATGGGGTAAACGTACAGAAACGTTAGGAACTTGTAAATAAGTGTTACGCAGAGTAATCGAGTTGTGGTCGCTGATAACTACTCTTCCCTCGACTACCTACTGACTCTTACTTATAATAGGTGGAAGAGTCTATTCTCTAGACCAGGTGTCTTTCAGTATAACACCCCCCTCCTAAAACTTTACTCCATAGGAGTAAAAAGTTTTTAATTTTTTTTTTTTTTTTTACAGAAAAAAGGAGAAAAAAAAACAAAACAAAAAAACTTCATTTTTTTAGCAACATCGTAACGTATCTCCTACGTTTTGGATCCATTCTTAAATGGTCAGTTGCCTTTCTTTTTCTCTTGGATCGGCGTATCTCGGGTAACATCGTTGCTGGCGTTGGAAGATCAAACGTATCAAAAATCACCTCCATAGGTGTTTCTTCAGCTGGAGCGCTGTCAACCACGTCTGAAGAGCGTCGTCTGATCTGGTTAATGTGCCGTCTGCACATGAATTTTTCACCTTTCACGAAGTACATCATGTTACCAATCCGCTTTTCTATTCTTTTTGTCAGACTGACTTTCTTTTTTGTACCGCATTTTCCTTACATGCGAAACGCCAGACTGTTCTATCTTTTTAGCGTCTTTTTTTACGCTAACATATCTTGTGCAGTCTTCTGCCAGATTCTGTACCGTAATACTTGGATCGCTTTCCAATTTTGCCAGTACTAATTTTCTCAATGTGAATAAGCATTGTGAAGAATTCAAGCTAGCAGAGCTAAGTGCAGACAATTTTAAGTGCTTAGTGTAAATTCAAGGTCTGGTAGCGGAATAAGTGTTACGCAGAGTAATCGAGTTGTGGTCGCTGATAACTACTCTTCCCTCGACTACCTACTGACTTACTTATAATAGGTGGGAGAGTCTATTCTCTAGACCAGGTGTCTTTCAGTATAACATATATATATATATATATATATAGCGTCTGGATATTTAGGGTTCAGTTTATGTCAAAGAAAGGCGAACTGAGTTCTTTCAGTAAGTTTTATTATTTGGAAAGGACTCTGTAGTGCAAAATTTGGTGGTTAGCATTTATTTAATGGTGTTGACGGCCCAAATCAATCCATACAATTTTTTACTCTATGAATATGTTAAGTAAAATGCAAAACCAAGAGAAAACAAGAAGAAATATTTGAATAACAAGTAAATTTCAATATATTTTTGTAATGAAAATTTTTTACAAAAATGTAGTGGATTTTTTTAGATGAAATCTTGTTAGTTTAATTTATGTTGAACTCAAGTTTGATGTAAGATTAAATTTTGTTAATGAGTTTTGATTTGAAAAGATGTTTGTTAGAATCTGTTATTGAAGATTCTGTAAATTAATTGCAAGAGAAAAATTTATATTTAAGAATTTACTGTTCATGTAAGTAGTAAATGTTTGTAAAGTTGAATGCAATTTTGTGATCAAAGAAGTTATCTACCTTTGATTGTTTTTTTGTTGTTTTTTTTAAGCGTATCACCCCAAGCAAGGCTGGATGCCACTATCACGCATGGGGTTACAGAAGGGATGGAGGAAGAGCAGATAGGAGTGGTAGAGGAGAGGATGTGGAGAAAGAGAAAGACGGAAGGTCGATCAAGGCAAGGGGGTTACAGAAGATTTGGAGCGAGAGCAGATAGGAATGAAAGATGAAAGGATGTGGAGAAGGGAAGTGGATAGATCAAGGCAACTGGAGATGACGATTGACGCTACACTTAAACCGTTGGAGATTGTATTTGTCAGGGAAACAGTAATAGGGAAGGGAGTTCCATAGGCGAGATGTGCGAGACATGAAGCTATTGGAGTAGAAGAGACGTCTACATCTAACAGTTTCAACGGTGAAGGAGTGGGAACGGGATGCCAGCCTCGTAGGACGTTTAAATTCACGAGGCCTAGGGACAAGCGAAAGCAACTCCTCGGAGCAATTACCGTGAAAGTACTTGTAGAAAAGGCAGAGCGATGCAACATCGCGTCTGTGAGAGAGCGACTGCAGACGAGATGACAGATCAGGGCCAATCACATTGCATATCCGTCTCTGGATCTTATCAAGAACCCTGAGGCAACCAGCAGGGGTCCCAGACCATATATGGCAGCAATAATCCATGCAAGGGCGAATGGTCGATTTATAGACTTGGAGGATCGATTCCGGAGAGAAAAAATTCCTGGCTCGGCACAGGGAACCAACTTTTCTTGCGGTGGATGATGCAACTGACTCGATGTATTTGTTCCATCTCAGATCAGCGGACAGCGTGAGACCGAGCAGCCGCAGAGAGGAGCTCTCGAGAAGTTGGTCCTCAGACATTCAATACAATGTTCTCGAATGTTGAGAAATAAAGTTGATTTGTTAGCAGGAATTTGTTTAACTTCTGCTTAAGAATTTTGGTGAGTGAATGGGAATAGAGTTCACTGTTGAGTTTTGGTGAGTGGGTGTGAATATCGTTAAGCTTGTATAATGTTCGTATGAACAAAAAACTTAAGATTGTGTGACGTGAAGTTTAGTTACAATACGTTTGATGTCACTATGCTCACTGGCGAGAGTGAATAAGTTTCTGTTTTTATTTGCTTCGGATGGCTCAGAGACTTGGCACGAACTTGGATTTCAGTCACAAGTTGTAAAATTTAGTTAGGCGCGGATGGATAGTCACGCCTACCTGTATTAACCAATGAGGGCTCGAGATTTTTTTGAAAGTTTGATCCACTTTTTGAACAAATTTGACCCAACTATTTTAGGTATTGGAATAATGTAGAATTTGGGTTCTACAACTCCTTTTTGTAACAGAAGTATCGATTATTAGATTACAGATAGGTTTGTATGTAAGAAGATATATCTGGAAAGAATCCTTATTTTGGGAGAGTTTTTGTTGTAAATGGTCTTTTGAAATTGTTCAGTGTGTGTGTGTGTGTGTGTGTGTGTGTGTGTGTGTGTGTGTGTGATTTCTAAGTGTGTCTCTCGAGATTAAAAAGAAACTTGGTAGTCTTTGCTGTGTGCAAATATTATATTAATTTCCAATTCGTTTTCCATTGGATTAGTTTCCTTAAAACAGCGGATATCAGTATCGCCTGTTATTTAATTCATTGTCACGAAATTCCGATTCAGAAAGTTGGATAAATTTGTTCAGCCTTTGACATTTAGAATGGGTGTCTTTTCACATTAACTCTCGATCATTTTCTTTTAAAACAAAATGGACAAAATTAAACTGCCAATCATTGTTGTCATGTGTAATTTAAAATTTAGTCACGTCCATTACTGACTTGGTTTAACTTTAAAATGTTTTTATAGCAATCTTAGTAATTTGTCATCGTCATAATTAACATGTTACACGAACTTATAAGAATTTAAATTTATTTACATTTTTACAAGAATCTGGATGTAGAAGTGCATGTCACTTGATATAATGCAGATATTTCTTTTTATAATACAGAGTTTTATTATTTTAAATTTTCGCAGAAATGGATATGTTGTAAATGCTGGTTGTGTTGAAAAGATTGATGTGGCTGCGTGTTGAATAGCATTTAACAATTATACATTTTTGAATTAAGGAAAAACAATGGAAAACCGATTTTTGTTTCAACGATAAAATATATATTATAATCAACAAATACAAAACATTTTTTGTAATGTGTGAAACAATAAGAAAGAAGTAGTTTCCCTTATCTGTTAGCTGAAAGATTAAATGTAATAAAACAAATTTTCTGAATAAGAATGTTCAAAGTTCTGTATTAGATAGAATGATGTTTTCAGAAGAACATGTAGTAATTCAGTTGTGGATTATATATAACTAACAGAGCTGTTGCAACTTGGCTTGTTACATAGAACTGATGGTGAATGATATTTAAGTTCTGTGTGTGTGTGCGGAGTGAGTAGAATGAACAGTCTGTGTAGACGCGTGTGTGTTGCTGAGTTCTACTGAGTTCTGCTTCTACTGTCTATTTTTGGAACGAATTCCGGATTATATAACCATGGGTAGGCTCCCAGGACGATGACGGGAGAAATTTCGAGAGCAAACAAAAAATATCTGATTGGATGAAAAATTACCCAATCGGTGATTTTATAACAAAAGCATGTTTGTGAATTAACAGTAGGAAAAATTCAGTGTGGTGAATGCGATCAGTAAATTGTCCTGTGATAGTTAGTATTTATTATTTGATCAATCACAGTTGAGAAAAATGTAAGCGTGGCAAACATAGTAGTAATCACTACAACGTGTCTTATACAAAATTCATACATTTTAGCAAATGTCATTATTCACAACTTACAAAGAAAACGTATACGAGAATCTTGTATGTAGTTCTGTTCTCGGTGGTCGTTTTTATCTGTAGACGCTTCACTTCATTCTTAGGGGAAAGAGAGCTATTTTTTGTAGATCTGTGTAGACGAGATGGGATTTTTGTGTTCACTAAGAAAAATTTACAATAATTCTCTGCATTTAACTTGATAGTTGATACTATCATTGACTCTAAGAGAGCTCTATAGTTTATTGTCTATAATACTAACCTAAAATATTATTCCACCTCCCTCTGTTATCTTCTTTGTTGGTTGACTATTTCCACGAAAGGCCCAACCTCTATCCCATCCATCAGATCTGTTGAGGACCGTGTGTGTTTGCGTGTTGTTGTGTTAGAAACACGTGTGTAACTCCTGGTAGAATATTAAAAGGTCCAACTACAAAAAATGGCCAGACATGAATTAAGTCCAACTGAAGATAAAGAAGACCGATATATATATAAACAAATATATGTATTAAACAAAACACTTTTACAATGGACATAGACAATAATATTTGTATGTGCGTGAACGTTTGTGTCTGTTCTTTAGTGAATGTTCATACGTACGTGTATGTGTGTATAATGTTCATGGCGTCTCCCACAAATGGGAAGACGCGGATCTTCTAAGGGAGTTTACATTGTAGTCACTGAAATGAAGAAATGAAAAAGAGAACAGGGCGAGAAGTCGCCCAGTATTTATAGTATAGGGAGAATGACCCCGACAATTTGGGAATTAAGGAGGAGCTAACTTCGACAGATCCTCCAATTGTAACTTTATATTCATTGCTAAAGAATTATGCTGAGAAATCTGCTTTCATGTACTTTTTTGCCTAACATACGTTTTAAAATAATTTTCTTCTTGGGAGAGAACGTCACATGTCATAATCCCAAATATTAGAATAAGCGAATAACAAACAAGACTCGAAACTGTTACGTGAAATTTAAAAGGTCCAAACATTTATGACATCGACAATAAAACGAAATAATTTTTTGACAAAAGAGCGTGCACAAAAATCTCTATGTTATGATCAAGGTAAGATAACAAAATTATAGAAATTATTGGCAATAAAAAAAAATTAAAATACAATTCTTCAAATCATGAAAAAAACTGTGGCAAACCATATTTGTCACTGGGGCCTTTAATGATCATTTTGAAATGTCTTTCAGTTTTGTTACTTCTTTCTTTCAGTTTCCTTTTTGTAAAAACCAGAAATGGTAGCATTTCGAACCTAACCCTTTATTTCGTCCCCCCCCCCCTTTAACTCAATTCTCCAAATATTTGTCCATCACTGCAGTATCCAGTTATCGAGTCCACAATTCTTTGGATCAAGTCACTAAAACCAACCAACGCTATTATCCACTGGACACTTCATACACTGGTGTCATCAGGACACCAGTGTATGAATTTTTGTATCTTGTAAACTTAGTTATCTCAGCAAAAAATTTTTACCAGAGCTCATATTGCAATTTTGTTGTTATTATTGCTTTTCTCTAGCACTCCTTATTACTGGTTTCCATGTTGTATTCATTTCTATGCTTAGCCGGCTTAGGAGATTTTTGTGGCCTAGCATATGTGCTGATTCCTTAAATTTTCGTATTTTCCAGTGATGTTCTCTGTCTATTATTTCAACTTCATCCAACGGTGGGTGGTGGCCTCCCTTTTCCATCCATATATGGTCAGCTATGCCTGATTTTTCTGTTTCCCCTTGTGTTATGACTTTACGATGTTCTTGCAGTCTTACCTTAAGGAGGCAACCTGTTTCTCCTTTAGCTTTCTTACCGTAGCTGCACGGGATGGTGTACACACAGTCTTTAATGTTCTCCTCTATGGGAGGGGTCTTACTCGGAACAGGTGTTTGCGAAATGTCGAACCACTTTTGAAGGTCGTCCTGATGTCATATGGACCACAGATCTTTTGTATTTTCTCCGATAATCTCTTCACATAGGGTAGTGTTATGGTCCAAGTTCCTTGTACCACGGTGATGGTCCAAGGTAGAACCAATGAAGAATAACTCGAACACAGGTATGGAATAACACAGATATATTACAAACAAAAATATATACAAAGAAGTAGAAGTATTAGTAATGAATATCAGATTTGGTTAGGGAGAACTATGTTGTCTCGACAAGTATCACTATTCCAATGTCTTACAGTAATCGTCTGACTCTTGACTCTGTCTCTGACTGTGACTCTGACGATGTTCAACAACACGCCCACGTGTGTCGAATGTGGCACAAGCCGGTTTAATATGGGCTCACCGAGCCCGTAGGCTCGGCCAAAAAATGCCTGTAGAACCCGTATAAACGGGATCGGGTTGGTCAACCTCCCCGAACGAGGCTCTGCCCTTCGGCGGAGCCTCGTCCGAGTTCCTCTCTGCCCAGTGGCAGAGAGTTCCCCTCTGCCTCAGAGGCAGAGAGTTCGACCGGCTAGCTGAGTCGTCCAAAAAGGACTGACTCTAAACTCTGACGATGTTCAACAACACGCCCACGTGTGTCGAATGTGGCACAAGGCCGGTTTAATGTGGGCTCACCAAGCCCGTAGGCTCGGCCAAAAAATGCCCGTAGAACCCGTATAAAAGGGATCGGGTTGGTCAACCTCCCCGAACGAGGCTCTGCTCTTTGGCGGAGCCTCGTCCGGGTTCCTCTCCGCCCAGAGGCAGAGAGTTCGACCGTCTAGCCGAGTCGTCCAAAAACGACTGGCTCAGAACTCTGACGTATTTAGTGTCCTCCCCACGAGGGACAGATGTGGCACAAGGCCGGGTTTAAAGTGGGGTACCCGAGCCCGTAGGCTCGGCCAAAAAATAGCCCGTAGATCCCGTATAAACGGGATTGGGCCGGTCAACCTCCCCGGACGAGGCTCTGCCCTTCGGCGGAGCCTCGTCCGAGTTCCTCTCTGCCCAGTGGCAGAGAGTTCCCCTCTGCCTCAGAGGCAGAGAGTTCGACCGGCTAGCTGAGTCGTCCAAAAAGGACTGACTCTAAACTCTGACGATGTTCAACAACACGCCCACGTGTGTCGAATGTGGCACAAGGCCGGTTTAATGTGGGCTCACCAAGCCCGTAGGCTCGGCCAAAAAATGCCCGTAGAACCCGTATAAAAGGGATCGGGTTGGTCAACCTCCCCGAACGAGGCTCTGCTCTTTGGCGGAGCCTCGTCCGGGTTCCTCTCCGCCCAGAGGCAGAGAGTTCGACCGTCTAGCCGAGTCATCCAAAAACGACTGGCTCAGAACTCTGATGTATTTAGTGTCCTCCCCACGAGGGACAGATGTGGCACAAGGCCGGGTTTAAAGTGGGGTACCCGAGCCCGTAGGCTCGGCCAAAAAATAGCCCGTAGATCCCGTATAAACGGGATCGGGCCGGTCAACCTCCCCGGACGAGGCTCTGCCCTTCGGCGGAGCCTCGTCCGAGTTCCTCTCTGCCCAGTGGCAGAGAGTTCCCCTCTGCCTCAGAGGCAGAGAGTTCGACCGGCTAGCTGAGTCGTCCAAAAAGGACTGACTCTAAACTCTGACGATGTTCAACAACACGCCCACGTGTGTCGAATGTGGCACAAGGCCGGTTTAATGTGGGCTCACCAAGCCCGTAGGCTCGGCCAAAAAATGCCCGTAGAACCCGTATAAAAGGGATCGGGTTGGTCAACCTCCCCGAACGAGGCTCTGCTCTTTGGCGGAGCCTCGTCCGGGTTCCTCTCCGCCCAGAGGCAGAGAGTTCGACCGTCTAGCCGAGTCGTCCAAAAACGACTGGCTCAGAACTCTGACTGCTGCGCCCTCTTGAGGCGCAGTATTTATGATGTCCGGAATAGTCCATTATTATTATGGGTAAGTTCCCATAACAGGTAGGCAGATCGAAGCTGTTTTCTGAGTGTTGTTATCCTCTTGTACCCATATCTCAGTCTGTCGGAGCTGCTGCCATGTACCGAGGGTAGATGTTACTTTGTAGGGTACTACTTATACTGACCATTTCTTCATCATATGTCTCTGGGTCGCCACTTACGACTTTTTCTCGATGTTGTAAGCAGCAGACGATCCCTTTCTTTACACTGTATGGATAATGAGAGTCGAAGTTGAAATAAAGGGTTCAGTTCAAAATTCCAATCACCTGAAGTAGGCCGTAGCGTACAACGCCCGAAACGTCATGAATATAGCAATGAAGATGAGGACAACAGTCCGAACAATGTAAATAATGTAAATAATTATTGGTATCCAATCAAATTTTCTTGTTTATTTTCCTTTTAAATTTTTCAAATGTCTTTTTATGAAATTATTAAAGCCATTTTTATTGTGGTAAAATTAACAATGTTTTCATTTGTGTTATTCTCAGATTTCTGTTCTATTGTTTCACAATTTCTAACATTGTATTCTCTCCATTCAAAATCTACACAATATCTTCTGTGAGGTTAAACCTTTTTACGACCCATGTCAATGTTTATATATCTAATACATTAAAAAACAAATGTAATACCTAAGACATATATATATATATATATATATATATATATATATATATATATATATATATATATATATATATATATAAAGAATTAATGGATTTATTTTTAATCCAACGTTTATATTATTTCAAACTTTATAACAATAGACGCTTCGTATTTGAAATAGACGCCCAATTTTTATTTATTAAACAGTGTATATTACGTCTATCGGGCTATCACATATGTGATCTGATGAACCAGGAAAAATATATTTTCTGGCGAAATAAATTATCGTCATGGAACCTTAAGGCTGTCTCTTTCTTAATTATTTAATTAATATTTACTCTGGTGTTACATTGAGTTCTCTGGATTACATCCTCTTTGGAATTATCCGTATGGATTACCAAACCCTTCATTACCTTACTATATATATATATATATATATATATATATATATATATATATATATATATATAAGCACAGAAAGAAATTTCCCCTCCCACCACCAAACATACCAGTTTGTCTGATGGTACCAAAGGCGTGAAACCCAGGGTCACAAAATCATATCCATATAACTGAATATATATATATATATATATATATATATATATATATATATAGTAAATAGATATAGTTTGGTCATCAGTGTAGTCAGTACATACGCTAATTTTAAATCGCGTTTATGATGCGACCCTCTTAAAATTAGGTCTTCAAAAGTCGCATGATACGCGAGTATATATATATATATATATATATATATATATATATATATATATATATATATATATAATCACTTTAAACGCTATTTTTAGTGGGTACTCGTATTTGGCGAGATGATCCGTATATTTATTAAACTATATACGTATTTTTTATTTTCGTCTCCCGGCCTGAATATTCGAGAAATCTTATTAAATAAAAATATGTTCTCTCTGGTCCTCGTGTATGGTACTGCATATCGGACAATCTCTTCACAGATGAAGAAGTGACTTGAAGCAACAGAAATGTGCTTCCCCAAAAGTATACCTGATGATATCACGAACTGAATAGATCGGCACCGACTGAGTTTTTGAGAAAATAGAAACAAAAAGGGCACTTTTACTTAGAATCAGAAAGAGACCAACGACATTTCATAAGGAGGAAAAAGACTTAAAAAAGAGGGACAGAGGAAGGGGTAGCGAGTAAACCTTTTTAATAAGCTTGTGTTAATGGTTGACAGAACAGAGATTAGGAAATATAGTAAAAAGACATTGTGAGAAGCATGAAAACACCCACGTTTCGAAGGAACTCGGCACATAGAAGAACTGTTTCTAATAAAAACATATTTGTAAATTGAAATTCGCATTATATATTTTTATCATATAATAGTAGTTTTATTGTGAAATCTTTAACAATAATTTCTGACATTCTGTATAGACAGTTATACATAAAAATAAATCCAACCACAATTTTGATCAAAAGATTACCGCACTTATTAAAAGAGAAAGTAACTTACTTTGTAGAGGACCATGCGGTGTGTGAAGAGAAGATGAGTTATCTCTAGGTTAAGGCTTCCGTTGGCCGGTCCAGCTACATAAGAATGTTGGACTTTAATGGAGTCCAAAGAAACAAACAAGACCGATATACATGTATGCGAACAAATATATATTAATAACAAATAGATTAATACACGAATTTCAAATACATTGAAGACATGAATAAAATGTTACAATCTGTATGGAAAGTTGTGTGTGTGTTGAGTTGAATGTCCGTACGGGGTGAATTTTGTTTTAGCGTGTTCCCAGAATATGGGAAACGCTGGTTGTGTATAAGAGTTCACATATTGGAAATTTTAAGAGAAAGTTTTATATACCTCGCCTCAATCGGCGAGGTTGCGGCCCGCGGCCGAAATCGACATAGTTGCTCACACGTGCGCGTAAGCAGAGAAAAAGAGAGAATGAGGCGAAAGGTCAGCCAGTATTTATACTCCCGGGAGAGAGAGACCCCTGTTGACGGGTTAAGGAAATGAGTAGGAGCTAACTGCGACAACTTAAAAGGAAAATTCTCGAGAGTGCAACTATCAAATCTTATCAAAATATAAATCTGCGCCTCGGATTTTTTCAAATATCTCCACTTCTGAAAGAATTACTACTTTCCCAAACCAACATAGATGACTCCAAAAATGTTAAAAATTTAAAAGAAAACGCATAAACCCATGACCTATCATGACCTATTATTCAAAATAGATAATACATGAATTAATCTCAAACTAAATCAGTTTTTAATACTAATCTGAACAACATTTTTAAATAAAAATAAAATGGTCAAAAACATTACTTACTCACTTTCGCATCGCCCATAAGTTGCCTAACGTTTCAACTAAGCTGATGAATAAGATAAGTTTTCCTTTTGTTTTTATTCATTTTGTGTTTTTATAGATGTACCATATCTGAATTTTGCACATACACACCCACATATATATATGTGTGTATATATATATATATATATATATATATATATATATATATATATATATATATATACACATATATATATATATTATGTGTTCCTATGCTATCACTTTTATGCATAAATAGATTCAATTATACATGTTTACGTATATAACGTAGGATATATTTATACAGTATAAAATAAATTCTAATAGAACTTTGATCAAAAGATTGCCCCAATTATTTAGAGAAAGTAACTTACTTAAAAGGAAAATTCTCGAGAGTGCAACTATGAAATCTTATCAAAATATAAATCTCTCCCTTTCCTGAAAGAATTACTACTTTCCCAAACCAAGATACATGACTCCAAAAATGTTCTCAAAAAATTAAATAGAAAACGATTAAATTCATAACCTCATCTTATTCAAAATATATAACACATAAATTAATCCTTCACTAAAATAATTATTAAATTGAGCGAATGTCTATACCTCTCAAGGGAGATAATCGCCTTTTGTATTCCCTACAATGTCGATAAAAGAAAGTGCCAAAAATGGTAAAATAACTTGATTATCAAGTCTTATTGGTTTCATTTGAGGTGATTTAAAACATTTGGTCATAGATTTTATTTATAATACTTCTATCGGGAAAGTATCATGCCATTTAATATTAAAGAAAAATAGTTTAGTCTTCCCTGACAAAAGTACCCTAGTCAGCTGCAAAATATTCATGTTGGAACCTCATACACTTAGCCGAGTGTCCCGTGTACTTTTCAAAGCTGTCTGCAAAGTCCATGATTATAAAGAAATATAACTATATCTCGCTTATTGTGGCATGTGGGGGCTTCCTTACTTTGCTCGATTCAGCAGTAGAAGCAACGGAAGTAATCAGTAGGGAACAACAGGAAGTCCCAGAACTAATAAAAACGCTAACCGAGCCCTGTTCGGTCTCTTCTCACACTTTTCCTTTTAAGCGGCCGCTAACCCCGTTGCCAGGTCGAAGAACGACTCATAACTATTGCTGCAGAAGACACGTCCTGGCAACTTGAATTTAAGAAATTTGAGATTTCTTTTACCACGTGAGAACAAGCGAAGAAATCTCCCTTCGAGATACCGAGCCAAAGGAAAAACCACTCACAACCCTTGCTGCAGAAGACCCGTACCAGTCCTAGACACTGAGATTTCTCGTTCCTCGTGGGAACAAGCGGACAAATCTCTCGTCGAGACATCGACTCAGGGGAAGAAAACCCAACTTTTTTACCGCAAAATATCACTACTTTACACTCTCTTTCGACGACGAATAAAAGCTGTTAAACGGTTATTTCGAGTTTTGGATTTGTTCATTTCTATCTATACCGAGAGCGCGCGCACACACACGCAACCGGAAAAATCCCTATAAAAAAGACTATTCGTCTAACAAATAAACGTTACAAAACCCCAACACATCCATAGTTACGAAGCTTGGCTTAGTTTGGCACAAGGTCACATCACTGGGACATCCAATTATGATAAAACGCACTTCAGTAATAACGGTGGTGTGAGACAAGTTGTTGTAAAAGGAGGCACCTATCTTAGTAGTAATAAAGTTTAACTTTGTCTGGAAGAAAATGACTACAGTTGCAAGTTTGCGAGAAAAGCAGAGAGGGAGGGGGTGGGTAATAAAAGCTTTACGGTGAGGTGCCATATAGATTAGAACATTGGCTTCATATATCGGATGGCAATTGGCTTACGTCATAGCCAACAAACAAACTCTGATATGTAAGTGGACCGAGTAAATTTTACTAGAAAACGGAAATGCCGATTGTGAAAAATCTTAATTCTCCTAGGAGTGTTGCATAAATGTGTTTCAGTGAAGACAGATATAAAGCGAATGAGATACAGATAGGATTCGACTAGCATAGATAGATAGATAGATAGACATGAAGAGACTGAGATAGATAGACAGACATGAAGAGACTGAGATAGATAGATAGATAGATAGATAGATAGGCAGACATGAAGAGACTGAGATAGATAGATAGATAGATAGATAGATAGATAGATAGATAGATAGATAGATAGATAGATAGATAGACATGAACAGACAGAGATAGATAGACAGACATGAAGAGACTGAGATAGATAGATAGATAGATAGATAGATAGATAGATAGATAGATAGATAGATAGATATGAACAGACTGGCATAGATAGATAGATAGATAGATAGATAGATAGATAGATAGATAGATAGATAGATATGAACAGACTGGCATAGATAGATAGATAGATAGATAGATAGATAGATAGATAGATAGATAGATAGATAGATAGATAGATAACCATGAACAGATTGAGATAGATAGACAGACATGAAGAGACTGAGATAGATAGATAGATAGATAGATAGATAGATAGATAGATAGACTGGCATAGATAGATTGATAGATAGATAGATAGATAGATAGATAGATAGATAGATAGATAGATAGATAGATAGATATGAACAGACTGGCATAGATAGATAGATAGATAGATAGATAGATAGATAGATAGATAGATAGATAGATAGCAACAAAATGAGATAGAGAGAGAGAGAGAGAGAGAGAGAGAGTGGGTGGGAGAGTGAGAAGTAGGATATTGGGTGAGAACACCTGAAAATCTAAGGAATTGTACGTACATAATGAGTTGCGGGTGCTTTTTCTTCCCCCAAGTTTCTTATTGGTTGGCAAAAGTGACACTACCCGCAAAAAAGCGGAATTAGGTTACTTAAAAAATGTATTTAGGTTACTTAAAGTGCAGTGTAAAAGTCACCGTTGACATTTAGAGCAACTTACAGACATGTCGAAGGAGACTGAGAGAAAACCAGTAGTAGTAGAATATTGGTAAATCTGAAGAATTTCTTTGTAAAAAAATGCTTGAAGTTTCGAGAAAGAAGCGGCATTACTTTTCTTCAGCTGAGGTGAATGTGGAGAATATGGAATTTCTTTTTTTATGCGTTTAAAATGGAGGTTAGATAAAATGAGTGGGAAAACTGTAAAGAAGAAAAACTAAAAGGTTTTTTTGTTCATTTATTTCATTTTTTGATCATCTTGCTAAATATCTATTATCGCGTGTCGAAAAATTGATAAAAGAATGCATAAAACAAGAAAGATTTTACTTCTAAAATATTATTATTCATTCTTATTCCCCCACACACACACACACACACACACACACACACACACACACATATATATATATATATATATATATATATATATATATATATATATATATATATATATATATAATTGTTTATTTAAAAATGATAACATAAATATGTTATAAAATCACTACAAAAATAGCCAGTTTGTTACAACACCTCCGGTGTCTTATCAAGTGATGATGTTGAAAAGGAAACTTTTAAAACCCTTTATTCTACATTCAACATCATCACTTGATAAGACACCGGAGATGTTGTAACAAAATGGCTATTTTTGTAGTGATTTCTTAACATATTTATGTTATCATTTTTAAATAAACAATTATATCTGCTCTACTCTGTATTGAGCACTCTTTTAAGAATAGTAATTGTTGGTTATTGGAATTTATTCCGTATACACCAATCCTAGACTTGTATATATATATATATATATATATATATATATATATATATATATATATATATATATATATATATATATATATATATATATATATATTTAAAAAGAAAGGAAAGGAGGAGCAAGAAGAATGAAGAGTAATTTCAAAGGCGGATTTCAGATCTCTTATCCTTCTCTTTCCAAGTACTTTTAAAGACGATAATGAAAAAGACGAGACCCTTACACAAAGTGAATTTCGTAAAGAAACAAACATTTGATAGAATAACAACACTATTTTAAGAATATGCAAATTGTACAAAATGTAATATAGGCTTAAATATCAAGACAGGTTAACAGTTTTTTTTTTTCAAAATAAATCTGTTTTTCTCTGAGAACACAACAGTTCATGAAAAGCAATTTTTTCCTTAACAACAAATTTTAAATTTTAACAACTTTCTTTTAACCCAATAATTCATTTTTTTTAATAACAAAAACAATTTACTTATTTCGAAAATTCACAATTCAAAATGTCGAATCTTCAAATGTTGAAAGTCGAAGGGGATGATAAAAGGTTGACATACCTCTGCTTTTCTGGGTTCTTTAGACTAAATAATCAGGGTTTCGGAACAGGCATTTTCAAATATAAAATAAACCCACACAGGTTGAGAAAAGGCATTCTTCGTAAAGAGAGAATTCACGCAGGTTTTTAGTACCCTTCTTCTATTAATTTTTATATATTACAACGTTTTCTTAGGTTTTCATACATTTTTAATATATTTTTATTAAAATACTTTCTATATTAATTTGTATACAATTCCAACATTTAAAATTTGTCCTCATGCAATTTTAATATATTTTTTATTAAAAATAATACTTACGATATATATAGGATTAAAACGACAAGAGGAAAAGCTATTCAGACCCGACGCGTTTCGTTCTCTGAGGGACTTTATCAGGGATTTATTTTCTTGCACGTGTTTAAATATAAGGAAAAGGATGTATTTGGTTTATCAAGGCATTTAAATTTGAGAACGTTCATGAATAGTCATCAGGTGGTTAGAAGGTGAGTCAAAACATGTGGAGGACACTAAATGCCATAAAGTCTGGTAAGGCAATAGGAAGCGAGTAATATTCAAGATACATACATATACATACATATATATATATATATATATATATATATATATATATATATATATATATATATATATATATATATATATAATTTTCAATTAATGCTTTGTATAATAGCCATTATTCACTTCTACAGCAACCAAATTCTTCTTGTAGTTCTCTATTAATGATTTACACATTTTGGTTGGTATTTTGTTCCATTCTTCTTCACATATATATATATATATATATATATATATATATATATATATATATATATATATATATATATATATATATATATAATTTTCAATTAATGCTTTGTAGAATCGCCATTATTCACTTCAACAGCAACCAAACTCTTTTTGTAGTTCTCAATTAATGATTTGCAATTTTTAGTTGGTATTTTGTTCCATTCTTCTTCGCAGATGGTTTTCAGATCCGGGATCTTCGTTGGAGCTCTCGATTCGATTTGGATTTTCAAATAACGCCATAGATTCTCGATTGGCTTTACATCTGAGAACTGATTTGACCATTCCAGGATATTTCCCTTATTTTCAGGAAGCTATTTATTCGTAGATTTTGCATGGTGCTTCGGATCATTATCTTGTCGGAAGATCCAATCAGGAGGAAGTTCAAGATTTTCAATAGAAATCATTACATTTGCTTCCAAAATATTTTGATATGCAGCGGCATTCAATCTACCATCTGTTACTGATATGTTGCCAGTACCTTTTGCAGAAAAACATTCCGAAACCATGATGCTACCACCACCAAATTTCGCTGTTGGAACTGTGTCCCTTTGTTTGAAGGCATCACCATCTTTCCTCCATAAACGATGTCTAGAATTACGTCCAAACAACTCAATTTTGCTTTCGTCTGTCCATAATACGATTTCCAATACGATCTTCCTTATCCTTATGTTCACGAACGAATTTCAGCCTAGCATCTCTGTGTATTTTCAATAGTAGTGGAGTTTTCCGAGGGAAGCGTGACTTTAGATCGTTCCTATGAATTTCATTGTTTATTGCCCGTTTAGTGAGACAGATTCCTGATGAAAGCAAATCATCCTACAACATTCGACGAGTAACCATTGGATTTTGTTTAATTTGACGCATTAATTTTCTCGAAGATCTTGAAGAAATCTTCCGTAGAGCATCTGTTCTTCTTTGGTTTGCAACAGTTTTGAGATTTTATACTTGCAATGAATGAACTAATGCTAGTAAGATTTTCCTGTAACTTTTACCTTCTTTCGAGAGCCTAACAATCAGTTCTTTTTGCGAATTTGTCAATTCTTTACCTCTTGATAAGATGATAACCTTCTTGCACGAATATCAATTGCACAATGTTCTGTTTGTATTTCTAGGCTAAAAATAACTGCTGATAACATTATTGGAATATTCTAGAATATTCCACTTGAATAATCTAGAGTATTAAAGCAATTAAAAGGTTTTAAAACCAGACATTTGCATTGTATGAATAATTTTTCACCAATTAAAATGGATAAATGGGATTTATTTCTATTAAATCTAAATTTTCTGTTTTATGCATATTTAGTTAATCCGTGTACAGTTAATTATATGAAAAGTATGTTTATTCATCAGTTGAAAATACAATAAATTAAAGATTTGTATGTGTACGGATATTTGTTTCCTCCCTTTGTGCGTATATATATATATATATATATATATATATATATATATATATTCTATTTTTATTTATAAATTTATTATATATATATATAATAAATTTATAAATAAAATTTATACATACATATATATATATATATCAGTGGGGTGGCGTGGCGTTAAAATATGTTGAGGTAAGTAAATAACACTACTCTTATAATCTCAAACAAAATGAATAATTTCTATGAATCGAATACGTAAATAAGCAGTTGCACAAAATATAATCTGAACTTTGCATTTTAAATAGACTTCAATTTACCTTAGTTTCTTCTTTTATGTGCCGTTCCCCTTCATGACGTTGGTGATCATGGCCGTCCAAATCTTCCTGTCCCTTGTAGCTGTTTATAAGTCTTTTTGTTATTTCTCCCAAATCCTGTTCTGCCATCCATTTTCTCACGCCCGTCAAGTATGTTCCGCGCTGCTTTCCTCTCAGTCTCTTTTCCCCTGTCCTTGTGAGTATCAGATTTTTCAAGCTCTCCTTCCTCATTACTTGCCCCAGAAATTTCAAATGACCCTTACTGGTATTGAGTATAAGTTTCCTTATTGTTTGCATTTTCTCCAAAACCTCGTTGTTGCTCACATGTTCGGGGTCTATGGCATCCGCAGCATCTTTTTTTTAGATTCACATTTCTGTTGCCTCAAGTCTCTTTTTCATCTTTAAGGAGATTGTCTAGCATTTGCTGCCATCCAGGAAAAGAGATATGACGTAACAGTTCAGTACTCTTTTCTTTGTTTCTAACGAAATTTTTCTGTCTCTTAATATTCTCCTTAGCTTTCGGAATGCATCTTTGGTTATCCCAATACGCCAATTTTTGCCGTAAAATTTTGGCTTTCACCGAATCGGCAGCAGTTGCTACTGACTGTTAGATGCTTTAGAAACAATCTGACTTTAGTTTTATTTCAAAATCCATTCTATATTTTGTTTTGAAATTTGATATAATCTTATTGTAGAGAGAGACAACTTCAAATAGGATTTTACATTGTAGAGGTACAGATTTTCAAATGCAAATGTCTGCCTATGTAATTCAAGTGTTCATTATAATAGGTATGCATCCAGAGTTTCCCAAGAGGATTGCATGATACAATTGAAATAAAAACATTACGTTAAACTTAATAAATAATGGTAATATTATCCGTTTCCTAGTAAGGAAACATTTGGAATTCATTGACCCAGCAGCTAGTGATATTTTCGATTGAAATTTATAAAATATTTCTCTTAAAAAATTATTCCGGAAAATAGGTTTCTCAAGTCCACTAACTGTTATCGCTCTTTCTAGTATCGATAGAGGTTTCCTTCCTAACATTTTGTTTGAAGGAGTGTGGAACATCAACATCATGAATATGTCTTTATTTTCTCTTCGAATATTTTGATGTATCATAATTTTTTCAAAGATCAGGATCCCCAGTTATATACTCCGAAGTGTAAAATAAAATCTACAATAAAACTAAGACATTATTTAATTAATTGCTTTTAGGAATAAGATGTATTAATTATCGACACTATTGTCTTAAGAAAAAAACATTTTTTGATGACTAATGAATTTTTACAAGAATTTAAAAAAAAATCTTAATTAGAATATTTTATAAAGTTTTAAATCTTTTAAAATTCTCTATTAATTTGTACCGGTTAGGTGATATTATTACTAAGTAAAAACCATATTTACTAATCATAAATGGAAAATCTTACTACAATTCATCGAACCACAGTATTTTAAAAAGAATTTTTTGTATGTGTATAAACGTGCCGATTTATGTAAATACGGATATTTATACACGATATTATCACATATGAGCAGTAACTATAGTAAATTTAAAGCCAAAAGGACATAAAAGACAATAAAACATTAAATTACTTCGAATATTTTCCTAAATTTTTAAGATTACTGGGTAGTTAAAGAATCATATAAAAACGCGCTCACTTTCTATTCCTCAAGTAATTTTTACAGATATGTACCCCTTAGATAAAATTCCCAAACATAATTTTATCGACAAACCAAACTCAGTGTTAAAAATGTTTTTTGGTGATATCTTAAACTAAAAGTAAGTCATATTTGTTTCAAATCAGATTAATTAAACTTTAAATCAGCTAACATTACTCAAATAAAGTTTCAGAAAAATATTTTTTATTTTTGAAAGATTGTGCTGTGCTTCCAGATAGGTAAATATCTCCAAATCACCCATTTTAACGATTTAAAAAATCATTCCAATCAACTTAAATTCGGTTTGAAATACAGTAAAGAATTTTGCTCACTGGAAATATTAAATTTAATCTATTAAATTTAATCTATTAACTTGAAATTAAAACTAAAATAAAAGGGTTAAGTAAGATTTTTCATTTTTTTAAATTAATTTTAAACCTTAGGTATCGCTTTTCTTTGGAGGTACCTACCTAGCTAAATACATTATAAAAAAAACTATCTCACTTGTTGACTATTATGGTATGTGGCAGCTTCTTTACTTTACTCTGTTAGCAGCAATAGCAACGGAAATAATCTGCAAGATACAACCGGAAGTCCCTGAGGTTATAAAAGCCTTGATCGAAGGCCATTCTCCTTTTTTACCATATTCAGTTTCAGCTGTCTCTACATTCACAACCAGCTGTCCCTCTTTTTTTCACCTTCCTGTTCAGCGACCTTCCTGCAAGCCCAGATCGAAGGGCTACACACAATCCTCACTGCAGAAGACGAGGCCTGTCTTTACAGCTTGACGTTAGATTTCTCGTTCTTCCCGGCGGAGAAATCTCCCTTAGAAACGCCCGCCAAAGAAAAACTACACACAACCCTTGCTGCAAAAACGAGGCCTGTCATAGAAGTTTAAACCTCGGATTTCTCGTTCCTCCTGTGGAAACTAACGGAGAAATTTCTCTCAACAAAAACAACTACTACACTCAAGAATTTTTTAACTGGGAAAACTTGATTTTGCACTCCTTTTTCAACCAAAATAAAAGCTGTTGAACAGTTATTCTCAAGCTTTGTGTTTTTTGTTTATTCCATTCATACCGCCGAGCACAAACACACACGCGACCGGGGAAAACACAACAGATATATATATATATATATATGTGTGTGTGTGTGTGTGTGTGTGTGTGTGTGTGTGTGTGTGTGTGTGTGTGTGTGTGTGTGTGTAGCGGACTTCACCACATTTAACTTAGATTAGGAAACCAAACTGACGTGAAGAAAAAGAGGATAAGCCAAAGACATCATTACACATAAAATTTGTATTTAACAAGATGTACAAACAAGGATGTGAAAAAAAAAGCATGCATTTATGGCAAAACAAGAGTTGTCTCTCTTTAACTATCAATTGTTCCAAAGTTCACTGAAAGAAATAAGGTTGTAATAGTTTCTGGTAATAAATGTTTTTAACAGTTCTGCTGTGTAGGAAAAAAGTTATATGAATATAGGGAATATTCAGCATGTGAGTGGTGATGTGAGTGAGAAGATTGGCGCATGGTTTCAACTGTGTCAGCTGAAATCTCTCTAATTAACTAAGAATATTCTTTGCTTATATAGGTGACCATCGGCTCCGAAAGCGCTATGCGAGAAGAATCTACTCTTCACGTGCAGACAATCTGATTGGTTGACTTTAACCAATCTGCGAGCGAGCTTTAGGGAGACTCCCGAAAAGCTTCTGGGATCCGATTCTTCCAAAAGTGCACGAAATCGACTACATGAAAATATAGCGATTATAAAAATGTCGCATTACACAGTAGTGTTGATTTATTATCCAATGAATGCTGGTGGTTGTATAATTTGAATTTGTGTAAGTATGTATGTATGTATGTGTGTGATGATCATCATCATCACATATATATATGGGTGTGCGCGCGCAATTGTACATCATGCTACACTTTATAAACAAAAACTGATTCCAGTAATATTCATTACCCCGAAAGTAAGTACCATTTTAGAATGAATCATTATTCTTATAACTTATTCTATTCTGATCGAGTTCAACGTTCCATAACGAGGACTTCAGAGCCGAGGGAGAAAGTGGAAATGAATCGGCGAAAAAAGAAACTGGGATTCACATGTGACAAAAGTATAGCAAGGGCAAACATAGAACTGGAAAAGCGCCGTTTTGTAGAAGCGAAAATGAGTGAACGAAAGTAAGGAGAGGTGCCAGATGTCAGGCGTGATTGAGAAAAGACAGTCAAAAAAGGATTTAAGAGTTGAAGTCGAGACTGTAAGTGGAGATTGGAAATCAAGCTCATGAAAAGACCCCAGAAACGATAAGAAAGTGAATATCTGGGCAAAGTTCCCATAAAAAGAAAGACGTTTCTTTGTCTCCACCGAAAAGCAACTGATTTTCTTTTGTCCTTGTCTCGTCCTTGTCGGTCTCATTAATTCAAAGCACGAGCCTACAAGTACGTGTCAACAATAGGCTGAACTGTTTTTCCCCAATAATTCTTATCTCGAAACATACTTAACTCGTAACATATAAAATCCTTTTCTCATGTAATTAGGAAATAAAAAGCAAATATACCACTCAAGATAGTTATGTCAGCTTTCTTTTCTGTAGAGTCGGTAACTACATTTGAAACAAAGCAAAAAATTCCGCTATTATTCACTTTTTTTTCGTATTTTTCAAATGAAACGTAACCTGGTGCACATGTTAGTATTTCGTATGTCCATTCCACAAAGTCGTTCCTTGCTAATCGACCACAGATTCTCGATTGGATTTAAATCAGGCCAGTTTCCGAGCCAGTCGATAGTACTTTAGCTTTCTCACTGGTAAGGCTTGCCAGTGTGTTCGTGCAGCTTTACGATTTTCGTACGCTTCCTTGAGTAACGTCAATCGCAGACAATGGCCATAGGACAACTAATCGACAGTCGAGACAATAGTGTTTGGGCGTGATAACAATCAAATGCAATCACGGATGAGGCAATATTTTTCAAGGCAAACAAATCTCATCATACACCCCGAAAATAGATTCATATTACTGCACATCACTGCAAATGACCTAATCTGAGGAAAAAATAGAAATCGATTACACCCTGTCACTACAGTGGATCTAAAACTGACCGTATAGTGAAAGGAAGGAAACTAAAGCGATTGTTTCAATTAATTTGCACAAGAATGTATATAAGATAAGTATATATATCCACAGAAAAGTAAGTGGAAAATACTGTTTAGTATTTAGTTTGTAGAGTTTATCACAGGATAGATACAAAAAACATTTTCCTCTTTGAGCAAAAGTAGGCAAATTTTTGCACAAAACAATTTAAAACGCACAAGCAGATGTGAAATTTTGAAGTGGAATTTCAATGTGACGTCTTCTTTTAAAAGTGGATAACTCTCCTCCATTTTGTTTAATAATCTGATGGTAACTACCGATGCGTCAGTGCTAATCGTGCTCTGAATATTATTACAATATCTGATCGATATCCTGTAACGAATGTGAACTCATTTATTTACTGCTGCTAAAATTCCCAACAAACGCTATTTTTTATAGACTTAATTGAGGAGCCTAAAACAGCAGGAAAAGTACACTTTGGAGACTGAATATAATTATACGCGTTTTGGATTAAAAGCAAAAACAATATTTCGACGCTTTATGGACAATTATTTGCTAATGAAGAATTTGCATTTGTGTATTTTGATGATACTTTAATGAGTTAGGTTCCCTGATACAAACCATTGGCTGTCATATCAGCCAGCAGCTAGCAGCAGCCGACCGGAGCCGATAATTGATACTGTCAAAGAAACTTTCATTTTCTTCCTTTTCCTTCTTGTCTTCTATCTTGTTTTGTTTCTTTCTTTTTTTTTTTTACTTTCACTCTGTATCGTTTTTTAAAAATATATTGAGTGATATTGATACTTCCTCATAAGATAAAAATATAACTTATAATTTAGTGATGATGAAAGAGTGCATGAAAAAGATTTAATCGAATATTTAAAATTTTAAATGAAAACAATTTGAAATTTTGTCAAAATGTTTCTAATTCATATTCTTTTCATTATAATGTGAGTGAAAAAGGGATTTTTATGCTCCGATAAAAGAAAGTTAATCAAATGAATTTCCATATCGAAAAGATTTTAAGAGTTTACGCAGATTCGGTGCTATGGTGTGTGTGTGTGTGTGGGGGGGGGGGTCTGATCGCAAATTAACTCCAATTATACCAAAATATTACTACCTGTATTTGTTAGGGTTAGGGTTAGGGTTAGGGTTGTTGTTCTTTTGAATTTTCCAATACTGAAAATTACTAATTTAACAATATTGTATTATACAATTATTAGTTAACCTCGTAGTTTAAGCTCATTAACGACCAACTTACTCACTGACAGTAGCCAGTACCTTTTCAGTGAGACGTTACATCATCTAATTGTTGGAAAACCAATTTCTATTCTTTTCATTTCAAAAAGGTTGACACAAACTCAGGTTCTATTTTCGACTGAAAGTTGCTCGTACCTGATTTACAAATGTCCCACAGTTGCCACATCATTGAAGATCACGATGTGTGATTTTACTGACAAACCAAAAGCCAATAAGTGGCACTTTTTCCTGTTTAAACATATCAAAATCGAACTACTAGTATCGGCACATGTCAATAATAACAGAATATATTTCTGACATATCACAAAATGCAGTAGTTAATTGTATGTGTGCTGTATCTCGTATTTTCGCGATAACATATTGAAATAAATAAGGAAGACAAACTCGTGGGTAAATAATAACATATAAGGTACACTTAGGAAGTGACTTAATGCTCCTTCTCCCCAACTCCGGTTAACTCTGCTTATTTACATAAACGGATGATTCCATTCATTTACATCCCATATGTCAATGGGATACAAGCAAATACCTGTGACCAGCCATAAATCATGCCTACTCAAGCTAATGCTAAAGAAGTGACATTTTTAGTAACCTTAAAGAATTTTCAGTGCCAGGTAATTAATTCTCAGGTAGTATGTGATGTATTCACTTCTTAGCATAGACTTTTTATTCTGTAAGCTTTGTGCAAATCTATTTTAAAAGCTATTAATCACTTTCTTATGCGAGTACTAGTTGATCTATAAAGTTATTTAAATTCAGATATTATTCACAAAATATCAATAAATGAATAAATGAGTTCTATATAGTGTGTATATTTCCAACAGTCAATAATTACATCTCCCATACCAAAGTTTCAATTGTTTTCACTACTTTGTTCATATAGATATTTTTGAACAACTCCCTTCAGTCCGTAATGATTTGGATCTATATTTAAACCACTATAGATATATTCGTTGAGCTGAGGCTCAACCATATGTTAAAATGAATGTGCAATCAATATTTAGTGTTCCAGTTCACATCTTGACAGAGATGGGAAGTCAATTTGAAAGGGAGTAGTTTTTAGGAATACGATAAAGTTCCAGTTTTCATAGATTGAGAAGAATTGCTTGAACATAGAATAATTAAAATATCAATTATAGATTAAGAAACATACCTCTCAGCATTAACAATTGTTTTTATCATTTCACCCCAAGCAAGACAATAAGGTTCTTGGATGTGAGAGAATATGAGAAAAAGATAAAATTATTTAGGAGTGAGAAGATTAAAGGAACAGAAATTAAGAAGACAGAAGACAACGATTGATATTGCATTCAAATTTTTGAAGATCAAACTTAACTGGAAAGCAAGAAGCTGGAAGAGAGTTCCACGAGCGAGAAATACAAGAGAATAACCTGTTAGCATAGAACTTACGGTTACATCTAACCATTTCAAATATAAAAGAATGAGACCTTGCCGCCAACCTAGTACTGCGCTTAAATTTCATAAAGTCAACGTATCAAAAAAGAAAGCTCGCCAAAACAATAACCATGAAAATATTTATCGAAAAAGCACAGTAAATCTACATTATGGCAGTGGGAATGTGACTAAAGCCGAGATGCCATGTCAGGACAAATAAATTTGCAGATTCTTCTTTGTATTTCATCTAGACTTTTTAAGTACATAGCAGAAGCAACATACCAGATGTGACAGCAATATTCAATGGACGGACTAAATAGATAAGTAAAATAGATTTTGGCGATAAAATTGTCTAGCACGATACAGTGAACCAATTTTCCTAGCAACAAACCTAGCAATTGGTTCAATATAATTGTGAAACTTCGTTAAGGAATTGCAAAAAAAAAAGACAATAGATTTAAGTACTGTCACTAGAAATCTCATTTTTGTGCCAAACCGACTCACACAGAAGTCAACTTATTTTTGTGCATTTTGTCGGCCCCGGTTTGAATTTCCACATTTACATATATTAACCAATCAACGACGCCATATGAAACGCGTTGTAGTCTTTGAATTTTCAAACAACAATGTTTATTGTCTGTTATAAAAATTTGAAAGCTCACTTCAGAAAATGATCAACAATATTTTCCTGCCTTAAAATAGAAATTTAAAATCGTGAAAATATTTATTAACCAATAAAATCTGAGTTTAATAAAATCTCATTTTTAGATTTCTGGAGTCTTTTATTCCTTATAAATATTCGCGATGTTAAATTAGTTTCATTTTTTCATTTTCTGCGTGAATCTTTCACCAGGATTGTTCGTTCGTTGAAATTCTCAAACCTTAATTAATTGCTCACATTTTCGCATATTTATTCGAGTATACTATATTACAAAAAAAAGGATTAGCTATGTTGAGTTAAGAAACATAAAAAACATACGAACGGATTTCTGACACTTTACTGCCTATCGACTGCCAACAGCTCTGAAATTACACGCATACATAAAACTTCGTAAATACGTGACATACTCATTCTTGTGTGAAAACGTATTCTCTTTTTTTATCATTTGATTCAGTTGTATTGTAAAGAAAGACAAACAAGAATATTTTGCGCAAAACTTTTTCGCAGAGAATATTCGTAATTCATTTCTTTCAATTTCAATGAAAACTAGTACTCAATAATAAAAAATTATTAACATTTATAAAGTCGTGTTTTAAGATCGTTTATTTCTTCGTTTTCATATACCTAAACCGCTACAAATACTCTTACCACTTCATGTCAGCGGAAAACGTTAGCCCGAGAATGCGCAATGAGTCACTCTCCTGAAGGTTAGCAGCAGCCATGCTGATGGAAGGAAAAAGCCCTTAAGGCGATTAAAAGAAATCAGTTTCGTTTTGGAAGCATTCAAGTTAACAAGCCATTTCTTATCCTAGTTAATCCACACATTGTAGGCCTTCTTTTGAGATCAGCTCCCATTTTGACCTTATCGAACCGATCAGACTTACTGTTAAGAGAGAAACGAATAGTTGTGTCATCAGTATAGATACCGAGTCGAGAACTGATAACATCAGGAAGGTCGTTGATGAAAATTAGGAACAAAGTAGATACAAGGATAGAATCCTGAGGGACACTTGCTTTAATACAAAAAGATCTAGAATTAGACACTTCAGTATGCGCAGGCCACCTAATAAGTCATAGCTTTCACGCATTTATGCGGATTCGTCATTATTAATTATCCAACAGCTAATCAACAGATGCAACGATAAGAAATAAAAAATGCTGTATATAATATTTCAATCAATAATAGTTTCGGCAGAGATAAGAGTGATGTCAGTTTTCAAAATAAGATACATGCAATTTTAATTTAGATAATAAACTATCACTGCTTCCATTAGATTCAACATTTAAAATAATCTAAATCATTTAAACGGAGACGAATGTAGTAATTTTGAAAATGTAATAATCAAAATAACTAATGTGGGGAGATTTCAGAGGTACTGAACATGTATCGAAACGACACGCGACAAAAATAAACTAAACTAAAATTAGAAATTTATGAACGTATTGAAAGCAGATGACGAGGTATGAAATTCTAGATGAAACTATTCTTTAATCCTAATGACACTGTAACAGACGTTAAAATGTTTGGCTAGACATACATGTGCCAATAACCGTATCAGAGGCAGAGGTCCCTTTTCAGATTTTAGGCATACTTAAAATGAAAAAGCGGGGAGTATACGTGCTGTGAACTTGAAGAGGCTAGCTCATTTTCACTGCGACCTGACTGAAGAGATGCTGATGATAGCGCTCAGTTCAATGGCCGCATATGGTGTAGACAGTACACCTCACTCGCTTGCTAATTCACCAGAAGAGTAAATTCAATTTTTTCTTCATTCGTTGCAGAGGTTCTTAAGAACATTCCGTGAAATTTTCTCTGCAGAAAAATGTTCTCGAGAGAATAAATACTTATCTCTCGTTTGGTTTCACTCTTTTGTCTGTCTATTTTCTCAACAAGCTATATGCTTTTAGTTTTTGTTCAACACACGACCCATGACTTAGTAACAACATAAACGTATATAAATCAAATAACTCAGCCAATCTACATGACAGTTTCTTCCTTGATTTTTCTCCTGTAAACTATAGGTAATTACATTTATTAAAACGTATGAACTTTCTCCAAATGAGAATTTCTTTTAAAAAATTAAAACAAAATTGTTTATTATGAAAAGATAAATCGGCAGAAACTCAATTTGTTGTAAAAATGTAAATAAATTTTTAAATTTCCCCGTAATTATTTGAAATTTATTTTCTAATCGGGTCTATGGCAAAATACTAAAGTCACCATAAAAGGTCACCAGTATGTAGTGGTTGGTGTGATATTTACATAACCAGCGGTTCTGCTGTCGGGATCTATTTACTCAGGTTTTTGTTTTTATCTAAGTGTAAGGATTCGAAACATGTAACAACAACAACATATCATTTAAATGCAACATGAAAAGGGTTATTTTCTGAACGAAAAGAAGCAGAACGTCATTTATAGATTCTTTTCAGAAATATGCAATAGCAATAAAATGTTCAATTTTGCTTGCAGTCAAGTTTGTTTTATAAAGTAATTAAGTGTTCTTAGCGCTGTGTGAAATGTGTGATCAGACTTACTTTATGAAGGTCAGCCTAATGTGTTTGTGAGTTCCTAGACAAAGGCTTAGTAGGCTTTTGCTGATTAATCCCTTCTCTTGTGTGCGTGGACAGGTCCTAATTCGGCGTTTGCTGGATCTCTCTTCCATTGTGTGTGTATGCACATTTAGATAAAACTGGCCTCCGAAATTGTTATGAGCCTCGTGAAGCAGTAGGCTTCTATTTCTGTATCTCTAGGGGGATTCAGAATCTAATTTTACATAGAGGTTTGAATTTTTTGAATACAAGGTTTTCATTGGTTAGAAAATAATTTTACATTAGCTCCCGAAAATCTTTTTCTCGAATTTGCGGGCGTTATTATTGTTATTCTAAATGGTCCATAAATAACACGTGGTAGGTCTACAACTACGCCCCCAAGTATTTTGGTGGTATTTGCCCTTGTAATGGTTGTTTATCAAACAAAACCTTCTGATTGGATTTTATTGCTTGGAAAATATATATAGGATTTATTTCCTATACTGGTATTCTGTGTCACAACATCCCTTGGAAGAATAAACAAATTTGAGTATATTTAACAAAATGATGTACGAAAAGTGGATAGAAAAAAAGAATGGCGAAGCAGATAGTAACAGAATAACAAAGGATTTATTATTATTATTATTAGAGATATTCACTTGGAAAGTTAATCAGTGTTTCTAATCAATCTGAGGTTGACCTATGCCACGTACAGATTTTTTTATGAATCATAAACAGTGAATATTTGAATATCCGCGTTGTCTTGAAAGATTTATGATTCAGACTGAACTCGTGTGTATCTGTGTGACTCATGGGAAGAAGATCCTGTTAGCATCAGTAACCATTATCATCATTAAAAAGACTTTAAAATCTACTTTTGTTTTATTATTAATTTTGTTTTATTATTTATTTTTTTTGCTATTTACTTTCATAATTGTTTAAATTAAGATCCCAGTAAATATTCAAAATGAATAATAATGGTTGGTAAAGATTTTATTTTTATCTAATAAAACATAAATTCAATCCTTTCTTTCTTTTCTCTGTATTTTGGCAAAATCAAGATTTTATAATTAAAAAATCTCTATTGACTGTTTGAACTTCCTATTTCTTTGTTTTGTGTTCAAATGAAAACGAAAATTATCGACTCAGGGATGTTCTGAAAACAGTGACGATACTGTGCCACGGAGAAATGAGAAAGACGAAAGCTGGTACGTACGTACATTCGATTCTTGTACGTGACGCGTCCAATGTGTTCCCGCGAAAACGTCGATTTTATTAGTAAGAAAACGAATAAAGTAATATCTCGTACTTTCCTTAGAATTTAGATAAAATGCGGGTCTTTTTATAAATTACGACAGTTTCAATTAAGAATTATAATTAATCAGAAAATTTAAATAGGAAAACCGTTAAATTTTCAAGGTAAATGTGATACTGATTATGATTATAAATCAAAAGAATGCTAATATATTCATAAACAAAAGTATATATATATATACATATATATACATATATATATATACATATATATATATATATATATATATATATATATATATATATATATATATATATATATATATATATATATATATATATGTAAGTATACATAAGTATGGATATATCATCAGTTGAATATTATTAGTTTTTCCTAAATATTCCTTACTAGATTGCAGGTGCGTGTTTATATAAGTTTAAGAACAGGCTTGATATTTTTTTTAAAATCAATTCTCCCCAAGCAAGGCGATAATGTCATTGAGACGCGAGAGGTTACTGAGAATGAAAAGATTTTAGAAGGAATCGGCAACCTAATCCTAAACAGGAAACTAGGGATAAACCTCTACTCCTGTTCAAAAGACAGGGGTGGAGTGTTAACCGGATAATATGTGAACCTATCTATCTATTCTTGTGTTATAAATCTTTTTCAGTAAAAGGAATTATCCTAAAAATGGTGCTAAAATTTTATAGACAGTGAATATCAGTTCAAGGTCATAAAAATATTACAATTCACGTGATTTCAGATGCGGCCATAAGAAAGAACAGACACTACGTAATTTCAGAAAACAATTTTTAACTAATCTGAAGCACGTTAAAAAAAAAAGAAAAAAAGGCATTTGCGTAGAGCCTTTTGTATTTTCCAAGTGACGATTTTTACTCACTAGGGTCACAAGTTCAAGACTACGTATCAGTCGTGACGAAAACGTCGCCACCAGAACTTTTTACAGCCTTATTTAGATCCAATTAAATTATTTTCGTTGCAACCTGCTCCAATCCCATATTCAACAAACATTCAACAATGGCTGAAACTTGGTCTGTAAAAATGTAAATTAATTAGTTTAAAGTTTATATTTCTTTTCTTTCTTTCTGTAATTTGTACCTCTATACACTCCCCCCACCCGCCGGCTTGCAATTAGGATTTAATTCCGTACCATTTGCTTGTCTTTCAGTTCTAGTTTCTTTATGACATTCGACATTTTCCCTTTTGGGCTGATACAATTATTAAATATTTTCTACTCTGTTAATTCCGTAACAAAACGGTAACATTAATTTCAAATTAACGGCTTTTTCTAAACAAGAGCCTCATAAAATCGCTTGAAAAAAGAAGTTGTTAGTTTTCCACTGGGTTTAGGGTGGAAAGATAAATTCTATGAGACTGACCGCTGAAAAGTTGAAGCAACACAAAGACGACGCGAGATGTCCTAAACACAACAAATATTTTATTCAAACTGCCTCTTGATCTATTTGCTCCTAGCATTCACTAGTGGAACCGGATGTGCTTACAATCATCACCATCATAATCAACAAGGTGGCGTGGCAATAAGCAATATAAAAGGAAAGGACTCACTGCCTCTTTCCTTTTTTGCTTCATAATGCAGTAGCGACATTTTGGGACTCTTCCCCGTCAAGGGAAATTTCTTCCCTTGGCAAGCCAACTTCTTAATTTCACCCAACTACGTGGTGCATCTCTCTTTCTCTCTCTCTCTCTCTCTCTCTCTCTCACACACACACACACACACACACACATTACAGCTAAGCACATAAATGTATTTTATTTCCTTTTACTGAGTTCTGTCTATCTGTGTACACACTATGCTTATTTTTTTAGCGATTTCATGGAGGTGTAGGAAATTTCACTTTAAAAAGTTTGCCGATTCATTTTTTAATCTAAAATAAAAAAAACTAGTAAAAAAATTAATGAATCTGAATAAATATTTTTAATTATTTGAAAATTCCCTTTCCTAAAAGCTTGATTAAAATAAATTTGGCTACTCTTTTTTTATTGTTACTTTTTGTTATGTTCTAGTTGTTAAAACGTGTACTTTGAGAAAAAAAACAAGTACTTTACTATTTGTTACGCATGTTGTAGTAGTACTTTTGTAAATTATCGAAACGGAATAGTAAAAAAAATGATTGGTATTTAAGACTAGTACAAACTAACATCATTAGTACAATCTGGCCTAGCCAGGCAACTTGTGGGTGGGAGATGAAATTATAATTGTGCGCTCAAACAAGTGGCATCCCTATCAGGCTTTACCTCTCTTTCGAGAGGAGGTTAGGGTCATCATTACTTGGTACCTGAGGCGTCACCAAAAAGGGGAAGTGCCGAGTGTGGTTGAGAAATTTTTGTTCTTAGTATACGTATACGTGGGCTACCAATTCACTTTTAAACTCGACCTTGTGTTACATTCTGCTCGAGTGGGTGTGCGGTTAAATTCCTTCAGTACACACACAATGGACAATGAGGATCAAATTCGCTAACGAATTGGTCCGTTGTTTGACGATCTTCTTGTTGTGACATATTTTTCATCGACCAAAAGGGAAACCTCTTCCTAAATCTGCAGTAATAGCAGAGGGGAAATTTTATCAATTTTGATCAGTTTTTGCATTTTCTTTTATTAAGATATCTGTTGGTTGATGCTGTCGTATACACATTTTTAATGTTCAATTAAGTTTAAACAATGTAGGAAGCGCTTTTCCTTTTTTTCCTTTGAAATAATTTGCACCGTTAATGAGTTCACGTTTCTCTAACTTTTGGATTAATTTTTTTAGTTGTTTCCTGCTTTTCTTTTTTGAAAAAGATTAAAAACTGTTACAAACAAAATATGATTGGTTGACGTTGTATTAAATAGGAATATGTAGAAACTACATCCCAGCGACTTAATTAATATAATTTAATTAATGATTAATCTTTGTTAGACCGAAGACATCGATTAAAAATTAAAAAAATGTTTATAAAAACAAGTTCTCCCAAATTTATTTTCTCAGCCGGTTGCGTAGGAAAAGAGCTAAAGAAAATAGAGTGACCTCCCTTGGTCGGTGTTCTTTACACCGGGGAATATGGCCCACATGTCGAAGACGAAATAAATGGATTGGACTACATAAGAGAGAAAAAAAAACACCATTGGAGGTGAATTCAATAAGTTTTGATGCAAGTCGGCACCATATTACCGTACTCCTGCTAAATAGCATAAAGTACCACTGTATCTTTAATAGTATGTTTGGATAGTGTTACGCATAATAAAGGGTTGCTTGTGTGAACCCTTCCTGCATAGGAGGGTAAGTACACTCCAACCCTTGTTAATTTCGCTTCTTTTTTTTTTCTTTAATTCTCGAAGACTGACAACTAAGAAGAGTATCTTTATTTGCCCTTGAATTCGCTTATGTTGGTCTTTCAAACATTATTAATTTGAAAAAAAAAAATACATTCATTGTATCTTTCTTTCGAATTACTAACACTTGTGTGTGTTTTACCCCAGGACCCGTGTCAAAAATATAAATATTTTCATTAAGAAACGAAAACAAACTTATACGTGTTATGGAAGTTACCTACACTGACAAAAGCACGGTACAGTCGGTCCTTCTTCCGATGGAATTAATAGTGAAACGGGAACCTTATGTAAACAAAATTATAAAAACTTGCTCAACTACTGTCTGTTACTTTTTTTCTTTAATTTATTATTTGTACTTTAGTCACAGTGCATCGGATAAAAAAACTAAACTGTAAATGTGACTAGTAGTGTGTGTGTTTTGGGTTTTAAATTAACAGATACATAGATTAATTGTCTGTTGTTTAAACAATGCAAATAATTGTACTTCAATTACTTGTGTCTCTAATTGATTGTCTTTCTCTTGAGGTCATTAAAGGGACAAATAAAATTAAAAATATATAATAATAATACTCGGCTCAGGCCTCTAAAACTAAAAACATAATGATCTTTTCGTCTTATTCTCAGTTCATTATTATCTGTATTTTTTAATATAGCATCATTTTTTATTTAAAACAGAAGTGTAGTAAAATAATTTTAGAACTTTGTTTACTTTTAAATACGTTTTTAAACCACAAAATCGTTGGTTATAATTTGCTAATTTGCATAAGCAAAGTACAGTTTGATTTTGCGAATTCATAAACTTTGTCCCGTGGCTGTTTGGAGCAAAATTAATTGACAAAAAATAAATTCAACATTTGGGTACATTTTTTTTATTTTTAACAGAAACCATCTTTCAATTTCATTTTTTTTCTACTCTGTTCCCTGACTAAAAATCCGTTTCCCTTTACACTTACAGTCTTTTGGGCTTTATTTATTCCCAACCCAACACTTTTTACTTACTAGTGCCTTTTTAAATTATTATAGACCTAATAATAATAATAATTGTCTTCGAATCATGTCGCAAATGCACAGAAGACAACAACCGCGTCAAAACACCAAGATTGAATTTGTCCTGGGTGGAATTGCCACCTCCGGTGCTGGTTTTTTTACCAATCCTCTTGAAGTAGTCAAGACCCGAATGCAGCTTCAAGGTGAGTTGAAAGCAAAGGGCCAGTATACTGTTCACTACCGCCATGTCTTCCATGCCTTTTATACCATTGCCCGCAACGATGGCATCAAAGCACTGCAAAAAGGACTTGTACCGGCATTATGGTATCAATTCTTTATGAATGGAGTTCGTTTAGGGACTTTCCAAGCGTTTGATAATATGGGATTTACCCGCAACCGAGATGGACATGTCAGCTTTTCGAAGAGTGTTTGTGTCGGAGCCGTAGCTGGTTGTATTGGAGCAATTGTTGGCAGCCCGTTCTATATGGTAAGAAGAAGCTCTGTTGTTGTTGTTGTTTTAAATCAACTGCGCGATTTGTCTACGCGTTTGTTCATATTTTGTTTACTGTTTTAAAATGTCTTACTTGTGAAGAAACTGAATCCTAAAAAGTAAAAATTCAAACTTCTGATTTTTGAAATCCATGGCTTCCGTTCTCATAAGAAGCACACACACGTAGAAAGCCAGTTTTATGAGGCGTTATGTACCAAGAAGAAGCCCAGTACCGTCTTATTTGAAAAAGAGACGGAGTAATAGAACACGTTTTGTTTCTTGTTTTGTTTTTTATGTAATTTATAATTTAAATTACTTTAATTTTCGTTATTCACTTTAATAATTCAAAAAAATTATTTTATTTAATGAAAACATTTTCAAAGTCAAACTAAACAAACACGCATGGATATCCAAATACTTTTGAAATGTCAATTTCAAAATTAAATTAAAAAAAACTTTACCACGATGTGACAAAAACAAAACTGAAGGGCATTTCATTTATGGATTTTTCGTTTTAATTTTTATTTTAACAATTAAAAAAAAAAAACGCTTTTGACTTTCCGAACTGAATTATCGTTTATTGTTATTATTGCTTGTTTCGTGGGGTTTTTTTTTGTTACCTCATATTCTGAAAACTTGTTTCCATAAATTATGCATATACCAGCCTGTGAATTGAAAAGTCTTTAAAGCAAATGTGCCGTTGGTCAGAGAAAACTCTGCTTATGACACATTGCCTGCTGTTTGCTGACTACAACCAGATGCACTTTTACCCCTTCTAAAGAAAATACGTTCAAGAAATTAACTGTTGATAATTCTTTTAAAATTGATAAAATAAATCAATTTCTGTCATTTACGATTCAAGATCTTGTCCTCACAGGCTGCTTTTGAAGCTCATGGGGATATTCAAATAGTAAAACTTTGGGTAATGGGGAGAGGTGTTGAATTGAGGCATATTTTCTCTTTGGTTTCTCTCTCTTTCATATAAGAGGGGCTTACAGCCACATCATGTTGAAACGTCAGTTCCCATAAGATCACCAAAGTTAAGCAATGTCATACCTGTCCATACTTTGATGGGTGACCACTTGGGAATACCAGGTGCTGTAAGCTTGGGTGTGCAGGTGGTGTAATGGATAATAGCTCGGAATTGTTAGTTAGAGAGTTGAGTTCCAATTCCTGTTGGGTTCGTTATATTCACTTACACACAAATACCTTTAGGAAAGTCCCCCTATTTCCTGCCAACTATTTGTTAATTAGTAAGACTTGTATCACCAAAACCATTATTACCTCAAAGGAATATCCTTACAATTTAAAAATATTTTCTGGCTTTAAATAACCTGCAATGGGTTGATAGGTAATAAAATCAATTTATACACAAAAGAGGAGGTTATAAAACTGAGGAGTGAGCAGATCATAGACCTAATTATGAATACTACCTGTCAAAAATGATAAGCATGGTTTGGCACTTTTTACTGAACAGTCAAAATAGTATCCATAGTATCTGCACACTTTGTGAAAATAAAAATTGAGGATTCGTATATCCTGTGAAAATGTTAATAAACATGCAAGTGAGTGCTAAAAACTTTTGATCTTTGCTTATTGAACTACAAGTGAGTTAGTCAAGCATTTACTTACACTGACAACACAAAGCATTTATTTCTATAATCTCTTCAGTTTTAATAAAGACCATCAATAGTTTCTCCTGTGAAATCAAAAGATGAAAATAATCTATACACTAAAGCTAAGGATATCTCTAGAAGATGGAGTACATATTTCTCTGAGATATTGAATAGAGAATCAGACACTGCAATTAAAGCAATCGACTGTATAGAAAAGAAATTCATGATGAAATTTTTAGATGACATTTCAACTATGGGAAAAGTACAAAAGGCAATAATACAATTAAATTTGCACAAGGCAACAGGGAAAGATGCTATTCCTACTGAAATCTTGTCTTTGATGGTAAGCAACAACTTTCAGGTTATGTGTTACATTTGGAGAAAAATTGTTGCTGACAGGATGCTTCGATCATGTCACTTTAAGGGTAAAATACATGCAGATTGTGATAAATGCAAAGCAATTGCTATGTTGTGTACAAGTGACAAAATTTTAGTCTCTTTTTATCTGATATTTTACTTAATTGAATATACTGTTAACACTGTTGATCCCGAATCACAGTGAGGGTTCAGACTTAACCAAAATACAATGGATATGACATTTATCACCAGCTAACTACAAGAAAAGTGTGTTGAACAAAATCAGGACTTGTTCCCCAAGCATCTAACGCTCTACCGATGACGTTATTAACCAAGCAGAAATTCTGCTCTACTTCTGCAGGTGACACTGACCATTGAAAAATAGTGCTGGAATTTTGCAATTATTATATCCTGTTATAGCAACAGCAAGATTGAAATTAAGGACACGGTGACTGCAAGGGAAGTAACCTTGTGCATAATGCTATAGGTTAAACATGAAATAGCGCTAAAGGTTAAACATGAAAGCACATCTGATAATTACTGAAAAAGTGAGCTGTCTCGGTCATTTTGTGTCATCACAAGGTGTTTTTATGAAGGCATGAAAACTCAGTTGAATGCCAGTTGAAGGCTAACCAATCCTTTGAAAGTTGAAAACTGTATTAACGGAAGGGGGGGGATCTATTTGGTTTGACTTTGTTTAAATCTATTTCTTGATAATGAGGATTGATATTTGGCATGGTTGTATAATTCTTATGGAAATGGTATTGTACCACAAGTAAACTCTTTTCAATCAAAGGCCAAATTGTCTTCTGTATTAATTCAAGATCTCCACGTCGATAACCATGATCTGATCACACATTCTTAGGAGGAAATATGACAGTTGATAAACTGGCTTTTTGCAGCTTGTAAATGGTTTGGATTCAACTAGCTTCAGAGGAAATGTGTATGCAGACTAAAATTTATGTTGAGGGTAATTGCTGGAATCTGTTGAAAGTCACTTGATGCTTGTACTTGGTCTCAATGAAGCATTACATTTAGGAGTTGGTCTATAACGCCTGTGTTATTACAATCAGCTTTTATGTGTGCAAAATGTGGGTTCTTTATCTAAAGATGCATAAAGGTTTCCTTTAATGCTGTCTCAGGAAAAAATATCCATTTGTCTTGTCATATTTCATACTCTTGTCCTTCAATAAGTTCAATGTCTAGAGATTAGTCAGCAGGGTTTCTGATTACTCAGCAATGATCAGTTAATGAAAAAAAAAATTCTGTAGAAAACTTAAAAAGGGTAAATGACTGCAACAGAAATGGGAAATGTTTCCTTATTGGAATCACTTTTTCTTTTTGGTTTATGTAAGGAATCATGGGAGGTAAATGCACAAAAAGGTACAAAATATATTGTTGTTATGAGAGATTCTAATAAAAACATGTTGAAATCACGGCACAAAACCTTTCTTGTTTCAATACTATGTCTGTACTTCTTCAGGCGATAGTAAGTAACTGGTGATTAAAATGATTTTTAAGGAAATTTAAAAACAGTGTTACCTCTTTTCCGAAATTTAAAGGCGGGGGGCATAAGGTCAGAATTAAAAATAGACTTGAGGGTATGTCTTGATTAACCAATTAAATGTCAGATCTATGCTAAATAAAAAAAGTAAGCTCAGAGGGTGGAGGTGGGTGAGTTATTTTTTCATGTCACAATAAACCCAAACATAAACAGGCTATCATTGATGATTGCGGAAAATATGTAAGCTACAAATGTATCGTGATTGTTGACCTTTGTCTACATTTGTTGCTGACATATAATATGAAATAATAATAAAAATATATAATATATTGCTCTACTTTTTACACAGATGCAACCACAAAACTTTCAAGTAAACAAGTGAAAAAGCTTTTATATATATATATATATATATATATATATATTAATAGAAAAATTTTATTTAACATGTTTCATTTTTTAAAGGGACTTCATCAGATTAACATTTGTATTTATGGAATTATATATATATATATATATATATATATATATATATATATATTTAAGGAGGTAGGGAAAATATACATGAAAACTTTGGTTCAGTTTTTCTCTCTGCCTAATTATAACTGAGATTACGTAATTTTTTTCTCCATTTTCTCATTCTATTACTCAACATTGTTTTATATATCATTTTTACTTTGTGTGTGTGTGTATATATATATATATATATATATATATATAATGGGAGGTAAATTCACAAAAGTGTACAAAATATATTGTTATTATAAGAGATTATAATAAAACATTTTGAAATCGCTACACAAAACCTTTTATGTTTCAAAACTTTGTACTTCAGGCAATGGTAAGTAACTGGTGATTAAAGTATAATCAATTGAAGTTCAAAGAATTGAAACATGAAAGCTTTTATGTAGTGATTTTCACATGATTTTATTATAATCTCCTATAATAAAAATAATAATATATTGTTCTACTTTGTACTGAGCATGTTTTTAAAATTGAATGCTGCAAACAGTGAAATTTTACTCCATCTGTTCTTTCTCTAATTTGTGTGTGTCATATATATATATATATATATATATATATAAATCCTGTTTTGTGAGTGTTTTTGGTAGTAAAGTCATAATAGAATGAATCCTGATTTTATAACTATCAGCTGTTGCAATCAGTTTTATAAACCATAAAATCGTTTGCTAAATGCTCATTGATGTGTAAAGAAATTAGGAAAGATTTAATTTAGACTTGAACAAAAAATTCAGTGAATAAATTTTTCTGTTGTAATGACAAATGATAATTTTTGTTTGTTTTATGAAAGCAAAAAATAGAAAAACAAAATAAAACTGGTTAAAAACAAGTTGCATAGAAATGAATGTTTGTTAATTCTGTCTTTCAAAAAAACAGCTTCACAATAAAGACAGGTATTTATATACAGTGTTGTTAGCAATAAAAATTGCTTTTCTTGCAGACTCTTTCCACATTGACACATAAGACCAAAAATCCATTTAAATTCTGTATGAAAAGGAATTCAATTTCTTTACACTGTTAGAAAGTATTGGAAAATATTCTCATATCAAATGGTGATATTTGTTTGAATTTTTTTTTATACAATTAACTAAGAAAAATCAATAATAATAATTTTTTAATATCTGATATGACTGTATTTATTAAAAGGTTTTCTTGTTAAAATAAAAAAAAATAATTAAAATTTTTTTTTTAATGTAAACTCACTCATCTCGGTTTTGTAATTTCCGTAAATGACTACTTGTTCATAAATAAATTTTATGCTTAAAAATTCTTAAAATTCATGATTTCCAAAAATTTTAATCCATTTTTAAATGTGAAAAAAAAAAAAAAATTTTTATTTTTTACTTTTCCTTTAATTATTTCTGCTTTGATTGCATCTGAAATAATCAATTAAGGAACTTATCAATATCTGCTCTAATTTTTATAGAATATTTCTTTTTTATTAATGGATAAAATATGAATTGATCATGTATGGAAGTGTCATGGTAACCAGATAATATAGTATTGTGCTAGTCACACTTTACCATGGGACTGCCACAAATAAGAATAATTTATCAACATGTAATAAAGATATTTAATTACATCTAAACATTAAAACAATGGTTAACATAAACATAATGTCTTTTCCTATATACAGAGAAAATGTCAGGTGGACTTACCTATGGTGTGGAGTGAAATAGGACTAGATAGCTTGTATATTTTAAAACGCTCGGCAACTGGTACTGTTGCTGGTGGAGAGAATATCTCCCGTGTTACTTTGGAGCAGATCCAGTCCCATCTCTGTTGGTGGTCAGCTTCTACATGGTTTTATTAACCAATGAGAAACTGCCTAACATCATATGACCAATCTCTATATACAGGAGCAGACAAATTTTACAAACCCAACAATAGTTTCTCAGTATAAGTAAGTTTTCATCAAAGGTTCAAGCAGTTTTGAATAATTATGTTCTTTTGGATATCCATACAATGGAATCAAGAAACCTTGTCTTCAGTTGCCATCTTCTACCAGTAAAAGTCTGAAAATGACAATTTTATTGAAAAGTAAGCCTGATAATACAATCATAAAAAATTGTGTCTATTTACAATGACAAGTAGAAAGATTCTTTGAAATGAGTAAATTTCCTAACAACTTTGAATTGATTGCATTCATTTGAGGAAAAGAAATTCTTAAAACAAATAATTTATCCAAAATTTAAAGTATTGATATCATTCATGTTTTTGTTTTTTAGTTGTTTTTTTTTTTTGTTTTACCAGCTGCTTAATTCTACTGCCTTCCTATGCTGTACAAATCTATAATTGATATATTGCTAACTTTTCTTTTATTTGAAGCTACAAAAATCTGGACACTTAAAATTAATAAATCTCTAGGAAATTGGATCTCTCTCTCTCTCTCTCTCTCTCTCTCTCTCTCTCTCTCTCTCTCTCTCTCTCTCTCTCTCTCTCTCTCTCTCTCTCTTATTTTTTATTAAGATTGTTTCGCAGGCCAATGTCGATAGTATGAGATATGACATCTGAGTGCAGGAATGACCCTGTGAAAGTAATGTTTGTTTATCTGGCCACTATTGGCTGTTGTCACTTTCAAAGTACTCTACTTGTGAGGCAATGGTGCCTTTTACTAGAAACATTAGGGGAACTTGTTTTCCAGAAAACCTTTCAGTAATGTAGTCACATGTTGCTGGATGTCAGCAAATCTTTATCTTTTCAGGGCATTTTCCAATATTAGAATAATTCTCACAACTCAATATTTCATAGTTGTTTTTTTTAAAATTCAAATGTTCTATTATATATGCAAAAATATATTCTAAAAAAGAATTTAAAGAATCAAAAAGTTATTCGGGCTAAAATCCGCATTCTTGTTGTTTATATCATGTTTCAGCTGATGTTTTCAGCCTTCGTCAAGTGTTTAATTTGTTTGGTTCCAGTCTCTGTCTTTTTTTCCTCAATGGTTCTATAGCTACAGCCAGATTTATGCAGGCAGATGTCATTCAGTAGACAAGAGTCTGAATCCTGTTGCATGTTATGAAAACAATGTTCTGATCTATTGTCTCAATCTTGTTCCTCACCACCACCACCACGCACACGCACACACACACACACCATTGCAATACAGTATTTGTTGAGCTCTTTCTTGATCCTGGCTGTTTTCTTATGGAAGAAAAATATTTAACAAATATGGTTATTCATCCCTTATTAATTTTTGATTCGTATTTCTTTCATTTTAATTCTTTAATTATGTAGACCAAATTTGGAATACATTGTTATTTTTAGTGACTTTTTGGGCCCCAGGCAGATCTGGGCACTTTTCTGTCTGGCTCCATCCCAATTTTCAAAAAGTTGGCCCATTTCCTTCTATTTGGGCACAAATGAGTGGAATAAAACACTTACCCACTTTTTTTGAAAAAATTTGGTCTCTATAGCCCACCCCTAATATTTGGTCTCTGTAGCCTACCCCTAATATTTGGTCTCTATAGCCCACCCCAATTTAATTGCATTTTATTGCAAATTTACTCATGCAATGAGTTTTCATTAGAAAATAAATAGTACAAAACTAAAAAAAAAAAAAATGCCCTAAAGCAAAACTCAAACTTAAATCATTTTTACCTAGATAAAAATCAACATTAGTAATAATGCTGGGTTATGTGGAATTAAATGCCTGATTAAAGTTGCGATTAAAAGCAATTAAAAAAAAAAAAAAAAAAAAAAAAACGTAAGTGAGCCCAAAAAAGAAAACCGATTGACATTTGTTTTGTATCATAAAGAATAATATTCATGATGTTAACAATTTTTGTTTATGATGCTTTAATATTTGTATGTTTTTTTGTTTGTTTTTTTTTTTTTGCAGTTAAAAACGCAACTCCAGGCGCAGGCTGTTGAGGTCATTGCTGTTGGCCACCAACATAATTATGTAGGCATGATGAAGGGACTATCAAGCATTTACCAAGATTTTGGCTTGATAGGACTATGGCGAGGGGTCAGTGGTGCTGTCCCCCGGGTCACCATAGGCTCAGCTATTCAGTTGTCATCTTTTTCCACTGCCAAAGAAGTAATCATTGATTTGCAGGTGAGTAAAAATCTACTACAAATCTTAGAATTACATCTTAACAAAATGAAAAGAAAAAAAACTTTTAGTGATATTAAAATAATTTACTATTATTACTACTAATTATTCACTAAGTTTCGTTTTAGTTTGGCACAAAACTACACCCATAGAGCATCTTTGAACTTAAAATCGGGGTTCCTTATTTTTTTTTTAATCTGGTACAAGGCTGCATACATTAATCAATAAAGTACCTCATCTTTTTGCATAATATGGGCAGTGTAAATTTACAAGAAATACTTTTGTCTTTTCTGTTGCTATTATTACAACATTTTGGCCATTGTGCCCTCTGAATTTCATCAAGTATTTATGGATCAGGGAATTTCAAACTGAACTCCCTTTATTTAATCTAAAGGAGAAGATTGTTCTCATTTCACTGACCATATCTCCTCTATTATTTTTAGTACTGCTCAGTTATTTACACTATTTACATTATTCAAACTATTGTCCTCATCTTGGTCGCCATATTTATTACAACGTTTCAGCCGTTGTATGCTCCGGCCTTCTTCAGGTGGTTGGAATGTCGAACTGAACCCTTTATTTTGCTCACTGGGGTAGACTGTTCTAGTTCCACGTGCCATGTTTAATGGATGTCAGTTATCAGTTATCTCCTGTTAATTTTTCCCTCTGAAAGTTCTCCACTGCCTTAACCGGGTATTGAACTCACACTCTTTGGGTCCTGTCACTGGATCTAACCAATGCCTTTATCCACTGTGCCATGTGTCCTCAAGGAGATAACTGATAACTGACATCCATTAAACATGGCACATGGAAAGAGAACAGTCTACCCCAGTGAGTGAAATAAAGGGTTCAGTTCGACATTCCAACCACCAGAAGAAGGTCAGAGCATACAATGGCCGAAATGTTGTAATATTGCGACCTAGATAAGGACAATAGTCCAAATAATGTAAATAATGTACATAATACTTTATCTCAGAAATATAGAGAGATGTTCATTTATTGTTTGTCCTGTTTCCATCAAGTCCAAGTATGCACTGTCCAGTCCAAAGGTTGAACCCACGTTTACCAATTTCATGAACCAATGCTTTATTCCACTCGTCCTAAGTGTAGAACTTGAAGCTTTAAACATAATCTGCTTGCTGCTGATGATGATGCTTGTCATACTTAACAGCACTCACCAAGGCATCTCTTTTTTGCTGCTGAAGCCTTGCTGACAACTCTCTCTTTATTAATGACTCCCATATTGTATTTATTTTTATGCTAGGCCTACTAAGGAGATCCTCATAATGTATGGGTGTTGAATCTTACAGGCATTTGACTCTCCTGTGTTCTTCTCCCTCTAGTATTTTTACTTTATTCCACAGTATTTCATGACCACTCTTTTCTATTCGTACATGATCAGCTATGTTAGGAAAATTAATGATCAGCTATGCCTGATTTCATTGTTTTGCCTCTAATTAAGAGTTTTTGTATGATCCCCCAGCCTTGCTTTTAGACAGCAATTAGTTTCCCCTGCAAAGAATGTAATACACCCAGCTTTTGGTCATATTCTTCTCTGTGTTAGGTTTGACTAAGCAGAAAGTTCTCCATAGTTTCAAAATACTACTGAATATTGTCCTGATGATTTAGACAGGGACTGAAAACATATTTTTGATTGTGAATTGTTGGAATGTGCTAATATTTTTTTATAAAGAAAATAAATGTATAAAGCACAATTCTTAAAGTATGATAAAAGTTACTCTGAGCATGAAAATTAATAACATTTATATATTTATTTATTCAAGATAATTTAAGCAAAATATTTAAATAAAAATAAGAATGTGATTTTTATTATGGGTTTTCAATGTTCCCCCAGCCTTACTTTTAGGCAGCAGTTAGTTTCACCTCTATATTCTTGGCCACAACTGCAAGAGATGGAATACACCCAGTTTTTGGTCATGTTCTTTGTTTGGCTTGAGACAGCAAAACTGATAAAATAATAAACAAAAAGAAATGCCAGCAAGTCTTCAGTAGCAGTGAAAAGAAATAGATTTGGTAAGTGCTGTTACCATGGTAACCTTGCTACTTAAATTAACCACAGCATTTCTAAGTAACAAGTTTGCCAAGGTTGTTCTGATGATGATCTTGCTACAGAATGAAATGTTAACAAGAGAATAAAATGTTTAAAACCTTCAGCTGGTTTTCACAAATTCCATCTTACCTAAATCTTAAATGCCATTGCCAGTGGTGAAAGATATTTAATGCAAGTCATCTTCTCCTTGCACTGGTGAGACCAGGTGGCAATGTTTTAGAATTTGCCAGTCTGTTTCAAGACGTTTGTAAATTTGGAAATACAACCACTGATTCTACAAAACAGCAGACTGGAACAATAATAATTGGTAAAAATAATCTATCTCACCACCATCACCATCCTCATCATCATCATCATCATTTTTAACAGCAATGCTTAATGAGTATAATAATTAATATATAATAAATAATATAGAAATAATTGAATATTTTTCCTTTTTATCTTCCAACCCATTACTTGTGACTTTACCCTTCAAAAGAGTCCTTATATTAATGTTTGCAGAGTTTAACAAATTTTGAATATGCATAACCAATTAAATTCTTGCTGTTAGGCGCAAAGCATTCATATTAAACTGGTTTTCTTTTGAATCCTCCATCAATATGACCTTGTGCCAGTTGTCTCTCTAATATAAGTAGCCATTTTATTATTTTTGTCTCTCAAAACCATTTCTTAATCCATTTAATAATCCATTTTTTTTTTTTTTTTTTTTTTTTTTAATTGTGAAAAATGTCAAGATGAATATTTGAGAGACAAACCAAAATAGTTAAATTGTCAAATGTCAGTTTAATCAAGTAAATTCAGTAAAAGTGAATTAAGTCAGTTCATTAAATCATTTGTGTAAATTAATTTTGTTGTACATCTCCTCTAGTTTTAGACTGAGAAGTGTGAATGTCGATTGCATTAATTTACTTAAATCTGATTTGTGTTAATTAAACTATTGAATATTGTCAAATGAGTAAATGTTTTCAACTTTAAAATGCAGTCTTCATCTCAAGTCTGAAATGATGACACTGCACTCAAGGATGAAGAGTCTGATGAATTCAACAGGCTGTTATCATTTGACATAAGGCTACACTAAACAGGTTCCCAGTGAGGATTGATCTCACTATAGTAGCAACTTGCTCTGCTTAATTGGTTTGCTAACCACTGAGTTACAGTAACTATCAACTCACAAGCTCGTAATTAATAGCGTTTCAGTCATAAAATTTGATTTCTACAAAATTATAATATTTTGATCTGCTTGGCTTGGTAAAAATTGCTGCCAACACAAGCTGATGATTAATTCGTATATAATCTTGCATCTATGATGTGACTTTTTTTCTTTGTTTTACGGTCAATAAATTCTCTCCAGGCTAAAGCAAACCAATAGATGAAATGATTAAACTAATCTTTTGGATTACAAACAAGAGAGATAAATCCTAAGCAACTATACTGCTGCTAAAAATAGCATTTTAGAATTAATTGTCAAATACTAAATTAGGCAATTGACAGATTTTACACTTTAATCCAAGGCAGAGAAAGCAGTATTTTAATTTAAGGTTAAAATACATTTTTGATGGGTACTATTTACTAGAGATTCTTTTGTGCAACTGTAGAGGCAATTTTAACATCTGATACTTGGACATTAACTAAAATCCTTGAGTTGATGGAACTTACACTGGGATGCTGAGAGCTGTACTTAACATCTCTTGGAGACAACATCCAACTAAGTCACAGCTCTATGGACACATCCCTGATATTTCTCCAATCCTACTCCTGGTGAGCAAAACAAGTACTTGCAAGTGATCTGTGGATGCCTAGCCATAGTGCAAGTCAAGCTGGTCACTCAGCAACCACCTACATTGACCAGTTCTGTTATGACACAGAATGCCACCGTAGTGGCCTTCTGACTTTGATGCAGAACTGTGATGGCTGGCGTGATAGACTCATGAATATCCAAGCTAGCTCAACTGAATAAAATAATTAGCTGCCAGTTATAATGTCAAGGTGTGGATGTTATTTCATGTATTGAGGAAAATATAGAGAAAACACTAAACAACAATGTGTCCATTTCTTGCTTTTGTACATTCAAAGTAAATCTCTGTCCATTTAGATCGGAGCCTTTCCGTACTCTTTTGATTGTTGATAGGAGAAACTTCAGAATTTAACCAATTGGATTTGTTGTATTCTGGGCATTTCTCGGAATCCCTGTAAATGAAGTGATGTGCCTGCCAGTCTTGTAGCCTGATACCATTCCATTTAATCCCATATTTGTTACTTTTGAACATTTATTTCACCTTTTCATCTTTTGTTCGTTCACAGTTTACGTTCACTTTTTCTTCCTTTGTTTCATTTGTTTTTGTTTTACTTTCAAAATTACAAATGGAATCTTTAAAATTTTCTTAAAATTGCGTAATTTAATTTTTGTTATCCATTTAAAATTGAGGCATTTTTACCTAAAACTGATCTCCTGCCAAATGATTATTTTTTTGTTTAGCCATAAATACTAATCACATTTTGCTAATATTTCCAGTTCTATAGTTTACAAAAATAAATCTTTAATACAAGTTTCTATAACTTTGTTCCTAAAATTAATTTTATCAAGACACTACCGAATTTTTTTATTTTTTTATCGTACCTGTCATACACCTACTATTTACATTATATTAGGTATTATAAGTAATTTTGACATCATTTGAAATATACAAGGAAATATGTATAGGTTAATTTGTAGATAAAGGATTTGTGCAACTACAGATGTTGATATCCAGTGGCGGTTTCTGAGAGTAATTCTTTCAATATACCAAGGTACAACAACATATAAGGAATCTCAGAAAGTGATGAAGCATTTTTATTTAAACTTTACTGAGGATATATGAAAATGATATCAAGCCAATATTTTTTTCATTTTCTTGTTAGGGTGTATCTGTCACCTCCAAATGAAACTTTTAAAGAAGCAAGTGTATTTTATATATCACAATATTACATATGAGTTTTGGCATTCACATGTATAGAAATTAATCCTTTGTACATGGATCATCCATATTTGACCAACCACGTTTTCCTACCGTCAAAATGAATTATAATAATTGACTAAAGACTGGTATAGACTGTTGAATCTGCCTGAACAAACAACATTGCAGTTTGCACGCAACAGTAATTTGCTTAAATGTAGACATTTATTTGGAAACTTTCCATTGATACATGAAATTCAATACCATGGCAACTAGACATAGATTCTTGAATCCCCAGGAGACTTGACAAGCCATTTTTGTCTCTTATGACAAATGGGAAATTGATGAATTTTGTCCGAATGTTGACGAAGACTTTAACTGCACTGACAAGAATCGAAAATATTCTCCTCAGATGGTTGTTTACAATATATTTTGCATTTTTGGTAATCTTCATGAAAACAAATAAAACTGGATATTCATGAGTAAAAATGCCAATTCCATATTTACCTGAGCCTAATTCAGTCAGATCCTTTGCACACACATTTTTATTACTTAATTATTTTTGGTGGATACCAATTATTTTACTAGACATTTAATTTTTTTTTTTTTTAACCATGTTTATTGCATCTACAGGCTTTCAAATGCAGACAGGAGATGCACTTTCTTCAATCAGCTTTCTTGAGTGCACAGACAAAATAAACACTGTTTAAAAAAAAATGGAGTGTTTACACAAATATTGGTATTTACTAAAAATAATGTTTGATGTGTGTATATATATATAATATATATATATATATAAAATGTGTGTGTGCAAGTGTAATGGTTACTGGCTTGGAATTCAAAAAAAATTGGGCAATGTTCAAAGTTTGGTTGAGTTACTTTCATTTTAACATAAATACCCTTGAGAAAGATATGAATCCATCTGTCTCCTCCTCGGTATTGGTTAAATAGTAGGGTCAACTGGACTCTTTTACCTTGATTGGTAACAAGTCAATGATAAGGACAACACTGAATTCAAAATCTGAAGTGGGTTGTTTGGAGACTTTCTGGCACACAGTGCACCAGGTTTGCTTTTTTTATCATTTACCACTACAATTACATCTTATGTGCAAGTAATCTGGCTGTTCAATTCTATGAACTGAATTATTAGGCCCTCTTACATCATTATTGATGGCTGAGTCAACACACACACACACACACACACACACACACACACACACACACACATATATATATATATATATATATATATATATATATATATATATAAAACAAACATTATGTCTGCTTATTTTGAGAATAATCCTTTCATATTCATGAATCCGTGTCCGTGTATTACAATCAAATGATGCAAGAAATACACTGTGACAGTGAAAATTACTTATATTTCCCAAATACTTTCCATCTCTTTCTGAGATCATCATCATGGGTGCAACTGGAAAAGAGATGAAAAGTACTTGGGAAATAAAAGTGATTTTCACTGTTGCAGTGGATTTCTTGCTTGATTTTATTGTAATACATGGAAAAATATTCATGAATATGAAGGGATTATGCTAAAAATGAGCATAATGTTTGTAATTTATTCAATCAGATATGCCTAAAAGAGAAGTTGCTGCCTAAACACACACACACACACACACACACACACACACACATATATATAATGGGCTCTCCCGTCGGTTTCGACGTATGAGGATCTGACAGGTTAATTGATTCAGTTATGAAATTTTGTGCGATAATCTTAAGTTGCACTTAAGGCCCACTAGTGATTTACAAAGGTGGCCACATATGGAGCAAGAGTGAGAATTGTGAGATGAAATCACTTAGATTGACTGACCTTTTAGATCTTGCTCTTGCTTCTTGAAGATGATTCAAACAAGCAGATTGAAAACTGCTGAGTCCACTAAAACACGTTGATCTCCATTCTACCCGCTCCAAGGCTAAGCATTCAAAGTGTTATGTGATATATTGACAGCTGACAAGTTTGAACGAATCAAGGTAAATCACCAAAAAAAGCCCCACAAGTGATTTGATTAAAGTGGTGAAGGCTTGTGCAGAACCATCCACACTTTTCGGAACTATTCATACACTCAGTCGGTGCAAATAAATGCCACAGACGAAGCAGACAATAGACCTCAGGCTTTTCGTGTAAGAGTTTTCCATCTCCTAGACCAGTCATGTTCTATAACACTAAAGAGCTTGGTCAGCCCTGGTAGGCACTATTTGCTCATAGCTGGGACTATATATATATATATATATATATATATATATATATATATATATATATAAATAAAACAAACTATGAATACACCACTAGATACAAATGTAGTAATAATAAACAAAACATATTTATAATGAGTTAAAAGTTAACAAACAACACCATATAATAGCTACAAATAATTACAATTCTTTCCACCCAATAACCTTTTAGAATAATTTGAAATATCATTGTTATTACCTACCCAATAGTCATTAGAATAATATAATAAATGGGAAATACATAACCTTGCTACCATTAAACACCATATCTAGTCAAGCCAATGCACTTGGCCTGGAGATTGCATTCAGGAATGAAGCAAACTGTTGCTGTTGACCTCAGTGTCCACTTCTATATTTACGTATGCTCTATCCTTGATCTTGTGCCCTTTTACCTATAAATATAGAATACCTTAATATTATATTTTTATCTGTCTCTCTCTCTCTCATCCACACACACACAGGAGTTAACTTGTGTAGGTAATTCACAGATTAAATTTAAATTTGAGTTATTGCGATACTGGTAAAATATTGAAAGAATATTCTGGAAAGAGTTGTTAATGATGTTCTAAATTGGATCATGAATCATCAGAGATGTTTGTTTGTTTTTTTCCAGATTTTTCAGCCAAATAGTTGGCTGAATGCATTATTTGCAAGCATGCTCAGTGGTATATTAGTCACCTTGTTCATGACTCCTTTTGATGTGGTTTCAACTCGTCTTTACAACCAAGGGGTCAATCTCTCAGGAAAGGGACTCCTCTATACAGGACCGATCAACTGCTTCTACAAGATCTTCCAGAAAGAAGGACTTTGGGGATTTTATAAAGGGTGGGGTCCTGCCTTTTTCCGCATTGGTCCACACACAGTTCTTAGTTTGGTATTTTGGACTGAGATTAGAAAAATATACTTTCAATTTTCTGAAAAGTTTTAAAGAATCACAGTAAAATTTTTGTAAATATTTGTATTGGGAAGTTTTGAAATTTGTGTGTGTGTTTTTTTTTTTTTTTTTTTTTTTTTTTTTTTAATAGCCTATCTTCATTTTTATCTTTGTATATTGTGACATTTTTTTATTCGCTTTGTCATTATCAGGAATTGTAATTTATCAAGAGTTGTGGATGCATAGTAGATAATGAGAATATCAACAGTCCTGTGTTTATAGAATAAAAAAATAAAAAACCCGCCTTAAACTTTCTTCATCAAAAAATGAGAAAATGTTATAAAAATTTTCTGCTTTTCAATCTGTCATCCCGCCAAAATGAAAAGTCCAATTTCTGAAATAAAATTGAATTTTTTTTTTTTTTTTTTTTTTTTGAATTGTTAAAATTTTAAAAAAAAATCCAAACTGGTTTATTTAGCTTTATTCTTCTGTAAATTTGTGGATTTGTTAAGGTAATTTGGAACCTTGACATTTTGTCCTTTTTCAATATAAGTTAAAAATAATTATTCACATTTAAAAGAATCATTTTTTTTTCTGCATAGATGATCTCCAGTCTATTACCAAATAGAAAACCTAATGTATTTTTGCAGATAAAAGATCAAATGATAATATTAACAAGTGTTGTCATTACAACCATTTTTATTTCTTTTAAACTCTACAAGAAAGTTTATTAAAAAAAAAAAAATCTGGGTGGAGATTTCAATAAGGATTTCTGAGCCTGTTCATTGAAACTTCTTCACTTTTAAATAAGTGCCTATTTATCATATAAAATATGACATAGAACCAAGATTACTTCAATAGCAATGAGTTAATCAGAAAACATCTTGTCACAAATTCATAAACACATCATCAACATAATTACAACCAAAGATGAAATCTGATAATTTCTATTATCTTGATAGATAATGATGTCCACTGTGGCACAGTGGTTAGCATGTCTAGCTAGTAATGTGTTTAATCCTTGATGTTTGATCCCTACTTTTGATTTTATGTCTCTTTGAGATGAGCATAATTGCATATATCCCTTTGGCAGCAGTGAGAAGGGTTCAAGCCTAGAGAAAAAACTGTATTTCAAATAACGATTTTTTTTTTTTTTTTTTTTTAATGCTGTTAGCTTCCCTTCCTGAAGGATGCTTGCAGCAAAACAATTTTCTTAATTTATCATTTATCTGTCCAAGGAAAACTCATTGGCAATGGCCATTGAAATAACTTATAAATGTTGCAGTAATTGTCTATATAACAGAATCTCTGTTAAATATAATAACACAATGAAAGAGACATTGGTCAAAGGATGTGATGTTTTAAACACAAAACCAATGTCATTAGGTTTAAATATAGACTTGTAATAATTTTTCTTATTTAATTTTAAATCTATATAAATCATCACTACTGCATATTTGTCTATCTTGTAGTCTTCTGTTTTTTCCTGACAGTCTGTATCCTAAGGGAATAGTTAGATTGTCAATTTCTCCCGTCAGTTTAACACTTTTTGACATTTTGACCACTTTACAGCCTGAACTTTCACTCCACTCTCACACTATCTTCCGTCATTTGATTTAAATGTTGTTTTAAGAAAGAAAATAAAAGAACAGTAAAAATGAGGATAATCGTCCTGAAAAATGTAATATGAATTGCTGTAATATGAATTATTTTTTCTTTTTCTTTTTTGTATAAGTATTTTTAATGTATATGATTGTGATTATTGTATTTAGAATTTTGTGATATATAATTTCATACACATCTTTTCTAAATAAAATTAAAAAAAAAAAAAAATCCTCCCACCCCCCACAAAAAAATCATCCCAAATAACAACTTTATTGGAAAACTACTTTCCAGTTAAAGATGAACTCAATTCTAAGCTTTTCACGGCTGTAAAAGATTCTTATGTTTTTAATAAATCTATTTTGTTTTTCTCACTTGTCCAACAATTCAAATTATTATAGACTCTCGATCATCAAATAAACCTCTTTATTTTAGGATGAAAGATGTTGGCAAATTTGAATAATTTGTGATATGCCATGCAAGACAATTGGAACAGGTGGTTTGTTTAGGGTTTTTTTTTTTCTTTTTTCTCCACAAATGAGATTTGGGCTTTGAAAATTTCTCGGAGCCAATACTCCAACCCATCATGAATTTAAAAATAAATGTAAGATTTTTTTTTTATTCCTGCAAAACTAAAATTCAAAGTTCATCTCCCTAATTGATGATTTGGGAAGTTTGATGACTTTGACTGCACCAATTAATTTTTAAAAAAAATTTTTTTTTTTTTTAATATCCTTGTAATTAATTGGTATTAAAAGCATTTCATTCTTATAAAGTTGATTATTACAAATTATTTCATACATTTTAACAATGTTTATACATAAATTTAATAAACCTGACCATAATGCTAATGTATTCAATGCAAAACATACACGCTTGTGTGTAATATAAAAATGATTAATGTAAAATTGAAATGTACGAGAGCAAAAAGTGATCAGTATGAATTGAAATTAATTCCAAACGAAGATTATTTGGCAGGGTATGTCAGTGAATGAAATGTCTTTAACATCCACTGGAGCACTACAATTACCCATTGTACCCGTTTTTTTTTTCTTTTTTATTATTTGTTGTTGTTGTTTTTTTTCTTTGTTTTGTTTTTTTTAACTTAGGTTCTCTTTATAAATAAAGAGAACTGTATCCAGTAATAATTAAAAAAAAAAAAATATATATATATATATTGCTTCTGAAGAACTGTAAAAAGAAAATCGATTTTACAATAAAAAATATTCGCATTTCCGATTCAGTTTGTTCCTTCTTATTTCTTTGTAAACATTTACCCATCAATGCTGATACATTGGTAAGAGGATTGACTGATCACATGATTTTGGTAAATGGAGCTAAAACAGATTACTTCTAAAAATTCATGTTTTGTCTTTGATACATGTTTTCTGTACTTGATCTGCTACAATAATTCAAGACTTGTTGGTCACAAATGGTACTGTTGCTGTAAATTCATTACTTCCTTTTAACCCAGATCAAAAGGAAAAAAATAAAACTCAAAGCTTCAAGCATGTCTATGACTTTCGTTTGCCTTTACATCTTCCATCAAATTTTCTTATGTTTTCCTCTTTCCTTCTTGCTTCCTACCTTTCTTCTGTTCTTCTCATTTTCTCCCTTTCTCGTCTCTCTTGCCACCCTCACCGCCTACCTTTCCTCCTTCGCACTCTCTCCTCTCCTTCTCATCACGTTTTTTCCTAATTTTATTATTATGACAAAATGAACTTGACATTTGATTGATAAGTTTCTATCAAAATAATCGACAGGAATATTGGTCAGAAATCATAACTGATTTTGCTTCAGAAAGGCTTGAAATGCTATTACCCTGGCCTGAGGTCAAAACATTTAATGGTTGTACATTCAAGTAGAATCAGTCCCTCTTTACTTCTTCCAGCTATGTATTAAATAGCAAGATAGATTGGTCTCTCTAGCCAGGGTTGGCAACCAGTCTAGAAGGACAATGCTGAATTCAAAACTCTGCCCACTGATGCTGTACAAAGATAGACATTGGATGAAGATACTATGACCATAAAGCAAGAACTTCATGCTAGATTTCAACAACTTGGACAATCCTAGTAGAGCACGAATATTCAGAATGTTGCTGGCACCAAAATAGGCATTTGAGTCCCAGAAAGGGTTTCTGCTCGTGTCATATCATGTTATACATATGGATGACAAGTTATCATCGTGATCTTCATCAGTTTCTCCAGGAGTTTTGCTTTTCTCTCCTTACAAGATTCTTTCAGTACATTCAGAAACTAAGTACTGATGTAGGTAGCTTAGTGACTATTTCATGAGACAGGGCACCTTTTAACTCTGTAGAATTTAGTTCCCTCCAAAGTTACTTGCCTTAAATGAAACATGAATAGTATAAAAGTGAGCCATTGATTTCCATTAGTTTTCATAAATTCTGATGTTTTGATAATACGACATGTTGCAGTGTTGTTTCTATATGCTCATTTGATAATACGACACGTTGCAGTGTTGTTTCTATATGCTCATTTGATAAATAAGAAAAAGGGAAACTAAAAAGAACAATATTAATGTAACTATTATTATTATTATTAAAAATTGGTTGCTTGAAAAGAGAACAGAGGTTTGTATTCTCAACTCTCCAAAGTCCGCTATAGGCATTAGTATAACATGGATATACTAACACCTTAATCAGATGGAAGGAAGACACTAATTTCAAAATGAGTTAAACATGTAAACATTTTTATATACAAGACTAAAATATACAAATATAAGTCGTACTAAGATGCAATATGCATGTGTGCACACAAACACGCACATATAGTGATTTTCTAAGTGTGACTTAGATATGGCCCAAAGCTGAGTATGAGGAACCCAGTGAGGATCGAACTCACTACTCAGTCATGACTGATCTAACAAGATAAGCTTGTTAGCCATTACACCACGCTGAGGTTTCACACACACACACACACACACACACACACACACACACACACACACACAAAAAAAAAAAAAAAAAAACAACATATTTCCAAGAAGATAGAATCCAGGTAGAGCTCAATGTCCAGGGCAGACCAAGTATATAATATAAACGGCTCGAACACTAATTATTCCATGGTTATAATTTATTACATCGGAATTATAATCATGATCCAATTCATAAGACCTACAAATTCAAAGTATGTATATACATATATATATATATATATATATATATATATATATATATAATTTGGAGGACGCATATTTTCTATGAAATTTTCTCGGACATTCAGGCCGGTAAATGTAGTCAATACTGTTTATTATAAACGGAGCATTTACTTAAATATTTGTATCTATAAAAAGAATGTATAAACATAAAAAACGTTTTTAAAATAATTGTCGAACTTTGTCCATTTCATAATGTGTGACGTCATTTGTTTACATTTGGATACTCATCGAGCAGATATGAATGTACGAGAGAAAATCATGGAGAATTGTAGTTTAAAAACAGTAAATTCGACCTTGCTAACCGAAACGCTCCTCGGTGTATAATTCGGTAAAGCACGTCAGGCTATATGACGGTTCCTTATAGAATACAGGTTCGATTCCTGTCGGAGGACGCATATTTTCTATGAAAATTTCTCGGACATTCAGGCCGGTAAATGTCGTTAATACTGTTTATTATCAACAGAGCATTTACTTAAATATTTGTATCTATAAAAAGAACGTATAAACATAAAAATGTCTTAATATATATATATATATATAAATTTCCAAGAGAATAGAATCCAGGTAGAACTCAACGTCCAGGACAGAGCAAGAAATAGAATTACAACCGCATATGTATGTATGCCCGAAAGCATGGATGTGTATTTGCACCTAGCCTTGGATTGTTTATATGGATGCGTTTGTATGAACTACATCTGTATGTATGTGTGTCTATGCGTACGAGAGTGTCAACCCAAACAAACAGAATTAAATTCCACCAAACATAATCAAACAAGCATAAATAGATCCAATTTAATATAATAAACCAGGTTGTCTGATGGTCGCAAAAGCATGAAACCCAGACTCACTTACACATATCATACTCACTCACTTCCTAAGAACCAAATAACACACACACACACACACACACACACACACTTAACAGAGACACATCCCCTTTCAAGGAACCAATAAATCTGTCAAAATGACCAAGGGAATTCAGAGCAGCATGAATCCATCCAGCTCTTATCTCAAATAACAACTTAAAAGAGATGGTTTGACCAACACAAGGAATGTTAAAAAGTTCATGTTAAAAAGATAAAAAAAACAAATGAAAACTACAGACAAAAGTTCATTTTCTCCATCAAGACATTCATTTCTGTAGTTTACTGCTACCAGCAAGCAGAAACATTTTTTTCTCCTGATGATGGCCATGTTGGGCGAAAGTAGTCGAGGAATCTAAATGAAATAATAATAATAAAAACGAAAGAATATTAATCTACAACCCAGTGTGACTGAAGATTTCAATTTTTTTAATAATTTTTATCGTTCAATATATATATATATATACATAAGGTAGAATTCATATAAAAATACAAATTTTATTGTAATCTAATTATGTACAATAATGGATCATATGCAATATAGGTGAACAATTCAACTAGAAAAATTGAAAATAAATACAATGTATCTAAATACAAATTAGAGACGTCATAACAGATCATTCCATCTTAAATAAATCAACAATGTTTTGTGACAATTTTTAAAATCACTTGAGATTTTTCTTGCTAAGTAGTTCAATAATTTTAACACATTCAACAATATAGATAAAAAATAGTGAATTTTGTATTGTGTTTTTTCGAGATTTAGCATAAAAAATCCATAGATTTGGAAAAAAAAGGAACACAGAATGACGTCAAAATCCTTGATTTTTTTTTCATCCTATAATAGTTAGTTGTGCTTAGTTTAATTTATAACGTATAAAAATATAGCTAGAAAAAAAAATTTTGATAAGATAGTCACAAAGAACTGTCTGGAACCCCCCCCCCCTTTCAAGTGAATAAGCCTGACTTGAAAGTTTCTAGTTTAGGATTTTGGGTTTTCGGTTCCTTCTAAGTCTTTTCATTCTCTTTCATTCCAAGTAGCCCCTTGCGTCTTAGTGGCATTATCGCCTTGCTTGAGGCGAATTGATTAAAAAAACAAACATTTCGGTGACAAAATACAATTCTACGCAATGTTATAATTACTTTGTTTTTCTGACCTTGACTTTCTCGAGTTAATAGAGGGAGAGGAATATCTCTAATAGTGTCAAGGGGGTCAAACTCTTTGGAACTGATCCCTCACCCGGTAAGAGAAAACAGGAGCGACAGGTGTCACTGGGCCGCGTCATCCAGTGACTGTTCGCATCAAACAAAAAATAATTCTCTAATGCCTGAACACTAAATCATTGTGACCACTTAGAAAATATAAACTAGGAAATGAATACGCGATCATATAGACAAGCAAAGAGAAACATGAGAGAGAAGTTGGACTGATATTAGATGAAGACACGAGGAAATGTGCCTTGGGATAGAGTCAACTATCAAAAAGAATTCTTGTTAAACTAAAAGGAAAGTTTTTCAACATACCCATCATAGTTGTATTTGTTGCCTTCCAAAATCTAAGCAAAGTATTAAGAAACAGGAAAAATTCGTTAGAAATAAAATGGACTGAAATGTTATGTAATATTAGCCCCCCTTCTATATGACAGTGAATGCTGGCCAATCTCCTCAGAGATGAAGAAGTGACTTGAATCAACAGAAATGTGATACTACAGAAGGATACTGAGAATATCATGGACAGAACATATGAGAAACGACAAAGTTTTACTGAAAATGGAAGCAAAAAGGACACTTCACATAAGAGACAGTTGAAATTTCTGGGACACATATGTGTGTGTGTGTGTGTCTGTGTGTGTGTGTGTGTGTGTGTGTGTGTGTGTTTTGAACAATAAAAATATTGAAAAATTAAAAAAATAAGAAATAAAAATGTTCAGACACACTGGGTTGTATATTAATATTTTTTTAGTTTTATTATTTCAATTAGGTTCCTCGACTAGTTTCGGCCAGCATGGTCACCATTAGGAGAAAGAAAATCCTGCTTGTTAGTAGCAGTGAACTACAGGAATGAAATACTATCTTAAGATAATGAACTTTATCTGTATTTTTCATTTGTTTTTTTTTGTTTTTTTGGTGGGGGGGTTATCGTTGATTTTGGTCAGTCCTTGTGTTGGTCAAACGGCGTCTTTTAAGGTTTTTTTTTTTAGATAAGGCCTGTGGAGATTCATGCGACTCAGAATTCCCTTCTTGGTCATTTTCACAGTTTTATTGGTTGCTTGGAAGGGATGTGTGTGTGTGTGTTAAGTGTGTGTTAGCATTTGTTCTTTGGGGTGTGTATGATGTGTGTCAGTGTATATATTCTTATGGGTGTGTGTATAAGTGTGAGACCCCAATACCTCCACAAGCGTGTCTGTCATGTGTGGGTGAGAGATGTGGGTAGGGCTTGATTTATGGGGTTATATATTAACTCTATCTATGTTATTAAATGTGTGGTTAAGCCCATCTGGACGAAGTGTTTTGAGACGCAAAATCCATTTCCCTTCATGTTCCCCTAGTATTTTTCTAATGTTATCTTTTCTGTCTATTTCTATTTTTTTAATTATAGTGAATTTTGCATGGCTTTTAAATCACGTTTTTCTAGGCAAAAATGTTGTTCTACAGGTAATAATCTTTCGGATATATATATATATATATATATATATATATATATATATATATATATATATAAATCCGTGAGTAAATAATCCAAGTGACTCCTAATAATATAAAATATTAAAACTAATACACAAAGAGAGCTCAAGAAATGCAAGCGAAATGGCTATTCATATGGGGTATCTTTGAATTTCTATTATATAAAATTTACACACACACACACATACACACACACACACACACACACACACACACACACACATATATATATATATATATATATATATATATATATATATATATATATATATATATATATAAATATATATATATATATAACCGAGAAGTTTTTTTCATTATCAATCAGTTTTTGACAGTCACGTACATAATGATTTTACCTAATTTTATTTATCTCATAAACCAAATTCTTTTGGTTGCTTTTACGCGAAATAAAATGATTTCACTATCATTATTTCTCTAATCTAAAACCAGTGATACTTTTTTAACAAGCTGTTCTCAGAATTGTCGACTAACATCCCGTTGTTGATATATTTAAAAGGGTATTTTGAACTTATTGCCCGACGAATAATTATTGCTTTGGTTTTGTCAAATCAAATTATGACAATAAACTTCAAAACAATTATTTTTTAACTTAATTTACATTTCCTTTCCGATGTGAATTTCGGTTTTACTAAATTTAGATTTTTATACACAATATCTTTGCCTATATAGCTATCAGAATATGTACTCTGTCATAGGTTTCTAAAATCCAAAATCATCATTACCTTATTTCCTGCATATTGTTAAACTTCATAGCTTGCTTTTCGAGAGTTCATTGCAGATAACCTTTTTTTTTTTTTGATTAAGATAGAGAAATTTATGAAGATATTTAACAGAACGCCATCAGTTATCGAATGTGGTACAAAATCCTTTTTAACGTGGGGGGGGGGGCGGCGGGACGTCTACATGGGGTGAGAGTAAAAGTCCAGTTTTTTTAAGATTTATTATTTCAAAAGTTTATTACATGTTTATTGAAATAGAGAAAGAGTGGTGACGTCATTGTTTCCAATGGTAACGTCAGTTGTGAAATTATTTTAATATTTTTTTTCATTTCATTCTTCTTGTGGACGGAATTACAACTCCAGGAAATTGTGTTCGCCTTCTTATGTTCCTTGCCGTCGCCGACGTTGGTTTTATTCCTGACTGGGTAAGTTTTTAAAGGTCGTTCTAATTGTAAGTATCTTTTTCGAAGGATACCGCCGAAAATATGCCCCTTTTTATTCGGATGCCACAGAGGCAGTTTCATTACTTTACAAATCGATTTTCTTTATACGAATTGCTTAGTTCAATTCACAAAGGAAATCTAGCAAATAAGTTTCTGCTGATTTGTTTCTCTTAGGAAGTTGACACTTTAAAACCTTTTGTGTGGAGACGAAAAGAAGTGATTGCCTTCAAGCGGTTAGTGGGGGTATAGGTGTGTAAATCCTTCCCTGTTTTTTTAAGTGACGCTGATGATTGGGGTGTCAACGTTTCATAAATTAGACAACACTAGAACTAGTACAAAAAAACGCAAATATTCATCTGGACATAAATACAGAACAAGAAGGAAATTCTTTGTTGTTTGAGGTCAATATTCAAAATAAGTGACCGATCTGTCTTGGACCAATTTCATCAAACGCTTATGTCAAGAGGGTGATGTACGATTGGACGAAATTCTTGTTTAAATGTAGATGGGTATTTGTAATATGTAGTAAGTTGCCGATATTTCATTGATCCTTGATATTTCAATTTATTTAAAGTCGTCAAATGACGGAGGAAGAACTGGAGGTCCTACCAGGATTTATTATCGGTGTGCACAATATTAACAACATAAGATACGCAGATAGCCCTCTTTTGAAGGCATACACGGAAAGAAAACTACAGTAACTCCAAAATAAGTTAGTAAAGGAAAGCAAGAAGAAAGGACTAACTCTCAATTGTAAGAAGACAGAATGTATGTCTCTCAGCAAGTGAATAAAACTATGATACGAGCTACGAATTGGAGATGTGAAAATCAAACATGTACAGAAGTATAACTATCTGGAAAGTAAAACGGACGACAGAAACTGTGACGCTGAAATCCAAAGTTGCATTGAAATAGCAAACGACGCCATCCAAAAGCCTAAAGATTCCTTTCAAAGACAAAAAGATACCTTCCAAAGACTAAAAGATGTCATCCAAAAACTAAAAGATGCCACCCAAAGACTAAAAGATGCCTTCTAAAGACTAAAAGCATTAAGAATCAGGACACGGTTGTGTTAGAAACAAAGAAAAGACTGCTGAACTTCGATGTAATATCAATACTCCTATATGGCAATGAATGCTGGGAAACTTTCATAGATGAAAAAAAGACTTGAGGCAACAGAAATCTGGCTCTACAGAGGGATGTTGAGAATAACATGGATATGCCCTTGTTTTAAGAAAAATGAAAATAAAAATGAGATTTACTTGGTGCGATGGATAAATTCTCGTCTAAATGACGCAAAAATGAAAATAGCACTGACATCTCATTTTAACAGATGTATTTACCAAAATTACACAAAAAACATTTTGAAATACTAAAGTATCAATTTATTCAATAAGATCGCCATTGGCCTCCAGACGACTTTTGAATCTTCTGCAACTCTTCTGAACAGTCTCCGTGTTTTAGTTGGTGAATGCTGCTATAATCCTTGCCATCAGTTCATCTTTGGTGTTACAAGTTTTTGTTGGCTTCTCGCTCAACTGGGCCCCACCCATAATAATCAAGGGGGGTTGCAGTCTGGAGAGTTAGTTGGCTAGATGTAAGGGGAGATATGGTCGCGGAAATTGTTTGATAGCCATGAGTGGGTTCTCCTTCTTGTATGCCATGGCTCAGAATCCTGTTGCCAGATATAGAGTCTTCCAGCAGCCACTCTCTTGACCCAGGGCAGCACTACCTCCTCAGGGAACGATGTAGGCCTTCATGTTGAGTCTGAAGGCCCTGTGGGAACATGAATGTAGGCATAACGTCGCTATCACTAGTAATCACTCCAAACACCTTCGTAATCACTATTAGACTCATACAACTCTTTCCTAATTCTCTTAACTGTCCTCAGATTGACACTCAAACACTCTGAAATGTTAGTATTGGAGCTTTCGGCATGAATGCAAACCAGTACAGCATGCCGTTTCCAACTTTCTACTATACTGAGTCGACAAAATCAAAAACAAACAACGCGCATGCGCGAAATTAAAAATATAAAATGGCGACAATTTATCCATCGCATCCGTAAAACCTGAAAGAGACAGATAAAATTTAAAACACATTATGAGGAAAGAAGGCTCGAAAATTTTGACTCCCCTCCGGGACACACTGAAGGAAAGAGGGTCAGAGGAAAACAGCGAGTAACAATATTAACGTGATTGTGTAAGTGAATGTCGGAACAGGGAGCCAGATAAATATTAAAAAGACAAACGTTGCTAAGTGCTACGAAAGATAGAATATTGTGGAGAGCCATAATCGTTAACGCCTTGAAGGAACAAGGCACATCAAAGTTCCAGGTTTTATACTTTCTGTCTCTCGCCAGCATGATTGATCAAAGAAAGAAACAGAAAGTTAAAAAAAGAATGAGAAAGCAACAAACCAACTAAAGGCGTTCATTTTGTCTTTGCTTATAAGAGAAACGATTTGCGATTATTTTTTTTATATTTCTACATTTCTTCATGTCATCGTTTTGATATTTTTGTATCTCTATTAAATTCATTTACTTATTTACTTATGATGAAAAATATGGAAAAGACAAAGCAAAATCCGAATATGCAAGTTTACTGTTTTAATTTTGTTTTACTGTCGACGTCAGAAGTTTCGGTCTAGTAGACCATCTTCAGGACACGGTTATTTACTTATTTTTATTATTATATTACATATCATGAGATTATCTTTTAATGGGAGAAATACTAATTCAGTTTATAAATGAACAAAGAATCCAAAATGGTTTACAAGTAAATGAAGAATAGTGTAGGAAATATGATGGCTGCGACGTGGAGATTTTACGGCACAATTAGAATAATGAACAGAAATCCTAAACGTCTCTAATGCGGCACAGGTTTTCTTTAACGTGGAGGTCACGTACGGACATGAAATCAGAGTCCCAAAATAGTCCACGTTTTTCCGATGTTAGAGAGAACTTTCTGCACCTATGGTTTAAATACTGGCTAGTACATTTTTTAAATCATATCACCCCATACAAGGCAGTAAAGCCACTAAGACACAAGGGGGTTACTCAGTGTTAAAGAATAAGAAAAAAGAGAAACATTATTAAGGAGTGAAAACAATAGAAGAGTAATCAAGAAGACAGAAGACAATGGTTGACATTGCATTTTATTTTTTGAAGATCAAAGTTGGCTGTAAAGCATGGAGCCGGAAGAAAGTTCCACAGGCTACAAGTGCGAGAAAAGAAACTTAGCATAGAACATACGGTTACATCTAACTAATTTAACTTTGAATTAATAGACCTGGCCGTCAATCTAGTACTGCACATAATTTAAAAAGTCTTACCACGATAGCGAAGAGTTCGTTCGAACAATTACCATGAATGTATTTATTGAAAAGGCAAAAGGAAACTACATTACTGCGGCTGGAAAGTCACTGAAGCCGAGATGCAATCTCAGGACCAATAATATTGCTGATTCTTCTTTCGATTTTATCAAGAATCTCTAAATATACAGCAGGAGCACCGGTCCATATGTGACAGCAATATTCAAAGCATGGACGAATGGTAGACTTATAAATATGTAAGATAGATTCCAGAGAGAAAAAAAACTGTCTAGCACGACACAGCGAACCAATATTCTTAGCAGCTGACCTAGCAATGGATTAAATATAATCTTTCCACCTCATGTCAGCCGAGAATGTGAGCCCGAAAAGACACAACGAGTCAATTTCATGGAGGACGTCATAATTTTGGGAAAAAATGTTAGAATAATCCAGAAGTCATACTGGGAGCAAACCGCCTACATACGGATTAGAAATGTGTTGTCTTCTCAACGGTTTATTCAACCAACAGAGTGAGGTGATCCTGAAGGAATTAGAAGTCCTACCAGGATTCATTATTGACACGTAAGGTGACACAGTGCAGCAAATAGCAGGAACTCCTACAGAAGATAGTAAAGGAAAGCAAGAAGAAAGGACTAATTATCAATTGTAAAAAGATAGAAGCTGTCAAAAATAGGGTGGGGGCAGATAAAAATGTGAACTACGAATTGGAAACACCACAATCAAGCAAGTACAACAATTTAAATATCTGGGAAATGTTTTAACAGACGACGGAAAATGCGACAGCGAAAATCCGATGGCGCAATGGAATAGAGAAAGAGGCCTTCTGAAAGCTAAGTTTGTGCAACTAGATGTCGGCACAAGGAGTGAGAGGGATATTAAAGAGAACTACAAAGGACAGGAGTATTTCTGAGATGAGGTATTATGCACATTATTTACATTATTCAGACCATTTTCTTCATCTTTGTCGCCATATTTATTACAACGTTTCGGCCTTTCAGTATCTGTCTATATTTCTGAGATGAGGTATTATGGACACTATTTACATTATTCAGACCATTGTCCTCATCTTTGTCGCCATATTTATTACAACGTTTCGGCCTTTCAGTATCTGTCTATATTTCTGAGATGAGGTATTATGTACACTATTTACATTATTCAGACCATTGTCCTCATCTTTGTCGCCATATTTATTACAACGTTTCGGCCTTTCAGTATCTGTCTATATTTCTGAGATGAGGTATTATGGACACTATTTACATTATTCAGACCATTGTCCTCATCTTTGTCGCCATATTTATTACAACGTTTCGGCCTTTCAGTATCTGTCTATATTTCTGAGATGAGGCATTATGGACACTATTTACATTATTCAGACCATTGTCCTCATCTTTGTCGCCATATTTATTACAACGTTTCGGCCTTTCAGTATCTGTCTATATTTCTGAGATGAGGTATTATGTACACTATTTACATTATTCAGACCATTGTCCTCATCTTTGTCGCCATATTTATTACAACGTTTCGGCCTTTCAGTATCTGTCTATATTTCTGAGATGAGGTATTATGGACACTATTTACATTATTCAGACCATTGTCCTCATCTTTGTCGCCATATTTATTACAACGTTTCGGCCTTTCAGTATCTGTCTATATTTCTGAGATGAGGTATTATGGACACTATTTACATTATTCAGATCATTGTCCTCATCTTTGTCGCCATATTTATTACAAAGTTTTGGCCGTTGTACGCTCCGGCCTTCTTCAGGTATTTGGAATGTCGAATTGAACCTTTTATTTCGCTCACTGGGGTAGATTTATCAGGACAGGAAGTTGTGGAGCGTCATGATCACCCACGTTCTGAAGGGCCACGGCACAAAAAAGAAGGTGAAACAACAACCCTATCAACTTTTTTTTTTAAGCTTATCACCCCAAGCAAGACTGGAAGCCACTAGCACGCAAGGGGTTACAGAAGGTTTGGAGGAAGAGCAGATAGGAGTGGTAAAGGAGAGGATGTGGAGAAAGATAGTGGATCGATCAAGACAAGGGGGTTACAGAAGATTTGGAGCGAGAGCAGATGGGAATGAAAGGTGAAAGGATGTGGAGAAGGGAAGTGGATAGATCAAGGCAACTGGAGATGTCGATTGACATTACACTTAAATAGTTGGAGATTGTATTTGTCAGGGAAACAGGAATAAGGAAGGGAGTTCCACAGGCGAGATGTGCGAGATATGAAGCTATTGGAGTAGAAGTGACGTCTACATCTAACAGTTTCAACGGTGATGGGGTGGGAACGGGATGCCAGCCTCGTAGGACGTTTAAATTCATGAGGCCTAGGAACCAGCGAAAGCAGCTCCTCGGAGCAATTACCGTGAAAGTATTTGTAAAAAAGACAGAGCGAGGCAACGTCGCATCTGTGAGAGAGCGACTGCAGACGAGATGACAGATCAGGGCCAATTACATTGCATATCCGTCTCTGGATCTTATCAAGAACCCTGAGGCAAACAGCAGTGGCTCCAGACCATATATGGCAGCAATACTCCATGCAAGGGCGAATGGTCGATTTATAGATTTGGAGGATCGATTCCGGGGAGAAAAATTTCCTGGCTCGGCACAGGGAGCCAACTTTCCTTGCGGTGGATGATGCAATTGACTCGATGTATTTGTTCCATCTCAGATCAGCGGCCAGCGTGAGACCGAGCAGCCGCAGAGAGGAGCTCTCGAGAAGTTGGTCTTCAGACATTCTAATGGGATGCAGGGATGGATCCTTGTGGTGGTTAACAGAGAGCAGTTTTGTTTTAGAGGCGTTAAAGTTAACCATCCATTTCTTGCCCCAGTTCACAACCGATTGGAGGTCCTTTTCTAATCGAACTGCCAGGTTAACTTTGTCAGCATCACTAGATTTGTGTTTGAGGCAGGAGTAAATTGTGGTGCCGTCCGCATAGATGCCGACTTGGGAGTCTATGGCGTCAGGAAGGTCGTTTATGAATATGAGGAACAGAGTATGGCCTAGGATGGAGCCTTGAGGAACACTTGCGTTAGTGGTTGCGTTAAGTAACGAGTATTTTTTTTATCTGATTATTTGAATTTAATTATACCTATTTGATAAATCCAGACATTTTTCTCGGAGTATTTTGCACAGTTCAGTTCCTAAAAATGAAATACAGAACTTTTTGTTTCTATTAAAACTGTGTGGCATTGACGTCGATATGTTCCTTGAAAATGACTAAAGCAATTTTTAAATTTAGTGATAGCATTTTCTTCACTGATAAAAAAGTGATTTAAATTTGCAAAAAATATTTAAAGTTTATCATCAACTGAATTTTCATACGTGTGAATATTTCTTTCCCAATCAAAAGAAATATATTTTTTCTTAATGGAGAAATAATTTAACATGTAAAATGGTTCATCGCTTTAATAAAACAAAATAGAGAATGAACAATTTAATAACGGCAATTAAGTGAGTCGAATATGAAACTAATTGATCTTTTAATATAAACGCAATTACCCGAACATTTACCCACTGGATTGTTTCACCTCCTCCTACAAATAGACTAAACCTGATTGCATATGCATGACGTAATAGTAGTGTCGCTTTGGTAGTGTATCCATGGAAACCATGAGATGAGGAGAGGGTGTAAGATCATTTAAACATGGAATGAATGTTGGGACCAGAAAGATGGTCCACTCTATTTCCGTATTAAACACGTAAAAGTATCATTTTACGTGTTTCTTACAAGTATGTTAATCTTTCCGATATTTTGAATTTTAGGAAGTCATTCACAAATTTATTTATATTCAATAACCTAAAAAGAATAAATTGATACATACGCCTTGCTTTCGGTGCGACAACTGAAGTTGGCTGGACGGTGCACCTATTGAAACTAGAATTATAAGAAAAGAAAAATGCTGCTCTTTAGCGAGTCATCGAATAATGCAATGATAGAGCGATAATCTCGCTGAGTGACGTCATTCTAACGGAATTCAGTTTTTCAATTCTCAATATTATTACTTCTGACCGTTTAAGCTGATTTCCCCTGCTTATTGTAAAAGGGAAATACAATGAAAGGTCACTTGGAGGAGAGACCAGATAATTTTCAGCGCGAGATTCTGGATCTTTTAAAATCCCGTAGACTGTGTGATGGAGAGATTTTTCTAATCGACGAACAAAAAATTTTCTATGTCCACAAGGTAATCATGGCTGCCGGCAGCCCGTACTTCAAAGCGGTTTTTACCTGTGGCATGAAAGAATCAATGTCTGGTCGAGTTGAACTCTCCGGAATTTCAGCCGATGTGATGGACACTATTATCAAATATGCCTATACTAATCACGTCAAAATCACCGAAGAAAATGTCGAATCTTTATTCATTACCGCGCATCGTTTGCTTATATTTTCTATTTGTAAATTGTGCGCGGATTTCATAATTTCTAAGCTCACAGTTCCAAACTGCGTAGGCTTCTATCAGTTTTCAAAATTCTATACGTACGAATCACTAGCCAAAAAATGTTGGCATTACCTGTTAGAAAACTTTACAGTTGTCTCAGAACAGAGTGACGAATTTCTGCTTCTGTCTGCTCACGAACTGGGGTATATTCTTGATGATGATAATCTAAATATAAAAAACGAAGAGTCTGTGTTTTATGCTTGTGAGAGGTGGATACGATATGAACCGATTGTAAGGATGGGTTTTGCAACTAAGCTGTTGTCCAACCTCCGTGTAAAACAAAGTCGACTCGAATTGCTAGTGAAAAACTTGAACGAAAAACAAGACAACCAGCCATGTAAAGTCAGGGCAAGTTTGGTTACGCTCTTAGACGGTATTCGTTTGATACGTGGTTTTATAAGTGAACGACCACGGATCCCTAGCGAAGTGATCTTTATAACTGGGGGTTATGGATCAGACGGTACTTTGCCTCATATTGAAACGTACGACGTCCGAGTGGATCAATGGTTTTTACTCCAGAATAATATGCATTACCGTCGAGCCTATCATGGTACGGTTGTTCTTCGGAAACAAATTTTTATTCTCGGAGGTTACAGTGACAACCAATATTACAATGGAGTTCATCGCTTTGATATTTCTTCGGGACAATGGCGCGAACTGTCGCCTATGCATTTTAGCCGGTGTTATGTAGCCTGCGCTACGCTCAATGGACGAATATTCGCTTGCGGGGGCCACGACGGTATTCGGCGGCATAGCTCTGTGGAATCATACTGCAGATCTACCAATCAATGGAACTTAGTGTCACCGATGAGACAGAAGAGAAGCGATGCTGCAATTGTCTCCCTCAAAGGTAACAATGAACAATTTACATACAAATGTTCTGCTGGTCATAATACTGTGGTTTCTAGAATTAATATTTTACGATATTTTATTATCATCTTGAAGATTCTAATCCAAAGGCACGTAAGAAGGACATTAATATATTATTGGGGAAAGATAAAAAAAGGCGCAGGCAACATTGAAGAATGAAAGACATTAACAGTAATACCTCCAATGGAACAACTGAAACCAAAATCAAGAATGGTAAAGACTGAAGCAGGTAAATAATAATAATAATTTATGAGAATGACCCATGCTTCATTCTTAGGTAAGAACGTTTTCGGAATCTCGATGGTCTATAATGATGAATATGTTTTTTTAAAACAGAAGTGGCAAAAGAAAATTAAATTTTTTACGCAGAAAACGAACATCTCATGCCAGTCACACATCTCGCTTTTGGCTTTATGTTTAAGAAAGAATATCTTCAAATTTAAGAAAAGCAAATAAGATGTCTAGAATGGTAGCAAACGCTTGATTAGAATCTCGAAGAACGAATCTTTCCCTCACAAAGATTTGGTTACTGACATTAAACACCAAATTAAATTAAATTAAAAATTAGATAAAGATTGAAATACGTTAATTTATACCTATTGAAATACGCGAAGATCAGCCATGGCACGTCCATTGTAGCGAGCCACTCTCATTCCCTTCGTATTCCATTGGTGGGATGTAAGTTCCAATCGAGCATATTCTTCCAGCAACACACTACTTTGTAGAACCAACTCCCAAGAGGATGCTTCCCCGATCACTACAATCTTAACCTGTTAGAGTCTAGGGTTAACCGTTATCTTCCCCACATGTCCCCATAAACTGTGTCTGTGTCTGTGTAACACTCTACCTCGAGAGTCTCTTGTGCTTTGTACAAAATCGTCAAAAAGTAAGTACATTTAGAAAGCTTAGTATGAAATACATCAGGTTAAGAGTTGTTGCCGTTGAAGTCATATGAGACGATTCAGGAAGGTGAAGTTATGATTCTTCTTCCACGGCCATTGGCGAGGTTAAAAACTGATAGGAATGAATCATGGCGGCCAAATATCTTTGCTTTTCCCATTCCTGTTTTTTTGTTTTTGTTTTATTTTATACGTTTTTTTCGACGCGAATATTTTGCACATATTGTTTTTATTTTTCTCCTCAAAAAAGTTCTTACATTTTTTTTCTGGCAACAGAAGTGGCAAAAGAAAATTAAATTTTTCAACTTTACGCAGAAAACGGACGTCTCATGCCCCAGTCCCCACATCTTGCTTTTGGCTTTATGATCGGCTCGGCAGCATTCATTTTCTCATAATCTCTCACTGAATTTGCGTATAAATCTCACGAAAGATGTTTTGACACCACGTAGCAAATGAGAGGATTATTTTGGTTTGGTCTATTTTGTTTTACGGCATATTAACATCAATGTGGGTAAAATATGTATTTTTGTAAGAAATCAGTTTGTAGACCAGGTTTCATTGACGTATTTTTGGTTTGGTCTATTTTGTTTTACGGTATATCAACCTCAATGGGTAATTTAATTCCCACAAGATTTCTAGGATAGGTTCGTATGAATAAAATATGTATTCTTTGTAAGAAATAAGTTTGTAGACAAGCTTTCATTGACATATTTTTGAAAAGAGTTTTTTTTTTACGAGAGTCAAATGTATTGCTGGTAACATTTTTTGCTAAAAATGTATTGCTGGTAATTTATTTTTTCAAAAATGTATTACTAGGCGGATGGGAGGATTATGAGGCATACCTGTAATATATATATATATATATATATATATATATATATATATATATATATATATATATATATATATATTACAATGAATCATTCACACAGAAAACAGATATAGATATAGAAGTTAATGATATAAATGGCGAGAATACATCTTCACTAACAAATTTACTAAAAGACATTAACCCCGAACCTGTAAATGAATGTTATGATCCCTGTTTATAAATTCCAGTTGAATAAGGTCTTTTTTATATATTTACGAGCTTTCATCTGTTCCTCCAGATATCTTCCGGTAAGAAAAATATTTGTTGTTATATATATATATATATATATATATATATATATATATATATATATATATATATATATATATAATCTACATACCTCATTATTTTATGGTCTTTTATACTATTATGACAAAAAGAAATAAACTGATCCCCTATTTCGTGTCATGGGTAAACAGAAAAATTTACCTGTGTCGTGCTAAACCATTTTTTCTCGCCAGAATCTGGCACGTTTATAAATTTACCATTTATCCATGCATTGAATAATACAGTCACTTGGTGCTTCTGGTATGTATTTAGAGATTCTTTATAAAATCCAAATAGGAATCTGCAATGTTGTCGATCATGACCTGGCATTTCGGCATTAGTCCCTTTCCCAAGACAGTAACGTAGCTTCCCCATGCTTTTTCTATAAATATTTTCATGATAATTGTTCTGATGAGCTTTCTTCTTTGGTACCTTGATTTCATAGTACGAAAATGGCAGCTAGATCTCATCATTTTACAGTTGGAATTTTACAGTAACCGTAAGTTCTATGCTAACCGTTTCTTCTCTCGCACTTCTCGCTTCTCGCTCTCTTCCAACTTTTTGCTTGCCAGTAAACTTTGACCTTTAACAATCTGAATGCAGTGTCAATCGCTATCGTCTGTCTCGTTAATTCTTTTTCTTTTATTGTTCTCTTTCCTTAATAATGTTATGCTTTTTCTCATACTCTTTCACACTCAGTAAGCCTTTGTGTCTCAGTGGCTTTATTGCCTTGCTTGGGGTGAAAAAGTTTATATATATATATATAAACTTTTTTTATGAGCCGGTGGTGTCGGAGGATCACTGTGTAATGGAATACCTGACCAGTTCCCGCCACATATGCATGTTAAAAGCCGAAGAGGTATTTTACCTAGTAAGTAGACTTGGCGGGGTCCATCCCTCTCTAGATCAAACCATATCCGATGTCCTGCAATTTGAAACTTGCTTTGGTCATAGACAGATAACCGTTGATTGCATCAGTGAAATCGTCCACCTTGGCAGTTGATTCCAGTCTAGGATTCTTTTCGCCCAGTCATGACATGTCATTGACCCACTGGCTGTATGCATAGATACCTGAACCCAGCATTCTCCCCAGTGCAACATAGACGTTGACTCTGAAAGACAGGTGTTGTTTTTAATCCCGCTCCGTATCTAGACACCCTCATCATCAGAAAAGCTTGTTGGCGGAACCAGTTTACTTCTCGATGGCCCAACCATTCGACAGGCAGTACTGGGTTACTTGATGCCAGTAGCACACGTAGAGAGTGGCCTGCCATAAAATCCCTCATATAACCCGTCAAAATTGTTTACGCATTTCTACCTCAGATGAGTGCATTATCTGGACGCTCTGTCAAACGTGTTACATACACATAGACGATATATATATATATATATATATATATATATATATATATATATATATATATATATATATATATATTGTGCATGTATGTGTGTATGTATATGATAAAAATATAGTTTGCAGTTATGACATATTTATGGGCAAAATTGCTCAATATCAGAAATAGACCGTATGTAAATATAAAAGTGAACACTGACGTCAACACTAAGCGGCCACAGTCTGTTTCATGCTTGAACGTAATCTTTAGGCCACGTGTGTTGTGTCTTGGATCAACTATTTATATATGCTGCTCAATAGTACAATATGCTAAGCAAGGTTGTATTATCCAAACGGTTATTGGGTAGACAGTAACGGTTACATTTAAGTTAAACACCTAGCTATAAATATGAATTTATTAAATATAAAAACAATTTTAATATTTAATTCTGAATAATTGTAAAGAAAATAATAAATAAGAGTAAACCAAAATTAATGTCACGAAAAATTAATAGTCAATTGTACATCTTTTTTAAGCTCGTATAACGCTTTCAAATCTTTTTTTTCAGTAACTTTTTCTCTAAATTAGCACTGTCGGTGTTATCTTCTCCTCAGTTTCCTTAATCCTTCAACAGGTGTCTCTCTCCCCTGGCTATAAATACTGGCTAACCCTTCTCTCTATTTCTCTCGCACGGAGAGGAGGTAAAAACGTTCTTTTTCCACTTACACCAATATGTGACCTCTCACAGATACAGCGTTTCCCAAATTCTGGGAACACGCTAAGAACAATACACGTACGTACGAACACTTACAACACACGCACATAATTTCTCCATACAAACTCTACGTAACTGTTCATGTCTTTGTGTAACTCGTTATTAATATATTTGTTTACCCATATATATCGGTCTTGTTTGTTTTCTTTGTCTTCTTTGAACTTAATTAAACCCCAACATTCTCATGTAATTGGACCGGTTAGCAGGAAATTTTAACCTTTTCTGATATCTCTTCACATCTTCACCCCCATGGTCCGCTACAGCACAAACATCTGCCGGGATAATTTGCTGCATTTTATCTGCATATTCCACAAATTGTTGCAAGTTTTACTTGATTTGCTTATTTTGCTTCTCTTTTCAATATATAACATTTTTTTAATTAGACTCAGGACTTTGTGAAGAATTATCATTATCATATATCTTAGACGAGCACACTCATTAGTTGAGATAATTACGATCCCAGAGCTATACATTCTTTTTGTCGTAACCTAATTAGAAATACGTTGTTTGCTCACATCTTCATCAAGTTATCTATTGGAAGCCTTGTGCATTCTCCGAGAGAGGTTTCCGATTTTAATTTATCGCGAACCACTGAAAGAACTTTCGCAGTGAGAATCTTGGTGAAAAGTTAAATAACATCAAAACTCACATTGCTATGAATAAGTGCTTCAGTGATGTTCTTTCCAAACTGGACAGAGTCCTTTACATAGGACAGAGACTTACATGCATGTATGTTGATTCCACTTTGCGGTTGGCAAGACAAATCTCGGCAACTGACCATGGGTTTTAAATGAATACCATCTTTGTGAATTTTTAACTTAACTGTACTATTATTGAATAAATGGTATGGTAACCGGTGTGATAATATAATGGTTGTGCAACCAATGTATATGTTGTTCGAATTATTATTATTAGAGAAAGATTCTCCAACTTGGCAAGCGAATTCGCAGACAACGTTGGTTTGTTGATATTTTGATTTTTGTTGTTGTATCACTAGTGATGATCATGTTGGAAGATTTTATTTTTTATAGAAAGTTATGCGTTAAATTTATTTGTTTATAGTAACTGTGTAGTTGTTTTCTACAGAATAGTTTACTGTTTTTTATATTATTATTATCATTTGTATTATTATTAGTTTTAATATTTTCTAATGCTAGTTTAATTTGTTTATTAATAACGTGGTTGGTTGTCAATCATTGCCTGTTTTGTGTTTAAATTCGTTAAAATATTGTGTGTGTAAAGAATACCAAATGTGTTTTATTAAATTATTTATGATGGCTATTTTGCATATGTTGAAATAGGCATGGGTTTTAATTGGTTTATTTTTATAGACGGAGTTTTTAAACTTTTCTTTATTCCAATCTAAAGTCTAAACACAGGAATTCTGTTGTGCTTAGTTTATATATGAAATTAAGGACTGGGTTATTTTCGAAGGTTTTTTTCAGAATCTTATGTACTCACCAGAGACCTCACAAATGAGTCTGATGTCCAAAGAGGGCTCAAGAAATGTGGCACTGCGTGCAATGTTGACCTTGACTGAAATTAAGCAGCCATAATAATCATTTTCAAATGCATCTTTTTTCGTTAAGTAACGTTAATCTTTTTCTTTTTTCTTTTATAAATTTCACTTTGTCCAAGGTTCGAGAGTCACTCAAGGTAGAGAAGTTATAGTAAAAAGATGTAATACTAAATGAGGCCTATTATATGGAAGGAAGAAAATGTGGTAGGAAATAAAGACTATAAGAATCCAGAGGAAAGATAGCAGTTGACTCCTGACGCGAAGTGGTCACGATTAGAATGTTTAAGGAAGTACGTACAAGGTGGCAATTCTTGATGAAAAGTTGGATCGAATTTTCTTCTAACATTTTGGAATAAAGGAAAATTTGAGGATGATTCAATTCCGTGGTGTGTAATATGGTGTGTCCTATGTGTTTGAACTGGTGGAGCTAAAAGAATAGAACTAATCTGAAAATTTGCCACAGAAATATCGATAGAGTAGCAACAGGCTTGCAACATTATGCTAATGGCGAAAAGATTGCAGAGTGGAAATTAAGTCATCACCTACAAGACCGCATAAACGGTATTGTACACTCTATCAAAGCTGGAAAGTGTGGATTGTGCAGGTCAAACCCGAGTTATGTAGCAATTCGCCATTTGTGTTTAAATACATATTGAATGATTAATAAAAAAAATAATATGAAATGAATAATAAAAATAATATTGAATGAATAATAAAATGATATTGAATGAATAATAAAAATAATATTGAATGAATAATAAAATGGTATTGAATGAATAATAAAAATAATATTGAATGAATAATAAAATGATATTGAATGAATAATAAAAATGAAATTGAATGAATAATAAAAATATTATTGAATGAATAATAAATAATAATATTGAATGAATAATAATAATAATACTGAATTAATAATAGAAATAATGTTGAATGAATAATAAAAAATAATGCTGAATAAATAATAAAAATAATATAGAATGAATAATAAATAATAATGTTGAATGAATAATAAAATGATATTGAATGAATATAAAAAATAATACTGAATGAATAATAAATAATAATATCGAATGAATAATAAAATGTAATACTGAATGAATAATAAAAATAATATTGAATGAATAATAAATAATAATATTGAATGATTATTAAAAATAATACTGAATGAATATAAAAAATAATACTGAATGAATAATAAAAATAATATTGAATGAATAATAAAAATAATATTGAATGAATAATAAATAATAATATTGAATGAATAATAAAAATAATATTGAATGAATAATAAATAATAATATTGAATAAATAATAAATAATAATATTGAATGAATAATAAAAAATAATGTTGAGTGAATAATAAAAAGTAATACTGAATGAATAATAAAAATAATATTGAATGAATAATAAATAATAATATTGAATAAATAATAATAAAAAAGTTATGGAAACCGTTAGACAAGTTTACCTAAAGTGTATTTTGCAAAAAGCTGAAATGTAGAATATTTCTCATTTCTAATAGCTGCAAACATCCTAAGTTTACCTTTTTTTCTTTCGTATTTTTGATCTTCCATACGCTTTTGTGTTTTAAATGAGGTTTTTGACAATTGCGATCAAAATTTGAATATGTAGCGGTATAACGCGATGGATGATTTTTTTTTTAAAGTACGCCACTTGTTATTTTTAAATAGGCAAACTGTACGTGTGTGGAGGTTTCAATGGACAAGAGTCCTTGGACACTATGGAAATGTACGATGCGCAGACTGATCAATGGACCTTACTGGAGAGAATGTCTACACATCGGTCAGGAGTTGGGATGATCGGCTTCAATTCAAACCTTTATGCCATTGGTGGCTTTAATGGCAATCACAGATTAAAAACAGGTAAGCTGAAAAAGCAGTCAGATAATGGCGTCTTCTTACCTAAGATGATTGATTAATTTTGTATCGACAAAAATTTCATTTAGAAATTCGAAAAGAATATTTAATTAGGTTTAAATAATTTTGTTTTTTATCTCCTGTTTTTTCCTTTTAAAACTTTTTTCAGTCATTCTAAATCCTAGCGCGCAATGTATGTGCCTTGCGTACTTTAACGTTACAGCTCAGAGTAGACACCAGGTTCGTTCCCAGGTCGCAGCTATTTTTCCAATAGAACGCTTAATAAATAATAATTGTTTGGCCGCATCGTTATCCATAAAATAAAACCATGAGATGAGATTGTAGCAGCCCGCAAATTTTTATTCTGTTGCAACCTTCACGTAAAGGCCATCTGTAGACGAGCAAGGAAGAGTGAGACGAGATGGGGGTTGTGAATGGTCTGAGCAGCATTTGCCTTCCTTTTCGCATCGCTAGCGAAAGCTCCCCTGTCGTTTAGGCCGCCAGAGACAACTGTCTTATAGAAAACCATGATTCTTTGTCCTGTCAGCTTTCGTCTGAGATGAAGTAATTAATCAAGTCCGCTCCACTCAGCTAACCTTCTTTGTCAGAATCGTTTTATATGGTTCTTGTGAGGTCCACGTCACTCAGCTGACCTTTGTCAAGACGATATCTGTTAAAACGATTTCTGCAACATCCTGCAGATGTCCTTAACAAGATATCATCTAATAAATGATATTGTTACAGTACGGCTATAAATGTCGGCCACATCTAAAAGTCGTTACCAATTTTGTTTAAAATTCAATTTCTTTTGAATTGCATGTAAAAATTGATCCTGTTCTTCAAGAATAATTATTTAACATACGCATTTTAATTATTATCCTTAAATATATACATCTGAGAAAACAACGTAATAATGATATCACACGACGAAAGACCATACTAAAATGTCCGACTCCAGTAAAAATGGATGCCACGATATGGCAAATTTAAAATTCTGCACATTTTTGCCACTTAACTTTTGTGTTTATATCACTGTATTCTCGAGAATTAAAAACCAAATGCATTTCTAACTTACATGCAATTAGGCCCTGCGGTAAATTTACAGGGATAACATTAAAATAAAACGAAAGAAAGTTTTACCATCAAAAGTTTGAATTTCAAGTTTTGCTTGCTACTACACAAAATCAAATTTTATTATGTAAGTCAATATTTTCACAATGAAATTGAGAGTAACCGATATCGATAGAGCTTACAGGATATACTTGTATTGATTAGAAGTAAAATATGTCGTACGCGTTTCAGTTTATAATATCTAAATTAATTTAAAAAGATATTGATCACAACTTCTTTGGTGGGAGGCATCATTATGCAAATTGCAATATTCATTTTTATTTACAAATAAATCAAAAAGAAACCAGTTTCGGAAATATCGTTTCTCATAATAAGCTACGTAATGACGCCATTCATGCAAATATTTGTACAACTATTAATGTGCAGAGTGTTGTAGGATTTAATAATGTGAAAAATATTGTGCGTCATATTACCAGTTAATGAAACTCCAGGAAATATTGCGTCGTAATTAAAAAAAAATTCAATGTTCAATGTTTACGAAGACAAACGTTTGAACAAAAATAGAAACCAGTGTTATTTTAGTATCTGTCTATATTCCTGAGATGAGGTATTATGTACACGATTTACATTATTCGGACTATTGTCCTCGTCTTTGTCGCCATATTTATTACAAGGTTTCGGCCTTTCAGTATCTGTCTATATTCCTGAGATGAGGTATTATGTACATTATTTACATTATTCGGACTATTGTTCTCATCTTTGTCGCCATATTTATTACAACGTTTCGGCCTTTCAGTATCTGTCTATATTCCTGAGATGAGGTATTATGTACATTATTTACATTATTCGGACTATTGTCCTCATCTTTGTCGCCATATTTATTACAACGTTTCGGCCTTTCAGTATCTGTCTATATTCCTGAGATGAGGTATTATGTACATTATTTACATTATTCGGACTATTGTTCTCATCTTTGTCGCCATATTTATTACAACGTTTCGGCCTTTCAGTACCTGTTTATATTTCTGAGATGAGGTATTATGAACACTATTTACATTATTCGGACTATTGTTCTCATCTTTGTCGCCATATTTATTACAACGTTTCGGCCTTTCAGTATCTGTCTATATTCCTGAGATGAGGTATTATGTACATTATTTACATTATTCGGACTATTGTTCTCATCTTTGTCGCCATATTTATTACAACGTTTCGGCCTTTCAGTACCTGTCTATATTTCTGAGATGAGGTATTATGAACACTATTTACATTATTCGGACTATTGTTCTCATCTTTGTCGCCATATTTATTACAACGTTTCGGCCTTTCAGTATCTGTCTATATTCCTGAGATGAGGTATTATGTACATTATTTACATTATTCGGACTATTGTTCTCATCTTTGTCGCCATATTTATTACAACGTTTCGGCCTTTCAGTATCTGTCTATATTTCTGAGATGAGGTATTATGTACATTATTTACATTATTCGGACTATTGTTCTCATCTTTGTCGCCATATTTATTACAACGTTTCGGCCTTTCAGTATCTGTCTATATTTCTGAGATGAGGTATTATGTACATTATTTACATTATTCAGACTATTGTCCTCATCTTTGTCGCCATATTTATTACAACGTTTTGTCCTTTCAGTATCTGTCTATATTTCTGAGATGAGGTATTATGTACATTATTTACATTATTCAGACTATTATCCTCATCTTTGTCGCCATATTTATTACAGCGTTTCGGCCGTTGTACGCTTCGGCCTTCTTCAGGTAGTTGGAATGTCAAACTGAACCCTTTATTTCGCTCACTGGGGTAGACTGTTCTAGTTCCACGTGCCATGTTTTAATGGATGTCAGTTATCTCCTGTTAATTCCCCTCTGAAAGTTCTCCACTGCCTTAACCGGGTATTGAACTCACACTCTTTGGGTCCTGTCACTGGATTTAACTAACGCCTTTATCCACTGTGCCATGTGTCCTTGAGTGTTATTTTAATGACGACAAAGTCAGAAAGATAACTTTTGTGGACCCGGAATAAGTCCGAAAGAAAACTCGAACTCAGCAATTCAGTGAAAACATATTATTAACAAAAAAGAACGAATACAGAAGTGTTGCACGTCCGTAGATCCCGTATAAACGGGATCGGGTTGGTCAACCTCCCCGAACGAGGCTCTGCCCTTCGGCGGAACCTCGTCCGGGTTCCTCTCTGCCATTAACTCCTCAACCGTAGTCGAGTCGCCAACTCGTCAACTGTCTACAGTCCTTTTGCGAGGCATAATTTAATCATAAGACGAGTCTATTTTGTCCATGAAGGTAGGTCCCCATAACACCCCATTTCCTAAGTCTTTACCTCCGCAGTAGTCTCAATATCGTTTCCTTTTTGGATTGATGACGAGAGGGTCCGTGAACTTCCGCTTTCTTTTAGATCTTCGCGGTTCCGGAGCTGCTTGGGGTATTTGAATGTCGAAGGTATCGTAGATGGTATCCATCACCTCTTCTTCCTGGAGAGTGCTGCTGCAGTCATTCAACAGTCGTTTCCTGATTTGATTCAGGTGTCTCTTATGAGAGAAACGAGGGCCTTGGATTATGTAGACCATATTTCCAATCCTCTTTTCTATAGTACCATGTTCCCAGAAAGATGTATTATTTTTAAACATCTTAAAAAATACTTTTTCTCCTGGGCTGTACTTTTTCTTTGGTACAATAGAGGTCGGACCATGTTTTGTTTGTTTGGGCAGCAATTTATCGAAAACGGATCTTACTTTGCGCGCAAACATTATTTCTGCCGGAGATAGTGAAGCTGGCGCGTTATAATTTGGCGTGACCCTGTATTTACTGCCCCCCCCCCACACACACGAAGGATAGATGTGGCACAAGGCCGGGTTTAAAGTGGAGTATTCCCGAGCCCATAGGCTCGGCCAAAAAATGCCCGTAGATCCTGTATAAACGGGATCGGGTTGGTCAACCTCCCAGAACGAGGCTCTGCTCTTCGGCGGAGCCCCGTCCGGATTCCTCTCTGCTCAGAGGCAGAGAGTTCGACCGTCTGTCGACTCGTCAACTGTAGTCAACTGGTCAACGGTATTTAGTGTCCTCCCCACGAGGGACAGATGTGGCACAAGGCCGGGTTTAAAGTGGGGTATTCCTGAGCCCGTAGGCTCGGCCAAAAAATGCCCGTAGATCCCGTATAAACGGGATCGGGTTGGTCAACCTCCCCGAACGAGGCTCTGCCCTTCGGCGGAACCTCGTCCGGGTTCCTCCCTATTCAGAGCCAGAGAGTTCGACCGGTAACTCGTCAACCGTAGTCAACTCGTCAACTGTCTACAGTCCTCTTGCGAGGCATAATATAATCATAAGACGAGTCTATTTTGTCCATAAAAGGTAGGTCCCCATAACAATAACATTATAGAGGGAGGACACTGTTGGTGACGTGCAGGATTGTTAATTATTTAAGAAAGAATCAGAAGGAAATTTCAGTTGGTTGCGCGTCTTACTGCATCCCGAACAAATAAATAAACAAACTTTCAGATGCGATTAAAAAGACGAGACATATGCAATTTAGAAAAACAATGCAACATTTATATACATTTTAACAATATACAGATTGGGTAATCAGTGTGCGTCGTGTGTACAAAATGTGTGTGTAATTGTTTGATTCGTGAATGTCTCTTTGTTGATATTGTTCGTTAGTTCACTGTCTTGTGTTTATGTAATAAGAGTTCTTTTTAGAGTGGTCTACCCTTAAACGTATTTGATGTTTACTTATCTTTTAGTAATGAATTATATTCACTGTATATAAGCAAAGTTGAGAAAAGTGTTCACAGAGTTGATTGATGAATCCTCGGATGTGAGTCAGCGAGGTGTCTTCGTGCGCGGCAAAATTGTGGTTCGTAGTAGCGTGGAGTATATTGTAACTAACTCTGCGAATTCGTGAGACTGACTGACTGGAGCTGTTTACGTTTGTTTTTATATCGTTTGGGTTTGAAAAAGTGGATCACTTGGTTTTGGCGCGATCTTCATTCTGCACGTGAACTTCAGTGATGAACCAATAAGATTGTTTCGCTTTGTTCAGTTTTTATTGGTTGAGGTTTTTTTTTTAGTACGTAGGCGTACGATGTGGACTGTGCTTTATTTAGGTTGGAAAGGTAAGGATATTGGACGAGTCCACAACACCACAACAATGAGAAATGTAAGAAATGTTCTGAAACGAGTTTTAGAAGTCATCCATCCACTTGTCGGGTTATTTCCTCCTAATCTCCTTTCGTAGCTTAAAACATGATGACATATTTCGTGTTTTGCGCAATAGGCTCCATGCATCATTTCTGGTTAAAGTTGATTAAATTAAAATTCTAAATAAATATATGTTGACCAATGAGAAATGAGCGCGCCTAAAATAATCAACAACTTAATCGGAGCCTCTTTCAACTTCGTTAATGGTATAAAATTTATACTATAAAGGTGTCTATTTATACTATAAATAGACCTTTGTCTAAAACAGCAAAGAGAGAACAACAAAAAGATTCCTACCAAAGATTTCAACAAAGAAGTCCCAGAGAGACGAACACTTACAACTGTGAGTAGATACATCAAAGAGATCTAGAATTCAATAAACACTACCACTCCTCACATCTCTCTCGTCATTTTCACCCCTTTTACTTGTCTCATAAATTCAACTTCCTTTTCTTCATTCACAAGACACATTACCAGATGAAACTTTTATTTAATTTTACTTAAATTATAAATAACAAACCTGTGTCATCTATAAACATTACTACTGTTTTTGTAAAATACAGAACCACTATTTAATTTTTATTGTTATACTCCAGACTTGATTGTCTTTTTTTAAATTGATTTATTGTGTTTTACTTACTCCTTTATAAATCCCTTATAGAGGGTTAATCCTGACAAGGTCCAAATCTAACCCCAAATACACCCCCCCCCACGAAATACTAATTACTAAATGAAATGAACCCAGTAACTTTAAACTTTAGAAATTTCATTTGCACGCAAACCGAAACTGCTTCTATAAGTGGCGATCAATAATTCGATTTATTCTCTCACTTCTGGTCATTTGTGGATCAAAATATTGTTAACTGGAAATCCATCTCTCAGACAATACATCCCCACTGGTATTTAATTAGGGGAACATCATGATGCCTGCAACATTGGCCGAAATAGCAGGGTAATTTCTGAATGACCGACCATGAAAAGTGATCATAAGCCGTGTACCATATCTGATGTGTATAGAGTTTCTCCCACCTACAGTAACCTCGACCCACAAAAAAAAAACGTGTTTCACATTTTGACATTTTCAATTTCAATTATTTAACCTATTTTTCTTGACGATTCCATAGAAATGACCAGAGAGACATAGGTTTAAAATAAATAGTGTATTTTTATCACCGAGTTTTTTAAAGTCTTTTTCTTAATTCTTATGAGAAGCCCTCAGGAAACTCTGCTCTGTACCTATCTTTAGAAACAACTCCTAAGCGAAATTAAATTTCGTTTCTTTTATTACCTGTTGGTATCTCTAGCAGTTTCGCGTAGATAATAAGACGCATTGCTCATATGATCGACGGATTGGGAAAATGATGAGTAGAATTCGATATTACTGAATTACGAGGATGCGCTGAAAAGATTCATAGGCTGACTATGAAATAATGATGCTAGAACTGTGAAACCTTGCATGCATTCATTTCAGCTCTTCTTATTAATAACTGCATTGGTTATTTCCAAGTAAACTGATATCTAACTGTTCAAAGAAGACTTGAAAAGTAACTAGTAGTAAAGTCTCGTGAAAATGAACAAGATTTGGCATTGTGGTGCTATCAAGTACCTGAAGAAAAAGAGTTTAGCCCCCTCCCCCCTAGGACATTCATGCTGTCATGGTTGATACATTAGAGGATGATGCTCTAGCTTTATCAACAATACAAAGGGGGGCAGGTGAATTTAGGTGGGGAACTTCAAGTCTTGTCGTCCTGTTCAATTTATATTACGTGAATCATTCATACGAAAAGCAGATAATGAAGTTAATGTTATGGCAAGAATCACTCTTGCAAACAATTTTTAATAATAAAATACATTAACCTCGAATCCGTTAATGAATGGTATGATTCTTGTTTATAAATTCCGGTTTTATAAGGTCTTTTTTACTACTAACTTTCAATTGTTTAATACAATCATCATCAGGTAGGGAAATAGGTATCTGCTTTTCGTATGAATGATTCGCGTAATATAAATTGAACCTGCACCACATAATTGATATTAAAATAACTGATCCGACGTGCGAATTCCTGATAATAACTGTGACATTACTCTATTTATTGAACAATTTAGTTCATGCCACCTTTACTAAAAAAACCTACTTCTACCAAAGAATTCTCATATTACTATATTAGTACAAGAACGCACAATTTTAAAATTCAAAAAAATTCAACCTCAGCGTCGTGACTGCACGCTCCAAAAGTATTCTTACAGTTAACAATATCACATTTCTAAAAACACTTCTTTTGGATTACACTTTATCTTTCGATGTCCTGTTATTATCTGGATGTAAAAAACTTACCTATTTCCCTACCTGAAGATGATTGTATTAAACAATTGAAAGCTAGTAGTAAAAAAAGACCTTATAAAACCGGAATTAATAAACAAGGTTCATACCATTCATTAACAAATTCGAGGTTAATGTATTTTATTATTAAAAATTGTTTGCGAGGGTGATTCTTGCCATATCATTAACTTCATTATCTGCTTTTCGTATGAATGATTCGCGTAATATATATATATATATATATATATATATATATATATATACTTGAAACTGTCTTTTTATTTTCCGGGTGAGAACACTTATCTTCGCTTGCCACTGATGTTTCTAGAAAATGCATGAATCCTTTTCACCTTACAATTTTTCGCATCACTGGCATTCCACGTCAGACAAAGAAGATTGGATGAGTGAGCATTTGGTCAAACTCAAAACTTTCTCTCCTCACTAGCTTACTGCTCAAGCAGTTGTAGCAGTTTAAAAAACTGCAGTAATTATTGTCAGCTTTGTCATTTCTGTAGATTTCAATTGAATTTTGAGCTTAAAATATGCCACCTATATTTTATTCTACTCTTGTTGGTATGCTCAGAGAATTTACCATTTCGAAAGAAAATAAAAAATATGTCATTTTTTAACCAATCATCTTAAATATAATTTCAAATGAAAGCATGAATTTAAATCTATTTTGATATCACAACTGCAATATTTAATCTAAGGAAATAAACACCATACTTGCATAGTTAACTTCACATATATAATCGATACTGTCTCTTGCTTTCTCTCTCTCTCACTCTATCACACACACACACTTCCGCGATCTCTTTCACAGACATACACACACATACACTTTCTCTCACACGCAGCCTCTCTCTCCTTCTCTCTCGCACACTCTCCTTCGCAATCACTTTCACACAATCTCTATTTTTCTTCACATACACACTACCTCATAAGCACCCTGTCTCTCTCTCTTTCTCACACACACATACACACACACATGCACACACTTTTTATCCGTCTATTTTTCTTCTGTTTATACACCTGAAGAAATCTAAGTAAACAACTTCTACCAATGAAGTCTGTTCATTAAGTGTTCAAATCTACTTAGATATTGATTCTTTCAGACTTGTGTCCCCACCCGATAGAATCTACTTCGACTCGGAAATGCGGGCAAAATTTAGAAGTTACTTCGTTTTAAATTCCGACTCTGCATCTACTGAAAAGCTAAATCAGAAAAAAAATAGATTTTACAAATTTCAAAGCTATTTCCGTTTGTAAACAAATTTCCTGAACCCTGCCGTTCAGATACTTAAAGGTTTAGGCGAACTTATATTAAAAAAAAACCTAAGATCTTTTAAGAATCGAATATTATTAATAAAGTAATTCAATCCCGACGAAGCCTGTCATTATGGACTTCGATTCTTATCAACCAATAAGAATGATCTCATAATCCGTCAAGTCAAACTGAAAGAATCGATTCTTGTTTGATTCCAGACGTGAAGCACCGACAAACCTCGTCCGTATTTAACCAAGGTGCCAATTACAAACAAGTTACTGTAAGCAACTTGTGGCCTTGCCGTACTAAATAAAACTTAGTAGATAGCATAATTCACGTTAATATCACACATCTCTCTCCGCCAGTCACTTAACATATTGTACGCTCACTAATTACTAGCTTTTATTTTCTTGGCATGATACAGAGTAAAATCAGAGCAAATTGGAAGAAGACTTTGTGGCGTCTTTTCTCCAAGAGGGAAGGACCTTGCTTACCTTGAAATCAGGATTCGAAATTTTTACCTTGGCTCAAACATCAACTGTATTTTTAACTAATATTTCACCGAATACAAGACCCATGAGCTACTCAAGTTACTGAGTGCAGGTGTTGCATATACACAAAAGGAGGAATTAAGTGCAGATTATGAGGATGTGAAAAATAGATAACAATTGACCTTAGACTTTACGTAAGATTGTAGTGATCGGAGAAGCATCATTTTTACGCTATTGTTCACGCAATAGAAAGACGAAGAGCCCATCAATGTAGGGGATTGCTGAATGAGACTGGTTAACGGACGGAAATGGAGGAAGTAAAAAGTTTAGATTATAAGGATATTGCTGTGGAATAAATAGTACACTCACGGTGACTATATAAATGAGTCCATAACGATAAATAAAGAGATCCAGGTCAGAGGTTAAGAAAAAGAAGAAGCAGTTTTGCAGTTCACTGCCTGACTCGCAGCTGGCTTGTCGAACTTTCTGCCCATCGGCAGCGAGGAACCCAGACGAGTCTATGCCTACGAGAAGAGTCTCGTCTGGAGAGGTAGACAAACCCGACCCCGTATATGTGGGGTCTAAGGGGAATTTTTTTCCTGAGTCTACGGGCTTGGAATCGCCACACATGAAACCGGCCTTGTGCCATATCCTGTCTTGTGGGAAGTTTTGGTAAATACCAGATGCCGTTAGAGTCAGTCTTCAGACTAATTAATAGAGGTGTCACGGCAAGTAGCCGAAGCCTTACTGAGTGAACAAGTATGGAAAATATATATACTTTTTGCTTCGGGAACAAGGATACGGGGAACGGCGGAATTCTAACCAGGTTGGTTTTTAAAAAATTCTTTTGTAGAAGAATTTTTTTCTCTTGTGTGTAGGAAAAATATTCTTGAGAATACGGAGCAAATTTTGGTTTTGATAGTTGAAATTCAACAATAAAAAGAACCAGCAACAACAAAATCAACAGTTGCTAGAAGTACAAAACAGAAACAGGAGTTGTTGGATATAATTCTGAAGAAAACAAAAAAAATCTTCAACGTCTCTTACGCCAGACGCTGTCCAAAACAACATATCAGAATTTGTATACAACCTTGATGAGGGACTGATTTTTTCTGCATATTTTCCTAGATATGAACAAATATTCAGTCAGGAATGCATCATCTGGGAAGATGAGGCAAAAACGAGATTGCTGTTGAGGAAAATAGCTCCGATAGTTTATGAAAAATGATGTTATTACATTTTACCGAGAAAACCAGGTGAAATCAGGTTTGATGACACGGTACAAATTCTGACGAAAATCTTTAGTGACGAGAGCTCTCTGCTTAATGCTCGTTGGAGGTGCTTGAATCTAAGCAAAAAAGAGGACGAAAACACTGTCACCTATGCTGGTATCGTCAACAAAGAATGTGAAAAGTTGAGAATAAAGAAAATGACTCCAGATATGTTCAAAGGAATAATTTCCGTGCAAGGTTTAATAGCTAAAAAAGATGCTGAAATACGAGCGAACATTTGAACAAAAATTGAACAAAACAATAATATTACAGTGCAAGAAATAGAATTGTCTGGCAATTATTCACTAATTCTGAAACATGGTGCTGGAAAAATTCAGAAAAAGAATGCGCATTGGTACATGCAAAGGATAAATGTCCAAAAAGAAGAAGAAAATCCTCGTTTTAGATGTGATAAATTACATCTTGGAAAAGACTGTCCATTTAAAAATGCAAAATGTTGCAAGTGTGGTAAACAAGGACATATAAAGTCAGACTGCAAAACCAAACCAAGAAAAAATTCTCACAGGAAGAAATTTGTGCACAGCATTGTGATGGGAAAATGGTTAAAGAAAGCAAAAGGAAATTTGTGAAAGTGAAAATAATGTCGGTGTGAAAAGCCTACTGGACACGGGTAGTGATATTTCAATAAACAGTAACACCACATGGAAGGAAATTGGAAAGCCTTTATTAAAATGGACTTCCAAACTTGCGATTTCAGTTTCAGGTGAAAAATTATTTGGTGGTGAGGGTGGAGAAATGGCTTGTAATGTCTAATTCCGTAATAAGCATGTAAAAACTAAAGCTTATGTATTTAAAAAAATGCTACAAATTTATTCGGAACGGACTGTATGGAACTATTTGAAGTTTGGGATTTGCCAATAAACCTTTATTGTAAAAACATAAGTGGACAAGCAACCAATTTAAAAAGTCATAGCGAAAATCTTAAGGAAGAATTACAAAAAATGTTTTCCAGATGTTCTGTCAAATGGGTCATGGGTCGGTGTTCAAAATTCAAGGAGAATTTTCAAGTAAATAAAAAGATTCGACGCTAGTATTTAAGCCGAAACGGAGCGCGTACCATTCGCAGCATTGGAAGAAATTAATGAAGAGTTGGGCAGATTCGAAAGAATTGGTGCAATAGGAAACATTAAACATTCGAAATGGGCTGCACCAGTGGTCTATGTAAAGAAAAGAAATAATAAAATTCGAGTTTGCGTGGATTTCTCAACAGAATTAAACAATTCTTTAGATACACATAACTAGCCATTACCAAGTCCAGAGGAAATTTTTTCGAAGTTAAACGGTGGAAGAATATTTTCAAAGCTGGATCTCTCTGAAGCATATTTACAAATTCAGATTGAAAATGAATGTTTAGAATTAACGATCATACATACGCACAGATGATTATATAAGTTTAACCGACTTCCTCTTGGCATAAAAGTGGCACCAGTTATTTTTCAACAACCTATGGATACCATGATTCCGCATTGCGATTTCACAGTGGCGTATCTGGACGAAATTTTAATAAAAAATGTATCAAAAGAACATGTTGGGCATGGGAAAATAATTTTTGAAAAATTAAGAGAATACGGAAAAATGCGAATTGTTTTTGCCGAATATTAAATACTTTACTCAAATTAATGATAAAAATGGTCGTCAACCAGATCCATCGAGGGCAAGTGCAATTAAAAATATGCCTCCACCAACAAACATGACTACGTTACAAGCTTTTCTAAGACTGGATAATTACTATCAAATATATGTACATAATGTGCATAATTTGAGAGATCCACTGAACGATCTACTAAAAGGAACAAAATAGAACTAAATAAAATTAAAAAAAAAAAACTTACATCAAATTTATCATTAGCACGCTACAATCCAAAAGCAGAAATTGTAGTGGCGTCAGATGCTAGTGAGTCCGGTATTGAAGCGGTAATTTTGCACAAATATTATGGCGGTAAAATGAAAGCCTTCGCTCATGCTTCACGCTCACTTCTACCAACAGAAAAAAATTAGTCAAATAGAAAAATTTTATTTGGTGTGAAGAAATTTCATAAATTTATTCATGGAAGAAATTTTAAGTTTCAAACAGATCACAGGCCTCGATTAACAATATATGGTTCAAAGAAAGGAATACCTCCGCATACAGCTAATAGACTACAAATCTGGGGCACTATCTTATAAAACTATGCTTTTACAATGGAGTACCAAACATCTAAAAAATGAAGACATGCGAATAGATTATCTAGATGGATTATCTAGATTAATATATAAAAATGCGAAACCATTGGAGGACACGGTCTACGCAGCAATAAAAAGCGAAATGGAAATTAAAAAAAAAAATTTTGTGCAACGTAGTACGAGAGTTACCTTGGAAGAAATTTTCTAAAAAAAGCGGAAAATGACATCTTTATTGCGAAAATCTAGACTTAAACGCTTATTCGCTATGTAACGGTGTAGTAATGTTCGGGCAAAGGGTTGAAATATCTAATGTGTTACAGAAGTGACTATTGAAGGATTTTCATAGCGGACATCCCGGTAATTCAAAAAATGAAATCTGATGAGAAGTTTCGTATATTCGACCCGAATCGACCAAGATATTGAAAAAAATAGTGAAAACTTGCAGAGGTTGTGCTCTGGCAGCAAAACTGCCAATTACAAAGATAGAAACTTAGCCAAAGATAGACACGTCGTAGTCAAGATTGCATATAGATTTTACAAGTCCTATGAATGGATCACATTATTTTGTGGTAGTCGATAGTTTCACTAAATGACCGGAAATTTATAAGGGCAAAAATTCAATGACTTCAGTGACTGTGAATTTCTTGCATGAACTGTTTGTGAGATATGGTATACCAGATACCATAGTCTAGATATGGTATACCAGATACCATAGTCTAGATATGGCATTCCAGATACCATAGTCTAGATAGGAGGAGTATCGGAAAATTACTTCTCTGTTTGGCTGCTGCCTACAAAAAGAAATTGGCAGCCACTTTGGTCACTGCATGTAGTGACAACTTTAATCAGCCGCCATGTGACCTACGTGACTGATTTCCACCAAAGGGAGATAAGCGTCTTTCGTATTCCTAAATGACAAAACATCTACAAGATATTCAACTATATTTAATGGCTTTACAAATTACTTATCAACACAAATTGTATATACGAGCTATTTCTAATTTTTCAGCAACTTCAGAAATATGAGTTCCATTTGAGGCCTGGTGGTGGGGGGCTTGTTACGACAGACGTTCAAAGAAGAAACCTCTTTGAGATTGCAGCCTTTTGTTGTAACTGGTCAGAAATCAGGTTCAGCTTGGTGGTGATGAAAAAGTTACTCGCTTGGTTTTTTGAGGTCTTGGAAATTACAAGCCAGCTTCTCTATCCACCCCAGCCCATTGGGCGAGGTCAGAAAGAGGGATCAGCTGCAAGGCTCTGGTCATCTAGATCTCTATCAGTAATGAGAAACGCAACTATCTCATACACCAAACAGGCTCTTCACCATCTCTCTCTCTCTCTCTCGCACGCACACACACACACACACACACACACAACTCTCTCTCTCTCTTCCTCTCACTCTCTTTATCCTCTCTCTCTATCTCTCTTTCCTACCTTCCTTCGGTTTCATTTTGACTTTTCTCTTCACTTTTTGTACTTTAACTTTTTGAATTTCTTCCAGTGGAAAAATATCATATACACTCGAAGAGGTGGTCACGTGTCAATTCCATGCCGACAAGGCGATCGAACTTTGCTGTCACTGTACTCGAAGGTTTAATCTACGTCATCGGTGGCTACGACGGTGAGTTTTGACTTCTCTCCCTAAGAAATTCTAAAATGAAGATGTTCTTTAAGTTATATTTTCGTAATATCTTGAAATTGTGTCTCTTTGAAAATGATGCCAGTGTTTCTAATAATTCACGCCATGTCTTGACACCCAATAAAGCAAAGATGAGATTAACAAAATAAGGGGAGGCCACTCTTGATTATTCATAACACCCATTAATTCATAAAGTTCACTTAAAATTTTAGCTCTTTTTACCTACTCTACCATGCTGGCTGATGGTTAATGTTCAGGTTAGTAGATTCAAATTTTAGTTAACCCCTTCATCTCTAAAGAATTGGTTGAAAAGGTTAAAAGTTTCAGTTTAATAGAAGTTAATTAAACCAAAGAAGTTAACAAACTTGTTAATTATTAAATCCAAAGGGTGAACCCAAACTTTTGGTCTACAGTGTTTATGCATCCACTGCTTTTTTCTGGCCTTGTGTCAAGCTAATCGAGAGCATCTCGTCATGGACCGGTGTTAAACAACCTGGTGTCACAGACTATTGTTAAAATGAGTTCGGTCCTTCGTGGGTGTCCTATAATGTTTAGTCTCGTACCAGAATAAATTGAACTTCGAATCGATAAGTTATATATTTCCTTTTATACGATCAAATAGCTCTTTTCTGAATCAAACTTGAAAAGAAAACTCACTTGGAACTTGGAAAGAAATTGAATATAAAACAATACTTACACAAACATAGAATGAATTTAAATTTCTGCTCCTTTATCTCTTTACAGAGCTAAAACAGATATCATTCCGTACTCTCTTCAGTAGGTAATAATGGTTAAAACTTCGCTAGTGTTGCTTTCTTTTTATTTCTTCTCATATTAAAATATGTCATATTTTGAATGTGGGTTGCAGGGCGAACAGTCATCTCTTCGGTAGAATGCTACAACCCGACGTCAGGTCAATGGAGTTCCAAAGCAGACATTTTGTTCCCGAGAAGTGCACTCAGTGCTGTCACAGTCAAGAATTTAGAGTACGCTCGACGCTACACGTATTACGGACACCAGGGTCGCCACATTCAGCAACACAGTCATGATACACAACACTTTGAATCGCCATCACCCGACGCTGAAAACATAAACTGATTCAGATTCTAAGAACCATTTTATAAATAGTTTCATACAAAATGATAAAAAAGTAATCGATGATCAAATACAGATAAGCAGGAATTTGAAAACTTATCTCGTCATTAAAAATAAAACATCACATTCGACATTTTTCATAATTTCCATAACATTTTAAAGAAATATGTAAATATTTCATTAGTTTTCTGTCATTAGTGCTAATTAGTTGTTTCCTTATAAGGAAATATTCAGAATTTATTGGTGTAGCAGGTAGTGTTCCTTTCGGTCGTGAATGCTTGGTGATGAAGAAGGTTTTGCAGCGTGTTTGATCTTCACCAGGTGTCCTACGATTTTGATACCGTGTCAAACTAAATCAAGTTTAGTAAAGATGTACACAGATGCAAACAAGCGGAATCCGTCAGCGACATCAGTGGAAAGACCTCACCGTGAAGTAATGGTGAGCGTTCTAATGACACAGACAATTATTATATCTGTTGTCACTTCATCTGTCTTTTGTTTTCTTTTGCAATTCTTCCATTATTTTTAACATTTCCTTTTACTTTTCATTATGCTTTTCCTTATTTTATTTGTTTCTTTTCGGTATATTCTTTTTCTTAAATCAATTTTCTCTTTGTTTTGTTCTTTAATTATTTATTCACTTTTTAACTCGTCTGCCTTCAAGGTAAATTCTAGATTATCTCCCCTGAACGTATCAGTGGATTTTCTCGAATAGATCTTGGACTCTCCATTCGATCCTTGCCTTTCGTAGAAGCAGATTATCCCACGTTTGACGCTAAGCTGCAATCATTCCCATTTTCTTAACCGTTTTTTAAAGATAATGATAATCCAATCAAAATGAAGAATCATTTTTTTGGTGGGTAGATGTTACCAAACTATATTTAGTATCATTGGAATGGCAAAAACTTCTATTTTTAACATTCATAATTTCCTCTTCTTTCCACTGACAATAATTTACAGACGGGATTTTCCAGTTTTTGAATTCGTCACCATGATAGGAAATATTAAATTTTATTTTGTTAATTATCACGCTGGAAAAGTCACCGATTAATGAACGTACTAAGAAAGAGAGACTGTTTCCAGTTTTCATTTCCCCATTATAATCATTAGTATATCTGTGATATAGTAATACTTTCATAACACGGGTAGGAAATATGGAGGGTCTTACTTGTAATATTTCTAAAAGTGAAAGCGAGCAGGTCGATGGTGTCCTCTATGTAGACCATGTGGTTTCCTCTGCTCTCTTAACTGCGATGGACAATCATGTCTTGCATCTCCGTGGTCCATCATAGCAACTGGGATTCGTCACCCCACGATGAGACGTCACTTACCAAAAAATGCCCTTTGCATTCCTACACTATTGATCATAAGAGCACCTTAACTTTCATCAACAAAACACAAACCAGACTGAATTTATCTGTTAATTTCACAAAGACAGGTTAAGAATATCCAAGTTCAAATATATTTATGGGAATAATGAATGTAAAATTCAGTTTCAAGTTAATTCAATCCATGAATACTTGAGGATTTGAATACATGAAGAATAAAGAATAAAAGAAGAGTTTTATTTCCGACAGGTCTCATCAATATTATTAATTAATTATTACATTTATTCTTAACCTATAAATACAAAAAGATACGAAGCATGCAAATGAACATCATATCAGGGTCAAATTGAATTGACTGCAAATTAATTATTCATTAATGTTATCCTTTTACTGATATCTCACGTACACTATTTTCTGTTTTTTTTCTTTTTAGATATGACCTAATTAAAATGGGAATCACTTTAAAACAACACTAAAAATAAAATTGGTAATATAAGCAAATGTCAACCTTTTTTCCCAAAAAGGAAGAAAAAGTTGTTTTTTTTTTATAAGCTTGGTAACATTTTTTCATGTTACATAATTTTTTTCCTGTTAATTGGATTGGATACTTTTTTATTATTATTCTGATTCTAGGTAAAACTTTGATATGGGTGTAAAAGTCTGTTTCTCTAATCCAGTCGATGAAGTCGCACATAGATTCTTACTCTCAATTATTTTCGTCGTTCGAGCAAAGCAAACAAAATATTTACGATTAACAACAGAAACTGATTTTTTTTATTATAACGTAACAGACGCCCTGCACCTTCTTGTTTAATGATTTTGTTTGATTTTTTTTTTATAATTCCGCAAATCTACGAAATATCATGAGATGTACGAGAAAAAAAAGGACTAATCACGATATGGTATTATCTGAATATTAACCTCCCAGTTTCATTGACAAATCCACAAAAAAGTGAGGGTGTGGGCGCATAGGGGAGAGAATGAGGGAGTAGGAATGTAATTATATATGCATAAAGAGTTATAGCTGTTTTATATCCACGTGTAGTAGCCGCCGCCGCCGCTTGATTACATGGCGAATGATGGTATATTTGTTTTCAATGTAGTAAGGACATTTTAGCTAGTCGTGAAAATGTCGCATTTCGTCTTTGTTATGATGGCCGCCGCATCGGAGAATGGACAAAAAAATTAATTCATAGACTTTGATTTTAGTTGATTTCCCATCTGTTTATATACACAACTTAATATATCTATACCTTTGAAAAGGCCGCTCGCTGCCTTATACCCTGGTTGTGAAAGATTTCTGATTGGTCGAATTAATTTTTTTTTTCTTACGTCCTGGTTGTGAAGGCATTATCCGTCTATTTTTTTAGAGATGGTGACATTTTGTTTTTCATGTTATATATTTATTTCTGCATCATCACAGGGTAATTACAAACGTATCTCGCAGTTAGCTTTCTTTTGCAACCTCCTGTGTCGTAACAATGATTTATAATACGCAAATGTTCACCTAACTTAGAAAAGCAATAAGCCACTTACCGAGTCTAATAAGGTATTTTGGAAATTAATAATAGCATCATTCAGGCTGAATCTAGTTTACGTTTATCGATAAATAGTGAACTTATATCAAACCGGTAAGATAACTTGCGTATAAATGTAGTTCATACGGTGTAAGATAGTGTAGCGGAACGGGCACTGTGTGAGATGGCGTGTTTTGGTTAGCCATGTTAGTTGGTGTTGAATGGCTGTTCCCCACAATTATTTATTTTTGTTAGGAAAGGTGTGGAAATCATTAGCAATGGTGAAATACAAAAAGGAACATGAAATTAAAAACATAACAATTGAATTTAAGTATTGAAATTACATGCATGTGAACTGAAAAGTGAGACTGAGTTGCGTCCCTTTGATTAGGTAATAATTGTACCTAGACTCATAACGAAAGAGTTGATTATTAAAATGCAGTTTAGAAGACTGAGTATGTTTTGTATATTATGCAAGTTGGATGAATGATGCTAGAATTATACTTGCATGAATTGTTGCAAAGTTCTTTAACGTCTGACTGCGTTAGTCAAGACGGGAGTTCTTTAAGAGTCACATTTTGGCAGTGGTGTTGAGTGACGAAGAGAAGTTAGGTTCGAGAATCCGCGTCAAAACAGAGAATTCTAGAGAGATTCACACGTGTTGGTTTTTTTATATCATGTTCTATCACATGACAGGCTCCGAATTGAGTTGGCGCCTAAATTGATCGTGCATGTGGGAGTGATCTAATTGGTCGATACTGACCAATCAGCAAGCTAGATTGACGGTGATTAACTAATGAATGGCTGTTGATTATTTGTAAGTATGATGTTGGTAATGTAACAGGAAGAGTGCATTTCCTAGCAGAGGGTAAACTGGTTGTCGTGGACGAGTTCACAATAGTAAACAAGCTTAGAAAGAGAGAGGAATATGTTGGTTTCTCTACTCTCCAAGATCCACTATAGGCATTAGTATACCTGCGATATACTAACACCTTAACAGCACTAGAAAGACCAAAAAATATTTTAAAACATTTTTTGTCTATACATTCTTTTTATAGATACAAATATTTAAGTAAATGCTCTGTTTATAATAAACAGTATTAACAACATGTCCGAGAAATTGTCATAGCAAATATTTGTCCTCTGACAGGAATCGAACCTGTATCCTATATGGAACCGTCCTATAGCTAGACGTGTCTTAACCGATCGAGCCACGGAGGATCGTTCGATTAGCAAAGTCGATTTTACTGTTTTTAAACAACAATCTTTCATGAATCTCTCACGTACATTCATATTTGCTCAAAGTGTATCCAAATGTAAACAAATGACGTCACACATTATGAAATGGACAAAGTCCGACAATACTGTTTATTATAAACAGAGCATTTACTTAAATATTTGTATCTATAAAAAGAATGTACAAACAAAAAGTGTCTTAAAATAATTGTCAGACTTTGTCCATTTCATAATATGTGTGTGTGTGTGTGTGTGTTTGATTTTTGGAGCTGATGGTAGAAATATGTAAATCCATTTATCTGTGATCTAATTCAATTAGATCCATTAAATTGATCTCAAAGTACATTTTTCAGCTAAAAATCAAACTTATTTGATTCAGGAACTTTGATTCTCAGTTGAGTTGGAAACCATTTTTTAAATTCATAAAAGATTTGATATGGAAACTCATTCATTGAAGGGAAATTTTACAATTTCACTAAAAATAAAACTCAAAACAAAATCACAAATGTTTCACTTTCATTCAAACTGAAATCTGCGTGTCTGAATTCAAATAAAAACATGAATAAATGCAATCTGAATTTTCTTGATCAGACAATCAAATTTCTTAAATTTGTGACTGATTTTGTATTAAAAAAGAAATAAAAACAAAAAGTAAAATTTAAGAATTTCTTTTGTGAGAATAAAAGAATATGAAATTTTTATTAAAAATGGTAAAAATTCATCTGATACGGAATCTATTTCTTTTTCCATTTCTTTTTCTTGACTATGTTCTTTTTTTTCTGTCCTGATTTCTTCATTTGACCAATTTTTTTATTATTCTTCTTCAGTCCTTTTTTCTTTTGTTTCTTTAATTGCGGGGAGTCAGAATCCGAACTGCTTCCAGTCACTTGGTCATCAGAATCTGTAACGCTTTTGTTAAGATTTTTTTTAACTTCTGTCTTTTTCTGCTCATCTGAGATTTTGTCATCTGGAAAAACAGAGAAATAAAGATGTAGAAGACTGGAAAATGAATTAATGTCAGAAGTGGATTTCATCATTACAAAAAAATCTGCTAAAGTTAAAGTATTTTTTATCAAAAGTACAATTTATCTTCAGAGATATTTGAGTATTTTCTGATATATTAAGAATTTTTTTAGGTGCCTTACAGAGTAATTGTTAACAAGATAACCATGAAATCCATTATTTCTGTAATGAGCTGATCCTCACTGAATACATGTGTTGTTGCTTCAAATTAATATAAGCTTAGAAAATATTTAAAAAACATTTTATTTTTGCATTTGCTAATAAAATTTAAACATGAAAGGGAGGATTACTGTAGCACAATGGTTAGCAAGTTTATCTTGCAGACCATTTAGTAATTTTACAAGTCTCATTCAATATCCCAATTACGAAGGCCAAGAGACACACCTCAAGTCTCATTCAATATCCCAATTACGAAGGCCAAGAGACACACCTCAAGTCTCATTCAATATCCCAATTACGAAGGCCAAGAGACACACCTCAAGTCTCATTCAATATCCCAATTACGAAGGCCAAGAGACACACCTCAAGTCTCATTCAATATCCCAATTACGAAGGCCAAGAGACACACCTCAAGTCTCATTCAATATCCCAATTACGAAGGCCAAGAGACACACCTCAAGTCTCATTCAATATCCCAATTACGAAGGCCAAGAGACACACCTCAAGTCTCATTCAATATCCCAATTACGAAGGCCAAGAGACACACCTCAAGTCTCATTCAATATCCCAATTACGAAGGCCAAGAGACACACCTCAAGTTGTCAAACAAATCAAATTCCAAAATAACAAAAACTTAAAAGATGGATTTTTTGTTCATTACCAATTCTCAAGGTGACATTTCTGCTTATTTTCAATCGATGGGAGTGAAATATGCAAATGATTATGTAATCAGATTCATATGTTAATGGTTTGATGACACGAGAGGAAAAGATTGAGATCTTATTCAGACCTTTAAAATCCATGAAGGTAAAGTAAGACAACTTACCAGTTCCTGGAATTTTATTAGAGAATTTCTTTAATTTTGCAACAAAGAAGCCATCGAGGTTGTGTGTGTGTGGATAAAAACGTTTTGTTAAATTCATCTTTGGGTGGAATCTGTGCCTTTGAAAACTGGAAAGAAAGAAATTGGAACAATTGCAAAAAATATGAAATCCTCAAAAAGTAAAGATATTAAACCAATTCAAAAGTTTTACCGAGATGAAGTTTTGAAAATTTTATAAGAAAAATTACTGAGTTTTTTGTGACACTGAGACAAAAATAAATGAATAAAAATTAAAAAATGATTTTTAAATTTAAAAAAAATAAAAATACATTTGTGAGAGTTTTACGAACACTAAATAGCGGAGAAAAACACAAGGAAAGAACTTGTTTTCATGAAAAGCAAAACACACACTTGTTTAAAAAAAAAAAAAAAAAAAAAACTATTACTTACTTCACATAACCATCTTCACCAAATTCTAAGCCAGTAGGTACCAGTTTCACATTTCTTTTCTTTAATGCAAAGTCAACAACACATTCATTTTCTTCTACCTGAAATTTTGGGAAAAAAAAAAAAAAATTATTTATTATATATATATATATATATATATATATATAAAATTGGCTCAACTTCTACATACTTTAGAAAATTATAAAGAAAAAAAATATTCACTAACAAAAAATCAGTATATTTAAAAAACAAATTTGTGTACATGTTCAAATTAGACAAAATAAAAAAAGGGTAGGCCTTTCCCCACCTCCTCCTTAAATGATACCCAAACTTAATAGAATGTCCATATATAGAATGTGAAAGCTTGGACACTACATGTTGAGGCTTTGATATGACTGAAAATTCTTAGCCGGCCATTCCTGGGGTCATGTAGAATGAAGTAGAGTCTTGCTGGAACATGGACAACTCCTCTTCAATCCAAGCCTCGGCTATCAAGTCCAGGACCTTGATATAGGTTGTGACACTGACCTTGAAGTTCCACAGAAAGGACAGAAGGGCATGAATCTCACTATTTACAACTTTCAAAATTATCAGATACAACGAAATTGCTATACATTACCATGCACACCAGCATCTATTGTTCCCTCTTCTACACTTATTCACTTTAAAGTCGCAAACTTGGGTAGCAGTTTGTACCATGAGCATAGGTTTTCATTTCCTATATTTGCTATGTTAATGCCCTTGATATTTTGGAACGAGAAAGTTAAAATTTGACAAATGTCATGTAACATTTCCATTTATGGCCCCTGGAAGTCTAAGCTTTCTTATATTTGCTATATCTTGTACATTAGAGTAAAATGATCTTTCTCTTAAATAATCAAGTTCCTGTATCACAATTCAATGAACTTTTGTTTAAAATAATGAAGGCATTAATTCATTTTTTTTTTTAAAATGCCACCACCAACACAAAATTTCTAAAATCATATACAAGTACAGTAGTACTATGATTTTCTTGTTTTTGTAAGTTTGTATTGCTATAAACTGTTAAATGCTTTAAAAATACATAAGTACTATCCAATTACATCGTCAGCAAAATGAAAAATACAGTTTCTGAAATATTTTCATTTTTTACCCTTATTGCATATATGATAAAAATCAAATTTTTGGTTTGTCGGTGACTTTTTAAAAGAACTAAAATAAATTAATGCCCATTTCATTACTTTTGAAAAAAATTTCAACGATTTATGACACAGGGAGATAGGCTTACGAAAAAGTCATAACCTTAGTGTATATATAATTGCTCTATTCAGTGTGTAATGCTTATTTTCAATCTTGACAATCACATTCTTTCTGACTTTCAAAGCAACAGTAATTGAGACTTGAAAGCTTTTTAACAATTGCTGAATGTTTACTTCAAATAGAGATTTTTTTTCTTCTACTCATATCCCCTCCACACACCATCTTCTTGCACAAATAAATAGGGTTATTACAATTTGTTCCAAGAGAGTAGTGGCAAAATCTGGCAACTGTACTTTTAAGACATGAATGCAAAGTTTCATATTTTGCAGAAGCTTTCCAACAAGAAAAAAAAAAAAAAAATCATTTTCGCATTATTTGTTCAGCTGTCAGCTTCACATCTGAAAGTAAATAGACAGCCAGATATGAATTCGAAGCAATTTTGCAGTTTCTAAGTTTTATGAGAGGAGGAAAAAAAAAAGAAGAAGAAAAAATAAAATAGATTTCTTGAAGAAAGAATTTTCCTAATAAATTTATGAAATATCTGGGTCACATCTGAATTTCCCCAAACCGAGAAACTGACAAAAGTAATATTCACTGTTTCACAGAAGATATTAAGTCCAGACTTTATATTCTAAACATTTAATAATATATTTCTAAAGAAATAAGGAAATTTTTATTTATTAATCTGACATAAGAAGGTAGCTTATTAGAAAAAGGTTTTCAGAAGGAACAGATGAGGTAAAAGTCCACAGTTCGCAGCATTTATTTTTTAAAAAGTGCTCAATACAAAGTAGAGCAAAATATTATTATTATATTTTTATTATAATAAATTACAAAAACATTTTACATTGCTACACAAAAACTTTCATGTTTCGATACTAAGATGGTACCTCTTCAGGCGATGATAGATAACTAATGATAAAAATGATTTATTAGGGAAATTTAAATAACAAATCTTTACCTATTTTTGTAAGGGAGGGGGCATAAGGTCAGAATTAAAAAATTTAATTACAAAAAGAGGTAAAGATTTGTTTTTGAAATTTCCCTAATAAATCATTTTTTTCCATTAGTGATCTACCATAACCTGAAGAGGTACCATCTTAGTATCAAAACATGAAAGTTTTTGTGTAGCAATGTAAAATGTTTTTATTGTAATTTTATATATATGTATGTATGTGTGTGTGTGTGTCTTAATTTTTATCCTATTTACTTTCATCACAGCATTCAGCTAATATTAAAAGTGAAACCTTAAAAGAGAGTTTCTTACCTGAAAATAAATTTCTGAACAAAAAAAAAAAAATAAAATTTATTAAAATTATTTATTTATTTAAAAATAAGCGTTTTCTTTTTGGGTTTAGTTTTGATGTTAGGAAAGATTTTTCCATTTTTTTATATTTGTTATGTTTAGGCAACTAGCTTCATCTTTATTGTCATGAACAATACATTTTGACAGAGACACTTTTCAGCCAAAATGTTGTGTCAGACCAACAAAGATTCCAGGCTGGATAATATGGAGAAGAATTTCCAATTTTCTTCTATAAGAACTGTACTGATAAAATGACTAATATTAACAAAACATTAATATAGTATTGGGGAAATTTCATTACAAACACTTAATTTTGCAATATATTCAAAAACGAAAGAAAAAATAAAGATTTTGTATAATTATGAAAAAGCCTTAGAGAATCAGTAATTACTTACCAAAACTGAACACGTGGAATAGACGAGATATCCACCAGTGCTGGATTCTGCATTTAGACAATCAATTGCAGAGAGAATAAGTTCCTTCTGGAGATTTGCACATCTGCCAATATCTTCTTGGTTCTAAAAAAAGATTCAAAGAGAGAATGATAGCCAATTACCATTTTGCAATTTTAATTACACTGCTAAAAAGAAACAATATGTATAATTGCACGTTATTAAAAAAGTCAAAGTGTCTTTTTGCAAATATTAAAGTAGAAAATAACTTATGTTGGAATAGTTGTAAAGTCAGTGAACACAAGAATAAGAAAAGCTGAAATCATGCTTACATATAAATCAAGTTGAAATGGAGTTTAAAATACATCCATGGTTACCGTTTTAATTTCACACCATTAATTGCTACAATTTACCGTGAAACTATAAATGCAATCGTTTGAATGAAAAAAGTCCTGATGCTGAATGAATTGAGTTAATGAAATGACAGAAATGACACAAGTAGTAAGAAAACTGTTTGAAGCTACCATTGACTTTGTAAAATGGTGAATTTACCTTACTCGTCTTGACACCTGGATCTTTGGCGATAACCCCAGTTCCACTGCATGGGGCATCAAGAAGAACTCTGTCAAATCCACTCAAAACCTGAAACAGTCAGAAGAAACATTTCAATTAATCAGAGACATACAGGTATTTATTCTTGACAATAATTTCAGATTGCACACTGTGAGGGAGATACCGAGCAAGATCTATATTGGTTTTCAATCAGTGTTTAACTAAAAGCAAACTCACGTAAAAAGAGTTTTTCAATGATTCTCTACTGAATTAGGCAATAAAATGATGAATGATAATTTCAGAGTTAATCAAATGTTTTCATCAACAGAAAAATCAAATAAAAATAGTATCTGAAATATTTTTGTTTGTTTTATTTTGTGGCATTAAATAACCTCAATGGGTTATTTAATGCCAACAAAATTTTTATTTTTGGTAATATTTTTTTCCTTCAAAAAACATTTCTGGTAATATTGTTTTTTCAAAAAAATGTAATCTGGTAATATTTTTTTTTTTTCAAAAAAAAAGTAATCTGGTAATATTTTTTTTTTTCAAAAAAATGTAATCTGGTAATATTTTTTTTTCTTTCAAAAAAAATGTAATCTGGTAATATTTTTTTTTTCTTTCAAAAAATGTATTGCTGGTAATAATTTTTTTTTCTTACAAAAAATGTATTGCTGGTAATAATTTTTTTTTCTTTCAAAAAATGTATTGCTGGTAATAATTTTTTTTCTTTAAAAATTTATTGCTGGTAATAATTTTATAACAAAGTATTTCTGGTATTAAAACCTATTTTTAAACTTTCATAGTATTTTGACCCCATTTTGGTTGGTTAACTATTTGCCCATAGCTGGGACCCTATAAGTGTTACCACCCTGGGTCAAGGTGGAGCTGGGAACACCAGCAATTAAGAGGTGGTTCCATGCTCCCCAAAACCTCCCAATCAGAGGCCTTACTGCCGGATGTAGTTTATTGTCTTACCCAGGATGAAATGAGTCCCATTTTAGAGTTGAGAAGTTCCAAAGAAAAACTTTTCAAACAGCAAATATAATTTCTCAAAATACCTTTGTATTTAATTTGTTTGTTATATATTTAAAAACCAAACAAATATATAAACATTTTCTAAAATAATCTATAATCTATTTTGATAGTTAAAAAAGAAAAAAAAAAGGTGTCCAAACTTGTATTACTTACGTCTTTCATCTGCCGGCCATCATAGTTGCAGATAACGGTGTTTGTGATCCCCATCCGATGCAAATTTCCTATAACTGCATTAAGTCGTTCCTTATGGAAATCATTGGCAAATAAAACTCCTGTGTTTTTCATCAAAGCAGCTGAAATCAGAAAACATATTTTGACATCACTTAGTGATTAGCAAGCAGAAAAATGTCTATGATCGAAAAAAAAAAAAAATATGTAGCAGTCAATTTTTCATGAAAGTGTCTTTTGCTTTTATTAAATAATGATTCAATTTTCTCCCTTATTCAAAGTTTCAATGTCAATTGCCAAGAGAGTTGGCGGGACCAGAGAAGAAGTATCTTATATCCGGGTTTGGTCTATTTTGTTTAGGTAAGTATGGCTCTAATTTGGGACCAGAGAAAATTGATCTTATATCCGGGTCTCACTGTATATCATTTTTCCAATCCGTGACCTTATGTCGCCATCTCACATTTCTTTTCCATTTTTTATATACTCTGGAAACTACTTTTTCGCCAATTTTGAAAAATTGGTGTCCTTTTTTGTTATATGTTGTTCTTCACTTACTATTTCATTATTTGCTTTTTTCAAAGCTCTTAAAAGACCATTCAGCTTGTCCATTTGACCTTGGGTGATACAACAAAGTAGTAATATGTTCAATCAAGAACATTTTACAAAATTCTTTAAATTCGTAAGCAATGAATTGTGTACTGCTATTGGTTTTATTATTTTTCCGTCAGAATGCTGTGTATAAAATTATTTCTGTGAGAACTTTTCTTTGATTTAGTTTTACAGTGTGACTTTTTATGTCCTATTTTTCCACACTTGTAGCACTTTGAATCCTTAAAGGGAGTCGTTTCCGAGATGTAACCCTCCACATCTGAAACATAGATTCATTTTTCATTAGTTTTTAAGTGCATTCTTTTCCTTCAATTTCTTCCATATCGCATCTCAGATTTAGAATTCTTTGACATTCGTCCGATACTTCTTGTAGTCTTACCTTTTTATTCTGTTCAAGTTTCGTTAAAATTCTAGCACATATTTCTGCATCTCTTTTCACTGTTAACCCTTGAACGAAAATTAACCCTTTAAGCATATCTAGAGTTAGTTCATTTAATTTGAATCTTTCACACACCTTGTTAACGACTCCAGAATACGTGACAAAATTTGTCTTTTTTCATCAGATTCATACACTTCCAACAAGTATTGAATAACTTTTCTCACTAAAAAAATTTAGTCAGCATTTTTTCCCATATTATTTCAGTTAAATTTTGTTGTTTATGGAGTTGCTGTATTCTAACCACTTGGGCTAATAATTCTTCCATATTTAAAGAATATCTGGGTTTGAGGTAAATTAACAGGAGATAACTGACATCCATTAGACATGGCATGTGGAAATAGAACAGTCTACCCCAGCAAATGAAATAAATGGTTCAGCTCAACTACCTGAAGAAGGCCAGAGCGTACAACGGCCGAAACGTTGTGATAAATATGGCAACAAAGATGAGGACAATAGTCCGAATAATTTAAATAGTGTACATAATACCTAGTCTCAGAAATATAGAAAGATACCTGTTTTTTTTTCTCCCCACTGTTTTTCTTCTTTGGTGTGTGTGTGTGAAAAAACAAAACAAAAAAAAACAACCAACCCATGTGGTTCTAATTTTTCATCGTCACTGTTAGCATGTGTACCTAAGCAAAAAATACATTTTCCTACTCTGTATGAGTTTTGACCCCTTGTTGCCACTGTTATGACTCACTAGTGGTTATAATATTATCTCAATCAGGCTACTCACTGTGATGTCACTAGAAATTCTCAACTGACACCAACGGTCTTTGAATTCTTTATTTAAGGCATCTTGCCTAGTTCATTTCATGTTACCAGAAACATCTTATTTACTCCAAAACAGTTTTTCGGTTGATATTATGATTAAGTTATCTAAAGCATAGACAACCAGTATTATAGAGATAAAGTCAAATAACTAAATATGAGGATTTTTTTTTTTATTCATTTATTTTGATTTTATTTATTTTAATCTTAATTAGTGAATCTTAAGTTAACCTGGCAAGGATACACATTTATTAACACCAACGAGGGATGAAATTCACCATCAAAGACCTGTGTAAGATTTCCTAATGACTTCAAACATGAACTTTAAACTTTTGATTTAAACAAGCAGATGTTCTTTATTAAGAGATCCTATTTGTAAAAGAGGGTTGTTAATGGACAGATACATTTTTATCATGATCTTCTTTAATTTATATTTTGGGTAAAAAAAAAAAAAAAACGCTGACTGAAGCAGCAGCATAATCCACTGATCTAAGCAGTGACCTGTTGTTAAATAAAACTAGAAAATAAATCTTACCAATGTGAGTTGTTTTTCCTCCTGGAGCAGCAGCCATGTCAAGAACCATTTCTTTTTCCTGAGCAGCTAAGGCCATTACGGGTAATAAACTCGAACCTCCTTGGATAATATAATGACCAGCCAAATATTCTGGGGTGGCACCTGTGCATATTAATCATCAGAAATCACCAAATAAATATTGTACTGCATTACGAAAAAACACATTTAAAAATAGAAAGTTTTCATGAACTAATTATAATGTCTCTTGATTGATTTAATGATAAAAAAAATATTCAGAAATATTGTTTCCTTTTAAGTTCATTTTTCATTAAAATAGATGAATAAATATTAATTTACATTTGGCATTATACAAAAAATTTGACAAGTTTAGAAATTCCTGATGAAGGATAAGACAAGTACAAGATTCAGACCAGAATCCACATGTTCCATGCAACATCCTACAAAGCTTACTAAATGCAATAAATATCCTATAAAATGAATTATTCTCGGATAAAAAGAAGAGTCAATAGTGTAGAATAGAAGAGAAAATATTTTAATTAAATTAAAAAGTGAATAAATCATTGCACTAAAACCTTTTCTATTCTCCTGCACAGACAATACTTTCTGCAAAGATCTTACCACAGCAGAGGATTTTTTTTTGAGGGGGGTGGGGGTTCAAAACTTACCAATGGGAACTTGAGAATCATAGATAACTAATCCAACTTTGGTCCATTTTCCAAGTGGATCCAAGTTTACGCCTCGGTTAATAAGAGTCTGTCAAGAAAATGTCATTAATAAAAAAGACAATTAAAATTGGTGCAAAATTTTCAAAATTAAAACAATTAGAACAAATATACAACGGCAATGTCCAAGAAGTTTTCAAATTCCATCTTGATAAAACGATGGACTTCAATACAATGAAGATGTCACTGAACGTTGTCTTCAAAGGTTTTGTCTAAGAATAGTGGTGACGAGTACGCTGAAATCAAGTATAGAAAATATGATGATAGTGGTCTAAAGAAAAGAAATAGAAAGATTATTTGGTACAACCCCCCCCCCCATTTAACCAATTGGTCAGTATTAAGTTTGGCCAGAAGTTTCTCCATTTAACTGATAAACATTTCCCTAAAAGTCACCCTTTTAGTAAAATTTTTAACAGAAACACCTTAAAACTAAGTTACAGCTGCACCAATAATCTTAAGATTATAAAGCTACACAATAATAAAATCTTACACCAATTTAATAATCTGGACCATAATGTATGCTCCAAGAATAATAATATTAATGATATTAGACAATGTAATTGTTGGGATTCTAACCAATGCCCATTGCCAAACAAATGTTTAAGTACTATCTCTACAACAGAAAATCTGACAGTTGAAAAAAATTCTATATTGGTAGCACTAAGAATTCTTTTAAGATAAGGTGGTATCAGCATATCTTGTCCTTCCTTAAAGAAATAATACATCACTTTCTAAATATTTTTGGAGTTCAAAAAAATAATAAAATTCCTAAATTGAAATGGAAAATTTTAAAAGTGGCATGAACATGTAGATCTTTAGATGAACCATGTTTTCTGTGTTTACATGAAAAATTGGAAATTAGATTTTATGATAAAATCTTATTAAAACAAAGGAGCAAATTAATGGTAAATTGTAGACAGTCTACCTTTTACCTTACAATTTAGTTAAACTTTGGAATTTGATAAATGTTTTTCTTATATTTTAGTTACCCTGTGTTGCACCCTATGTTGCTTATTTTTCTATTTGTAAGATTAATTTGACTTCAATATAGTTCTGTATCAACCTTCTTTTAGTATTATTAACATCTTATATGATGTATTGGTAGTTAGTATTTTTGGCACCTTACATCGATTGGTATGATTAACATCTTATATGGATGATCTTTATTTAATGGTTACATATTAATTTACCAAATAACTCTATATGTTTGAATTATTTACTAGTTTCTTAAAGAGGCCTCTTATTTATCAATTACAAAAAAAATTTTATGGAGGAAATCCACAAAGCATATAAAAAGTTTGCATTAGGTTAAATTACCTCTCTATCCCTCCACCTTTATTTCTTGGGAAAATTATCTGTCTGACATGTGCACACATTATGAAACTATCTGTATCAGTCTTTAATTTAATGTCTGGCTGCTGTTGGCAGATAACTACCAGTCATGACCCATTTCTAAGAAACTTTTAATTTTTTCTTTTTCGCTTTGCTTGAATTTAATGTAGGTCATATTCGACTGGTTGATCAGGGTAAAGCCCACAAGCTTTATAATTTTTTTTTTTTTCTAAGAAAAGAGGATTTATTTTTTAAACCAAATTGTTTATAACATCACTACAAAAACACAGCCATTTCGTTTCAACATTTCTGGTGTATTATCAAGTGATGGTGTGATTGCAAAAGTTTTAAGAGTTCAAAACCAACCAAACTCCATCAATAGAGGAAAACATTGTTACGTAACCTACGATGACCAATCAGAATACAAGTATATGGTAATTCAGAATAGCGTGACAATATACCATAAATACAATCTCTTAGTGCATTAAAGTTAAGATTAGATTAAATTAGAAATCAATATAACAAAGTTTTAATTGGACAAAATTAAAAATTAAAAATGGCAAATTCTAAATTTAAACGAGCATCAGGTTTAAAATTATTACAAAATTGTTCAGAAATGAAACTAGGAGAAAAAAAAAAAATCTTTTATTGTCCTTAGCAAAGTGCTTATTTATTAGTTAAGTTCGACATCGATATAAGAAGTATCTATGATTGCTACACGTATTTGATACATGGAAGTCTGAATTCAAATAAGGAGGGAGAGAAGGGAGGGAATTACCAAATGACAGGACAAACACATTCACATCCTAATACATAAACGTATATTATATATATATATATATATTTACATGGATGTGTTTACAATATATGATAGAGCAAGATCTCTAATATTACCTTCAAATATCACTCCATATTAACTTAAAACTAAATTTTAAGTAAGAGAAATTACCAATCTAAAAATAGTCGCTAATTGAACTCATGAATAAAATTCAAACTGATAGAGATATCACCTTAATAATCAATTACAACTAGAAGTAAACTTATATTTGAAAATAAAATTTTTAGAGTTTTAATGTAAATTCTATGAATATTTTTCTAATCGACTATTTCATATTAAATCACCAAAATTTTTGTAATAGTTTTTTAAAAAAAAACTTTAGCTAACATATAATTAAATTCCTTAGACTGTTTAAACATTCAAACTTATATAAAAAATTATAATATTTATGAACTCTCAAAGTAAAGCAAAAAACAGCGCCCATTCCAAAGAAAGTTAATGACACTTTATCACAACTTCTTTCTCTCTTTTTCTCTCTATGCCTTTTTGTCCTATCCCCCTCCCATATCAATATATAACTTCCGTTAACAGATTTAATGTGTCAATGTCTGGATTTCCTCTAAAAATAAAAATTTAAATTTGAAAGAATAGAAATGTTACATCTAATTCAATCATGTCTATCTACCCCCTTCACTCCCTCACTTCGTTAATTTACTTATTACTGCCCGTCATAAATGTGTAAATTTCTTTTCATTTTTCGTTTCAACCTTTGGAAATAAAATCTGATGATCCGCTGTCCTTTAAAAGGGCTGTGGTGAAATAATTTATTATATGGAACCTTAAAGTGGTCCGTTTTTATTTAAAATATATATATATATATATATATATATATATAATCACGTAAATATAAGGATGTATATTCATACAAGAAATAGAAGGAAAAATTCAAAAACGGAAAATAAAAGTAAATAGAAGAATAAAGGGAAGAAGAATAAAGACAAACATGAAAAACCACGCAAAAGAAAATTATGCCAGACACATGTATATACAGGTAAAAGCAGATGCAAGCAATCACACACAGGTACGTATATACAAATAATCAAGTTCATCAAAATTCAAGCACCTGTACTTGAAGATATCTCTCACACACACACGGCGATTGAAAAATAACTCTCGATATTTTATGTATGAATGTCCAGCCAGTAGTCGTAAATTAACCTTTTCAACTCTGCACGCGTGCATATGTATGCCCATGATATTGTTTTTCAATATTTCCCAGGTGGACATGTCTGCCAAGTGACAGAGCTTTGTTTCAAAGGAAAAGTACGAATGTCAGCCACTTTGTCCTAGAACTGAAATACTTGTTTTATCAGCAAATTTAAGAAAGAGTTTTAAAAATGTTTAAATCCTCTTCAGATTTATTTTCACTCATCCGCATTAAATATTTTATAAAATATAAAATGTGGCATAAAGCAAAATTTTCAAAAGCATTCATCTTGTACTAAGCTTAGCTTAGTTTCAAACAGGATCACTGTAGCAGAACACCCAGTGAGGGTCACACTCACTACAAATAGGATTAATCTCTTGAGACATGCTTGTTAACCATCACTTTATGACTGGTGTCCAATAACAAAGTAATTTAAATAATAATAATAATAATGATGATAATACCTGAGCCAAGTTTCTTCTTCTTGTTTTTAGTGTGTTTGTTCTGATGGTCACAGGCCTGTCAACCTCATTTGCTTCAAGGAATTCTATGATCTGAAAGAATTCAAGAGAAAATCATCTTAGAATTGGGAATTTCTTTATTGTGTGAAAAACAATGAAAACAAACAAATTTATTCAACTCTGTGAAAAAAAGGCAAAAGTAAAAACATTTTGCATAAATGACACATCAAAAAAAAAAGAAGCAGATTTTATCAGAAACAAGATGAGTAAGTCATTAAACCAAATGTTTTCACTTAATATGGCCTATTTCCAGAAAGTTGTCAAGGTTTAAACTCAGTGTCAATTCTTTACACAGAATTGGAAATAAGTATAGATTCCCATCTTACATTTCAGCAGCCTATCCATTTGTCTGTTTGACGGCATATCAACTCTTTATAGGTCATTTAATACCAAGATTTAATTTTTGGGGGAGCTCTGGACTAATAAAAATATGATGTTATTCTGCTTTCACAATTGAATACATGGTAGATGATACTCAGCTTTTGTATATATACATGCTTGTGTGGCCATAATTACTAGAGGCGGTGATATGCGTGTTTTATGTTGTAGTTTTGTTGAAGTTATATTTTGGAATAGAGTTTGATTTCTTTAAGAAATTTTAGGATATTCTATGGATTAATGTCAGGAAAGTGTTTTTTCATGGGTTGATTTTGTTTAGTGGCACATCAACACCTCTATGGGTTATTTAATGCCAAAATCTAAATATTTTTGGATAATTAAATATATCTTGAACGCATCTGCATGCCTTCAACTGTATATTGTTAGTCATTTCACTATAAATAGGTACTTTTACATTTCCATAGGGTTTTGTTTCGGGGGGTTCACTATTTGTCTATAGCTGGTACCCTAACAGGTACTACCACCTTGAATCAGGGTGGACTTAGGGACAACAGGAATTAAAAAGGGGTTCCACACTACTCAAAACTTCCTATCTCCCAACCAGAGGCCTTGCTGCCATTTATCATAAAACCCTGGATTATCCTATTCATTTAGGGCTGACCTCAAACATTTGGCCTGTGAATTGTATGTATGTATGTTGCGGCATTCACCCTGGATCGGTTAAGCCGGCTCCTTCCAAGGAATTCACCGCGTCCGGAACGAAGGCCGACCAAGCACGGCGATCCATCGCCAATGCTGAAACGAGCGACAGCCATTCCCGATTCCAACGGCGGCGAATTCTTGAAACGGAGTAACAAGGGAGTTTGAACTTCACACGCGGTCCCCACACCTCGCGTGCTATCCCAGTGGAGGGAGGAATATGCTCTTACTTGCCGCAGAATTTCCACAGACGCAGAGGCAGGAGTAACCAAGAGGCTGCCGGATGCCGGTGCAGACGCCGGATGGTTTTGAATTCAGAGTTGACCTTCTCCTAGACCAGTTGCCATCCAAGGCTATAGAACCCAGTCTGTCCTGCTATTTACCCATAGTTGGAGGGAGAAGAAGAGGATTCACATCTTTCCCAAGGGTGTTAGCACGTAAGTGAATGTAACGGATTCGACTGGGATTCGAACTCGGCTCTCCGATTCCTCAATCCAAGCCGTTATCCATTACTCCACCGTGCCTCCTCGCCTGTGAATTGAGACAAAGGATTTGTAGGAATCCATTCCAAACAATCTTTCAGTGTCTCAAAAATCTGCATTAGAAATCCTAGTTTCAAGCAGGACTTGAATACCATCTTTAAGCATGAGCAGAGACTGTGCAACTCTTTAGGTGCTTCTTTTCTCTTAAATATTGTCACATTTTAACATAATCAGAATTTCATTTATTTTCAGAATATAAATTTGGAACATTAAATTTAGAAAACACAAGGAAAAAAATAACAGTTTTATAAATTAAAAGGGAAACAACCTGATTTATCAAAATGAAAACAGAATAGAATTTGGAGGGGTGGGGGCATCAAACGTTCTCAGCCTAAACAGGAAAAGATTAGAAAGGAAAATTCTGTTTGGCCATTTGCCCAGATTTTAGGGAAGTGGATTTTGGGCTGTTTACTTTTCAGCACCTCATTTATTTTTGCTTGAATTTTTCTTAGACAAGCCTTTTCAACCATTGGAAGTGGTTTTCTTTAGACACTTTTTTCTGTTTCTTTTTTTGCTTAGTCTTATTTTGGGGCACATCCCCTGAACACCCTTAAAAAAAAAGAACAAAAAAAAACAACATGTCGCGTGTCGGTGAGAGATGTGGACCCGAAATAAGATATGACAGAATCTTGAGACACAACAGCCAGGGAGTACATGGCTTAAATGTTAAGGAGAAACGCGCACGCACACACACACACACACACACACACAAAAGGTGGATTTGATTTGCTCTTGCATTTCAAGGCCCAACACTGAAAGATGTATGGGATACACATTGATCAGTTGACTTCAAATAAGAAAACATCACTTTTTGGACTTATCTCTCTCTCCATGCCACATATGAATGAATAAAGCAAGAGCCATCAATTATAGAAAATCGTCATGTATTTTTACTCCTCCTCTTTCTAACTTCTTGACAGATCACTCCTTATCCAAGAAAATTTTTTTATATATCAAAGACAATAAGGATATTTACATCTTGTGGAAATAATTCCATAAATTTCATCATAAGGAAATCATTGTAATTATAATATCTGCACATATCTTTTCTTAGTAATGTGATGTAGTCCAGGCGGCTTCTGCAAAGAGACAAAATTAATGTTGGTTAAAAGACGTTTCAAGAATGCAATATACATAGGTTATCCTATAACACAGTGTGTATTGGACAAGGTTAATTTCCACTTTTTCTTTTTGAAATGATATGTAAATTGTTCACAGGAGAATTATTTATTCTTTCTCTAAAAATTATAAATGTTTACTGGATGATGGTTGCTGACTTACAGATTCTGATTTCCATGCTGGTGACTGCTATGACACTACAAATTTTATTACTATCATAGTAATAAAATTAATATATCAAAAAACTTATGTTGCTTGAATAATTGGCACACTGATATCAAGGTGTGGCTCATGCTGTGAAAAATGTGCCTCACACAAGAGAATCTGTACCAATGTTTCATGTTAAGAAACCAAGCTTTCCAAGAGAGAAATATATTTTTGCTTATCAAAAGAGAACTAAAAAGTCATTCATTTTGTAAAGTTCATTAAGAATTTTAAAACAAAAAGAAATAAAATAAAAATAAAATCATTTTTAAAAATGATTTGTCAAGCAAGTCAAAATCTATATGGGTCATATTGTACAAGCAGAAATCCTTTTGTATTGTAAATATAGAAATGCATAAAAAGCAAACAAAGACAATGAAGTGTTTTTGATTTTGTTACAAAAATTCAGATGAAATTTCAAACTTATCTTCGCATACCTAAAATATAATAAGAATAAAACTTCAAATTCAACACATTCGTTATTTTGGTGTTAACTAAGAAATCAAAGAATGGTGCCAGCAAGAAAATGATAAGGGAAAGTGATAAGGACTTACCTGTCTGTTTCTCGACGTTCCTTGAAATTCGCAAGAACGTGCAATACTTCCCTAATTCTATGCTGAATCACAGCAAGGTCTGGAGGAAGTTTAGGTGGAGAAAGTTAAGGATTATAATTTACATATGGAAGCTAGATTTGTAAATACATTCAGAATGTAAACAAGAAATGCATCATCCAGTTTCTGATGGAGACAATATAAATTCTATATATTTGGGATTAGCTTTATCTCAATTTTTGGACCAAAATATTACTATTATTCAAATCTTGTGAACTTTTCAGACTGACATTCTCATGTTTCGACTGCCCTGACCCAAACTTCCTCAGAAGTTGGTCAATTAGGGGGGTGAATAGAAAGAAAGATTACCAGAAACAACATACACCTGAGAATAAAGCAGTTAAAAGACAAAAAAAAAATGTGAAGAGACTTAACTGAATAATCCACATGTACAAAATAGAGTACACATACACCTGTGTGTGTGTGTGTGTGTGTGTGACATTTCACAGAGTGCACAGATACTTTGATTCTTGATGGAAGTATGAATCCATATGTAAAAATAATCCCAACATTATTATATACACTGTGCTAATGAAGAAAATCCATTTTTTTTTTCTTAGACTTAAATATAAAATTGTTACAAATAATACTTAAATTCTTATTTGGTTTTCATTTATATAAACTAATAAAATATTGAATATGAAAATTGTAGTTGCAATTAAAAGTTCATGCTAAAAGTGATTCTTACAGATGTGATCTCACTGCAAGGAAAAGAAAACAGGGAAAATGTACTTCAATTAGTATTTGCAATAATTGTAAAATCCTGATGGGATAATTAACCCTTTTCATTATAAAATGACTGAAATAAAAAAAAGGATATATTCTGCTTCAATTTCCTGTCCACTTGGCAGCACAAATTTTTCCATTTCTTTTATGTTGGTTTGTAGTTCTAATTCTGCAAGTTCCCTGAAAATGGTGAAAGTCAAATTATTTGTCAGTAGAAAGAAATGCAGATTTTTGTAAGAAAACAAGATTGGTTAGATTTCATTAAAACTCGATAAATCAAACTGTAGACCAAAAATTACAATCTAAATCATTAAATTCCATTTTAAATCAGTCATGTTTACTCTGAGGATTTTTCATTTATAGGCGTCACACTAAATCCAACATTCACCAAGTGTGGATTTATTATAAATTTTCCACTGAGGGGAGCTGAAGTTTACACTCTTTGCATATCCCTAAAATTAATGTTTTCCATAAGTTTTCTCCAAGGGAAATAAATATTAACAATAAACTTTTTCTATTAATGTTATACTCAGAGGATATTTGTTTAGAGGTTAAATTTAATATGGAAAACATTGGCATCTAACTTTCTGTCTAGGCATTAATATTTCCTGCTTAAAGATGAGGCCAGAAAATATTAAAAGCCTATACAGAAGATTAATAATGACAAAGTTAAAGCCAAAAATAATATACTGAACACTGTTAAATATATCAGTGTTAATAGAAATCTGTAGAAATTCTCAGCAAGTAAATTCTGATTAGCTTTACAGGGAGAGCAAATCAAAATTTTGTAGTTGGTGTAGTGATGATATCCTGTTTAATGGCAACAGCTAAAATGATCAAAGCTGACAACTACTTGTCAGTCCACCATGTGAAGAGAAATTGGGAAAGATTAATTTTTTAACAATCATGATTTTAAAGACAAATTAAAGTAAATCAATTTACTTGTCTTTTTTTTCTTTTTTGTGCAATTTGGCAGCTTTTTTCTCAATTGGAAGCAACTGGAAAAGAAAAACAAAATGTAAATTAATTTTAGGAAATAAATTCAAATGAAAACTGGTTTTTAGTTATGGTAACAAAAAGTGTAAGATTTTTTTTCTATTACTATTTCTTGAGCAGACGAATTAGATATGGGAGAGGGGTTTGCTTATACTCTTCTTTGTCAAATATCATGAAGAAATTTTTGTCAAAATAGGACAGAGTATAAGGAAAATTGAATTCAGGCCTTCCCCAAAGACCTTAGTGTTAAGGGAAGATGAGCAGTCTAAGTTAATTTAAATTTCTGTCCTGATATACATTGCACTATAACACATCTGCAAGAAAACAAAATTTTATGATCCACACAATGCGGATTAATCTCCTAAGCAAGGGTAAAAAAACAAAAAGGTTGATACTAGTAAAATTTGAACTTTAAACTAATGACTGGTATAATTCAGTTACTGAATATGAATTTGTTTTCATGTTTTAATCATTTTTTAAAAATCATGAAATGAGACATAAGAATATTCAAAGAAATTAGTTTTAATCTCTTGCGTCTTAAGTGACATTTTTATAGCAAAGTTTTACTGATGAGCATCTGTGTCAATGGAGAATAAAGAATTGAAAGGTTCTACATACATCATCGTCATTATTATCATCGTCACCAGAGACGTCATCGTCACTGCTATCAGTTGATCCTCCAACTTCATCATCCATTGGTTCACTGTCATCCGAGTCATCTGTTTGCATCTCATCATTGTTCACCTGTTCACTGTCATCAGAGTCATCCTCTTCATCATCGAATAATGGTTTAGTATTGGCACCAAATATTTCTGTCTCACTTTCCTCAGAACTTTCAGAAGCCTCCTTCAGATAACAAATAAAAAAAAATGATGGAATACATTTGATAAATGTTTGTCAGAATCAGATTAAATAAAATGAGAATTTAATATTTGCATTTTAAAAGCAATTGCAAAATAATTTGAAATCCTGTATTAATGGTGGGAGAATAGCAAACAACCTTTTTAGTTAATTATTGTCATCCAGAGTACAAAAGCCAAAATCAACCCATTTGTAATGAAACTCCATGTCAATATTCAGATTAATTGGTAAAAGCTAAGAATTGTTAAAGAAACTTCTACCAAAAAGTGTTACATAATTTAGTCATAGTCATAGTCACAGTGTACACAAAAATGCACCAAAACACTCAATATACCTTTAATTTAGTTTGAAAAATAAAAAAAATAAAATAAAATAAAATAAACAGAAATGTAGTTTATTCAGTGTATCTAGAAACTTGGTATCAATTGAACATGAAATAATATTTATAGAACTTTATTTTTATGAGTAATAAAGAAGTTGTCATAATTTAAATTTGCATGACAAAGAAATTGTGTTTTTGTACAATGTTATCTTCTATATATAAAATGCAAATGATCTTAATTAAAAATATTTTCAATGATATACTGAAAATTCACAAGTATGACCCTGTTTAAGTAATGTATTCATTCAATAATAAAATCAACAGTGGCCATCTGAGATAAAGAAAAGCTTTATGGATTATAATGTATATTATTATTTTTATTTAGTGTGTGTGTGTAACAATTTGATTTCTTACACATCTTTGGAGATAAGGAGATAAATTCCTTCCTTTTAAGTCCACTCAGCTATCTGAGTTTGAATCGTCCATCTCATAGGCTCATAAATTTAAGCAGGTTTTCATCACCAGTGGGAAAAAAAAAAAAAGAAGAAAGTGGTTTAATGCTCACTTGACCTAGAAAATGAGTCGATAAGTAACAGACCCACTGTAAATAAATGTATTTTTTAATTCATAAAGTAATTTATTCTTTAAATCCAGTTGTAATCATTAGGTTAAGTAAATTTTATCAAATCCTATATTTCTATAATGGCTACTTTATTTTTGTAGATAATTAAAAAGTTTTAAAATTTTCTGTTGGAAGACATCATACATGGCATAATTGAAGTTCATTTTACAATAAAAAACAGCCTAAAACTTTGCTTTAAGTAGTGGAGCTTTCGGCGCGAATGCCAAGCAGTACAGCATGACTTTTCTAAATTTTTGGTGGATTGAATTGCGTCATGGTGCTCTTTTTCTCACTACTATACCGTGAAATCGACAAAATTAAAAACAAACAAACATATATGCATGAAAGTAAAACTATGGCGACAATTTATCCATCGCGCCCTGCATATATCTCACCTTAATGCCCCTTACCTGCTGACTGCAGCAAGTGATATAGAAAAATATTTTGTAATCAGTTGCGAAATAAGAATAGAAAAATAAACAAGTATCAGGTATCGTATTATTGCATATAATTCTACAGAAGAATTAGGGGTTTTGGATACAAACACACAGAATAAATGGTTTCTAAAGACCATAAATGGTTTCTAAAGATGCAGAGAAGTGCAACTATAAAGGATGAGTTAAATTCTTTGCTTGACCAACATCCTCATCATTAGTTCCATGACCTTGAGTGATCATAGGGTTTCTGCATAGCTGATCCCCTGACCAGTTCTCGCCACATATCTGGGTTGAAAATCGGAAATCTATTTATTTTTCTTTTTATACCATTTTACTTGGACAGAATTGGCTATTATGTCTGTAAATATGGAAGGTATATTGCATATTCAGGTAGAGAATATTTCACTTTTTGTATATGCCTGCTCCAAGGAGAGCCATCTGCTGGGTGATGGGCAATTTTTGTTCCCCTCCCCACACATATGTGGATATCCCACAGTAAAAAAAAGACCCTATGTCATTTAACATCTAAGTGGAATAACCAGTTCAAGAACATCAAATCAAAATTGAAATTACTTACCTGAGAAGAAACTTCAATGCTGTTGTCGTCGTCATCATCATCATCACGTATTTTCTTTTCTTCTTCTGTCTCTTTTTTGGTTTTATTCTTCAAAGCAAGTTTTTTTGCCTGAATTTCTAACCGAATACGTTTCTTCTCAATTCTTTTTGTCAACCTGTAATCAGCAAGAAAAGCCAAGGATTACTTATTGTCAGATCTTCTAAAAGGAAAACACCAGAAACATGAAAAGTTTAACAAGTAATAAGAGGCTTTTAATGTAGTTACAATAGATATTCAAATATTTATTTAGATTATCAATTAAATTGTGAACTTGCAAATAGCCAGGGTAAAATTTTTGTTTGCAGTTTCAGAGATTAAATATTTTTATAATATTTTGTTCTTAAAGTTTTACTTTTGACAAGATTATCTCAAGTTTATCTTTATATTTCAATTCATGTCATTACAGAATTATAATCATAAAAAAAATAAAACATTCAGTGTTCTGAAAAACTGCAAAAGGCAGCACATAGTGAACCAAAATGGAAAACATGTTGAGTAATAAAATTAATGTTAAAGAAAAAAAGAAAGAGAGAAAAAAAGAAAAAGAAAAAAAGAGAGACAGAAAAAAAGAGAGAGAGAAAAAAAGAAAGAGAAAAAAGAAAGAAAAAAGAAAGAAAGAAAAAAGAAAGAAAGAAAAAAGAAAGAAAGAAAAAAGAAAGAAAGAAAAAAGAAAGAAAGAAAAAAGAAAGAAAGAAAAAAGAAAGAAAGAAAAAAGAAAGAAAAAAGGAAAAGAAAAAAGGAAAAGAAAAAGAAAAGAGGAAAAGAAAAGAAAAAAGTCTTTCATTTTTATATAAATCAAATTAAGTGTTTCACATTTGTGTAAAGATTTTGCAAACGTTATAAAATCTTTACTAACCTTTGTTGCTGTCTATGGCTTAATTCCTTTATGTCCTTTTTTTCTGAAAAAAAGTTTTCAAATAAGTCAATTTTGTAAACATTCAAATAAATTGTAAACAAAAAAATTATGGGAATCATATTTAGAATTTCATAAAATTATATTTCTTACTTTTCTTCATTTGTTAAACTAAAGAATGATTCTCTGTACAAAAGAAACTGTTTGAAACATCAGTGTGCTATGCAACAAACTTCAAGACATACAAAATTAAACTGAATTTGATTTCTTTATAAATCCTTTATTTGGACAGAGTTTAAAAAAAACAACCGGGACTGTTATTTCATGGTCATCAAGCAGCGGATTAAAACTAATAAAATAAGAGATAAAGGAAAAGCTGAATACATGTGGAAAGTCAGACAACTCAAGATTTCTCTTTTGGTACAACTTCAATTCAAGCAACTGTATAATTTTGAAATTAACAGGTACAGATGAGCAAAAAAGAATCAGTAAAACAAATTCAAACTCCAGTTTGTGTCTGTATTAAAAGTGATTGAGAAAGACATGGATCCACTTTTGCCTGACAGCCTCAGTACATAGTCAGAAAGTTAGAAGCATTTAGCTTTGTAAGTCAATGAAACTGTGGAATCAAATCTAGCACTACAGCTTAGTAAAGATTCACAAATGCTACCATGGATTGTTTGAGAGATGGAGACAAAGACCATTGTCTCATATATAACATAAAAGTAACTGGACTTGCTTTCTTTCTATTCTTATTCTTGTGGTGGTAAAAACAAAAAAAATTCATTCACTATCCTTTTTCTCAGCCCAATTTTTATCTGCAGAAATTATTTAATGAAGGTTTTGATGGACATATCTCTTGCAGAAGACAATACGCAAGCGGCAAGAACATTTCAATCAGAGATGATTTTTAAGTGCCTTCCAAATTTGGATGAATTACCAACCACACAAGAAATGCTAGAATATTCGAAGGCAACTCGAATGATGAAAGAAAATCACAGATGGATTTAAGCTGTAATTATGATTATAATATTGAGTGTGTGTGTGTGGGGGGGGGGCGTTGGAGAAGACACATTACAGATTTGTTTCCAATGCAAAGTTGACGTAATAATTATTAAACTTAACTTATTTATGTTGTGTGGTTTTCATGTAACTTTACAACCCATCAGTAGGACCTTATTGGTGAACGGATATACTCTTTATGGGGTAACTCAGTACTTGAGATTGTGATGCTAATGTGTGAACTTGTGTACATTATGCCCATTGTATTCATCTTGTATTCTTCATATTTTATCAACATTATAGGACAACACAACACGGCTGTTGATAGTGACCTCAAGAGAGTCCTTTTTTGTTTTATAAAAAACGTTGGGATAAATGCTCAAGGTCCTAAGGAGAGAATATGGAAGGTGAGTAAGGGGTGTGTTATTTTTTCATTAAAAATTTATAGATAAAAAATTATGGATAGTGAACACAGACCTGTTTATAATAAATACTGATTTGTTAGTTAATTTATGATAAAATTTTGCCACCTTTCATACAATTGAATAAATGGTGCTAAAGGGATGAGATTGAATTCTTTTTTAATTCTTGCTTTGATTTCAAGCAATGATTAGCATTATTGTCCTGAAAAGCCATCATTACACATTCTTTTTTTTATTATTATTTATTCTTCATTGGGTTCTCCTACGGTCGTGACATTGTGTCAGATTAGAGAATTAAGCTTAATAAGCTTCTCAAGCAAACTAATCACAACTAGTGTAGTGTAGTATTTTCAATATTTGTACTCCAACAGGCGTGGCCTTGTGCCAGATTAAACTAATTTTATTAAATGTCTTTTTTGGGGGAAATGGTTGTTAAATGCTCGTCTTCAGTCTTCATAAACATCTCAGATTTGAACACCGATATCTTGACCCAAATTGGTAGAAGTCTCCGTTTTTGTGCCTCATGTACAAGTGAAAAATAAAAAGGTTTGTACTCTTTTAAACACAATGTGATAGGACTGGAAAGTACAAAACAACAAATCATAAATGATTCTCTACCAATAAATACTAATACAGTGTAACCCAGATATAAGAGAGTTGTCGGGACCGGAGAAGAAGTCTCTTATATCCGGGTTTCTCTTATATCCGAGTTTCTCTTATATCCGGGTTACACTGTACGTACCCTAATGTTGATTTTTGTTGTTTTTAAATGCTGAAATTTCTAAAATTCCTCGTCAAAATTTGGCTAATAAAAAAGCACGTTTAAAAAAGGTAGTCTTGAGAAAACTAAGAATGACCATTCAATTGTAATACAAGGAAGGCTTTTCTGATACATCGACGACAAAACTTTAAAAATAGCAAAGTACAATAAAACAACTGTGGTTGAGGGTTAGCAAAATTTAAGCACATAACTTTCACATTTTTAAAGTTACATTCATTCACTTCTTAAATTTAAAAAAAAAAGGTCGCCGACTTTCATTTATACGCCAACATAGTAATGAAGACTTACAAACGATCGGAATAAAGTTAAAAGTTTCACACGATTCAATTTACACGTAAATTGTGGTAAAAGTGAATCTGCAAAAAGGTTTTTAAATGAAACAGAAATGATCGCCGAAATAAACACCTGTATTTAATTTAAACAGTCAAACTCAAAAAATATTGTTTAAATGTGTAAGATACTTTAAATAAATTAATAATAAAATGTTTTAAAAAATTTTAATGATAAAAAATTATTGCAATTCGTAATGAATTTTTCCCCGTCGTGTTAGTTTTAAGAAAATAAAAATTTAGACAAATAAATTGATCCTGTTATAGTATTTAAAGCTTTTTTTAAAATTACTATAAAATAACAAAATTTTTCGCATTCATTTTTTAAAAAATTAACAAATTATGTCTTAGTAGAAATAATTTTATTTACTATAAAGTCGAAAAAGCAATAATAGCAAAAATTTAAGAGCAATTTGTGATCGGAAATCCACATGGTAAATCAAAATCATTTTGCGTTTTCCTACATAACTTAAGAAAAAAAAAGAATAACTATACCTTGAAGCGAACGTGGCAGTTTAGGATCGGATTGTTTCCTTGCCTTCCTACCTGGGCCAGATTTTGGCCTTTCCAAATTTCTTTTCCTTCCCATTTTTTTGTTTAAAATGGGTAATTTAAATGTGCGATTAGATTAGCAACACGTGCACGCTTTTAATTGAACTCTTTTATTTCGGAGATAAAATTGTTATGTATCCAGGAAGACAAAAGTTACCTCCCTTCATTTCTTTTTAAACAAGAAATTCACTTGTTTTTGTTTTTTTTTTCATTTCTATCTTATTCTTAAATTTGCTTTTAAATTTTAATCATCATCTAACTTACTTTCAAATCCAGTTTTCTTTTAATGTTTTTCCTTTTTTATTTTAGTGAAATACCCATTAGGATTTGCTTTATTTTGAAGCAAAATCGCGATTAATGGCAGTAAAAAATCTTTGGTAAAGTTTTTTTTTTAATTACAAAGATAGGAAAAGAGGAATTTTACTTTAAATACATTTTAATGAATTTTTAATATGTAAAATATTAAGAATCTAAAATCATATTTAAATTAGAAACTATATGCGACTCACGTTATTAGCTACTTAATGTTTTCTGATGAAAGATTTCACTTTATGAATAATAACATCTTTCTGTGCACTAGATGAAAGTCGATTTGTTTTGTTTTGAGCAGATAAGCAAAAATGACAACCATTTGTATGAAATTGCCTAAATTTTAAAGTTTCCAATTAAAAAATAGCTACATTGCGAGTTTGAAGCTTTTTAAATTAAATGTGTTGTAAAACCTGTTTGTTAATCCTTTTGTAGTGATTACTACTGTTTGCCACGCCTACATTTTTCTCAACTGTGATTGGTCAAATAATAAATACTAACTATCACAGGACAATTTACTGATCGCATTCACCACACTGAATTTTTCCTACTGTTAATTCACAAACATGTTTTTGTTATAAAATCACCGATTGGGTAATTTTTCATCCAATCAGATATTTTTTGTGTTCTCTCGAAATTTCTCCCGTCGTTGTTCTGGGAGCCTACCGATAGTAATATAAACCAGGATTCGTTCCAAAAATAGACAGTAGAAGCAGAACTCAGTAGAACTCAGCAACTCACACGCGTCTACACAGACTATTCACTCTACTCACAGCACACACACATACAGAACTTAAATATCATTCATCATCAGTTCTATGTAACAAGCCAAGTTGCAACAGCTCTGTTAGTTATATATAATCCACAACTGAATTACTACATGTTCTTCTGAAAACATCATTCTATCTAATACAGAACTTTGAACATTCTTATTCAGAAAACTTGTTTTATTACATTTAATCTTTCAGCTAACAGATAAAGGGAAACTACTTCTTCTTTCTTATTGTTTCACACATTACAAAAAATGTTTTGTATTTGTTGATTTTAATATATATTTTATCGTTGAAACAAAAATCGGTTTTCCATTGTTTTTCCTTAATTCAAAAATGTATAATTGTTAAATGCTATTCAACACGCAGCCACATCAATCTTTTCAACACAACCAACATTTACATTTTTTCTTTATCTGTCAAACCAGACATATAAAGAGGAAGGTTTAATTTAACTTCAGTCTGCAGAAAGTAAAAGAACGTTGGAAATTGCAAATATGGTACTTTAGCATCTCGCTACCACCTTTTTTATCGACATCAATTTTTGTATAAAAAGTGGATCACAGAGCTTATTCAGCTTAATAAATATTTTCAGAAAACCTCAACTTCTGATTGGTCACTTAATATTTAAATCATGCCCGAATATCAATATAAATTTTTGTACAAAAAGTGGATCACAGAGCTTATTCAGCTTAATATATATATTTCAGAAAATCTCAACTTCTAATTGGTCACTTAATATTTAATAACATCGACCTAGTTCTTGACCTGACCAAAAAAATAATTCCGCCAAAATCTGTCAAGCCTCTGTGAGCCTAACACGTGACCAAAGTTAGCAATAAAATATGAAACGTCTTTCATCTTCGACAGTGAACCGATCGGAATCCTTTGAACTCATCACACAGTTCCAGGCTTTACGTTAAAGTTCCTTAAAATGATTCCAGCCTGAAAGAACACTCACTCACACAGCAATATTTTATCACGAACAATCAACTCAAGTTTTCCACATTCAACCTAATACAAGAATCTTTTTCATACGCTTTCAAGATCAACGTTAATTATTGCAATTAACATAAACACAGCTTGTTAAGAACCACTTACTCCAACTGGAATATTCTCTTCGAACAAGTGAAAACAAATCAAAGAGCGACAATTCCGTAAACCTTAAAGTAAATCGTAAACAATATTTCTCCACTTTAAGTACAAACTTGAACTGTTTATTTTTTTCTTAAATTTTACAATAATACCCAAACACACTTTCTCATTATTGTACAGACTGTTGGGATTGCTATGAATTAGGGTGTAATCAGAAGGGTTTTAGGTTTGTGATAATAAACGTGGAAAGCATGTTCTTCATATTAATCACAACAATTTTAGCGTAGACATACAAATGGAATAAATCTCAAAGGCAATATTGAACGAAGAAACAAAGGTAGTCGTGAATTCAATTAGAAACAAACACTGAATATTTATGTACAAATAAATTATAATACAATTTTGGAAAAAGTTGTGTTTCAGTTGAATACTTGATTGTTTGAAGAAAAGTTGAATTAAGTATTTGATGAACTCAAAGTTCAGGAATGTTCCTTTGTTTAGGAAAAGTGTTCACATAAAAATCTAAGGAAAATTTATCGAGAGATAAATTTTAAAGTAATGTAGTTGCGAGATTTTTTGCTGAAATTTGTATGTCCTTGTTTTGGCAGAGTTATCCGCCTTGGACTGTATTTTTTTTATATATTTGCTTAAGTTGTAGTTTCTGTTTTTTGTAGTGTAGATAACACTTTTTTAGAAACGTACAAAGATTTCAGAGAGAGAGAGAGAGAGGTTGAAGGTTGAGTCAGGTGTTGACGAATCTCTAGAGATCTCTCTGAAAGTGAATTGCTGACTTTACTTATTAGTAGCGAAAGTTCTTTTACGTCTGACTGCGTTAGTCAAAGACGGGAGTTCCTTGAAGGTTACATTTTGGTAATTGTGTTGAGCGGTCGAAATTGGTTTTGGAATGCTTTACTCGGCTCTGCTTCGGAATGGAATGCTCTCTTGGAATGCTCAAGGTGACACGTGTTACTCCGGTTTATATATGGTCAAAGAGGCTCCAGGAAGAATAATCGTGCGCGTGGGAGCTATCTGATTGGTCGAAACTGACCAATCAGCAAGCCGGATTTACGGTGATTGACCAATGGATGTAAGAAGAGTTTATTTCCAGCGAAGGGTAGACTGACTGTCGTGGACGAGTCTGTAAGACCATTCAACAACTTATAATCTATCAAACCAGAACTTTGACAACATTTCAATGTAAACATAAAAGGACATTTGAACTTTTTAAAACCACATCTTTACTCCAGTTGTTTGTATCTCTTGTTTATATAAATATTTTATTCATTGTTGTGCAAAAACTGTTGTTTCTCATGTTGTCCTTATTCTATGTTTGTTGAATACTAAAATTTAATGTGAGAGGAAATTGTTAATTTCATCACGCAGCCTAATTTACTCAACAATGTTTCATCAATATAATTTAAATCATTAGCACAACTTCCACAGTACTATCCAATTTCACAAAGAAATGAAATGCATTGAAGATCATACGCGATTCCCATACAGGTCTGTTAAGGGTAGGAAATAGGGACACCATATTAGCAATCTGAATCTTGTATCAAGAGAGAAGTTATTAAAAATCCAGTTTTGTTACTGTCAAATTTTAAGGCATTTGTGGCAACGAGGAAATGATGAAAAAACAAAAGTTGGGTTATTGTGTAGTTAGGATTAATTGTTTATCTTACGACAACATCCGTTCCAACCTTTTATACCGGTCGGTATAAAGTTATTTTGATTAACGAGTATTAGAATTTAATCTTGAGAACAACTGCTACAGTACTTTACAAATTCACGTTCTAGCCTTTCCTTATTCCAATCTTTTCCCACTGCTTTCATATCCAGTTCCCAAAGCCTTGATTCTTATCAGAGATAAGAATATATTTTCTAACAAATGAACTGGCCAGGAAATTTGTATAGCAATTTTGCAGGGAAAAGTCCCCGATATTTTCTGGGTTTCCCAATCTCTATAGATACGGGTAATTTACGCCTGTTTGGCAGTGAGAATCCGACAACCGTCTGTGATAACATTAGGTCGGCTATAGAACACTGGTCAAATTCAGAACCAGTTTCAACAAAAAAGATCTACCTGCTGGGCTGTAAAGACAGACTTATCGGCCCACTCGCCGTTCTGCTTCCTTGCAACTAGAAGATTTTTGTCGTCAGCCTACTCAACCACAAAATTCGTATCTTCCCACGATTTCCTCCTATACAAGAACTCTGAAGAAATGTGTGTGGTAGCAGTTTCCGGGGAAAACCCATTAATTTGGAAATTCTTGCAGAAATCAAATAATTGCCTGATTTTAATGAAGCTTTCATGACTTATTAAAACATGAATTAATTTATTTTTGAAATCTTTATTTTTAGAAAATCTTGGTAAATATATATATATATTTTTTTATATCTATTACCCTCTCTCTACCAACAAATTAATTTTATGGAATTTTCTAGAATTTCAAACAGTTCGCAAATTGTTTTATATTACTTATAAGCAGGACTTCTTGGAGAAAGTAAATCGTCAATTTTCTTTTCACAGCTACTGCCAACTTTTAAAAAATCTGCTCCAAATTGTAAAATAAAAACTGCAATAAAATTTTCTAATTATCTAATTAGAAAATGATTAGATAGGCTTTTATTTGCTTTTATAAATAATATACATTAAGCATATTATTATCTGAAGAAAATTTTTTTTCAATGAATGAAGAATTTTTACAAGAATTGTTTGCATTTTTCTTTTAGTTTTTTAATTTTCTTTAATTTTAAAAAATGTTTTAAAAATTCTTCCAGAGTATGAGGTAGTATTGAAATTATTACGGAGTCGCTAACTGGGTGCCCTGTGATTGGATGAAAAACAACCAATCACAGGCTACCTTTTTAGATCTTCAAACCCTGACGAGAGCGGTTTTTACGAACCCTCTTCCTCTTTTGCTTGTTGGGACACTCAGAGACAACACGTTCCCCGTCTGCCCTCTCCGTCATCTAAATACCATCACACGTGTGAGGATCTGGACAGCAACTGAATCACAGAATTTCTATTTCTTCAACCGAACCTAAACGACACAGGAAATGTAAAACCGTTAAAAGGACGCATCTTTCAGATAAGTTCCGCACACCCGACTGTTTGCAAGAAAACATTCCTCTCTTTTCCTACCAATACAAATTTTTTCAAACGATTCCATCTGTGTTTGTGTTCCTTTCTTCTTGCCGGTGTCACAATATTTTCGTTACCAAATATAATTGGGAAAATCCCAATAGTAGGTTATGAAGTTTTTTGTTTTGTTTTTAAGTGAAGACTATATTTATTAAGGGAAAATTAAAAGCTTAATACAAATCATGCTACCAAAACTTTTTACTATAATTAAAGATATTTTTTGTGCGTCAAAATGTTATATTTTTTTTACCCTTCAATAATCTACTCGCTTAAATAACTTTTTAGGCGCTCAGAGAAATATTTTGAGCAAGCCTTTGTTTTTTTTATGAACATTTTTTCTTTCTTTCTCTGGTAATTGTATATCCTTTACCCATTTTTTGTGCATGTAAATAAACATATTCTTCTTTTATTGTTACACACCGATTAGGAGTTTGAGTCTTTATTCTTCCGCCTAAAGAGAGAGAATTGTCCGCTCTAATCTTTCTTATCTCAATTTTGTTGCATTTTTAACCTCAACTCTTTCATGTGGGAAAGCCGGGATAAATTTCCCACACGTGCTAATAGGGGGAAGTATCGTACTTTATATACTGTACATCTGTCTTTGTTTACAATTGAAAGGCCCGCCACCCCTCCAAGCGGTTACTTTGAGAACTAATACGACTCGTTCCACTAAGCCCGCAAATTTTGAAATACATCGCTGACGATTTGGGATTTATTTTTCCTGAAGATTTTTTATTTTTATTTTGCCTGCAGATTTTATCCGTTGCACCCGAAGTCCGTTGAAGAGAGGTTTGTCTGTATATAGAAAAATTACCCTACTTCCAACACAATTACGTACCCACAAAACACGTCTAAACTTTATTTTCTACTTAATAACAGATAATGTTACAAACATGCCAAAAAGATTTCACAATACAACGCACATCGTTTTAATCAAAGTATCTATTGTTTAGAAATTAATATCACCATGTGAAATATTTGACCAATCAGAGAAAACTAAAACTCTTATTTTTTCCGAGCCTACTTTCGGTAAAAAAACTCTTATAAAAAATCTGTAGAAGGCGATAATCTCCCTTTGGTCGTGATAAGTCAACACCACCGGAAGCCTGTTCGATTAAACGTGATGTTTTAGCATTCTGCTACCACTTTCGACGTCAATTTTTGTGCAAACTAAACACCAAAGTGGATCACAGAGCCTTGATATTTCTATGACTCTTGATTGGTCAGTTAATGCCAATATCATGCTTTCGTCTACGTCCGCACGGTTAAAATTAGTTTACCGCCAAAATCTCTCTATGTGTTCTCGAGCTGGTCACGTGACATACAACATTATAAACACTTTGACACATCTTGATTCTTTCTCTTTCCTCTGTTTTTCTCAGAACCACAACAATGTAGCTCAGGGAAGAGCCCGCGTCTGTACCCTATGGGAAGGCGCTATGACACACACACACACACACACACACACACATACATACACGTACGTACGAACATTGCACATCTTTGAGCTCATCTTATTCACTCCTTCAACTACAAGGACACAGAAACTTATCAACTTCTAACAGTGAGATTTTCTTCAGCAACAAACATGCCATCCGCGAGAATACAACTTTAGACTCTTATCAATTTTTACTAAAAGTTTCTTAACAACATAATCTCAGCTTCCCAGAACACACTCGATCCATCTCAACCAATGTCATTCCTCTACGGTGAACGAATCTGAGCGGCAAGATACTTATGCTGATTTTTTTAACTCGAAGTGTTAGTTTGTGGACTCTTCCACGTCAACCAGTTTACCCTCTGCAAGGAAATGCACTCTTCCGATTACCATTTTTACCAACATCATACTTACAAATAATCAACAGGCATTCATTGGTTAATCACCGTTAATCTAGTTTGCTGATTGGTCAGTATCGACCAATCAGATTGCTCCCACGCGCAAGATCATTTTAGGCGCCAACCCAATCCGGAGCCTCTCACGTGAGACGACATGATATAAAAACCCAACACGTGTGATTCTCTCCAGATTCTTGCTCTCTCTGATTCGACACGCGGACTCTCGAAACTAACTTCTCTACGTCACGCCACCGCTGCCAAAATGTGACTCTTAATGAACTTCCGTCTTGACTAACGCAGTCAGACGTAAAAGAACTTTACAGCAATTCATGCAAGTATAATTCCAGCATCATTTATCCAACTTGCATAATGCACAATTCCAAACATGTAACTTATTCTTCTAAACTGCATTTTAATAATCAACTCTTTCGTTATGAGTCTAGGTACAATTATTACCTAATCAAAGGGACGCAACTCAGTCTTACTTTTCATTTCGCATGCATGTAATTTCAATACTTAATAAATTCAATTGTTATGTTTTTAACTCTTTGTATTTCAGCATTGCTAATGATTTCCACACCTTTCCTAAACAAAAATAAATAATTGTGGGGAACAGCCCTTCAACACGCAACAAACATGGCTAAACTATTACACACGCCATCATACTCAGGGCCCGTTCCCCTACAAGTTAAACTAAAACTAAATTTTTACTACCATATACAACTTTTCGATATTCAAGTGAAGATTACATTTTCTCTAGATCAACAAGTTTCTTTGAACTCATCTTACACCGAATTTCAGCCTACAACGCCTTCTTATCGAAAAACATTCTTTCTATTGAAACTTACTATTATTTCTTGAACGGAAATTTTTTTTCTGTGAGTCCAGATAAAAATATATCTTCCTTAACTAATTCAACTAGCAGTTAAAGGTAAATAACTCCTGCTATATCATTAATTATAAATGCTACATATACACATACACTTTGTGCACAATGAAACAAACACTTTTGCCTGCCATTAAACAATTTTGGTGCGATAAACATCTGTATACACATTTATGTAAACTAAATAGATAATGTGCCCAAAATGGTTGACGCACGTGACAGTTGAAGACGTGATTTCTGAAATGTTATCAGATGAAAAGTCGCCGAAATTATGTGCATTGTTAGGGTGCTGAAATTATATTTGGAATGAACGGATAGCATACTCTTGTTGGGATTGCTATGAAATTAGTGTCTAATCAGATGTTTTTTTTGTTTTAAGATGATTATGAAAGCATGTTCTTCATATTAATCACAACAATATTAAGCATAGACATACAAGTTGAATAAATCTCAAGGCAAAATTGAACAAGAAACAACGGTAGTCGTGAATTCAATTAGAAAACATCGGACATTTATATACGATTAATACAATTGGGAAAAGCTTGTGTTTTGGTTATATGAAAGTTGACGAAGTGTGAATTAATTATGTTAATGAATTACAGTTCAGCAATGTTCAATTGTTGAAGAAATGTTCAAATAGAATAAGAAAAGAAAATTTATCAAAAAGGTAATTTGGGTAGTAAATATGCGAGATTAAAGTAGGATTTGTTTTCTTATTCTTTCAGAATTGTTTATCTTGGAATGTCTTTTGTTTGTCTTTTGTTGAAATTACAATTTCTATTTAGTAGTGCAAATGAACACTTTTTAAGAAAGTTGTAATGGATTTAGAGAGAGAATGATGTTGGTGGTTGAGTCAGCAGTTGACGCGCGAAAAGTTTCTTAAGTCAAAATAGTGACACGCGTGGATTCGTGTGGCATCTCTCTGAAGCTGAGTTACTGACTGGTGAATTGGACTGAAATTTGTCCTTTTATATGTTTTGGGAAGTCAAAGTAGGCTCCAGCAAGCTTGGCGGAAATGTAGATTTTTGACAATCGATACACATTCTGGTGTCGTCTCGACCGATAAAAAAGCGAGTTTCGCAATGTGAGGTGTTGATTGGTTAAAACTGATTCTAATGGAAGAGTGTATTTTTTACGGAGGTGAGTAGAAAATATGGACGATTCTATACTCTGAAAAGAATTGCGTTGCATGTGTCGACGAAGTGTACACGTGTCTTCAGGGGTGAATTGCTCTTAGCCGACGCTCTTGGTAATGATTCCTGCCGATTTCTATGAGTGAATAGAAGTGAAAATGCAGGTGCAATTTGAAATTATGTAAATCCTTGTTTTGTTCCAATGCTCTGCGTAATTCAGTAAGTAGAGATGCACAGACTTGCACAAAAATCAACATTGATAAGAAAGTGGTAGCGGTATGCTAAAATACTGACAACTGAAACTGACAGAATAATTTTTCATAAACGAAGAAAAGCATAACAGGATTCGATTTCTACTTTATATCTTTAAATAAAGAAAGAAGAAACAAAAAATAAATAGATTAAAAATACTATTTTAATGATTATTTCGTGAAGTTACTATATCATATTGACAAAGAATATTTTTTTGTAATTGCATCAGAAAAGAAAGAAACAAAGATTCGATTTTTACCTTAGAATAAACTTTATTTTCTAATGGAAAATTATTCAAAGTTTTACATTTAATACTATGTTAAAATAAATAGTGTCCGTTTCATTATTGAATTTAAAGACTATAAAATTCGTCCTCCTTATATTGATTGTATAAAATTATTTGAAAACTATTTTCGTTACAATAAAAAAATCGACATGGTTTTAATTTGCATGTTTTATTTTAAAACAGCTTCGAGAAGGGTTAGTATACCCTTGTCGGACCTGCGAAGGATTGCCTTCCTGTAGCAAGGTGTAGCTGTTAAGAGGCAGAAGACCAGGCCAGAAGGCTCGAGGAAGTGGACAATGTTGGTTGATGCTACACTGCCAGGGGAGATTATTGTCTGGACTTGTGTTTGTCTTGTCTGGTTTTCGCATGCTGTGAGTGCCAAGATTTATCGCATATCAATACAATCGTGGCACAAGGCTTACAAGTGGGGAATGGGTTGAGGCCGGTTGTGAAAGTTGAACTTTCAAGAGTTCACGTGTCAATATCCTGGCGCATACCAGAGAGAGAGAGAGAGATAGAGAGAGAGAGAGTTCGGGAGGAAGTATATATATATATATATATATATATATATATACTTCCTCCCGAGCTCTCTCTCTCTCTCTCTCTGGTATGCGCCAGCTGACCCTGACTATCTGCCTAAGTGAAACCTTGGTAGGGTTGTATGGCTCATTAGGTTTGACGAGGTCTGCTCTACGTTTTTATCGAGCTCTTTAGTTAGTTAGTTGTTTACTCGTATCGGGTTTTTTTCTTTGGGCCTTGAACCTGTATATGTGCGATTATTTTCGACAGACTTTCATGTTCCTGGCTCTTTCTTTTTTAAAACCGTTTTTTCCCTTCGAGATTGATTTGGCTATTGTTAAATCAAGAATTCGAAGGTTTTTCGACACGAGTATAGTTACCTATATATATATATATATATATATATATATATATATATATATATATATATATATATATATATATATATATATATATATATATATGTGTGTGTGTGTGTGTGTGTGTGTGTGTGTGTGTGTGTGTGTGAGGAGGTGGAGTAATGGATAGGGGCTCGGATGGAGGAATCGGAGAGCCGAGTTCGAATCCATTACATTCACTTACGTGCTAATACCCTTGGAAAGGTGTGAATCCTCTTCTTCTCCGCCCAGTGATGGATATGTGTAAATAGCAGGACAGGATGCCAACTGGTCTAGGAGAAGGACAACTCTGAATTCAAACCCGGAGTGGAGGCGGATGGACGGCACTTTGTGCTACTGTTGGGATTGAGTGAAGATGTTAAAAGATATCAGAAGATTTGAATGATCAGAAGGCTTACAATTGTGCGTGTTCAATGATCTTCCATCCACAACAATTAATAAAAGACAAAAATAAGGATTCAAAACATAACAATTGAATTTATTACGTATTTGATGAACATGCATGTGAACTGAAAGGTTAGACAGAGTTGTGTCTCTTAGACTAGGTAATATTTGTACCCAAGCTCATAGCGAATAAGTTGATTATTAAACTGAAGAAGAATGCGTCGTTGCATGTTTGGAATTGTGTATTGTACAAGTTGGTAAGAGTTCAGAATTATACTTGCATGAAATGTTGTTACGTCTGACTGCATTAGTCAAGATGGGAGTTCTTTAAGAGTCACATTTTGGCAGAGGTGATGAGATGCACGAGTGAGTAAAGAAGAACGCAACGAAAGAGAGGGCGAGAATCACACGTGTTTGATTTTTATAAAGTGCATTTCCCAGCGGAGGGTAAACTGGCTGTCGTGGAAGATTCCACACTACCTCCCGGAAACTCCTGCAGCCGCGTTAGTACTAAACTGTATTGGTCTATCCTCTCCTTTGGACTCTGCTAGCAAGAGGAGGGAACTAGACTAGTTCTCCATACATCCCGCCCAGGCTCGTAGGGCACCGCTCTACTCCATTATCTCTCTAGATGACGACGACGATATATATATATGTATATATATATATGTATGTGTGTGTGCGTGTGTGTGTGTGCGTGTGTGTATTTATGTCCAAATGTGATTGACAATGTGCTGAAGAAAGGTATTTTTGTTTTCAATGTTGCAAGGGCGCGTGTTTTGCCATCTAAGATCGCCAACTCTTCGTGCAAACGTCGCATTTCGTGACCACAGCATAAAAAAATGGAGCAATTTAATTCAGCGACTTTGATTTAGTTAAATTTTCCATCTGTATGTCAGTGTTATTTTCATTTTTTTGCGTAATTCAGATGACAATTTATCCATCGCACCCTGTATAAACCATCCCAAATAATATACTTTACACGTATCATTTTTCACTGTATAAGACCTATGGAGGATTTGTGCAGGTTATCTTCTGACAACATCCGTTGGATTCGTATTTCAGTATATTTTGATTTGGGTGTATGTTGTCTTTATGTAACGATTAAAAGAAAATGCACATTGTGTTGATAAATACAAAATAAATCTTTATATAAGACAATATAATAATACAGACGGATAAAAGGTCAAAGTTGAACTTTCAAGAGTTCAAGTGTAAATGTCCTGGTGCATATGGATGACAGAGAAAGAGTCCGCGAGGAAGTAAATGTATGTATGTATGTACCAAATTTTCAACATCTCTAAAATAGTTTGATCAACCAATCAGAAAACTTTCACAACCAGGATGTAAAGCCACTAGACAATGAGAAACAGTGCGCCACCCTTTTCAAAGCGGATCGAAAATGTGTATATAAATAGATGGAAATCAATGAAAACTAGAATCAATTGCGATAGTGTGGTCATCGCCATACCCAGAGACGAAAAACGACAATTGCATGACTAGTTGGTGACTTTAGACAGCTAACCGCCATGATACATTGAAAACATATACTTGCCTTCATCCCCATTGTTAAAGAGGCGGATACTATATTTGGGTATAAACAAACATGCATACATCACATGACTGCCACATCTTACTTGGGTGAACTCCGCCGCCTCATCCTTCATGTCACTTTTAATGACTTCTGTCTAGCCTCGGGAACCATGGACTCAAAGATGACTCTTGAGACAAGCATTGAATTTCATAGGTATCAAGCATATATCACTGATAAACGCTGTATCCTTGATTGGGTTGATTGGATTTGCGTGTCCTACAAAATTGTTCAAGATTTTTATTTAGGATGTACATCTTATAAACAGGAGAAAATATACCAGCATATAAAATCATACAAACATCCATTGATCATACTACACATTGGATCGAAACACGGTTGATATTTGAGATCACTGCTCAAAGCATGGTTGATGTTTTTGTGCTACGTGGATCACACATTTTGTTGTACAATTGTATGTCATAAGAGATAAGAGCACACAATTCGAAATCGAGCTGTTGCCAAAACTAATTGTTTTTATAGGTTATGCACCACTGCCTACTAACCCCGAAGTTAATGGTCTGGTTGAAAGGATTCACAGGACCAATAAAACGGCTATCATAGCCTGAAAAGAATACTAATTTTCAGCCTTACCAATAGCTTTGTTTGGAATTCGTTTTATACCGTTTATTCCGCAAATATTACTGCCACAATTACCTACAGACACAACAAATAGCAAATCTATGACTTTGTTATACCCTGTCGGAAATGCAATTCTTTAACTCAAACGGAAGTTTTCACATCGATATCCACATCTCATATGACAAAAATAGATCTTAATTTCGTCTGAATTCGCGCACTCAGAATACCGTTCAAAAATACCAGGGTCATAAAACATCTTTTCTCACCAACCGGAAAAAGCCTACGCGGTTATCGTAGTACCTTTACGTTACTGTTTCAGTGCGCGTCTTGAAAGGAACATATGTCGGCGACTTCAAACAAATCATCCACAGGATCGGCATGGCCAGCCAATCGACGGATTCAAACGAATAATCACCAGAAGCAACAACAAAGACGGTCAGTGAATCTTCGCTAGCGATGAAAACCTTTTCTCAACCACAGATTATTTTTCTGTGAACCAACTATTTAAAAGTCTTTTCTAAACTATAGCTTTGATCTGTGAACAAACTACTCAAAGATTTTAACTCAACTAAAGACTATTTTTATTCCGTTTCAATTCCTTTGAATTCCTGTATATATGTTTGTAAAACATATACAGACACAGTAATATTCTTCCACCAGAATTGAACAACGTCTATAGGTAGGAGAAAGTCTTGCAGGAAATCAAATTATTATTTTATTACTAAACTTCGATCTTAAGGAGGGAAATTACTGTAACAGTTTAATCATAAGATAATATCACTTCTATAAGAACAATGAATTTAAATAAAAATTTCTTTCTTTTTTCCCTAAAATTAAAAAAAAAACAAAAAAACTGGTAGTCAGCCGACAAACACGAGGAAAATGACCACCTCACAAAGTGCCGTCTCCTTCAGAGTAACCTTAAAAATGGGGGTTGCCTTATGGTTTGTGGTGCTCAGCATTAATTAAAAATTAGTTTCCCTCTCTCACCCCCCCTCTCTCTCTCTCTCTCACACACACACACACACACACACACACACACACACACACACACACACAATTTTCCCCTTCAGGCAAAATAAAATACAATTGGAAAGGCTTTTACTCAGCTGACGCTAATTGCCACACCTCAGATAACTTACGCTCTTTCACCACTAACCGTGTAGTGAACAAAACAAGATCTAGATTTAAAATTCAAATGCTAACCACTGACTCATTGATTTTGTTAGAAATTAAAAAGACTCGAATTTATAAACTTTGCTTAACACACACGCAAAAGCGAATCCAAAACAAAACTCGTGAAATTTCACACCTTGATGCGAAATGTTTTTCGGCCAATAGAAAACTAGGAAACATTTAAAAACAAAATTCAAATCATCTTCAATGCTCAGAAACAAATTCTTTTACGGACCTTTTCGCGAGCCGACGCGAAGTTTATTCGTCATCCAATGGAAAGGCCCGAATCATATCCAGGAGTGAATTCCCAAATGACCTTTTCAAGCCCCACAAACGAAATAAAAGACAGGCAATTTCGCCTGTCACCAGAGAGAAGGAGACGAGCGTATTAACACGTGCCTTGACAAACGTCAAACGATCGTTATTATTATCTCTACCTTTCTCCCTCACCTCTTTTATACTTGATAAACGAGCGGAACATTTTAAGACTGAGCGATTACTTCAAAGACATTCCTACCCTTCGATAACGCTCATGCATACATACATTCACACGTACGTTCCTGTCTACGTACATATAAACTTATTCTTGCAAGGACTACTACGAACATTTTGACGACCTTGTATCAATCAAAATACATTAATTTTATTTGTAAAAACCGTAATTGATTTATATGTATATAAATTTATTGTTTCACTTTACAATTTGATTTTCTTGTTTTATATGCCTCTTATGGTGGGATATCTAACTAACAAGGCCAGATCAAACTAATCTGTTTCAACACTCATACACTTCACTATAACTGATAACCTACTATAACCGTACTTATGATGAGACTTAAACTTTGGCACTCAATCAAAACAAGAACAGTGAACTCGTACCTACCTAATTTAGTAAATTCGACGCTAAAACATACTGAAGAACTCACCCTTTTTCTTATTCGATTAAATATCTAATTATTAATTTATTGAATGTCGAATTTACCTATTTAAAGAACATAAGTGTTGTGGTAGGATCCACCTAATTTGCATAGTGGAGTACCGACCATATAAATATGGTTGGTACCGGGAAGAGAGGTGATCGAATCAAGAGATTCAACCAGAGACTCTGCCCGACTGCGACTCAGTCAACACATTCTCCAGGAACGGTTTTCCCAGGAATATACAAAAGACTATATGTAAATATTGTGTACACTTTCTTGTTTCAATACATTTTGTTCTAAGTACATTTTGTGTTGCATTATTATTCCATGCATTAGTCAAGTTTCAACAATAAGTAATTACCTTTTCTTTTTTTTTCTCTTTTTTTTTTAAGCTTTTGACCCCAAGCAAGGCTGGAAGCCACTAGCACGCAAGGGGTTACAGAAGATTTGGAGCGAGAGCAGATAGGAGTGTTAGAGGAAAGGATGTGGAGAAGGATAGTGGATAGATCAAGGCAACTGGAAATGTCGATTGACGTTACCTATATTTTTTCCTTGAAATGGACGTCTCCGAAACTTGACCGACAGTGGATTTAACGTCAATGGTCGCTGTTAAATTTCCTGGGTTTATGGAGACAGTAGCTGCTTGCTGATTTACAATTATTGAAGCTTAAACGAAGTTCTTTGACGTACCTTCGGCACTACCAACACAACCTGTTGTGAAATTTCAGGCTTCCATTTTAAGAAGTAAAATAAATGACAAACTCATTGAAGCTGCTATTTCCATTCATGAAAAGACAAAAGCTGAACTCTTTGCTAAGTTAAACCACGAACCGAATATCACAAGCAGGCCTTCTCGCTACTTGAGAGAGTTAATTGCGATAGTCGAGAGGATTTGGTCAGACACTTCGTCACAAAAACCCTTCTACTCACTTTAACACCAGTTATGGCTACGACCTAGGACTTTACTTTAACTGAACTGCAATCCTAAACTGACGAATTGGTACCATTCCTGAGGTGCAATATACCTCAGGTTGTTATAACTTCCCTCTTACAGAAGGATACAGAAGAAAAACAAAATCTACAACACATTCACAAACTGAGGTATATACAGGAGTTCGTCCATTCTACGGAAACAAAAGTCCCCCACATATGCCATGGAGACATTTTAGAAAAAATCCCAAGAGTGTCAATCATAGTGCCAGTGATCGGATAAAACTCAACTAAACTCCAGATCAGCATCACCAATTAATTACCGGAAAACTAATTAGCAGTTTTTGAGGCAACCCAGGTCATCACCACAAGGTTATCATTTCATATTGATAAAGGTACATCAATAATAATTTTATCAATAAGATACGCAAGTAGACTGTCTACATTGACGCTTGTCCATTTACTTTCTCCGAACGGAAAAGATATCCAGTGATTTGGAAAATCTTCCGTCGATAATGTCATTCCAAGACTTATACAAATCGATTGTAGTTGTTGATGACAATGTCCATCAACTTTCGGGTGCCAATCCTCTACATTATTTTTTATTCTTGTTAAACTGCAAAAAACATTAGGCTGACAGACCAAAATACCATGTACTACTTACGGTGTAATCACATTGAGAGACTTGAGAGATTTATAAATAATATTTCGAGAAGCCACAGTGACGTGCTTGTAGAGGACCGTGTGGGTTTTCACGATGTTGGATTTGGAACACGCGCTGTTTATTCCTGCTAGAAGGTAGGTCCAACTACAAGAACATGGCGGACTCAAATTGAATCCAACCGAAGATGTAAAGAAAACAAGCAAGACCGATATATATATATATGTCAACAAATATATGTATTAAACAATAATTTTATAAGTGACAAAGATATTAACAATTGTGTTTGTGTGTGAACGTAAAGAGTTTGTATTATGGTAAATGTTCGTACGTACGTGTATGTGTGTTTCATGGCGTTTTCCCACAAGTGGGGCGAAAATGCTGATCTCCGTAAGAGATCACATTTTTAAATGTGTCCGCTGAAATGCAAAGTGAAAAAGTTTATTTAATTCTGTACTTACCTTTCTTTCCACACCCACCAGAAAAAGATTATTTATTTCTGTACATATAACAGAAAATGTGGCACAAGGCTGAAATGGGGAATGGGGAAGGGGTCGGTTTTCTGTCTTAACTTTTAAACTTAGCTAGCCACAAACGCTGACCCAATCGTACTAACAATATTTCTTGCACCAAAACAACACATTCTTACTTACCTTTCTTACCACACCCACCAGAAAAAGAGAACGAGGCAAGAAGTTGCCCAGTATTTATAGTGTAGGGAGAGCGTCCCCTAGTGAACAATTAGGGAATTAAGGAGGAGCTAACTCCGACATGCTCCCAGAAATTGTATGACTCCGATTCTGTCACCTACCGGGAATACGTATATCAAAAACGAATGCGCCTGGCTTATCGCTGACAAAAGTCAGAAATGTCATTGATAAAGGAGACAATGGGTCCACTTTTGCCAAAATTAATCAGTTAAATCCTAGACTGCAAAGGAATAGTTCCGTATTTCTTTAAGTTTTCGATGCATTTTAAGTCAGGGATTACAGTAGAAAACTACTGTCGTTGACCTATGACATCGATGACAGCTCACAAGCTACCGTGCGTAGATAAATATAATTTTCATTATGGTTTAAGCAAAAAGTTACTAATACTTTTACAAAATCCAGTTAATTAATTCCTAAATTTACGAACGGTAAATGATCTGGGAGTTACTTCTGCTTGCATTGCCCCTGATTCCTCTTCCATCTGCCGTCCTGAGTATGACGATAAAATACATCCGCGTCCTGGGTAAGACGATAAACTACATCCGCGTCCTGGGTAAGACGATAAACTATGTCCAACAGCAAGGCCTCTGATCAGGAGGTTTTGAGGAGCATGGAACCACTCCTTAATTGCTGGTGTTCCCAGGTCTACCCTGACCCGGGGTGGTAGTACCTGTTAGGGTCCCAGCTATGGGCAAATAGTTAACTCCCAAACTAGGGGTCAAAACACTATGAAAGTGTAAAAATAGGTTTTAATACAAGAAATTCTTTGTAAAAAAATTATTACTAGCAATACATTTTTGAAAAAAAGAAAAAAAAAAGAAAAAAGATATTACCAGCTATACATTTTTGAAGAAAAAAATGTTACCAGAAATCCATTTTTGAAAAAAAAGGTATTACCAGCAATAAATATTGTCAACATTAAATGACCCATTGGGGTTGATATGCCGTAAAACAAAACAAACCAAACCTTCCACCAGTTATGCCTCAGGGTATCAGATACAAACTGTATCTACCAGCAATACATTTTTGAACAAAAATATTACCAGCAATAAAAAGCTTATCGGCAAAACCAAAAACCAAACTGCATCTCCTGGATTTATTTTTGTTAGTTCCTGAGCACCCCGCTCACGTCTGGCCCTTATTTGAATCTTTGCTTTCCATTTGACGCTATTTTTGTTTATTTGTTATGGGTCGATATCTTCTTAGCTTTATCTCCATCAACATTTTCGCAGGTGACGATTCGTGTTCGTCTGGCGTGCTGCGATGGATTAGGAATCCAAGCGATGGATCCTCGCATTTCTGTAGAATGGTTTTTTCACCATCTTTCCAGCGATTCCATTCTCTTGAGGCTAATGTGGGAATGATGATGATGTGATTTTTAAGTCCCACTTTGTTGCAAATTGTTGGTATTCTACTGACAGAATATTTCTTGTGGGACTCCGAATCTGCTAAAGCTGTGTTGCATAACTTTAATCACATCTCCACAGTTCTGCGACAGTAGTTGGTATACATCTAAGGTAATTATATATACATTCACAACAATTAGATTGTCCCTAGTTTTATGATGGCACAGATCTGCTGTTACTTTCAGCTAGGGCTGCGTGGGTCCTGCCTGGAAGACTAAGAGTGCTAGCGCATCTCTGTATTTGTCAAGTGTCGCAATTCTGGACAATATAATCTCATCCTTTGTCTTCCCTCAGTTCTTCGTGTTTTTTTTCTTTTTTCGTTGTTATTGATGATATTAACTCTGTGATACTGAGGCGGTTAAACATTAAACTGGAAAAGAGAGAGAGAGAGAGAGAGAGAGAGAGCATTTTCCTTGGTGAGAATTGGACATCTAGATTTCTTCTCCCCTAAAATTTTATTTTTCTTACCTATCGAGAGTCTGGCACGCGAACGAACCAAATTCAGGGAAATGGCTTTCTTTATCTCTTTCTTGAGAAATCAGAAAAACATATTTTCTGTTGACGAAAAAGGAAACAGAGAACGAACCCTTTTTCTTCGGGTTGAAATTATGAAAAATCAGTCATGTCAGGCCAAAAAGGTAATCTGGTTTGAGTTTTTTTTTTGTTTTTTTTTTTAATTTTGTGTTCTTGGTGCTCACATTCGGCCGACATGCAAAGTGAATCAGAAAGAGAGATCTAATTGCAGCGAAGTATAACATTGATAACACTATGATGCCAAATTTTCTCCATTTTCTTGAGATGTTTTTACTAGTTACATTTGAAGACTTAATTGAACAGTATTGGCACACCCCTCTTACCATCATCTTTTGCCTCAAACCTTTTCTCTTTCTCTCCTTTCATCGTCTTTGCTACCCTGTGAGCAACGACCCAACACCTTCGATGCTAAGGCACGTGACCGTTTTGAAACGAACATCCATTCAAAGTTCCACGTGACTCATCGGATACCCACCAAAAAAGTATCCACGAGTAAGAGACGACCTGCGGGCATCGAGTCGGAAGACGCGTTTTTACATCTCTCTCTGCACATAAGCGTCAACCGTCTAGCTTTCGGCAATAGACCTCTTTGATAGTCAATTCGTTTGCCGGAGCTACCTTCCATCAATGTAGACTCGTTCTTAGCCCAACTTTCTGACCTAACCTCCTGTCTATAGCAACAAGCATTTTCGTCACGAACCTCAGTATCGAACGGACCATACCTCCTGCCGAAACAACAAGTAAGTCAGAAATCCACAAGCATCCACACGTGATACCTATACCTAAACCTTTTGGATCTCCCCCCTTTTGTTTGGCCTATACTTCTTACAGGCAACGAACGCTTTTGCAGCTCAATAATCTTGGTGATTTTCCTCGGTCGAAATCTCACGACCGGCGGAATTAGTTTTGTCACTAAGTTTCTTCTGATCTTTCCTTTTCTCCAAAAAAAAAGGACATTCTTAGATAAAGTTGGCTCCCTTATACTGTTTATTCAAAAAAATAAAAGAAGGAAACTTTCCATATAACCTTCTTCCACGTTTTGGACTATTTCTTCTCCAAGGACACTTGGCGCCAACATTACTACGTTTTGGCGCGCAACAGCCTCCGACCATTAGCGTCAGCCTCACATAGTGCAGATCTGGTTGAAACGCCTTTCCAGAGACCAAGAACTCTACCTTGCATTCCTCTCCTCTACTGCACCCTGCCAAATTTGTTGTTGAAAAAAAAATTACATCTTGTTATGCCTTTTCTTATCTAATAGTGTTTGTTCACTTTTTACATTGCTAAGTTGTTATGAACCATTGATGTTCTAAGGGAATATCAAAATACTCTTATACGGAGAAGTTTGGTAGTCTGACACAAGGTCATTTGCAAGAAACCGCACTAGGCAACCAGGCTCCTCCTATAACAGTTAGATATCAGTTTACCTGGAAAGAAACAAGAGCTATCCTATCCACGAAACAAATTCCCGAAATAAAAAAATAATACAATAGCCAATCACGAACGTTCCCGACGAAAGAAGAAATGACGTTGGGGATTACCAAATTTGTTTAAAAGGAGGCTCCTTGTAACGACCAACACAGTTGCAGGCCGAATGGCCACCTGCAGACTCATTGTCGTCGTCACTGCCATGATAGTGTTGGGATTGCTATGAATTAGTGTGAAATCAGAAGGGTTTTAGGTTTGTGATAATAAACGTGGAAAGCATGTTCTTCATATTAATCACAACAATTTTAGCGTAGACATACAAATGGAATAAATCTCAAAGGCAATATTGAACAAAGAAACAAAGGTAGCCGTGAATTCAATTAGAAACAAACATTGAATATTTATGTACAAATAAATTATAATACAATTTGGAAAAGGTTGTGTTTCAGTTGAATATTTGAAGAAAAGTTGAATTAAGTATTTTATGAACTCAAAGTTCAGGAATGTTTCTTTGTTTAGGAAAAGTGTTCACATAAAAATCTAAGGAAAATTTATCGAGAGATAAATTTTAAAGTAATGTAGTTGCGAGATTTTTGCTGAATTCTGTATGTTCTTGTTTTGGCAGAGTTATTTATCTTGGACTGTATTTTTTTATATTAATGCTTAAGTAGCAGTTTCTGTTTAGTGGTGTAGATAACACTTTTTTAGAAATTGTACAAAGATTTCAGAGAGAGAGAGAGAGAGAGAGAGAGAGAGAGATATTGATTGATTGATTGATTGATTGATTTTGATTGATTGATTGATTGATATTTTGATTAATTGAAGGAGGTGTTGACGCGCGAAAAGTCCTTTAAGTCAAGATGTAGACACGCGTGGATCTCTGTAGAAATCTCTCTGAGAGTGAATTGCTGACTGGTGAATTGGACTGAGATTCGTCCTTTTATTTACTCTGAGAAGTTTGGACCGGCTCCCAGCGCTTTGGCGGCAAAAATATCCTGGGGACGTCTCGACCAATAATAAGCCGAGTTTCGCAATGTGTGGTGTTGATTGGTCGAAACTAGCTCTTATGGAATATTCCACCTTTAAACGGGGCGAGTGGAAAAATACGGACGATTCTACAATAGCTTCTCTCATCACAACCGTGTCCTCGCGCAAGGTTCACTAATCTAACCCGACTCTTCATACGCATAATGCGGCCGACAGACCAACTTCGACAGCTCCAGGCTCTCGACGATAACCACCGTGATTTATCGAATATAGTCACCACCGTGACTCTCGCGCGACTCACAACGAATCAACAGACCTTACAACACAGGAACGAAAGGCCACCTGTCAGCATGCTGGGCGGTGTTGTCGTCAGCTCAATTTTTTTTCCAAATAAAATAGGCTATTCAGTAAAATCTTAATTCATTAATGAATAAATTGTAAAAAATCCCTGTTTTTTGGCTTTCGTTTGAATTGGATACTTCCCTAATTTTTGGCAAATATTTGAATAAAATAAGTGGTGTCGATTTTTGGACTTCAATGTAGAAAAAAAATTTTCAATTTTTTTTTCTCTGAGTAAATTTCGGTTGGGGGGAATGGATGAAGGTAATAAAAATAATCACGGAAACCTGAACCTTGCCATCCTGCGTGCAAAGCTCCTCCACCAAGGAGTGGAGGAGTGTCAATTGAAGGTGAAGAAAGGGGAAAGAAAAGCAGAAGTGTTTTTTTTTACTACAATAAATTGTTTTGATAAACGTGATTTTTTAACCAATAGCTACTCGAGCCGGTTGAAATCTGAAATCCTTTTATTGACCGCCAAACTTTTTGTTCTATAGTTGACTCCAAATTTACAACTTTACTCAATATTACTCGTGTCTCCAACACCACATAACAAGTGTTGTTAATTCAGTGAAAAAAAAAAAACAATAATAAAAATAAAAATGAACAGTGTTGATAAGATTGGGGATCCAAACAAAATAGCGAACATTTGAGATTGATGAATTATATTGATTGTAAAAAGAAAATATAACCGCAGCCGAGTGCAGCAGTGGCTCTTTGGGGGAATTGAAAGACATTCTGAAGAATTTAATTACTTTGTAGAATGTATTCCTGACAGATTGAGAAGCTCTCTAGAAGCAGTCATGCAAAAAACAAAAAAAAAAACGTATTGAAAAAGGTACTACGATCCGCTTATAATGAAAAAATTAAAACAATAAACGATACATATAAATTTTAACTCTCAAATTATGGCCGCGATTTTAGACTTCGTCAACTAACCATTAGCGGCTATTGGAAAAAAAACCCCCAAAAAACGGAAGATTTATTTTTATTTTAAGAATGACACAGAAAATTAATCCATTTTATTAATTGGTAACGATATTCTGCCTTACACCGGTTCCGTATCCGCTGCCATGGTCGTTAACTGACGGTGTCGTGTCGACGTGTACGGTTGTTAGTAACATGAGTATCCTTGCTGCTGCTGTCGCTGCTTAGTGAAATCATTGATTGTTATATCTCCACCAACGATGAGCCTCGTTACTATTAAGCGTGGTAAGTAGTTATTTATTTACTTTATCGAATACTTCTGATCACACGCTCGTTTTTTTCGCTATTCACCGAAACATTTCAGCGCAATGAATTCAAATTATATTTTTGAGTTTGGTGTTCAAAGTTCAATAGGATTTTTTGCTTTTCTTGTCATTTGGAAAAAAAAAGAAAAAAAAAAGCTGAAATAAGCAAATTAATGTAAGAAGACGAAATTTACACCAAAACATGAATGAATAATCCTGAACAAATTTTTAAAGATTACCGTTTTTATTTTTTAAATGAACTATTTATTGTAAATAAATAGAAAACTTTATTTTTAATCGTCCCTACTCTGGAAAAAAAAGAAAAGAAAACATAATTTATTTGTGTAGTTCATTTTTGTTTCATTTTTTTTGGAGAAGATGTTTGAACGTAAATAAAATAACATTTTTTTTTTATTATTTGCTAAAAACAAAAAAGGATTTGAACATTCAAAGTTTTATTTTCTAATTAATTTTCTTACTGCGTATTTAGTCAAATCAGCTTGTCAATAAATTTAATAAAAATAATCTGCTGTAAAATGAAAATTACTTAAAAATGCATGAAATTTCTTGAGGAAAATATATATTAAAAAAAAAAGCTGCCAAGAATTCTCTAGATTTAAAAAACCAAAAAAAACCCAACTTATTTCCTTCTAAAAAACTGATGTTTTATCCGTACGACAATCTGTCATGGATTAATGTTGAAATAATTCAATTTTGTGAAAGAATTCTAAATGAAAAAAGAAACAAAACAAAAACGAACAACAAAAAAAGACGTAAATAAATTATTTGTTTGTTTTAAAATTGCGTGTGTGTACGTATTTCAAGTTGACTGAGGAAAATTTGAAAGCTGTTGCTTTTTGTTAGCATAAAATGAATTAATTAAGCAAGCTAAGCATTTATTTACGGGAAAATTACACACGTTCTTCATGTGTGTGTGTCCCTCTCCTTTCAAGGAGATTGTGAAATCTAATTTTTAGAGTATTATTAATTGTTCAGACAACTTAATATTTTTCCTAATGTGGTTGTTAATAAATTTAATTAATATGATTAAATAAACATATTTTGTAGGAATAAATTAAGGGATTTAAAAGAAATCTTTGTTTTTTACTTAATTTTTGCATTGCATTCTTGGAATTGCAGTCGTATCTGACTTAAAGGCAGGGAATCTTTATTTAGATTGGATGTTAAAACAATTTTATAAAAAAACTTTAATTAAAAAATGATTTAATTTTTATTTAATTTAAATCTATGTGGCTTCTTAGGTGTGTATATAAACATCTGACTTCAGCTATCTATTTTCTTTTTAATCACGAAATAATTTTGCAGATTTACTGGTAGAATCCTGAAGGTGTAAATATTATTTCAATTGTGTTTATCAAATGAAACAATTATTAAACTTCTGTACTGTTTAGATTTTGATGATTAGTCAAGTGCCCTGCCATATTGGGATGTATGTCCTGTTCTCTTGATGTTTACTTGAGTTGGCTGCTGAAAAAATATTTATAATTTCAATGAGAAAATGCAGAAGGACATTACAAGCCCAAATGAAATAATGTTGTAAGTTTTAATAATAGTAATTACCTTTGCTTTTTTTTCCTTCTTTTTTACAATAATGTATAATTTTTATAACTAATGTCACAGACCAGCAAAAAGATTTTCTTAATAAAAGTTACTCAATAGCAGAATTTTATATTCAACCCTTAAAGAGCCATGTTCAAGTGCAGCTTTTGTGAATTTTTATAAAATATGGATTGATGACAATATTGAAGTATTGCACCAATTTGGTTGGTGACATTTGTTACTAGAATTTTGTTTGTGAAAATGAGTTCTTTAAATACTGCTCACCATCTTGTTTCTTTGATTGAAGTTCAGCCAGTTCATTCTCTGACAATTCTTTATTGATGCAACTTGTAGTCTTCAAAATGATTTGGAGAGAATCTTTTATTTTGCTGTTGTTTTGATAATTGAATGACAATGCTGCACATCAGTATCTGTCTATATTTCTGCACATATTTAATGCTTCTATATTTACCAGAAGACCCCATTTATGATCCACTTGAATAGTAGCATGTATAAAGCTATTTATTTATTCTAAAATACTATAGTTTAGTGCATGTGTTTGCATGCTCATCTTGTCATACATTAATGAATATAACTTTGTCAAAGTTGGCTCTCTGTAATAAACCTCTAAAATGTCAGCGTACAGATTAGGTTTAAGGCTCAAGGTACTACATTCAGGATTGTCCCATGGGAGAATAGCTTAGTGGATTAAAGTATTATTAGTTTAATTGTGAGTTCTATTGGGTTGAGCAGTGCAGACTTAGATTTAGTGGAAGCAGGGTGAGCAGCAGATGGTGTATCCCTAGAAATGGTTTGCTGAATAACGAAAATTTATACCTGTATATTAAATATAGGGTTCAATTTGAAATTCCCCTGAAGGTTAACTTGATTGACAAGCACTTTATGAAGGTTGTAGATTACAATGGCTGAAATGTGATAATAAAAACGAAAATAAACACTCTAAAATGTGTGATTGAAACACTTTACTGCTAAGAACATCCCAAAACAGACTCTGTTCATAATTCAATTTCCTTTCTCTGACAAAATGATAAAGTTAATATTAGCTATTTCCTTATAAGGAAACATTTGGCATTCATTGACTGAGCAGCAATCAGTTGACATTTATAAAATCTTTCTCCTTAAAACAGTTTTTATGAAAAATATTTTTCTCAAGTCCAGTAGCAGTTCTTGTACTTTCCATGACTGATGTTGGTTTCCTTCCTAACTTTTTGTTTAAAGTCTTATTTTCATTTCAAGTTAATGTGATATCCATTTTGAACTTATTACTGCTGTTGGAATTTCTTAAGTGATGTGGTTTCTGTTATTTAGTAAAAGTTCTTTGTGATTCTGTAGCACCAGGCCACAAGTTTCAAAGAAGGGTGGTCTTCACCAGTACCCACATGTTTCACTTGCATAAAAACCCATTTTTAACCATTGATCTGAGAAAGCAGTTGTATGCAGCTAACAGTTTACCTAATTTTGAATGGGTTTGCTACCCTGCATGACATCTTGATGCAAAATAATCTGACGAGGCTATTTAAGAACATGACTCTAGTTTTCAGGTGAATGTTTTGGTTTCGTAGCAATTTGCTGTGTTTTATGAAACTTCCCCTTGTGCAGCCTATTCTGTGCTCAATTTCTTTTTCTCTGATACTAAACTTGTTCTAATTGATCCATATGCTGAGGTACCTGAAGTGTTCACTAATTCCACATCCTGAACTTTTATGATAGATTCAGAGTAGGTGCCATCACTGCTTTATAATTCTAATTCCACATCATAGTTTCTGTTTTAGAAAGGTTTATCTTGAGTCATATTTCTTGGAACACTTTGTAGATAATGTTGAATCACACAATTAGGGAAAAAGTCTAATCCAAGTAAACATGTGTTTTTGTATTTAAGGTGAAAAAAAAAATCTGTCAGGCGTGAATAAGATTTTTTATGTGAATGCAGCAGCTCTGAAAAGTGTTTTTCATCAATTGATTTTGTTGTTTTAATATTTTCTAAGCTTTGCTTAGGCTGGCTACAAAGGTATTTACAGTTCTTTATATTTCTAAGTAATCACCAATCTAAAGACCAATTGAATTTGGTGATCAGATAAGTAGTGTTTTCACTATATGACTTAACCAGAAATCCTTTGTAAGTTAGTCTCACTGTGTCCAAGTCCTATTTTAATTAAAGATTTAGAGGGGGAGAAGAGGAAGAAAATTCTGCCCTGATTGTATAGATATTGAATATAAAAGATCTTGAAATTCTACTATGTAAAATCAGTTTGTTGTAGTAAGATAATTAAGATTGGTTCCTTTGCAGACAGTCCTCTTTAAAAAAGAATATTATTTAAGCTTAAGGCCATATCACGTTGAAATATTGGTTCTTGTATGATCACTGAAGTTGAGCAACGTCGAGCCTGTTCAGTACCTAGATGGGTGACTGCTTGGAAATACCGGGTGGTGTAATGAATAATGAGAATTGTAAATCGGAGAGAGAATATTATTTAAGTATTTTAAACTTGATTGATATCTTTGCATGTTCAACTCAGAAGGGAATAGTTTTGTTATCGAAATTAACCCACATAAGGAGATATTATATAATTTACATGCATCTACATGATTCTTCTCTTTGTTTATGCAACTATTATGTTTTTCAATCCAGGATCAATGTGTAGTATCTGTTTAATGCTGATTCTTAGCTAGAATCAATTATGCTTTCTGATCAAGAAATTTGCTAATGGTATTAAGTGAGATGAAATTGGGAGGAAAAATATGGTGTGAAGTGTGGGATGTTAGAAGATAAGAAAGTGAGAGAAAAATAAAAATAATTCAGGTAAAAAGAAAAAGAATATGGATAGGGAAAAGACAGAAATGAAAGAAAAAAAAAAGGCGTGCACAATTTTGCTAGCTGAATATCAAGAGATATTTGATCAAAAGTTTTTTGGGAGAGGAAGGCATTGAAATTGTGATATATTAGAATTCTTTATGCAGACCGAGGACAGAATAAAGAGAATATAGATACAGTGGAAAATATTTGCACATTCTATATTCTTTTTTTTCCCATGTAAAACTAATCCATGTTTGTATAAGCTTTGGATAAAAACATAGCTGGGCAATGATGATTGAAAGGGATAAGGGAGAGAATGAGAAGAAACATGCACAGGTTGAGGGAATAGTATCGGCATGAAATAATGGATAATCTTAGTTATCAACATCCATGGAATTTCCATGGTTCAATTAGATAAAAGAAAAGGTGACGTGTAAATAAGATGCACAAATCTGATAGCCTAATTTGTGTAATGCTAATATTTGTTGTATGTGTTTAATTTTCAGAACTTTTCATGCCATTCTTGACAGGAAGGACATAACTTACAAATCTTAAAAATTTTAAAAAAATTATCAGTAAAAGTCTTTAATTTCTCTAAAAGATAAAATTTGATTTAATTTTCTCTATTTTCCAACAACTTTGCTATATGATAACAGTAAAAAAAAGCCTGCATTCCAAAATACCTTGGTATAAATAATCAAGACAAAATAGTATAATGACACCTTTTAGTGATGAATGCTAGCAATTTTCCTAAATGCTTGGAGGAGTAGGGGTCAAGGCATGTAATGGCTCGTTGCCTTTAGATGCAACCTTTCTCATTCATACCTTTGCTATGAGAGGCAGTTGTATGTGTCAGGTGTAAATAAAATGGGAGTACATAATTGTAGGTAACAAATACATCAGTAATGAGAATTGAGAGCTCTTTTGTTGATATTCATTTTTATCTGAACAGTCCAACTAAAAGGTGATTACTTCAATTATTTTTATAGAATTCATTTTGCAAAGAAGTAATGGTTTTTTTTTTTCTTTTAAATTATTAATCGGACAGATTTTTATCACTTTGAATTGTTTTTTTTTTTACCGGCCTGAATATTTGAGAAATCCTATTAAAGACAAATATGTGCTCTCTAGTAGCATACGAACCTGTGTCCCTCTGGGAAGAGAGAACTCTCTGTTAGATCTGATGTGCCATAACAGGCTTGGCCACAAAGAAGCCTTGCTGATCAAGCAAGGTCTGAACAGTGCTATGATGAAGGATTTTGCTTAACAAAATGTCTGTCTAATAAATAAATGCAGCATCTACTCAAATATGAATATTCATTAAAAAATATTTAAAATTATAAAAATCTGTTAGATTATTAAATTAAAAAAAAAAAAAAAATATTAGAAAATTACCAACTCATCATTTTGCATTTCCGAGAGTTCTTTTTGGTATTGCATTGAAACATCAGATAGATCCACTAGCACTGGCTGCATCATTTACATTGGAAAATAAATTTGTATTAAATCAAAAAGTTCTTTCTTTCAAATCAGATGATACCCCCCCCCCCCATAACAAGTACAGCAGCATCAATCACCCAACATTTAGAAACAGGTCAAAATTTTTGTCAGAAATACGTTTTTAACATAATTCTATAAATGTAATGAAGCCAAATATGTTTGCCTTTGCATCAACAAGAGTTTTATTTGTTCCTTGAAGTTGTTTATTCAACATATTTAGTTTTTCAAAGATATCTGTTAAATAACTCACAAATGCTTTATCACCAATGGTTAAAAGGTGCTTCATTTCAGGGTTGTCACTTAAAAAGTAAAAAAAAAACATCAAATAGTTCCACAAATCTTTTCAAGAAATTCCCCTTTGAGAACCACCTTACCTGAGAGTGAAGTAAGTGTCTCACATGGTCTGCCTAATTTTTATCTTTACAAAATTGCTTCAAGAGGCACTCAGATTTGGCATTAGCTTTGATAGCATTGAAACATTTTTATAACTGATTTCAATACCTCATTAAGAACAGGAGAAATATTTCTGGACACAAAATTCTCCCTATGAATAACACGGTGCACAAGAAACATTTCTGGATTTTAATCTTTTATCAGTTTTAAGCAGCCATTTTTTTTCCCCAGCTTAACAGGAGTACCATCTGCAGTACAAGATGTTTTCCACTGATATATTATTGACATCTAAGTAGTTTCTTTTTTTAAACATATATATATATATATACACACACATATATATATACACACACATGGGGGCAGTAGTGATTTTCAGATTAACATTTCTTCAGTAAATTCACCTTTATCGATATATCTTAAATAGGTTAGCAATAAGGCCTCACTGTTTCTCAAGGTTGATTCATCCATTTGTACTGACAATTTTTTTGTGTTCAGCTTTTCAACTGGTTGTGTTTCAATATCTTTACTCATTTAATCTTTTGCTAACAATATTGTTACTGAGTGGCATGGCTTTAACATCTTTGTCATCTTTTTTCAGAACTGTTTTAAGAAATGTTGATAGTTTGACGGTTTAATTAAATCCTCCCTAATAGTATGAAATTTTCCAAGATTTAGCAAATGAGTAATTCCATGTGTTCAACTGACAGGAAGAGAGACTTTAATGTTGATCTTTCTTTTAAACTTTTCTTTTAAAGACTTGAAATTCTTTAAATCTGAATTTATATACGCACTATGTTTCATCTTCAAATGCACCTCAAAACAACCTTATTTCATCAATTCGTTGGTTAAGCATTTTGTTGGCACAAGAGACAGAAAGGTGACCATTCATCATGGAGATAACAGGTATGAAACCAAATTTTAAATATTCCTCTGAATACTCACAAAATTTTTTCTTGCTTGCACTATTCATTTTCTGCAAAGGGTTTGTGGCTGAAACAAGTCAATGTGAGAAAAACTTATGAAATGCATTTGAAGATTTAAGTTGACACATAAATGAGGTACCAATATTGCACAATAAGCATATGCAAGAAGAAAAAAAAGATACTGATTTGTTGCTACAGCACACAAAGACAGATGCACCATTTAAAAGAGATGACGCAATGTACACACATTCACAACACCAAGAAGCTACTGTAAAATGCAGCATTAGTGTAACTTTGTACGATTTTCTTATGTGTTTAGGACATGTTCTTTCCTTTGTTCCTTCATCAGTAAGACTACATATATACAATAGTATTATCATTTAATTTTAGCATTTTACAATATTTATTAAAATATTGTGTTACTAATATAAATCTGTATTATATAAAGGACATATGTAATTACACCTGTACATACATACAAATGTTTGCATGTATGCATAATGCATATGCACTGTATGTATTAAACTCACAAAGACTCGCTAGAAAAAATTCACTGTTCATAATTTGCTCTTCTTAAAAATCAAATTGCCACCCCCAAAGTGGGTGTATGCCCCATATTGGGAATCACAAGTCTATACATTCTGTCATAGTTAGTCCTTTCTTCTCCCTTTCCTTTCTTACCTTCTCTAGAATGTTCTTTTGGAGTCCACCATCAGCAAGGTATCATCTTATGTTTACAGTTGCTGATATTAAATCTTTTAGTTCTCCTGATTCTCTTGGGATTTTCTCACTGTATAGGTTGCAATAATCTAGTTAGAAAAAATGCATCCTTGTCTTACCCTCACCCCTCAGTTCTATTTTTGTTTAACTCATTTTTTTAAATCTGTACGCGGGTGGTTTATTTCCATAAAATGTGTGCAAATTATTCTAATATCTTTCTTGTATAAGTCGAGCTTACCTGACAGTTCAAATAGGATTACAGTATCATATATTTTTTTTTTTCATAATTTATTTTAATACTTATTATTTATTAATAATTCTGATGAATCATTCAACAATATATTCCTTATCATTGTTTAAGTTCTCCTGCCAAAAACTTCTGTTCAATGCCTCCACAATAGAAATCACTAGGTTTTCACTTGTAAAATTCATCAAGTCATGTTTTAAGCTCCACATTGTTGTTGAACAAAACACCCTTCAAATTGTTAGAAAGCAGCTGAAAAAGTTGGTAGCCTGAAAAGACTAAATCAGAAAATATGGTGGGTGTGGCAGAACTTCCAAACCAAGCTCTTTAATTGCATGTTTGGTCATGTTAGTGATGAGGGAGTGAGCATTGTCATGTTGCATAGTCACACTGCACTCTATTGCTGGTCAGGTCTTTTCAGCTGGATTGCTTCTTTGAACCTCTGTTCATTTGTTTACCATACAGCTTTGCATTTAGCATTTGGTTGTTTTGAAGCATTTCATCACCGTATACAACACAAATGTCTCGAGCAGCTTTGGTAAGATTGTAACCTTGATTAAAAGCAGAGAAGATGTTGAACATGCTCATTCTTGTCATTTCATCTTGAAGGGGTGACTAATCTTAAATAAAATTTCAATAACATTCGACAATAGTCTCACAGGATAAAACTGGATTTACTGAGAAGCAAAAAAATGCTATGAAAGATTTGTTCTTAGATCATTTGTAGAACATAAAAAAAAAAAAATGAAAAGATATATGTAACAACCTAATATTAAAAGTGACTTTATCTCAGGAAGTCAGCATTTAAATGTTTCTGATGGAAAGAAATTATAAGACAGAAACCATTACATCTCAAGTTGGCAGGCTTTATAATCATTGCCAGTAATATTTATATGACAAAATGCAATCAATGTTATTTGATATTGGTACATACATTTTGCAGACATGTCAGTTCTTTAAAAATGATTCATGTACTTTATTATTCTGTCTAATTAATGCTAAAGGCTTAGAATCTTTCAGTCTTATTGATTAGATTCCTCGGCACAAAACATTTTGAATATTATTATACTAATGCGACCACTTAAAATTGGTGTTAGTACACCAAGACATAAATTTAGGACTTTGTGATTGTCAAGAGTTTTGGACATAAAGGAATGAGAAATGAGATATCAGACTGAAATTCTTTTTTGAATTGTGTATAGCGCGTATATCTTTGCCATAGTCTCTTTCCAATACACTTAGTTAAGATGCATCTGCTGAGTTAAAATTCTGACACTCTTGAATAAAGAGTTCAATGGACACATGTGATTTCCATCAGAAGAAATATTAGTATTCTTCATACCTTCCCCATCCCTCAACAAAAACAAGATGGCCACACACTTGGTACGCCCGGGCATTTGCTAAATCAAGTACTTTGAGTTAGAAATTTTTTTTTTCTCATACACATTGTTGAAAAAAATTTATTCACATGGCATTTTCTTTTGCAAAAAAAAATCATGTGCAGTTTTCATTGTATACTCGGTCTAAAAAAAGATCAAAACGTATAAAACAATTTTTTAATTGAAATTAATGTAAAATGATGAATTTTATTTTGACATGCAAGTTGTCATAATTAGTGTGTTTAATTTGTTGGACAAATTTGGTATTGCTTTGTGACTGTTTGTACATTGGTATATCTAAACATTGCCTCCCCCTCTCTGTGCAATTTGTATCAGGGTTGGATTTTAATTGTTTAGAAATAAAATTATATTCAATGAAAATGTTATAATTTATCTTTTTATCCTAGGACGCCTTCTGTAGAGCACTAGTTGACAAGTTGGCTATTTCTAGTGAGTGCTCCTATGTTGTAGCCTTGTATCACTTTTTGTTAAATATCTATTAACAATGGCTAACACTTATCTTGGCTTCTGTACTGTATGTGTCATATGAGATCTCGTGTTTAATATTACAGCATTATGGAGTTCAGCTTGCTACAAGCATTGATTATCTATAATCTCTCTAGCCCGTCAGATAACTCAAATATATCCCAGATCTTATTATGTACCAATATCAAATAACATATATCATATTTTGTCATATGATACTTATTGGCAATGACTAATAATGGCTATAAATATGAACAAGACCTGCGATGATTTTGATTTTTAAATAGGAAACATTTTATATACTATCAGTAGTGTTGTGAGTTTGAACTTCAGTAGGTGCTCTGTTATTATAGTCTAAGACTGAAAGGAGCAAATGACTTTGTATAGTAACCTAATTTCTTCTAATGACCTGTTATTTGTGAATGGGTGAAATATTTGAGTGTCTGATTTAATTGTCACATGTTCAAATGAAAGCAAATGACATAAAGAAGAGACATCTTCAAAATTGAGTAATCGTCATTTGGATGTCTATACAAAATGTACATTTCTAACAACCTTTTCAACAGCTATGAATGCATTTAACAAATTTTCTACTTCAAATGCTGGCATAAATATAGAATTCTGCCATTTAAAAAAATAAAAAAATAAAATCCAATATTTAATTGACTGATTTATTGTCATTTAAAGAAAAGCATTTTTTTATTGTTAGTAATGTTTTAAATTTAGTAATTGATGGTCTTTGCCTTTTGATAATTGTGTTGGGAATGTATTCAGTACTCGTGTTATTAGTAACTTGTCATGTTAGGTGGCAAGTGGGTAGGCCTTGGGGTGGGGGTTAAGCTAAAGGGCAGTAGGTAGGCCTTGTTTGCTAAAAGATTGATCTTCAAGTATTTATTTTTTTGGAAAAATAATTTTAAACAAGCAATTTTCAAAAAGAAGAAATGAAAAGTTTTTGAATTTAACAAATTTAAATAAATCTCACTGCATGAGTTTAGTTGAAACAAGGTGAAGTTTTTTTTTCTTGTTTAATTCAGATACCAACATTTGTATAATTTTTTTAATACACTTCATGGCCCTCTAAAAATGTATCCTTCATTTATAGAAGAAAAGTTTAAATTTGGTTTTACTTAGAGAAAAATGTCTCTGTTCATGTTTATTTTGAAAGTTTAGTCATTGGATTAATTTCCTAGTTTCAGGTTTTGACTAGGGAATAAAATCTATTCTTGATTAATATCTTAAACAAAAACCTTGTCTTTTATTTTTACATTTTATTCTTGTAATGGGAAGAAAGAAAAATTATTTGTTTTTATGTTTACTCAAAATAGATTCACAGTCAAAATTTACTGAATGTCTAATTAAACAAATGTAATGGACAAGTTGCTCTTTTTCAAATTCACTACTTGGCTGGCTGAGTTAAAAAAAATGTCCCAGAAACATGAAAATGAAGGCAAACTTTTAATCAAAATTTCTAAACTTCACTGTATGTATTAAATTATTTCTGAAGTTTCCTGAAAATATTGCAGAACAAAAGACTTGTCTCCTTTTTCAACTAAAGAACAGCCAATAATATTGCATCAGTAACAAAAGAAACAGTAAATTTTCCCCAAATTGAAATTTGTTAAACAATAGTCACTACCAGTTTTATTATCAACATTTTGTTATTGAAAGAAACTTGTATATTTAATTTTATCGTTTTATTCGGTAACAGATTTTGCCTTTCAACTTTTAGAAATATCATTTGCCTGTGTTTTATATACATATTGATTGACAATACAGCGAGTCTTGGCATAAATTTATAGCAAGCTACAATGTTTCAACATTATAATTAATTAATTCATATAACGACATAGAACAGCTTTTGTTCTTTTGTTCTAGTTTACATTTAAATGTGTCTTGATGTTGTTGTCTGGTTGTCCTACTAAATTGTTATTGACTAATCGAACATTTACTTGTCATGAAAAGCATTTTTCACATGACTATTTATCAAAAATCCATATTTTATTTCAGGTGATAATCAGACATTACTCTTGATAAGTTTTAGTTAGTAACAACTCTATAAATGGATTTTGCATCAAGCCAGGTATAAATTGTACTAATGTCCTTTTGGTGCTAATACTTTTGGGAAAGGCACAAACCCCCATTTCCTTGCATCATCAATGTTCTTACTGGAATATGAAAAGAGGCATTCAAGATAGAAATCTTGAAATGCTGAAAACCTGACACTGTCTTGTTCCAGCGGGTCATTCTCTTGAGGGTGCTTAACATTTAGACACTGCTTACAAATATAGAATAAAAGACCACTTTTGACTATAATAACATCAATCCTCTTTGGGCACAAATGCATGATTAAATTGAAAGAAGTAGACTAAAGTCTGAAGTTGTATAATTATTTGTCCAGAATGTGGTTGTTATATCCATTGTCAATACTGACAGGAAAAGCCAGTGCAGGAAAGTGTAAAGTAACTGGAGATGTTAAAATGACTTGAGTAAAAATGCAACACTGTATGGAATCCTTTTTTGGGGGGAGGGGATGACTTGCTATATCTGGTTGCACAAATTTTCAGATTTAACCTCTGACCTTTTTTGAGAAATGAGTAGAACCTGCTATTCGTATAAAGTCTTTTAAATAAATTTTAATGCAAAATATGTAATTTGAGAAAGTATAATCTTTTAAATCTTGCTTTTTGAATCTTTAAAACTAAAAATATTCAAAGAAAACTAACATGAAATGAAAAGCAACTAGCAACCTGATCTCTCCTACTTAATATTTGCTTATTGGCATCAATTAATGTCTCCTGTCTCCAATGAAACGTCTCCTTAGTAAAAAGAAAATCTGGATGACCCCAAAATATGCAAGCACATGTCTATGTCTGGGGCGAGGAGTTATTATTTGCATCATTGCAATAATGTTCCCTTATTTCTTGTTGTTACTGCAATGTCTTGGCCATCTTCAGGTGTGTACTGATCGGGCTAACCCTTAAGGAATTTAGAGCTGAAATTTTATCTAAAGCTATTTTTTAAAATATTGTTGTTATTTTTCACCCTGTTTTCACAGAATCTGAATTTGTACTACCCAGAATAGGGTTTGAACTCATAATTACTGTGCCACCGAGTTCACACACCAATGCTTTAATCCTCAACTCTATTGTCTTTTGGGACAATCCTGAGTCTAGAATCATAATGTTCTTATTGTCTGCCTATTGTTGTCTCTGCTGTATTGTTTTGCTTGACCTTGGCTGCCACTTCTCTTTATTTAGACAAATGAAGAAGGCTGGAGAGATATTATGACCAAATTATTCTGATAATGATGACAAAGATACACAAGATTAGTTCAACTGTTAATAAAGGTACGTTGTTTTATATTATAGAGTAGTTGCAAATAAATATAAGGAACTATTCTGCAACTAGGTAAACTCCATTAATCAGCAGGTGTCTTGTGTTAAATGATTTTTTGAAAAAATTTAATAGTTTAGAGAAAATTCTTAGTAGCGATAAAATGTGGAATAGAAGAGAATAAGAAATGAAAAGTCTAACAAGTTTTGCTTGAAATAATGATACCTGTAAAATAGGCTCATTTTGTTAACAAAATATTTTTTCCAAAATAAATGGATTATTTGACAGGTTGATTATGCAACTATTACTAAGCCTTTCATTTCTTTTCCTCTTCCTGTATTGAAAGAATTTTCTTTTCAGATTTTGTAACAAACATACAAAAATGAATCTTATGCACATTAAGTTGCAAATTGGTTTGTAAATTTTCCTTTTTTTTTTTTTACTCAAGTTAGAGCATTTTAATGATATTACTCTAACAAGTATCTTGCCATGATGTGCTATTTTCCCTGTGTTATGGTGACACCCAACAGAAATCAAGTTAAAACACAGATTAATGAACTAACAATAAGGTTGAGCTATTTTCAAACTGAAAAATGATCCATTCTACTCTCTGCCAAAACTTGAAATATTTGTTTCTGAAATAGTTAGACAAATGTGTGTTGAAATAAGATTAAAAACATCATTTTTTTTTTTTGTTGCTCAACTGAGCTTGAAATTAGAAGCGGACTTGGACGCGTTTCTGTATTGATGACCTTATTTCCTATCTTTTGTTAATAGTTTCACTCTGCAGTCAGCCATTAGTATTTGTTTAATTCATATCAAAGTTATCCACTACTACTTTTCATTTATCAGTATTGATTAAAGTAAATTAAATTTCTTTTATCAATATTAAATGCTAAAATGCCAAACAAATATTAATTTCTATGTATATGCATTATTGTTGCATGCATGCTCAGCTTTACTTCTGTTCATAGCAGTGACAACTTTCTTTTTTTTTTTTTTTTGCCTACAATGGATTTTATAATCAATAATGCTAGAATTTTCTTTTACTTTTATGTGCTGTGTTTCTTCTGGATGTCGCTGATCATGGCTCTCTACAATTTCTTGTCCTTTGTAGCTCTCAATAATTTTTGCCTTTTTGTTATTTCTCCTAAACCTTGTTCCACCATCCATTTACACAAGCTCACTTGGTAGGTTATGTATTGTTTTCCTCTGTCCCTCTTACCTTTAATCTGTCCTTTGAGGTTCAAATTTTCCAAGCCTTCTTTCCTCATTAAATATCCAAGAAATTTGAACTGTCTCTTCCTGATGTTAAATAAAAGTATCCTTTTTGTTTCTGTTTTCTCTATAACTTTGGTGTTGCTCACATATTTGGCCTATGGTATTCTCAGTATCCTTCTGTAGAAACACATTTCTGTTGTTTCAAGTCTCTTCATCTATGAAGAAATTGTCCAGTATTCACTGCTATATAGGAGTACTTGTATTATGTAACAGTTCAGTAATCTTTTTTTTTGTTTCTAACAATATTTCTTTCTTAATACTTTGCTTGTCTTTTGGAAGACATTTTTCACTATCTCAATGTCACACTTTTTGTCCTCTGTTAAAACACTTCCCATATCTGTCTATATTTCTGAGATGAGGTATTATGTACACTATTTACATTATTCGGACTATTGTCCACATCGTTGCCGCCATATTTATTACAACGTTTCGACCTTTCAGTATCTGTCTATATTTCTGAGATGAGGTATTATGTACACTATTTACATTATTCAGACTATTGTCCTCATCTTTGTCACCATATTTATTACAATGTTTTGGCCGTTGTACGCTCCGGCCTTCTTCAGGTGGTTGGAATGTTGAACTGAACCGTTTATTTCGTTCACTGGGGTAGACTGTTCTAGTCCTACGTGCCATGTATAATGGATGTCAGTTATCAGTTATCTCCTGTTAATTCCCCTCTGAAAGTTCTCTGCCGCCTTAACCAGGTATTGAACTCACACTCTTTGGGTCCTGTCACTGGATCTAACTAACGCCTTTATCCACTGTGTATAAATTTCTGGGTATTATAAATCTAATGTCTTCAGCAATCATTTTTTACCAGTGTTCATATTGCAATTTCTGCTGTTATCATTTATGTTTTTACCAGTGTTCATATTGCAATTTCTGCTGTTATCATTACATGTTTTTACCAGAGCTCATATTGCAATTTTTGTTGTTATTGCTTTTCTCTGGCACACCTTATTACTGGTTCCCATATTGTATTCATTTCTATGCTTAGTCGGTTCAGGAGATTTTTGTGGTCTAGCATATGGGCTGATTCCTTAAGTTTATGAATTATCCAATGATGTTCTTTGTCTATGATCTCAACCTGATCCCACAGAGGGTGGTGATCTCCCTTTTCTCTCCATATGTGGTCAGCCATGCCTGATTTTTCCACTTCCCCTCATGTTACAGCTTTCTGGTGTTCTTGAAGCCATACCTTAAGGGGGCAGCCTGTCTCCCTTTTATATTTTTTTCCGCAGCTGCACGGGATAGTGTACACAGTCTTTAGTCATGTTCTCCTCTATGGGGGGTGGGGGTTTTACTCGGGAGAGATATCTGCGAAATGTCGTCCAGCTTTTGAAGGTTGTCCTGATGCTATATGGACTGCAGATCCTTTGTATTTTCTCTGATAACCCCTTCACATAAGGCAGGCAGACTGTTTTCTGAGTGTTGTTCTCCTCTTCCTCTTGTACCCACCTACCCCAGTTTTTTTGGGCTGCGGCCATGTAGTTGTTGTGTTGTAGGGTACTACTTATACTGACCAATTCTTTATCTAATGTCTCTGGGTCACCACTTATGACTTTTGCTCGGTGTTGTAAGCAGTGGACAATCCTTTTCTTTACGCTGTATGGATGGTGGGAGTTGAAATTAAGGTACTGTCCAGTGAATGTCGGTTTATGGTATACGGATGTCTTGAACCCATGCTCTATTTGAGATATTAGAACATCCAGGAATGGGAGTGTGTTGTTACTCTTTCTCCATTGTGAACTGTATCGAAGGTCTTATTGAGTTCACATGGTTCAGTAGAACCTGAACATCTTCCTGGTGTGGCCAGAGTATGAAGGTGTCATCTACGTACCTTTAGAGATATGGATTCTAATGCCATTTCCTTAAAGTATTCCATGTATATATTTGCCATTTTTGGTGATAATGGCGAGCCCATCGCTAAACCATCATCCTGTCGATATATTTGTGTGATCCCATTCCAAAGTGTGTTGTCTGTTTACAGAAAGTCAACATCTCAATCAGATTATCTATTGGAATACTGGTTTGTTCTTCTAGGGATGAGTCAGAGGCCAATCTGTCTCTGACTGCTGAGAGTGCCTCCTCCGTGGGTACCTTGGTGAACAAACTCACCACGTCCAAGCTCACCATCTGGTTGGATAGGATGGGTGCATCTTTGATTATTTTCACAAAGTGGGCCGAGTTTCGGACATATGAAGGAGACTTTCCGATCAATGGGTCAATTATATCTGCAAGGAAGTGACTCAGAGGGTGGCATACAGAGCCTTGGCAACTAACAATCTGCCTGAGTGGAATACCATCTTTGTGAATCTTGAGGTAGCTTGGTGTAACGCTGCGATAACTGCCTATACGTCTTAGGTGCGAAGTGATCCTTGTTCTTGATTAGTACCTGTAACAGTTTGCGTTCCGTTTTTCATTGTAGGATCCTTTTTTATTTTGCTGTAGCTATGTAAGTAAACAGCGATTGCAAAAGGAAATATTTGTCGCAGATTATTTCCATGTCACAGAGAATAAATCACTAAGTTCCAACTCGAATATCCGGGGCAGAATGAAATGTCGAAAACTCAATTTGTAAATACTATCTCACTAATCAAAATGCACGCCACCAGTCAGAAAAATAACTCATTCTCCACCAAACGCAGTAGCCAAAATTGCCCAATTCCCCAGATTCGAGAACACCAATTGCTTATATCGGGTAAACATTTTTTCCATTCGTCGACAGCAAACAGACGATCTCCAGTATTTTGCATATCAAAGTATGTTTAATTGCGACTCCTGCGTCAGACTTAATTTTAATTCAAATATTCCGTCTTCAGCACGTCATGCGGAATATGTGCCCTTTTGTTTGGTAATTAATTTTCTTTTTCGCCAGTTTTTTCATCATAAAATACACGCAACTTGCTGTCGCTTAGTTTGACGAGGTAAATCCCTGTTTTCTTCGCTATACTCCCCCTTGATCTCACTATCACAAATCGAATACCCTGGAGCAGCCCTCTTTACCCTGGTGCTTTGTCGTAATGGAACTATGTCCCTTAAGCGTGTCGGGGAGTCATCTCCTGAGGAGTCATCAGACGTATCTAGATTTTCGGGAAATTCTGTGTCCGTGGAAGCATTGCATTCGCAGATCTCAATTATTCGCTCACTGTCAGACGACGAACCATCATCGGATTCGCTCGTCGATGTGTATCAGAATCAATGAAAAGGCGTAGGTCCTTTACATGCTGTGGCATCCCGTCAACTAAAATCGTTTGTGGACTCACAATGTCCGTCACACGACCCACTTGATACCTGGAGGTTCACCGGCCATGGGGAGGTTTCACCCATACTCTGTCCCCAACTTTGTATACATCGTGATACTTACAACGATCAGGTGGTAATATTATAGTAATTCCCTTCACTTTCAGTTGGTAATGGTGAATTATATTGGCAGGCGCATTAGTCAACGATATATCATCCTTCGGCGTGATATTATGCCAGTATACTGCCTCCATTATCGAACACTGCTTTCTTGCTGCAATTCGCTTTATGCTCCGATGAGATCTTTCCACTATACCGCTTCCTGCGGGAACATAGGCGCAGCGAAAACGAAGTTGGACTCCCCAGTCATCCAAGAATTCTTTAAAGGACTTACTGCGAAATGCAGTGTCATTGTCGGTCAGGATTTCTGATGGTGGGCCTCGTTAAAAAAAAATACTTTCTAACTGTTGAATGACACTTCTTGAGTCTTGCTGAAGCAGGCGTTGCCATATGGCAAATCTACTAGGACCACAATCAATTAACATAAGGTAGTGTTGACCACTGTAATGTGTAATGTTCATTCCTAAGCGGGTCCAGATTTCAGTCACACTTAGGTTGCCACGAGGCCAATGACTGGAGACTGGGTCAATTGACTGGCATTCTTTACATTTTCTGACCACTGCCTTGACGGCCGCCTTGGATGTCGTAGGGTAAATTCGTCTCACAAAATACAGCATTCGCTTGACACCAGGATGCCCACTCTGGCAGTGTATGGCACATATCTGATCAGGAGAGGTCTCGTTCACCATGGAAGCGCATATCGGGCGGGTTGGTTCGGTTTCCTTCTTTATCACATCATACCATCATTGTGGTACTCGGGTAAGCTTATCCGCTCGATTCTCACTCAACGTTACTTATCGTGATCAATAAGTTATACTCTTGAATCAGCTTTTCAAGAGTACACAAACGCCTCCGGATCAGCATCTCACTTGCTGCCTTAGTTCGTATTCTGGCTTTGCCAGTGAGCATGTTTGATACCCACCGGTGCACACTCGCGGAGTCCGTGAAGAGGTGCTGGTCCGTTGCGCCCCACTGTAATGCTAAATTGACGCCCTTCAGAATAGCATCCAATTCGGATAAGTTAATATGTTGGGCGTCGTTCACAGGTCGCAGCCAACATGCGTCTTCTACAACGCTTCCGTCAACCTCCAACGAAACCCCTGTGGCGAGAGAACTTGCATCGACCCATACCTCATAGGCGTGTCCTCTTGTGCACCACTTACTGTGTGCAGGGTCATTCTGGCATATTCTTTCCGCTATGTACTCAATCATGTTCTTAAGGGGAGCATCTGTCACTTCGTTGTCCCAACCAGACGTGATTGATACTGTCCTGCGTTTTACAAATGATGCAGCAACACAAAGCCACCCACACACCGGAACATGACCCACCAGTTTTCCACACCACGAGAAGACGTTACGTTGCGTCAGGATCTTAGGAACTGATGGAATTCCATTTTCACGTTTCCACTTAAGCGTGTTGTCATCTTGCTTGACATGCAAACCCAGAACACGTGTGCCATCCCGTAAGCGCTCTGGATCCTTGCAGGTCAAACCAAACACAGCCAAGTGCTCCTTCACGCGAGCTGCTGAAAACATGCTCTCGTCAACATAAATATCATCAATATATGATGAGGTTGCCCGTCGAACTGACTCGTCTTTCGACAACGTGGCGTTGACGATGGCCTTCATTATGGCTGGTGCAACATTCAGCCCGAAACCCATTCAGGTCAAGCAATATCTTTGCCCCTTGAAGATTACAGTTTGAAAGGGCCAAAGTGACTTATGGATGTGTACTTGCAAATAGGCCTGTCGTAGGTCAAGGATAGCGACTTCTGGTCCTTTTTTACGCCACTCCCTCAGTTTCTGTGCGCACACGTCAGTATTGGCTGTGTGTGCGTCGAGACACTCATTCAACTCTCGATAGTCTAATACTGGCCGCACTTTATTTTTGTTTTTCTGCACCACCGCCATCAACGGAAGTAAACCTTTTGGAGGACCAAGTTCCTTTTCAGGATAAGGCTGCAACCAACCGTTATCAAGCCAGGTCTGCAGCTCACGGTCGTATTCCTCCTGGACTCCCTTTGGTATTGGGTACTCGGGCATCCGATTTCGCAAACTCTCCGGTGATCGACCATTAGACCACTTCCATGATGCGACCCATATCTTCCGGTTTGGGTTGAATTCGGCACAGAAATCAGGTTCTTCTATTTTAATGGCGGCGCAACAGACTGTTCCACACTTGGGAAACCGTACATTGCCACACTGTGTTACTTGGACCCGCCCAACTTTTTAATGGCGTCGAATCCAAGCAACAAGTCAAAACCCAATAGCTCTCCATCTATTACCAAGACTTCGATTTTGAGGGGGTTTGCATTGTCCACGTCAAGCTTTATACTTCCAACTCTGCAACATTTGAGAGTATTTCCGTTTACGGTGAGTACGTTCACCTCCGTCAGGATTGACAGGCTGACTTACTCACGAGTGTCTGTGAGCAGCCAGTGTCCACTAGTGCCACTCTCTTTATTCCGTTCATGTAAATACCCAAGATGTGTAGCGCTTCATTCATAACTCGCTTAGGGAAGAGACCGGCGCTGACGTCTTGTCCCCTTCTTTTCCCTGGACATAATGAAGCAATGTGGCCCACTTCTTGACACAGGAAGCAACGCATTGTTTTGCATGACCTGTGTGGCTGACGGGCATCTTTTTGTCGAACCGGGCAGTCCCTGGCAAGGTGATTCCACCCAGAGCATCGATAACATCGCATACTCTCCCGACGTTTAACGTTTTGGATGTTTATCAGCTCCGCCTGGTGAAATGGTAGCCGCAACCATCTCCTCAGTTGCAATTCGATCTTTCATTATGGCCCGAGCTCGATCCAACAGTTGGTTTATATTCATGTCTTCCATCCTGGAAGACGCGCGCAGTAGTTGCTTGACGTGCGCTGGTAATCCTGCTATGAACCCACATGCTAATCCTTGCTCCAATATCCTGCCAAATAGACCAGCTAGCTTCTTCAAGTCGGCTAGAAACACATTGACGGACTTGTTCGGGGGCAATCGGCGTTCCGTGAATTGCTTGTAAGCCAAGAAGCAATCCAGTGTAAAGGCAATCTGCAGGGCTCGTTTTATCTGCTCGGCATCTGATTTTTGCTCCGAGTTTAACTGTTCATGAACAGCAAATGCTCCACCTGTCAACCTCAAAGGAAGAACACATTCAACCTTTTTAATTCCACACAGGTCACAAACAAGTTCTGCCTTCTCAATCCATTCAATAACTGCTTGTCCGGTCACTGAACCATCAAACTCTGGTATCAACTTGACGTCAAATAGCTTGTCAGTAAACTGGGATTGCAAAGGAAATATTTGTCGCAGATTATTTCCACGTCACAGAGAATAAATCACTAAGTTCCAACTCGAACATCGGGGGCAGAAAGAAATGCTTTCGTAAAATCTTTAAGACACAGGCACACATCCTTCTGCATTTGTATTGCTCTTTCTCAATATCATTCCGAGCATAAATATCGCGTTCCTTTCGCTATGTTCTGGAGACGAGAACTGGGCTTGTAATTTCTTTGTCAACCAAAATGGTTCTTGTGTTATTGTGTGAAATGTCATCTTTTTTATTTGTGAGGTTGCTTGTTATAAATTCTTAAGAGTATTTAAAAAAAAAAAAAAATCCTCATTTTTTTTTTAATCTTTTTTGGTACTGAATTGGAATATGTACATGGACATTACCCATGTTCACTTACAGGATGTGTCTCATGCCAAGTAATTTCTCTTTATGGGATATCTTTAGGCAAAGGATGTTACTTGGCAGTATTCATTTCCTCTTCTAATAACATGTGATAAGTTATATAGTACCAGTAGCAAGGAGGGATTCCTAATATAAATTGCCTTTATGAGAATAAAGGGCTCCATCTGCTCTGCAGTTTATCTATAGCTGAAGGAAGAAGCGGATTCGTGCCTTTGAAATTTACTTAAAAAATGATACAAACTTTTGTTCTGACTTTAATATTTCATAATTACCATACAATTTTACCTAAGAAGAGGAAAATATAAATCAATATATTGAAAGCTGCATTATTTTATAGTTTGAATAAAAATCAAGTGATTTAGTTTGTCTAACCACTTTCACACTAGCCCCACAACCTCCGACGTCTTACTCTCTGGGTTGAGGTGTCTACTCGGTCTTAACCGAACTTAAGGGATTGACTGTAGGTCCCCTGAGCATCCGTAGATCATTCGACCAGTCCACTGGTTTAATCCTGCTTCCTGCCCACGTTGTGTTTGGTTTGATCCAGAAAGCAGAAGTGATGTTCATCCATTCATGGTCGACTGAAGATGTAGACACGGCTGAGCTAAGAAATTTAAAATTGCTGCAAAAAAAAAAATTCTGCAGAAAGCCGGACAGACAACTATTCAATGGTTGAATTGTTAATGTCTTTTGTATGGCAGAAAAGAATAGTATAGAAAAGAAACGGGACACAGAAAAGAAAAGTATTTGACGTAAAAACTCCTACACTGGATTCTAGAAAGAGAGATATTAGGTTGTGATTAGCTTGTTGTGAAATCGTCTCAGAACGATATGCGACTCTTGATTATTGTAGCTTGTTCGACGTTTCTGTTTCCAGTGGTAGTAGTAGTAATAGTAGCAGTAGTAGTCTTAGATGTAGGAGGAGTAATTCGCTTCTTTGTACGTATATCAACAAAATGTGTAAGCGGGTGCCTGGCTCCAACCTCTGACGTCACTCCCAATCTCCGACCTCTTTCTCCAGTTTGACTCGCAGTTGACGGTAGACCAGCCAACCACTCTTTGCCGCTTCCATCTGGTAATGGCCGCCTGCGGGTGCTCATGCTGTAGTAGTAAAAAATAACCCCCAAAAAACTGTCAACTTAAAGTAGCAACAAACGTCTGCAATAGATTTCTTCCATCTCTTGACCGCAACACTTGTAGCCAAATCACAGTTAAAACGATAGTCTGACGTAACAGTCCAACAAGCAACGTAGAAATGACAAAATGGGGTCACACGTACAACCTTCACTTCTCACCAGCAAAAATGCGTCTTCCCACAAGCTCAAAAAATCTTTTTTAAGCAAAAAAACAATGGCTTCTTCTGTTCACCGAGAGAATTTACTGATTGGTCACGCCATTCAGGAGAGGGAAGAACATTAGCATAGATTCTAGTCATTGAAGTAGATTTTTGATAACTACTTTTTGGTAATTTTTCCTTGACAGATCGCACACAAAACACGAACTGTTTTTCGGGGTAACTGATTATCTCTTTCACTCCACTCCCCCCTGTCACATAAGTGACACTCAGGGGTGGGCCTCTTTATTCTTTATTCTTAAGCTTCTCCGGAGCGGGGCGACTGTTGGAAGAGATTGTGTGTTATGTTCTGAGGATTCTTCTGGTCTGACAACCTCACGCACAGAGTCTTCGTCATCTGAAGAGGTTCGAGCCCTACCTCCGATGGTAATTATTCGTTCACTTTCTGAGCACTCACTGCTAGTGTCACTTGTTGAAGTGTCTGTACCTACATAACGACGCAAGTCATTTATGTGTCTTGGTATTCCATCAACCAACACAGAGTGTGAGTTACTTGCTCCAGTGACGTGCCCCACCCGGTACCGAGTTGTACACCGGCTATGTGGAGCTTTTACCCACAAGCGATCACCCAAGTCATACGGCGCTCATTCATTTATTACTCCCTTGATAACGGCGTCTAATTCCGACAGGTTGATATGTTGTGTATCCTTCTCGGGATGCAACCAACACGCATCTTCCACGACAGTTTCATGTATTTCAAGAGACACTCCTGTTGCAAGGGAGCTCGCGTCAACCCAGACGTCAAATTCACATCCGTTAACGCACCATTTACCACATACTGGGTCGTCTTGACGCACCCTGGTAATGACATCCGCTATCATGTGTCTAAGAGGAGCATCATTTGTTTTGTCATCCCAGCCGGAAGTGACAGCAGTCACCCTTTGTTTGATAAATGCAGTTGCAATGCAGATCCACCCGCCCACGGGAAAATGTCCCACCAGCTTTCCACATAACGAGAACACGCTGTGTCGTGTCATGTGTCTGGGAATGTCCAGGAGCTCACTTCCACGTTTCCAGTAAAGCACGTTGTGCTCCCCCCAGACCTGCAAGCCGAGCACACGAGCACCGTCCTCCAGTCGTTCTGGGTTCTTACATTCGAGCCCAAAGTCAGCAAGATGCTTTCTCACCTGTGCAGCGGGCACTAAAGTTTTGTTGATGTAGATGTCGTCAATGTAAGTTGACGTCGCTTGACGAATTGTCTCATCCTTGGATAGCACAGCATCCCCGATGGCTTTCATGATGGCCAGCGCCACATTGAGTCCGAATCCCATTTGCGTTAGGCAGTATCTCCTCCCATTGACGATCATCGTCTGAAATGGCCACAGTGACTGGTGCACGTGTACCTGCAAGTAGGCCTTTCGAAGGTCAATCACAGAGACACTGGACCCCTTCCTTCTCCGTTCTCTCAATTTGTGCGCACATACATCAGCACGAGCCGTGTATGTGTCTACATGCTCGTTCAGTTCTCTGTAATTTTCCACCTTTCTCTTGTTCTTCTGTACCACGGCCATCAACGGGATGAGTCTTCTTGGAGAACCCAGTTCTTTCTCGGGATACAGAGTCGGCCATCCATTGTCCAGCCACACCTGCAATTCACGCTGGTATTCTTCCTTGACGTGTTCAGGCACCGAATACTCTGACGCTCGGTTCTGGAGCTTTTCTGGTGGGTTATTTTTCGACCATTTCCACAGTGTGATCCATGTCTTCATCCTTTGGTTGAACTCTGCGCTAAAGTCAGGCTCGTTGATCTTCAAAGCAGCACAGATGGGCAGATCAGAAAACTTGACTTCCCCTGCCTCTGTGATGCGTACGCCGCCCAGCGCCTTAATAATGTCCATCCCAAGGAGCAGGTCAAAACCTAATAATGCGCTGTCCACGACCAGCACACTGACTGTGACGGGGGTACTGTTGTTGATGCTGAGTTTGATGTTTCCAACTCCCCGGCTTCTGAGAGCCCTTCCATCGGCCGTTAGCATGTCCATCTTTTGTCTGCTACACTGTCGACAGATCGAACCGTTCATGAGTGACCGAGAGTAGCACGAATCTACTAAAGCAGTACGTGTTATTCCATTGATGCGCACTTTAATCACAGGGAGTGCCTCTTTCATGCTCGGTGCGGGGGGGGAGAGACTGGCGCTGACGTTGTGTCCCCCATTCCATTTCCCGGACACTTAGAGGCAATATGACCTAATTTATGACATTGGAAGCATTGTAGATCGAGACGTGCCTTTCGTGCCGACCCGCTGCGCATTTCTTTGTGTTGATAGGTGCAGTCTTTGGAAAAATGATAGCAGCTGACATCGCCATGGCAACGGATGGCTGGGGTCAGACACTCTTTGATTGGTTGAATGACTGTGTCCACTGGTTCATCAGCCTCTTTTTCGTCGATCATGATAGCACGGCCTCTGGTCAACAATTGATTGAGCGTCATGCCTTCCATTCTGGATGATGTGCGGAGTATCTACTGTCTCGCCAGGTCGCAGACACCATGCCTGGAATTGGTCATAGGCCACGAACCGGTCAGTTCCAAACGCGGTTAGTAGGGCGCGCTTTATTTGCTCAATGTCACTTTTCTGTTCTTTGCTTAGCTGCCTATAAACTGCAAGGGCACCGCCTTTCAATCGCAGTGGAAGTATCCATTCAATCTTAGTGAGCTCACATAATTCGCAAACCAGTTCCACATTTTCGATCCATTCAACCACAGACTGAATTTGGGGATCAGTTTTATGTCGAACGGTCTTTCCACTATCTTGCTAGAGACAAAGTAAATGCCGAAATAGCTTGTAGTAGTAAAAAAAAAAAACCCCCAAAAAACTGTCAACTTAAAGTAGCAACAAACGTCTGCAATAGATTTCTTCTGTCTCTCGACCGCAACACTTGTAGCCAAATCACAGTTAAAACGATAGTCTGACGTAACAGTCCAACAAGCAACGTAGAAAAGACAAAATGGGGTCACACGTCCAACCTTCACTTCTCACCAGCAAAAACGTGTGTTCCTTGACCAGCTCAAAAAATCTTCTTTTATAAGCGAAAAACAACGGCTTCTGTTTACTGAGAGAATTTTCTGATTGGTCACGCCATTCAGGGGAGGGAAGAACATTAGCATAGATTCTAGTCATAGAAGTAGATTTTTGCTAACTAATTTTTGGTAATTTTTCTTTGGCAGATCGCACACAAAACACAAACTTTTTTTCGGGGTAACTGATTATCTCTTTCACTACACACGCACGTGACGACAATGTGCCGACCGATCACAGTCTCTCTTGTCTGCCACTTTTTAAGCATAACTATGCGTTTATACAGATAAATCTTACTGATCATAAATTGACCCTTGGTCCTTGCCCAATTATCATGAGTATCGCTGTTAACCCAAAACCATGTGAGTTTCAAAGTTCTCATAGCCTGAGTAAGTTCTATTTATAATTTTAACCGACAAAAGTTATTTCAATCATTTTCATTGTCTTTTCTAATGACCCAATTCCAAATGGGCGTGATCAGGTTTCTGTCAGTAAATAAAATTGTTCTGATCTAATTTTGCTGTTCAAATCTACTCCAATTTCAATAAAAAATTAAAAAAAATATATGTGTGTGTGTGTGTGTGTGTGTGTGTGTGTGTGTGTTTCCCAAACTCTCTCTCTCTGTCACATTTGTCAGTTTATCTATAAAAGTGCATTCATACAATATGAAATTGTTTATGTTCCAGATAAAGGAATAAAGAGAAAATTAACAACAACAAAAGAAGAAATGGTTTTTACATCAAAGCTAATTGATCTTCCATGTTCTTCAAACAAAAGAAACTGGTTTGACACCCACAGGCTCTTCTTCAAATTGGTTTAAATGGTAGAGAAAGTAAAGCTAACATCAGAGCTGATTTGTAAAATGTTCCTCATTACACAAAGAAGAAAAAGAAACATTAATAATTTCAGTTGTTATTTCCCTTTTGTCTTCCTCTGTATGTTTCCTTCCCATCCATGTCACATCTGATGCCCTTTGCCTGTCTTAGAAATGTCTTCTCATGACCTATTGAACTTTCCAGGGAACTTTCTGAAATTACTTTTTTTGTGTTACGTATTTGAAAGGTCATATCCAATGTTTGCTCATTTGATTAGTGACTCCTACATACTCTGATACCTATGCTTGGTCTACTGATCAAGTTATGTGAGTGTAAGTCATGCTAATTCTTTCAACTCTTTTATTTTCTGTTTTAACTGAATTTCACAGAGGTCGGTATGTTCTATTCTCCTTCTGCATAGATCAGCTATTCCTGATTTCCAAGTGTCTCCAAAGCTTTTCAATGTCCTTAAATCTTATTTTTAGGAGACAGCTGGTTTCCACCTTGTACTCTCACTGTCTCAATCTCTTGTACATTGTATGTATAGTGGGCATATTCCCTTTCCGAACAGTTAGTAAAGCAATCTTTTCCCTGACAGTTTTGTACTTTCTGACATTAGCTGTTGTATAACAACTTTTACTGCTACCTACACCCGGTGGTGTAACCATGTTTAGTGGTCTTGTCCTCAGTTTCTTAGGACAACATTTTCAACCACAGGTTTAACTCTGTGTTGGTCAATGCTGTCACTGTTCCATATTGATTGTTGGTCGCTTTGATCCACACCAACTCTGCCCTTGTTGTGTTCTTGATCTCGGAGCAGTGGAAGATTGCATGTTGTAGTAATTGCTGCACTGGTTCGAGACATGGCAGGTGCTACATTAAGGAAGAAATATCTTCACAATGAAAGAATAAAATGAAAGATCCATGGGGTTAATCTTCAGTTGGTTTATATAGCGCTCTTGGTACAACAAAAATTACGCCTTCCTGCATCAATCTCTTTAGTGACACTGCACCTCGCCTTATAATTTGGGTTCAAATTCTTTGAAATCTGAAAATCTGGCTGAAGCTGATGTGGATTCCAGAAGCACTTGATATATCCACAAGCTCCCAAAGCCATCTGCTTATATGTACTTTAGACCAAAACTAGCATGGGGGACTGAAGGATTCTTGGGATTTGTTGATTCTTCAAATTCTACATTAATCCTAATAAAGATTCTTTGGCCCTTATTTCTGCTTTCTTAATCAACTTTCCAAATTTTGAAAATTATCCACCTCCTCTAAAGTAGTTACAGGGATTGCTCCTCCACATACTTGAACCTGCTTCACTTCACATCTCACACTACCACCCCACAGAAGCAGTACTAAAACCGCCCTCTTCCTTCTTCTTTCTCATCATTCCACCTCAACCCATCTCTCCGGGCCCCTGATACAACTGTCTTTGTAACAAATTTAATTTTCAAGTTGTGTTGTTGAAAGGGCGTAGTTTATTCTAATCATTAATTTTAATTCTCCTGCCTCCTCAATGTATAGATAAATTCTTTCTCTATTTGCAGACCTACCCATGTCCAGTGAAAACACAAACTAGATCGTCACCCTCTCGGCAATTACAGGGTCTGTTTTCATAACTTTGACCCTCACAATGGGTTCAGTTCTTGTTTTCATTTCTTAATTAGTTTTCTTCAGCGAAAATATATTTGTTCGCCTAAATTCTCAACAAGAGATAAAATTGTTCTCTAAATCTGTTTTCATCTGCATATGATAGACTCTCAATAGATAAGAAAAATAAACTTTGGGAGTGAAGAAATTCAGATGGTCCCATTTTCACCAAGGAAAATGTCTCCACTCTCTATATTCTGGCATACATTCCATTTTGGGCTTAACCCTTTTCTACTCAGAACCAACATTTAACCATCTCATAGTCTCAGTGTCACAGTAACAGTAAGAAAAACAGTGGTGACAGAGGCAGTCAAGCATAGCAGCAGTAGAGGCAATAAGAACATGGGGTTTAGGACTCCAAGTTCTAGCTTCAGGATTGTCCCATGGGACAGTACTCTAAAGAGTAAAGTGTTGGTTTATGAATTTGGTGAGTTCAATCACTGGGCTGGGTAGTAGCCAATGGAAATGGCAGTAGCAATAACTCTGCAGTACAAAAGAGAACAAGATGAGGTATCCCTAGATATTGACACCAGAATGAGAAGGATCTACTCGTATAAATTAAATAAAGAATTTAGTTTGAAATTTCCTGAAAGTAAGCCAGATCAACAGATATCTGAAGAAGAGTGGAGTTTACAATAGCCAAAATGCTGTGATAATAGCGAAAATAAGGACATTAATTCAAATGTAAATAGTCTCTTACTTGCTGGGATTTTCAAAGTATAGCACAGGGGTGACCAAGCCACGGCTTGTGAACCATATGCAGCTTGTGGGAATATGTTGGCTGAGGTTTTTTCATTATTAATATAAAAGGTAAATAAGAAAAATTACTTGGATATGAACTGAGACTCCATTGGATTAAAATGTAAATTTAATGTTCATGGTTACTAAAAATATTTAATAATTTAATTTTAATGCTAGATCTGAGTGAGGCACTGTTCTTTAGTGTTGAGGGAAGGAATGGTGGGAGGCAGAGGGATTAAAGAAATTTCCAGTCAGCAAGAGTTACAAAGGAATGTCCGAAGACTGAGGTCATAGGTAAGGGGATTAAGGAGACTGCACTCACGTCATGTACATATATCATTTTATGTTACTGAAATGCAAATTTGCATGTTTTGTTCTAGACATTCCTGTAGTTCTTTGCTGTATTAAATACACTCAATATAGTTAAAACAATCATCAGTTAAGATTTTGAAAACATTTGGTAGATATATATATATATATATAGCAGAATGTGTGTGTGTGTGTATACTGAAACCATTGCAAATTAATAGTTAAAAAAACTTCACCCATGAATAAATATTATTGCATACATGCATTTCTTAATATTTATATAAATATTTTGTAACAAAATGTGTATGTGTAAAATTGTGTTCATGCCTTGCGGTTCTCAAACCTCTGAACTTTATTATATTTGGCTCTTACATTAAGCAAGTTTGTCCACCCCTGGTATAGTGTATCTCATTCATAACAAGCTTTGTATTATAATCTGGAAAACTCATCTCTAGTATCCCACAATGCTGGGCAGCTAATGGATAAAGTTCCAGATGTGGTAGTCTCCCCCAGCCTCCGGAGAGAACTATTAACTGAAACAATTTGAAGAAAAACAAAAGTGATGCACTAAATAAAGGAAAAATTATTGAATTCTATTAACAGCTGATTTAGCTTGACATTCTTATATTTATTGGCCTTCTATATTTTCTTAGTCAGGCATAAGGCAACAATTATAGAGCACCCAAGGAGAATGAGACTCTTTCTATTTATTGTAAGTTTTGCAGTGTCCAGTCATGCAATGTTAATAGGATATGAAACTAACTTACTAAACATTGTTGTCTGGCAATTCACCCCCCACTTTAATTTTACATACAGTATTCCTGTCACACTCATATCTCGTTATACAATATAAACAGTATTACTCCTTTTTTTTTTTTGTTCTGTTCTAAACTTAATGAGATATTAACAGTAAAGGAGAATGTAACAACTTGTAGAAATGACAGCTTCAAGCCACTTACTGTTAATTCAACACAAATACTTGGCTTACTTCAACATACCTGCCCCACCTCCAGCTTTCTCTCTTATCTAGAGACATATTGTCCATTTAAAAAATATGCCCTATTATTATTATTATTATGCAGCAACACATGCCTAAGCTCTTTAATCAAACACTTATCCCCTCTTGTTCTTACAAGTGTGTTTTTCTTTATATAACTACATTCTTTCTCGTGTTTCTATTTACGCACACGCACACTTTTATGAAGATGTAGAATGTCTTCCTCTGTTAAATATTTTTACCTTTTACAAAAGCGACAAAAGAAAAATCTTGTTTGCAATAAGCTAATCATTTGTAACACTATCCTTTTTGCAAACAAAACCTGGTTGTGTTCTTTTTAATTATCTCTTTACACACAGTATATTATTTCCTTTCATCTAGCTTTTATTTTGTGATTTGCTTTTTTTTAACTCTTGTGAGGATTGAACAGGGAATAGACAAGACGCTTGCAAACAGTTTTCAGTACATTTTTCTTTTAAAGTTTATTTAAAAGGTCTACATGTCAATGAGGAATTTCAGTTCATTTTACAATCCATGTTTATAATGCAAAGCAACTGTGAATAACAACAAATTAGAAAAGACTTCAAATTTACAATCCTCCAGGCTATTAGTCTTCATGTCCAGTAATTATTAATTGAGGCAGCATCACTGCCGAAACAGAACAGCTGCAGAATTATATTTGACGTCTCTTATTCTAATTCCATTGCTTCTTGAATAAACAGTAATTGTCAGAACAGAAATGAATTTCTTTGATCATTGTAACTCTTTAATGTTTACTAACATCCTCATCTTTGTGTTTTTATGTTTACATTGGTTAAAATATTTTGATGAAAACAATAAACGTAGGGATATTAGTTCATAAAGAATTCTTGAGCAAGGTAACCAGAATATTAGGCAGTTTTGTTTTTTATGCTGAGATACAAACAAATTCAGGCATGGAAGTTTGAATATCATTCTGTGGAGAACTTTGTGTAATTAATTGTAGAAATAACTAACCAAAAATGAATGAACAGTGGAGCATTGTTTATTTTATAAGTGTTTTAATGTTGTTGGGAATAAAATTAGGATTTGTCAGTTTTGGTCATCCATACTTCAGTTTGTGCTCCTGTTAATGTTATTTTGGAAAAAATGTCTTTGTAAATTTAAATGGACTTTTATAAGGAAAGATGACTAAGTTTGTATTTGATCTCTAAATTAACATGATTGGTAAAAGACCATTTGCTGTATGATTGTTGGGTTAAAAACTAATGGTTGAAAATTTGTGTCTACATACATACATACATACACACACACACACACACACACACACACACATATCGTGGCTGTTGACTCACAAAGCGAATATGACCATCACTGACATGTTCAGCCCTTCAGTTACCCCTCCCCAACAACACTGCATTCATCGGTTGTGTGAATGACAGTGGCTCATAAAGCCAGCCATTGATCTATATTTCTTGTCACATGTGTGGCATATCAAATCATCTCCAGGTGGTGGAAGTTGACTTTGATCATCATCACTTCTAATGTGCATTTTCATATACATATATACACACTTGTGCAAATTAATTGAAACAAAATGAATAATTCCGTTATTATTTACTTTTTTTTTTTTTTGTATTTTTCCAATGAAACATGACCCAGTGCATATGTTAGTACTTCATATGTCCATTCCACAAAGTCATTCCTTGCAGACTGACCACAGATTCTTGATTGGATTTAAATCTGGAGAGATTCCAGGCCAGTCTATAGCACTTTGATTTGTCCAATGGTAAGGCTTGCCAGTGTGTTCGTGCAGCATTACAATTTTTGTACGCTTTCTTGAAGTAATGGCCATTGCAGACAATGTTCATAGGACAACTAATCGACAGTCAAGACAATAGTGTCTGGACATGATAAAAATCTGAGGCAATTACGGATGACGCAATATTTTTCAACGACAAACAAATTTTATCATATAGTTCAAAAATAGATTCATATTACTGCACACCACTGCAAATGACCTAATGTGAGAAAAAATAGAAATCGATTACACCCAGTCACTCCGGTGGGTCTAAAATTGACCATATGGTGAAACGTCAAGGAAACTAAAGCATTTGTTTCAATGGATTTGCACAAGTGTGTGTGTGTGTGTGTGTGTGTGTATATATATATATATATATATATATATAATGCGCTCAGTTGGTTTGCCAACTGTCAGTATTACTCAAGAACAATGTATGTTCAAAACTCTTCTATAAAAGTCCCAATGTATGTTGATGTTTTGAAGGTGGTATAATGCCATAATGCCAGGTTCTCTTTATATATATATATATATATATATATATATATAAAAGTGAACGTAGAAGTAAATTTTTATATTTACACACACTCTATCTCTGATATTGAGCACTTTATCCCATAAATATAACACATCTTAAGACTATTTTCTTTCCAGAATGGAATAAGGCTTCAAAATTGCAAACATCTTTGCTGTCTCATTCTGTTGTCCTCGAACAATTGTGGCACTGGCTCTTGTTCAATTATAATAGCATTGGTGATCTTCCATTGCACAGTTGTTCATTTTTACCAAAGTATGAAACTAAATTGCATCTACAGTTGGGAAGCTGTTCCATAAATCTGGGTTAGCATCCAATGGAACATGAATCCTGGCTCAGGTAAGGTGGATATTTGTCACCTTCAGACACTTCATGATGCCTTACCCAAGTGGCTGCATCAGTGACTTCAGCATTTTCATCCTCGTATGGCTGGGAGCATTATAAATAAGGACTTTGAATGATGGCTCGTTCATCTTGAGTTACTTCACTTCAAGTGTAGAGTGTTGGCACCAACAACAAAATATTCTGTAACTTAAGCCTTATGGTGTTTCCAGATCACGGAAAGCATATTATTATTGTTTTTGTTTTGAAGAGTGTAGGGATGGGCTCTGTATACTGGAACGGATTTAATCATATGACCTGTCTCATAGCACTAGAGGAAGTTGATCCTTCAAGCTTTAAAACTTTGAGTCTTGTTGGAATTCTTATCAATGTACGTATTTGACATTTTCTTCTTCAAAAAGCCAATTGCATCACAATTGAAGATACTCTTGATGATCGTGGTTTTCCTTAATTATTATTATTATTTTTTTTATTTTTATTTTTTTATTTTATTTTATTTTTTTTTAGCTCTTCTGGGTACTGATGCTACTTCTGTATCAGTTGATGTTGATTCTTCTGAGATCTTGGAGTCTTTATGAAGGCATGAACCCTCTTTTTGCTAGCTTTAAATACCTTACTCTCTTCAACCCCCTTCCTGTAATAATTTTTCATGCAGAATGTTTGTCAACAAGGACATGCTTTTGTACCATGGTCTCCATCCATGCTCGTAATGCTTTCTTCTCGGTCTTTACAAGCATTTTGTCACAAACCGGAGACACCATTTTTAAAATGGTTTTGCAATTGCAAGTGAAACATTCTTGCAAATTTAATCTTTTTTTTTCTTTGTTTTATCGCATGGACACTAGACTCCTTTTCTGACCATTTCCATCTTACTTGCGACATGTCTTTTAACTGATCCAACGTTTGTAGCTCTTTATTGCAGATCGTAGCACTTTTCTAGATTTCTACTGCTGCCCTTAGTAATCTTACCACCAAATTCTTTTGAAATCATTTCACACAAAAAAAAAAAACGTAGTGCAAAAAACACAGCAAATACTACAAAGAACATATATAGCAAGCAACTTAGGAACTCTTTAATGTAAAGGAGAGAAAATGCATGAAAAGAATGATAAAGGGAGGGAAGTGTTTCATCTTTTTACATTAGCTGAGATGCAGTTTTATGTGGAACAAGATGTTAAAAGTTTTAAGGATTTTTTAATTAAAAAAAAACCAATAAATCTAGCCACATATATTCAAAAACCTTTTTATTTAAATCCATGTAAGATGGAGGCCCACTGTACATAATTCAACTTTTATTTATTTTACAAGTTGGAATAATATTAATAAGTCATTTTTTTTTTTTTTAAAGATTTTTTAAAGTAATTTTGTTTTTCCTGTCTACTCATCTACTTCTCCATGAAAGTAGAATGAGGAAATAAAGTTGGTTGTTTTTTTTTTTTTTTTTTTTTTTTAAGTCATTCTTTTCTTTCAAGATTTTTTTCTTAAAGAACAGTTTATGAATTTTTTGATTTTTAAAATTGTTTTTAATGTAGATAAATAAAGACAGGGTTCATTGGATCTGATGGACATTTTCTCTCATTTAATCTTTTTGATTTTTTCTTTACATTTATAATACTGTGCTTGTAGAAAGATATATTCAAGTAAAGTGTTAAAGGTCAGAGGGTCTTAAACTTTTGAATGAAACCTGACCTTTGAGATTGAAACTATAAAATGTTTCAAGGTTATTTCACTTGTGCAAATTGACCTTTCATATATTTTTCAGTTAAGAAGCTTCGAAAATTATTTATATCTCTTGACTAATTCAGCACTTGAATGTGTTCTTCAATGAATGCCAACTTTATTTGGCTTCTTACTTTTTTGTTTACTTGATTCAAGATTAATATTTCAAGAAATACCAGCTATTTTATTTCCTCTTTTTCTAAAAGATTTATTTTGCATGTGGTGTTGGATATTTAAGATTCTGCATTGCCGAAACACTTTTGTACAATGAAGTGAATAACTATCTATAAATAGCATAAAAACATTAGAAATCTATGAAAAGTGTTGAATTGCAAAATAATTTTATTTCATAAAAGTTTTTTCCCCCCCCCTCTCCATTAATCTGTATTTACTTATCTTTTATCTGACACAAGACCAAAATATGTAACTTTTATGAGAACTGGTTTGAGAGATTGTGCTGGTTAATGTTTTGGTAGGTTTCCTATCTCTGCAAATGAATTTCCAAAATATTGCTATATACTTTCTTACTTGTGCTAATGACAGATCATGTCTGCGCCATTTACAAGAAAAGTTTCTTTTGTTGAGCAACAATATTTGTTGTCTCCTCCTGATTGTGAGAGGACGTTGACAGAAGCATTTTAATGAGAGACAATTGAATTATATTATGAGGAGACAATTGAATGGTATTTAACAAAACATTCTTGTTTTTAACATGTCTATCATAGCCTCATTATCTGGAGATCAAATTTCTTGGAATAAAATTCCTAAAAATATGACTTAAATATTTTTTTCTCACCGCATCTCTTGTATTAAATTTCTACATGGGTAGAAATAAATTTTCACCTATTATTGGAATACTGACATATTTGTGGGTCATAACTTTTTCCAAATCGTTTCAATGTGGGTGTGTAGTTTCAGTATCCCCTATGGCCAATTTAAGGGCAAACCCCACAATATTTGGAAATAATGATTTTAATTTTTTTTTTATTTTTTTTATTTTAGAGAATTTTCCATTATAGAAAAAGTGACTGCACTTTTCTTTTGCTATATAAATAATGCATTACTATATATAATAATAATGGACTCTCCCGTCAGTTTCGACGTATGAGGATCGGACAGCTTAGTTTATTCAGTTATGAAATTGTGTGTGATAATCTTAAGTGGCATTTAAGACCCGTTAGTGATTTACAAAGGAGGCCACATATGGAGCAAGAGTGAGGATTGTCAGATGAGATCACTCTTAGATTGGCTGACCTTTTAGATCTTGCTCTCACTTGAAGATGATTCAGACAAGCAGATTGAAAACTGCTGAGTCCATAAAAACACGTTGATCTCCATTCTACCTGCTCCAAGGTTAAGCGCTCAAGGGTGTTATGTGGTATATTGACTGCTGACAAGTTTTCTTTAAATATATATATATATATATATATATATATATATATATATATATATATTTATTTATTTATTTATTGTTTGAATTGAGTAAACCAGAAAAAAATCTCTATATGGCAAAACCTAATGAAGCTTCATTAAGAAATAATTTCAATTATTTTGTTTAGAAATTTAGATTCTTAAGAATTGTGTAAAATATGCTATGCCATATTTTGGAAGAAAGAAAAATAATATTTTCTTTTTTATTTCTTTTTTTTCTTTTAGTGGGCATTGTGGTGTTGGTGATATGGTTGATCACACTGTTCTACTTATGGCTCCCTAATATTGTTGATTCCAAGAAATGGCCTTTTCTGGGAAAGAAAGGTAAAAGATGTTTTTCCTCTTTTGAATGAAACTTCATTCTTTTAATAATTGTTTCATACCCGGTTTTTAAAAGATTTTTCATTCTGTGTCATTGAGATTATAAATTGTCATAAAAATGCAAGATTTGTTTTTACAAAATGATTTCTAAAAAGCCACAAAATTATGGAAATTTTTTTTGTCTCAAATTAAATCACAAAAATTATTTTCTAAAAGATTACCAAGATGTTAAATCTTACACTTGAATGTCTTTATTTTAACGTCAAAGGTTTTTTCGTTTTGTTAGGTTTTATGTCTTGTTTTGCAGTGTTGAAAAATTTGTTGAAAAAGTTTATGAAAATGTTTCTCAAACAAATTTATTTTTCATAAATGGATTATTTCAAAATGCTACAATGGTTATTCCTATAGAACTGAACCAAAATAATAATTGATATTCTCTACTGATGGAATTTTAAAGACTTGCTTACCATTCAATTGTTAAAGCAAATAATAATAATAGTAGAGGTCTTTATTCAGAAGAATCCAGACATTCTTCTAGATAGAAATTTATTTACTAGTTGCTGTTCAAGTTCTTGAAGTGCTGGAGATTTGTGAAAATAACAATTTAGCTTTTTGAACATTTTTAAAATTCTTTGAAAAACAAGTGTTTTCTTTATTTATTTATTTTTTTCAATATTTACAAAAATGTCTTCAAAAAGCATTGACTATTCAGCATCCACAAAGTGGCTCAAAATGACTGATTATTGTTTTTTTCACTTTTTCTTCTTTTTTTGCTTCTTTTTCTTGTTAAATCTTGTAATGAGAAAAATTCTGTTTGAAAATTTGGTATGTTTGTCATCATCCACAAATTGAATACTCTCTCTTGCAACAATTCTGGAGCCAATTTCGTTTTTCGTGCTAGCAGATGTGTTTTTGTTATAAAAATATTTTTGCTATAAAAATTTTCTTTTTAATAAATAATCTAAATAATCTTCTCAAATTAAAAAATTGGCCTCACCACTAAATTGGCTGTAGAAAAAATTTGCAGTATATGATTGAAAATGGTATCTATAGGAATGTTAGTAGGAAACATTTTTTTTGTACTGTTTTTTTTTCCCCTTATGATGCACAAATTTTTTAAATACATTTCATGTAATTTGATAAAGCATTTGAGTTTTTGGGATAATTTATCAATAATTTTATTTGATATAAAAACTAGTTTTTGGGTGTGTGTAATGTACATATATTTTTTACAAGATGAAATTATTCTTTGATAATATAAAGATCTTACTCTTTTTGGATATATTGTTTACTCATTGGTTTTATTTGATTCTATTTTTGCCAGGTCTGAACAGTATAAACATGAATTCCAAAGCAAACAGTACAAACCTGATGCACATTGTGATCACTTCTGACAAACATACACTTGGTGGAATGATAGCCACAATGAACAGCATCTATTCAAACACTCGACATGACGTCATGTTTCATTTGGTTGTGGATGATGAAAGTTTTGACCACATCATGTAAGTTGTTTAAAGAAGAAAATCCAATTTCTTGTTGGATTAGTTACAACAAATTTGGAGGTGTGAGGGTTTTTTGTCAGAAACACACATGCTGATCGTGCATATATTCTGTCTCTCACAATATGTGCTTGAATAAAGTTATATTAAATATTTAATTTCCAAAAATTATGACTAGAGAAGACATTTGAGGTCAATTAGAGTCTGACTATAAGTTAACGAGATTTTTAATTTATCCAATATTCAAAATTAAGAACAGATTATTTTGTTGAAATAAATATTTTTAGACTGCGGTGATATGTAGATTAGTCAATTAACCTATCCGAAATACCCAGGCTCTATAACTCCTCTGATTAGGAGGAGGAAGAGAAAAAACTACTACGCATGAGCATTGAGTAGTAACACAAAGAACTGAGGACTTCAAAACAATGGAGTTGCCAATAGAATTAGAGAATCCTGATTTTGTGGCTGCATGGATGAAAGTGTTTGCGGCTAAAGCAAAGGACTAAGAAATTAAGAGACGGTAAAGAAACGGGAAGGGAAAATGAAATAACCGATCTTTTTTGTGGGGGGCCACAGCTGGGGTTGTGGTAACTATGAAAACTTCAATTATGGCTTACCCAATACAGTCGGAAAGTTTGATTTCTGGCAAAGTAAGTAATATAGAAAATATGTGACCAAAAAAGAAATTAGTTATTGCAGAGAGAGCAAGACTCATGGATACGAAATATGGAGTGCTTGCAATTATTTGGCTGATGACTAGCCCTGTCAGTTCTTAACTGGAAAAAATGTCTATATCTCTATTAAGTTCTGATCCTAGACCATTATAATTTATATTCAATCCGAGAAAAGGTGCCACCGAAAGTCATGACATCAAGGATATTAAGGTGAGTGATAATAATGATGGCTTTTGACTTTGTTATAGAATATGCCAAAGTGAATACAATATCTCATGTGGATGCATTATAAAGGTTGCAATTTCACAAGGGGTCAAAAGATAAGGCAAAAGATTTTTGAGGACACAGACTGATATTTTGTCTGTGGATATAATGGCTGTAGAAACTACACAAGACCCAGTATTAAGCAGCTTAATATAATGAGTAAGAAATAACAACTGGAGTAATTTCTCTTGGGCAGAAAGACGGTTCAAAGACATAAATGGACAATGGAGTAATTTGTAATGGTCATTTAGTAATCCCTTCAGAAACACAAAGAAATCTGGTAATAAAAAGTGTACATGACGATGTACACTGTGGAATAGCAGCCACACAAAGTAAGCTAAAGTTAGAAGCATGGTGGCTGGGATATTCACAAGATATCGTGAAATATTCACAAGATGTCGTGGAATATCTTAAAAGAGGTCCAAAATGTATAGAAATAAGGAACTTTATGCAAAGTAAATTACATTCTTGACCTAAAGAGTCATCAGTAGAGTAGGACGCTTTCATATTAGTGGAATCTTTTACAGGCTGGCCCAAGGTAATTTGTGTGCCTGACGTAAGAAGTTCTATTGTAAAACATTTTAAAAGTTATATTCTTCAGTAACAAGATACCAAAAACTCTGGTGTCCGACAACGCCCCAGAGTTTTTTGATGAAGAACTTAATTCATGATTAAAAAAAATAGGATGTATATCTTACAAGAAACGTCCATATCATCCTCAATCAAATGGGATACGGGAAAGGATGGTACAAATCATAAAGATGGGCCTGATGGCATGTTTGCAACAGAAAGAGAAAGAATTTTCTTTTCTTTCTTTTTTTACCTAGACTACTTTTAAGTTACCGCACCATACAACACGTAGGAAAGCTAGAGACTCGATTGGCCACAATGGGGAGACAACTCAATGCTCCTTTGACCATTGCCATATTTTATGAATGAGAAAATGTGATACAAGAAAAATAAAGAGACACTCCCAGAGAAGGCAATTTTTTAATGCAAAAAGGATGCAAGGAAAAAGTGGAGGTAGAATAATAGGCCATGCAGAACAAATAAAAGGTCACCACGTGATGAATGCGAGGAGGAGGAAAATGACAAAGAAATGCTCATGGATACCTCAAGTAATGATTGTGCTGAACAGAAACGACCCCCCCCCTTTGCAGGATGAAATGTCTGATGACGAACATAGTGATGATCAAGCGGGGGGACAAAATAGGATTCAGAAACCGAGAGAAATTAGTCAGTACGCAAATACGGTCACATGATAGCAAGAGAAAACGAGATCAAGATTTACCAGAGAAAGAAATACTTTAAGATCTTGGGAAAGAGAAAGAAACCCTGAAAATGAAAGTATCGCTAGAAGACGCTGAAGAAAAACAAAAACCCTTCATTACAGGGAGATGTGTGGTGATCTGTAAATTAACCAATTAAAATATTTGCAATATCCAGGCTAATATGTCACTAATAGGAAAAGTACTACGCATTTTGAAAGTAACACGAAGGACATTGGATTTCACAACATAAACTTTTTGTTAAAGTCTTTTATTCATATAACTTCATGGCATCATTATTCAGTTATTAAAGTATTTTTTTCTCACTTTGTATGGTTTATACCACCTTCCAGGATCTTAGATTAACATTGTTTATTTAACAACAGGTTGGGGGAAGAGTTTTTCAACAAAACAATTTGATGCTTAAAACTAAATATTTATGCTACAGTAAAGTAAAAAATATTAAGGAATTCAAAAGATATGACTGTTTTGTTCTGGATGGAAATTATTTTCAAATTAATATCTACTTAAATTTACTGGAATTTGTGCTATAAACAATAAAAAAAGAAGTTAGAGATAAAAGTAGATAATTTAGAATTAATAGTCACATCAATCTGTAAGGTGTTGTAGGCAGAAAACATCAAATGTAATGAAGTCATAGCAATTATAATTTTAATTTTTTTTTGGTGGGGGATGGGAAAGAAATACCTTATTTAAGATTAATCTATACCTCACCTGCCATGACATTCTTGGAAGTGTCAGTTCTTTTTTATTTGATTACAAGAATAATTGTAGTTGGATTAGTTTTTCTTGGATGTTATCCAATTGTACTTAAACCTAAATAAATGAACGGCTGTCATGCAAGTATATCAGTAATTGGGATGTTTGAAAGATATACTTTTGCTATGTAATAGTATTTCACATTTATTCCTTTTTCCTTTATAAAGAAGCATTCGAATAAATGCGAAAACCAGTAAGGATGAAAATATTGATTTTGTGGCAAAATCAATTTAATATTTTTTGTATAAATATGAATATTTTTTAAAAAAATTCCATCATAATAAATCTTGTATAAGGTTTATTATATTCCTGCCTTGTGAGTCTGTCTATATTTCTGAGATGAGGTATTATGTACAGTATTTACATTAGTCGGACTATTGTCCTCATCTTTGTCGCCATATTTGTCACAACGTTTCAGCCGTTGTATGCTCCGGCCTTCTTCAGTGTGAGTTCAATACCCGGTTCAGGCAGTGGAGAACTTTCAGAGGGAAAATTACCAGGAGATAACTGATAACTGACATCCATCAAACATGGCTCGTGGAACTAGAACAGTCTACCCCAGTGATCGAAATAAAGGGTTCGGTTTGAAATTCCAACCACCTGAAGAAGGCCGGAGCGTACAACGGCCGAAACGTTGTGACAAATATGGCAACAAAGATGAGGACAATAGTCCGACTAATGTAAATACTGTTCCTGCCTTGTGTTTTGTCAAATGTTTCAGAGAAATAAATCTGAAATTTCAGTTGTCTAAAGTAAAACTTTATTTATTTCTAACTTTTTTAAAACATGGTGACGCAAATGGATAATGGTTCAGATTGAAAAAGAGCTGAGTTGAAATTCTATTTTGGTTCATTACATTATGATCTCAACCTGATCCCACAGAGGGCGGTGATTTCCCTTCTCTCTCCATATGTAGTCAGCCACGCCTGATCCCCCCCCCCCCGTGTTACAGCTTTCTGGTGTTCTTGAAGTCTCACCTTAACCTGGAAAATCAGGCGTGGTTGACCACATATGGAGAGAGAAGGGAGATCACCGCCATCTGTGGGATCCGGTTGAGATCATTGACAAGTGACATCATTGGAAAATCTGTAAACTTAAGAAATCAGCACATACGCTAGGCCACAAAAATCTCCTGAGCCGACCAAGCATAGAAATGAATACAATATGGGAACCAGTAATAAGGAGTGCCAGAGAAAAGTGATAACAACAAAGTTGCAATATGAGCTCTGGTAAAAACTGAGGTGAAAACAGCGGAAATTGCAATATGAGTACTGGTAAAAATGGTTGCTGAAAAATGGTTTATAATACCCAGAAATTCATTCACAGATGTCCTCAAAGGACACATGACACAGTGAATAAAGGTGTTAGTTAGATCCAGTGATAGGACCCAAAGAGTGTGAGTTCAATACCTGGTTAAGGCAGTGGAGAACTTTCAGAGAGAAAAATTAACAGGAGATAAATGATAACTGACATCCATTAAACATGGCACGTGGAACTAGAACAGTCTACCCCAGTGAGCGAAATAAAGGGTTCAGTTCGACATTCCAACCACTTGAAGAAGGCAGGAGCGTACAACGGCCAAAACGTAATAAATATGGCGACTAAGATGAGGGCAATAGTCCAAATAATGTAAATAAAGTAAATAATATCTTGAATTATGTTGGTGTTGACTGAAAACTTCAAAATGAGATAAACTTATCAGCACTTACTTCCATGACATGAATAAAGTAAATGCTTATTTTGTCAAATATAAATAAAAGATAATTTAAAATAACAAATTTGAGTTGACAAGTTGTAATGTGGAAAAAAGAAGAAAAATGTGTTTATTCAGAGGTTTTTAGAATATTTCAGATGTATGAGGGGTGCTGAAAATTTCACAACCCAACCTAATTTCCCAAATTTGACCAAATGACCAAACATTAGATTTTTTTTTATTTATTTAATAAAGTTTTGTGGGTGTGCAGATGGTGTAATGGATTGTGACTTGGAATGAGAAATTGGAAAGTTGATTTTGATTTCCAATTGGTTTTTGTTACATTCAATTATGTGGAAAGGTATGAATCCATCTCCTTCCCTTATCTATTTAACCCATAGATAAGAGAAAGAGATGGTTATTTGAACAAATCATTTTTATTCTCAAAATATTGTTAATGCGATAATCACTTAAAAAAAAAGAATTATTCTTTCATTTCAGAAGATCTTGTTTTTAGATAATTTAAAACAGGGGTTGATAAGTCATAAAAAAAACAAATCAAAATTCATTTTTTTCTTGGAAGCTTTATGGACCGGTTGAGCTTTTCAGTAGCTCTCTCATATTTTATGATGAATAGTGCCAATTTCTGAAAATGGGCCAGTTCTTTAAAAAATATTTTGAATTGAATTTCATATTTGATATCAATAATATGGTCTACATTATAACAGCACTATCGAACTGTGTGCAACATTTAGTTTGAAAAACTCTGGAATTTTGTTTAGGTTTATTGAAATACGCAATGTTGTAGGCGATTCTTTTTCAGTGTCGATAACATTTACACTACGCTCGCATATTAAACAAATTTACTTTCAGAGTTATCTCCCTTGATAAATATCAGTGAAATTATTTTTCTTGAATTCCTACTTTAACAACAAAAGTATGTTGATAAAAAATAGCTACAGAAACAAATTAAAAATTTAGAATAAGATTCACTAAAACAAACGAATCACAGTTTGAATAGTAATATTAGATTTAAACTGAATAGTAATATTAAAGTTGCGATAAATCAATCGTTTGTACAAACGACCAGGAAGATTTTTTACTTCAGCTGATTTTGTACTTTTCGAAATAAGTAATCTCCCTTGGACCACAACACTTAACCTAAATGGTTGAGAGATATAAAGTAAAATTTTCAGAATAGCTGCACTATTTGTTTTTTTTAATCAATTATTTTTATTTTTTTTTTTTACAATCTTTAGCTATTTTAAAAAATTTTTTTTTTTTTAAGAAATAGCTTCCAACGAAACTTGTTATTATTAAGAACTAATCTTTTGTGGACGGTTTCTGTTGACTAAAAATAAAACCTTGTTCATGAAAGATGAAGTACAACATACAAGTTTGCCATTGTTGAAAGCAGACTGTTTGATGTTAGATAGTGTTCTAAAAGTCACATTACCATTGAGAACCTTGTAAATTTTATATCTGTTTACCAAATGGAATCATGTTTTTGTATGTGGCAATATATTAAGACATTTTGGTCAAATTTTGGAAGATGATGTCATGCAAATTTTTTCTGGTTGCTATTTCACAAGTGTATGTTTTCTGCCAATTGTCATGTGACTTTTGGGACACACTGTAGATTTAATCTTACAGCGATAAAATTTGATGCAATAATAATAATTTACAGTGTCTGAGTAAATATCTTATTTTGTCATTTCAAACTCAGCAGATGTTTTTCTTTATTTTTAAACTTTTGGTTTCATGTTGTTTATTTTAATATCCAAAAAGGGATTGGCTAAAAAAAAAAAAGTAGTATAAAAGGTAGATAGAAAAGCAAAAAAAAGAAAATAGGTGAATTTGCTGTACATTCATACAGCACTTGATGCAAGGCTTGAGAATAGTTCATAGATGATTACAAAGAAACATCCTAGAAAGTCTCTTTTGGAGAGTAAAATTGTGAAAACTTATAGAAAAAACAAAATTACCAATTTTTTTTTTCTTGAAAAGAAATTTATAAGAATAAACTCTGGTTTATGTTTTAAATCAAAAACATTTTATGATTCATAATGACAAAATTTATCTTTTTTATTTCACAAATTAAAAAAAAAAAAAATTTTTCAGAAGTCTGAAAATCTGAATTGCTTTTTAATTTTTTTCATTTTGTCCCTTTCAGAATTTGGCTAAAAAAAAGCAAGTTGCATATGTTGAACTATGAAGTGAAGCGTTTTCCTCTTGAATGGGTCCAAGATAAGATACACTTAAGAAGTGGCCGTCCAGAGTTGGGGAGACCTGTAAGGAGATATTTTTCTAATCAAACAATCAAACCTGTATTAAAAACAAAATTCTTACTGAGATAGGAATTTAAAATTAATCTTCAAAGTATTCGGCTTTAAATGGATTATTTGATTGACTGCAATAAAAATATTGGTTAGCGAGGTTTTCAGATCATTTTCACATTCAGTTGAATATAACCTTGAGAATATTCTTTAAATGGTTCAAAATCCTGTCACTTTTTCAACTAATGATCCTTGTGCAAATGATCCAATTTTTCCCAGAACCTAAAAATATCTGTTGAATCTATAAATGGATCTTATATATTTAAGTGTGAATAACAAGATATTTTATTGACCTTGTATATCCAGATTCTTGTTTATTTTAATCTATTATTTCAGTTTTTTCATCACCCAAATTGATGGGGTGTGTTTTACTAAGTAATTAAAGGAATATTTAGATAGCAATCAAAGTCTGAAGAAACCTTATTAAGCTTTATTAATGGAACAGTCTGGAGAGTTTTTGATCTTGTCAAATATCTCTAATTCCATAATCTTAAATTGACAGGAATGATAAATATCACTGATAAAATAGAATTCATAATACTATATGACCCATATAGATGTTAATGTGTTACAAAAGTAAACATTTTCTTCTGTTATTTTTACTTTTTCCAGCTTAATTATGCCCGTTATTACCTTCCTCGCCTATTCCCAGACTTGAAAGGACGAATATTATTTATCGATGATGACTGCATTGTCCAGGGTAGGTGCCCGCAGCATTATTTTTAGAAAAATAATTTGAAGATATAATGTTTCTTTTCTTACATAGAATTTGTGTTTTTTTTTTGTCTCTGGAGAGATTCTTGCTTATTTTAATCTATTAATTCAATCTTTTCATCATTATCTGTAGTGAAAGTGTTGTCAACATTTTTTTTCCCTTTGTTTTTGAAATTTTTGTATAATCTGTAAATAATTTTATGGAAAAACTTAAAATTTTAACCTTTTAATTAAATGATGAAATTGTTCAATTATTAATTAACATTTTGAAAATAATGCATCAATAACAAACTTTCCTTTCTGTATTATTGAACTTTATCTTTTTTCTTGCTTTTCTTGTTTTATCTGATCTATTCTCTGGCCTTTTGTCACATGTACTGTCTGCGTGGAAATAGCTTTGGAGCATCTCTTTTATAAAAGTAATGTTTAATATCAGTTTTCTTTGTTCCAATTTTTTCTGTCTAAATTGTAAAAGGAAAGAAAAGTTGTAGAATGGATCAGCTAAAATCTTGTGTGGTCAGTAAAAGTAAGAAAAAGAATCTTTTGAAGAAGTCTTTGAATAATGCCAGCTGCTAAATATCTTGTATTTCAGGTGACATTTCAGATTTGTATAATATGAAAATTAATTCCGGGGATTTAGCTGCTTTTTCTAATGACTGTTCAGCTACTTCAAAGCGATTGTCTCGGTTGAAGGTAAAAACCTCTTATTCATTTATTTATGGTTTTTGCTTTGCTTAACTGAAAATAAAAAAAAATTTAAGAAATTTTAAGTTAGATTTAAAAAAAAAAAAACTTACTAAAGAAAATGTAAAAAGGTTTTTTTTTTTTTTTTAAATACAGTGTAACTCGGATATAAGAGAGTTGTCGTGACCGGAGAAGAAGTCTCTTATATCCGGGTTTCTCTTATATCCGGGTTTTGTCTATTTTGTTTAGGTAAGTATGGCTGTAATTTGGGACCAGAGAAAATCTCTCTTATATCCGGGTTTCTCTTATATCAGGGTTACACTGTATATGCAATATGTATCCATGTATGTATTTATGATATGTGTGCATAAAACACTTTCCCAGAGTGCACAGGTACTACACTGATCTGAGATAAATCTACTGGGAAGTGACACTTTTATCTTAAGCAAAGCAGTAAGATACTTTGATTTATTGGCAGAAGTGCCAATCCCTTATAAGTACTCCTGCCATTTTTGATGGGTACTATACTAGTTTAAAAATAAAATATCAGTTTAAATTTTGTTTTGAAAATACTGCTAAGAGTTTCAAAATTAAATTTGACAATTTCATGTTGAGCAACTTTTGACCCTTGACATAGAAACTATATTTTATTTCTTTGTCCAGAATAACTACGCTGAATACATCGATTTCAAGAACAAACACATTCAACAGATGCACATGCATCCTGCAACTTGTTCGTTTAATACTGGACTCATGTTGACAGATCTTGACCTCTGGAAGAAAAATAATATCACCGAACAGCTGGAGTATTGGTTACAACTGAACAAAAAGTAAGTATTTGCTTCACCAGAGAAATCTCTTTTTAAATATATATAATGTAAATTATTTTCAGATAGTGTATCTGTACAGGAACAAAAGGAATAAAAAGACAAGGAAAAACTATTCTTATCTGATGTCCTCTGAGAGGCTTTATCAAGGCAGATGTAAGATTTATTTTGTTGCACATGTTTATATACAAGAGCAATGATGTCATTGGTTTATCAACGTTTTTAAATTTGAGGACTTTTCATGAATATTCATCAAGTAGTTGAAAGGGCAGTCAAAACATAGAGGACACAAAGTGCCATAATTCAAAGTCTGGTGAGACAAAAGTAAGCAAGTAATATTCAAGAATTATTTTTCTTTATTAATAAATATTGTTTAAATTGTGCTCCGATTGTTATGGCTTGGGATAGATGTATGCGTTGTACATCTTCAAAAACATGACTTAATGGATTTAACCTTTTTTTGATTTTAACATTTTTGTGGTTCTGTAATGATAATTCAAAAGGAGGCATTTATAAAATAAATCGCCAAAACTCTTCCTCACAATACATTGGGGAAACATGCAGAAATTTAAAAAAACATGTATCTATGAACACAAAAGAAGCTTTTATACACAACAATTTATCAAATGCACTACTCATACACAGAAATAAATTCAACCACAATTTTGATCTAAAACAGAAAGTAATTTATTCAGAAGGCAAATTCTAAAGAGTGCTGCTATTGAATCTTATCAAAATATGCCCCGGTTCCTAAAAGAATTGCGACTTTCCCAAGCCAACATAGACAATGTTGAAAAATCAAAAGAAAATGGTTAAATCCATTACCTCGTGTTTTTGAAGATGTCCATCCCAAACTGTATCAAGCTGATCACAATTTAAACAATATTCCTCTTTTTTTTTTTAATATTTCTTAATATTTCTTGAATATTACTTACTTTTGTCTTACCAGAATTTGAATTATGACATTTAGTGTCCTCACATGTTTTGATTCACTTTTCAACCACCTGATGAATATTCATGAATGTTCTCAAATTTAAAAACCTTGAGAAACCAATGACATTCTTGTTCTTGTATATAAACATATGCAACAAAATAAATCCTACATTTGCCTTGACAAGGTCCTTTTATTCACATATACATATACATACATATATATATATATATATATATATATATATATATATATATATATATATATATTCAACATCATCACTTGATAAGACACCAGAGGTGTTGAAACAAAATGGCTATTTTTGTAGTGATTTTATAACATATTTATGTTATAATATTTAAATATATATAATGTTAGGAACCTCTATTTTATCAAGAAACTAAGAAAGGAATTTAAAAAAAAAATATATATATATTTTGAAAATTGTTACATAAAGTAAGCAGATGGTTGTTTGAGCAGTCAAAATTATCCTGACATTTGAACTTTTGATGCTTAATAATTAGTGCTTATTCTTCTTTCTGGAAAATGTGAATTTGTATCGTATTGTTCAGAATATTTATTGATACTTTTTGCATGTCTACGGCTTTCTTCAATGTTGAAATATTTACCAAAAGCAATAAAGTTTTTAAAGAAGTTTGACTTGAAATATTCTTCCTCTTTTTTTAAAAATTAGTTATTTGATTCTAAATCACGTTAAAAATGATTTCTTTAAAACTTGATTTTCTGTTTCTATATGTGAAAAAGTTAGAAAAGAATTTATATGCACATGAACAGGTATTGCAGTTTAGACAAATGTAGTGTGAAGGTCTTTAAGTATTTTTATTATTCCAGACATTTTTCTATTCTTCTTGTTGCTTTAGTGTTTTCACTGCTATATCCTTTCTTTTCTCTCAGGTGTTTTTTTTACACTTGGTATCCTTTCTTTTTACTTTTTCAATAACATGGTTCACAGATTTCAATTGTGTGGTTGATAACTCTTTAAAGTGGCACTCATAAGATGTGACCTTATACCTGAAGAAACCTGAAGAATATATTGGTCAATTAACAGCATTGAACATTCATTTTAGGAAAAATTTGGAAACATTGTGAAAGGACATCAGTGTCAAATATGTGCTAAAGAAAACTGATTATTAAAAAAAAAAAAAATGAATCTAAACTTGATTGTTTATGATTCTCAGTAGATTTTGATTGGATGGAAATGGTTTTCTCTTTCCTGATTGGTTAAAAAAGTAACATGAAATTCTATTCAATTTGGGAGTGAAGTTTTACATAGAATATATGTTTGAACTAATATTGGCTGCCATGTCATTTATGTGAGAAGAAAAGGCAGTTTTAATGTGATTCAAAAGTTTATCAGAATTTGAGTGCTCTAATTTCTTTCTGTTTACCCCAACGTTTTGGTTGGTTAATACTTCAACCTGCTTCTGGTTCATGTGTTTTATTTTTACTCTTTTAAAGATGTTGGCCTTTTATTTTACTTTCATCATTTCCATGCTGCCTCATTCAAAGCAGTTTAGACATTCAACATTTTCCATATCAAGAGACTTTAAACTTTAAACATGGATTTTCTTAAATCTTATCTTTCATTTTTCTCAATAATCAAAAACAGTTAAAATTTTGGCCTAATGATTTAATACAAAATTTCTCTGAAAAAAATTATCCCATTTTATTTATCACTCAATTGTATTTAAAAAAGAATAAACCTTAAAGTTAAGGTTTCTTTTAAACATGCTTTAAATGGTGTTTTCTGTTTTTTTTTTACAGTTCAAAAGTGTTGTTCAATAGTTCTTGAAATTTCTTTTATTTTTTTAAATAATGTTTGTGGTATGCATAGGGATCCAAATTGGATCTAAAATCTATCACTGAAACTTTTGAATGCTTTTATAAATAATATTATTTTACAAATAATTAAAATGTTTTATTATAAAAGAAGCAGGTAATGTAATTTACATAAAATTTAGTAATAGATTAGGTTTGCCTATTGTCTGGTTCACACTCCTTTTGTCTTTTGAACAGGATTTTGGTTGTTTATCACTTGTTTCCTATTTAGGACTGGGTTTCTGGTTCATTTTCTCATTCTCTTTCACTCCTTAACCCTTTGCATCTTGGTGATATTGCTTTGCTTGGGGTGAAATAGTTAAAAAAAAATAAAAAATAAAATTCCTGATTTAATTTTAGTTCTGTAATAAAGTTGGTTAATTCTGAAATCTGTTTGGCTAGGGATGTATTGTTTGGCTTCTATACATTTTACATATGTGAGGAAAAACTTTGAGATGTGTTATCAGTTCTTGTCATTAATTCTATGTTGAGATGCAAAACTGTTTGACATTGAAAGAATTTCAGAATGTTTGCAAACTTTCTTCACAGTCTATTAGTCTCGAAAAATAAAAGGAATAAGTATTTTTAAATGTAGAAATCAAAAGAAATTTCATTTCCAAAGTTCATTTTCAATTGCTAATCTGTTTTGTATTTAACAAAACAATTAAAAATGTTTTTATTAGGTAAGGAGGGGAAAGCAAAAATATATAACCCACGTCAGTTAATTGTGAAAAATGATTTTTGTCTATCTGTCTATAGTGATCCTGTAAATTCTAATAGTGTTGTCTTTTTGAAACGTCAATATTTTATTTGTAAGATTTGCAGGAACGACCAAAATAATCAGTGAAGCTCTTTTCTTATCCATTGTTAGGTTTTTATCAAATTTCCTTTGTTGTTCTTTATCAGAGAGGAAGTTTATGGAAATGAAAAAGGCGGTGGTGGATCACAACCTCCAATGATGATCGTCTTCTACAAGAATTACACTGCAATTGACCCAAGCTGGCATGTTCGATATTTAGGTGAGTGCATCTTTTCCTTTTAAAAATTTGTACATGTCAATTTCTTCTAGGAAAACTTTTGTCTAAACACTCATTAAATGGGAAGTAAAAGTAACTCTGTATGATTTTGTTTTATAAGCAAAACTCATTTATTAGAAACTCAATGCAGATTTGACTGAATCTTAAGCAGCACCAGAAATGATGTCTGGCATGGCTGAAACAGCTTTAAAAAAAGGAAAAAAAGAAGCTAATTTAACAAAAAGACTTACTAAATATGTTATTTTCTGCTGTATTCAAGAATTCTACTTTTTCTCTTACATTGAAATGACTTACTTTGCTACTTTTTTTATTTTTAAGTATAAAAAAAATTTAATAACCGCCATAAAGAGACCAAATTTATTTTTAATATTACAACACAATAATAATGAAAAGAAAAAAATGAAAAACGAGTTAGCTAACTGGTTTCGAACTTTGCTCAACAGGGTGAAATCAAGGTTAATAAATAGGTATACATTATAAATAAAAGGAAGGAAGATTATGTGAAAAAATTATTTAAGATAGAAATCAATTAGAGGTCAAGGACAAAATCCTTGTTTGCAAAGGTGAACGTTTCATAGACAAAATATATATGACCTCCAATATTTTTAGGTGGTAATTAGAGTGGGACCTACTCAGGATGAAAAACGAGTCCACACTAAAATTACCAGCACAATTGTGGTTATTTATGAGGTGTTCTGCAATAGAAAACCTATCTGTGTTGGTCAGAACATCTGATGGCAAATAATCCTTTTCTGGATTTTTTTGTAGGCACGTGTTGTTTTCTAACATCCAGCCTCTGAGTCGTTCTTCATATGTAGTGTGAACTGCAACTAGATTTAAATAAATAAATCAGGGAACTATTATGCTGATGTAGAAGAACGTCTTTGCATCTAAAAGGAAGGATAGGTGTAGTGGAGAAAACCACAGGTGTGTTAGAAGAAAAATAGCATTGTCGAACTGCTTGTCACTAATGCTATTTAATCAAGGATGACGTAGGTACACAGGACATCTCTGTACTGAAGCAGGTTTGGCTTTATTAAACACTGAAAGTTTTTGTTTTTAATTATGGATTGAACAATGGCCAATGGATAGGCATTGTTGCAGAGTGTAGTAGTAATAAACCTGATCTCATCGTCCAGCTTGGTCTTAGATCATTAAAGCCCTGTGGGTAAGAGTCTTAATTAAATTAAGTTTGTTTTATGGGACGACAAGTGTCCCAATGGGTATATAAACTAGTAAAATTTGGTTTTTGGTAAATTGAAGTGAGAAAACACGAAGAAGTTCTACAAACAAGGACATCAAGAAAAGGAAGGGAAGAATTACTTTCCTTATCCTCTGTGAATTTAAAGGCTGGATGGATATTGTTAACGGACGTAAGAAAAAGGTCTACTTCATTCTCGTTATTGAAAAGACAAAAAGTGTCATTTACATAACGAGAATAAACATCAGGTTTATTGGGATCATATGATAAACTCTCTTCATGGAAGCCTACAAAGATGTTAGCTACTAAGATGGATCCTAAAAGGGAACCCATTGAAACTCCATTTATTTAAATTTAAATAATTTCTTGTACCAAAATGAAGCAAGTCAAGTACAAGTTAAAATCCTAAGTTTATAGAAAAGAAATTGTATAAATACAGGAAAATTGATTAAAATTTAATCTGTTTTTATATATATATATATATATATATAATATAATATATATATATATATATATAATAAAAAGGCTTAAACACTAATTTGTAGGTCTGATGAATTGGATCGTATTTACAATTCCAATGTAATAAATTATAACCATGGAATATTAGTGTTTAAGCCTTTTTGTTATATTCTTACTCTGTCCTGGACATTGAGTTCTACCTGGATTCTATCCTCTTGGAATTTTTTATATATATATATATATATATATATATATATATATATATATATATATATATGTATATATGTGTGTGTGTGTGTGTGTGTGCAGGTATGCAGAAAAATAGGAAAGAACATGTTAGGTAAATAATCCAGAGTTCCTTAGTATTTTTGCTTTTATTTTTAAAAAGACAGTGCTCCATACAGAAGTAGAGCTTATATTATAATATTTTTTTAAAAAAATATGATTACTTCGCTACATAAGAGTTCTCATGTTTCAAAAGCGAGAGCCGAGACCCCTAATATAATTTCTCGCTTGACGAGAAAGCGTGACCAGACACCTTAATTCAACTTAATTTCAAAAATTATATGAATGGAGGCATAACATCAGCATCACTCCACCTTCATGAGCAGCATTAGACTCGTCCAACTCCTTCTGGATCCTCTGCACTATTCACGCACAACCCCACTCTGAAATGTTCATATAGGAGCTTCTAGCGTGAATGCCAAGCAGTACAGCCTGGCATTTCCAAATGTCTGGCAGAGTGAATTGCGTCATGGACGTCTTTTTCTTATAGACAGTGCCCAACTGACCCTGTGCAGTCGACAAAATAAAAAATAACATGTATGTGTGAAATTAAAAATATAACATGGAGACAATTTACCCATCGCACCGTGTGTGTGTGTGTGTGTGTGTGTGTGTGTGTGTGTGTATATATATATATATATATATATATATATATATATATATATGTGACATGATATATTTAAAAACAAAAATCTTTTGACAGTATTAAGTTGTTCAAATTGAATGTTATGAATTCTGTTGAAAAATATAGAAACATTAATTAAATTATTATAATGGCAATTAATACTATTTCTGATTGATTAAAAACCGTCTTCATAGGAGTTATTTATCCCACCTTTCCATGAGGGTATAATATGAAGCAAGGTCGGACCCTCTTGAGAGAAATGGCAGCGTTACAAACCCTTTAAATGAGAAAAATAGACTGAAAAACTGCTTTCTTTCAATTTAAAAAATTCTTTCGAATCTTAGATTTGTTTTGATACATTTTTATATTTTAGTTTGTAAAATACTTTTAAGATTTAATTTTTCGATTTATGTACGTCTTTAAATGCAAATTAGTCATAAACATGAACTTACCTCCCCTTTAACTTACCTCCCTTTAACTGCATTTCTTTATGATTTTTTTTTATTACATGTTATCATTTTTCTAAAATAGATTTGAAGTAAAGTTTAATAGACAATAGTCCTTTTGATAATAATGATTTCTTTTATTTATTAAAGATTGTCTTGTTCTTCCTTGGCAAACATTTTCTAGCGGAATTAAAGATGTTTCAGCTTCAAAAGCTCTGTCATCTTTTGTTTGTTTTCAAAGTGGAAATTTATTTCTAGATTTATTTTTTTCTTGTTAAAACTTCCAGGTATAAAATGAGACTTGATTGATCCTATCATAGATGTTTATTGGATAAAAGCAACTTTGGCACAATGAAAGAAACGACAACTTTGACAGCTGTTCTCTCGGCTGTAAACTTCATGTCTATAAATGTCAGATTTGTTGTCACTTCACTATCAAACTTTTTGTTGCTTTACTTTGATTATTGTTCATTTATTCGTTCTCAAACTCTGTCTTTCAAAGCAACACACGTTATTGTTTTACCATAAAATTATTTTTCGCCATTGACTGATGTAAATTTATAGTACCGAGCTGAAAATCTATCTTTTGCTCACTTGAGGTGTGGATTTTTATTAGGTAAAGTGATTTGCATATATGGCAGGCTAACCTATGATCTTCAGCTCTGCCTTTGAGGGCTCTTTTCCATCAATATAAAAGCACCTGGAAAAAATATGTGCAATATATGCTGCTTTTTGTTTGTCTAGGTAGGTTGCTACTTGATGCTCAGTTACAGAATGTATTTAGCTAGCACCTTGCAAAGAACAAAGGATGAGTTTATTCATGAGCCTAATAATGTTGGCATTGTATCAGGAGATTTGCCCTACTGTAGAGTGAATTTTAATACTTTCTCCATTAGTATCTAAGCATTAATTAATCAATTCTAATTTCATAGCTTTTGTCTGATTATGGAAATGAAAAATGTTTAACTTAGGACCAGACAAAAGCAAATACAGTGTCAAAAGGATGTTTTTTTTTTCTTGGCACCTCCATTTACTGTGTACACTCTAAGTAATTTTTATTGTCTTAAAAAGTTATTTTTAGAATTTCAATCAAAGCATAACATATCAAACTAAATTTATTCATTTTATTTTCCTTCTGAATTGACAACAGATAGGTTAAACATTATTTATTCAATTGTTTATTTAAAATTATGCCACAATAAAAACAATATTGCAAGAATATAGAATTTAATTTCTGTACTATAAAAATAAATTATAGATTTACTAAATTATAAAAATTTATGTGAACCGACTATAATTAAATATTTATTATTTACCATATTCTCAAGAAACATCTATGAAAATAATGTTTTATTCATAAAATTATAAAAACGTCTATGAATTGTAAGACAAGAAAAAATAAATAAAGTTCTAATGATGAATAGCTAATTAGAAATTTTGAAAAATTATATTTTCTAGATATTTTATTCATTTGTTGTCATCACAAAAATTCACTGAAAATTTTTTAAAAAATTATTTGTTTAAATTTTACAAGGATGGTTCCATTTGAGATTTTGAAAATGCAGTTGTACATGTTACGATGAATGTAACAGAGTGAAGCCTGAAAAATTAAAACAAAGAAGTAATCTGAGTCACAGTTAATTACAACAAGAAAAAAAAATGTGTAAATTTAGTTTCAGATGTTATGGCTTTATTAAAATTCTAAAAATATCTTCTTGAAATCCTAAAAGGAAGTATACAGTAAAAATTATTCTTAGTAAATTTGTATCTTGTACTAATTTTGAAATACTTTTGTCAAACAGTAAATCTCGCAAGACAGCTACTGATTGAAACTCACTAATTTGAATATTGAATTTGTTTTAGTTTCAATACAAATGTATTTTTTGCTGCATAAAAATCGGGTAACAAACACCTAATTTCATCACCTTTTGACATTTAAGTTGAAGACTTGTTCAAGTTTATTTGATATGAACAAAGTTTTATAAAATTATCTAAAACATTTTAAAAAAAAAATAATAATGTGAAAAAAATCATGGCATCATGAACCTAAAAAAAATCCATGTTGGATTTTTGTAGCTCAAGAAAAAAAACAAAAAAAGATTTTCTTCATTTTTTGTGAAGAACAGGTAAAAAGTAAATGTCTAAATTTACATATGTGAAAAAGAACTTAAAAGACTTTCTTGATTAAAAGTATTTTTTTATTTTTCATTCTTTTTGTTTTTCTTATTTTAATTTGATATTTGGTAAAATGCTATAGATAAGGCGGTCTAAAGTTGGCTGAAGTTGCTAAATATTGGTTGTAGTCAGTATGATTCAGTCTTATAGAAAGTTTGGGGTGAGTCCTTCTTTGTCATTGAAACATAAAAATAGTTTTTTTAGTTTAACAAAATAATTGATCTGTTGGTATCAAGGGATCTTGTCTCGGTAAGTGGGGGGTGGGTGTAGATTAAAACATCACGCTTTTTTTATTGAAAATCTTTTTTGATGCTTTTTTTTTATCACAATGCTCTCCATTGTTTTATTCTTTGATTCTTAACATCTTCTGTATTTTTTTTTCTTTACTTATGAGGCAAAGAATGGAACAATGGTAATTCTCCAGAAACTAAATAGCATCACTGAAAAGCTGGTTTCAGGGCCAAAATGAAGACTAGGCATAAATATCAAAAAGGGGAACATTACATGATTAAAGTTGTTTTTGATCTGCTCTCAATGTAGAGGAAGAGGGTTCAAGTCTAGTTTGAATCTGCTTTATTATTTTCATTTCTCATTGTTTGACAACTGAAGAAAGGACAGAATATTTTGAGAAAAAGAAAGAATTTGGTGAAGGAGGTCCATTTCACATAACTGTTCTTATACGTTTAGCAACCGACAATGTTTAACAACATTATTTGTAAATTCCCCAGATAATGTTGTTATTTCTGGCAGGCGTGTGTTGTCTGCCACAGAAATATGAAGGTATGTTTTTTGTGCAATGCAAAATATGCACTTTGCTATTTTGTATGCCATTTGGAATTTGAATATGTTGTTTTTGAATGCCTCACTTGCACATATCAACCTGGCATTCTTGACGGCTGACAAGAATGCTACATTTCATTAAGATCATGTTTTGTTTTCTTTTTCCTCGTACTCTATTTGTTTTTGCCTCTCAAAGAAGGTCTGAAGCCAATTAAAACTTGTTTTTATGTAAAATTAAATGGTTTGTATATTTGTGTTGGGGTTGGCTTGCATTCCTGTCTTAAATATAGCTTTATAAAAAGATAACAAAAGAACTGACTCGTTTGCTAAATAATTTGTTTGGTCGGCTATTCCCCATCTTAACTCTGTTTCAGGCACTTTTGAAAACAAGATGACGTGTGTCAAATAAATTGTCCAAACTTGTGACGTTAATTTTCATGCTTTTCAAAGAAAACTTATTGTAATAAATTCTGATATAAAAATTATTTTTATCTAATTTCTATAAGCAAATATTTTTTTTTAATCTTTGAAGAATTGTTTAGATCTTAAAACCCTGTTAAATAATTTCATATTTACAGGTAGACTGTCTTGACTTTAAAAATCTACCAAATACCAGTTAATTGTGAATTTTCACTTATTCATTTATGCAAATAGAATTTTGTAAGAATGACTTTTTGAAATTATTTCTTTTTAAATGAACAAATTCACTCCTTTTAAAATATAATTTCTATGCTAAAATATTTACATTTGTTTATGGACAAGTCCTGGGAGAAAGTAAATGTGCTAAAATATTTACACTTGTTTACGGACAAGTCCTGGGAGAAAGTAAATGTGCTAAAATATTTACACTTGTTTACGGACAAGTCCTGGGAGAAAGTAAATGTGCTAAAATATTTACACTTGTTTACGGACAAGTCCTGGGAGAAAGTAAATCTGCTAAAATTTTATTTGAAATTTGAAAATGAAATATAAATCGCAAAATAAAAATAAATTATTGTTTTGTTTGTAAAGTTCTTTATTGCTTATTTCATAAAATATTTTGTCGCCTTTTGAACTACAGGAGGGAAAACAGAAACATCTGCCGGAAAATTATCCTTTAAAAGATGTATTTTCATTTGTTTAATTAATAAATATTTAAAAAATCATTTCTTTATTATTTAGACCCTCTGAAATGTTATTTTGTTTTAATGAATGAAAAATACAAAGTGCAGCATAAATAAAAATGGACATTTTGTGGGGGGGGGGGCGGGGGATGTCATACTGACCTTTTTAATTAGCCTCTCTGGAAAGTAATAATTTCCTTACCGTTTTGATTAATTACCTTTCACTCAATTTACACAAATTCATGCTTTATCTCTGACAGTGTAAAAATGTGTTATTGTTTCTCTCCCCAAGGTTGATGGTGAATGAGTGATATGAATCAAAGTGAAGATTATAAGGCTGAGGCAGATAGATAGCAATTGACCTTATGACTTAGAGGTTAATATTGTGGCATTTTGGGAAGCAACCATACGGGAGTCTGTTGGGGAAAAAGCTGTTTGATTGGAACTCTGGAATTCAGAGTGATTTGACCCACATTTAACTCTATGAAAGTAGCAGTTCATGCCTTAGCTGTAGAGTAAAGATCTGCACTGCTAGAACTGAAGAATGTTTGTGTAATATTTGTTTAAAAACACTGGATGGGCAAGAAAGATTGAAAGGGATAAGGGAGAGAATGAGAAGATACAGGCAAAGTGAGAGAAAAGTTTAGTATAAAATAACTGATAATCTTAGTTGTCAATATCCATGGAATTTCCACAGGTCTAGTTACTTTTAAATTAATGTGTTTAGTAATAAATTTATTCCGTTGTAATATTTTCAATTTAAAAAAAAAAAAATGCCTACACTTCTTGAAAAAAAAAAACCCATTCATTTTTGTGATTGGAAACATGTCAAAATATCCCTAGCTATATTGTTCTTTCAGTTTTCCTTTAATTAACCTCATTTCTCTCTCTTTCTTCCAACAGGGTGGACATCTGGGACAAGTTATTCCAAAGCATTTGTTAGTCATGCGAAAATGCTTCACTGGAATGGACATTTTAAACCTTGGGGTCGTCTCTCTCAGCACTCGGATATTTGGGACAGATATTTTGTAAAAGACCCCACCCTCAAGTTTAAACCCCTTCGTAGATTCAGCACATAGCTGACTCTCCTTTCATTTGTTCATTTTCTTTCATTATGTTTTTCTATTAAAATGTTTTCATAATTTCTTTTGATTCCTCATTTTTGATTTTTTTCTTTTCTTTTCTTTTAATAAAATTTACAATATAAAATCTGGTTTGCACACACACATTTAAGGAATTTGACCCTAAAAATAAAATTTTCTCTAGCTCCTAATTCCCATCAGAGCAATCCTTTTAAGTGCTACCAGAGTTTGGGCACCTTGCTACCAGTCAGGATGCAGCAGCTAAAAATGCCAGCCCGGTGTCCTCAAGATGAAAAGTCGCAGTCATTGGTCAGTCAGATCATCAAAAAGTTAATCATTAAAAGGTCATGGAAGAAAGGAACTGGTAAATGGCATCTTAAACAGGAAATGAGGAGGGAAAACCTTTTATTCCTGTTCAGTCAACAGGGAAGGAGTGCTAGTTGATTAGTGAGCCTGTCTACTTCATTAATCTGTTTACAGCACAGGAGCCTGGGTGCTTTTATCGAGGTACCCTCTCCAAGAAGGTAGTAAAACCAGGTAGCACCCAGGCTAAAGTGGAATTAATGAAAGCTCTTTTGAGGGTAAGCTGAAGAATTTGATTTTAAGGGACTTGGTTTAAGTGAGTGTAGAGGGCAGTTAAAAATTTAATATTTAGATCGCAGTGGTAGATTATTGAAAGCTTTAATTTAGTTTCCGTTTCTTTAACTCCTGGCAAAGTAAAAAGAAGGGAAGTAAATTTCCTTATAAACGGCTTTTTTTTTTTTTTTTTTTTAATTTTTTTTTTACCCACAGTCAAAAGGGTCTGGCGGTCAAAGCAACATAATACAAGGTTATTAATAGAATTCACCGTTACAATTTGGAATGAACAAAATACAATGTTGCAAAGCCTTCCATCAAATTAAATAAATTAAAATTATAATTTTATGTTCAAAGTTAACATTTTTATTTTTTACTAGTTAGAAGGACCTTGTGGATTCAAATACAGATAAAATGCTAAAATTAAAACTAAATCATTCATGAGATCATTCTGTTCAGCCAACAGATTCCTTGTTCCTTATTTTGCTTACCTTTCAAAAAACACTGTTTTGGCAGAAAAGATAAGACTTTTCTTTTAGGGAGCTTGGATCATTGTGAATTATTCATTAGTGACAGAAGTCAGTGTTTTCAGCACAAGTAAATCCTGGATTTTAAATATTGAAGGCAGGCAGGCTGGCTGGCTTTCTTCCATTTGGAAAATTACTGCAACACAATCTTCCCATCTCTTATTTCTCATTATACTGTTAAGTTTAGTAAACATCAAAATTTGTGGGGCCATCAAAATATTTGAAATAATAACAATGTCTTAACAATCTTCTATTATTCCTCTTATTGTCCATTGTGCTATTTAATAGCGTTATTTGGTCGGTAACTAAGCAATCCCTTTTCTTCCTGATTTTCAATGCACAACATAGAGACTGCCTACTGTAAATTGAAAAAAAAACATGAATAATATTCAGTTGTTCATTATATTATTTATTCCCTACTGCTAGAAATATTTAGTTTTTTTTTTTGTTTTTTTTAAAAAGACAGTGAGACTTTGATGAAAAAAAAAACAGTGTGTGAGACTGATGGAAAAAGACAGTGAGTGAGACTGTGATGAAAAAAGACATAGTGAGAGAGACTTTGATGAAAAAAAACTTAGTGAGTGAGACTGTGATGGAAAAAGACAAATAGTGAGTGAGACTTTGATGAAAAAAGGCAAATAGTGAGTGAGACTGATGAAAAAAGACATAGTGAGTGAGACTGATGGAAAAAGACATAGTGAGACTGATGAAAAAAGGCAAATAATGAGTGAGACTTTGATGAAAAAAAAAACAGTGATACTGTGATGGAAAAAGACAAATAGTGAGTGAGACTTTGATGAAAAAAAACATAGTGAGTGATACTGTGATGGAAAAAGACATAGCGAGACTTTGATGAAAAAAGACAAATAGTGAGACTGATGAAAAAAGGCAAATAGTGAGTGAGACTTTGATGAAAAAAGACATAGTGAGTGAAATTGATGAAAAAAAACAGTGAGACTGATGAAAAAAGACATAGTGAGTGAGACTGATGAAAAAAGGCAAATAGTGAGACTTTGATGAAAAAAGACATACTGAGTGAGACTGTGATGGAAAAAGACAAATAGTGAGACTTTGATGAAGTAAGAGAAAAGTCATGGGGCTGTGATGATAAAATTTTTCTCATCCATACAAAGTTCAAATGCAGTCAGTGTTAAAAATAAAATTTTTTGTTTTGTTTATTTCCCTTGTTTCTCTTGCATCCTTTTTCTCCCTCTAAGGATTTTAGGGAAAATAAGTTTTTATTTTATTTTATTTTTTCTAGTCTACCTGTGATTACCAGGCATCAATCATTTTTTTTATAAAATTGTTTACATTTAAAAAACAAAACAAAACTTTTGATCATATTTAGAAAGAACATCTAATTTTTAATTTTTTAAATATTTATGAATTTCTGATTGCTCTGACTTCTAAGCAAAGAAAAAAAAATCAAGTTCTGTCTCTTTAGCAAAGAAAAAAAAAACTTAAAATTTTTAATGTCAGAATTTCCTAAGTTTTGTTTTGTACATAGCTACAACATTAGGGACGCATACTTAGTAACAATTGAAATTCTTAATGTTCTGCAAAAATTATTATGAATTCTATTTTATTTCTTCATCAAAGAAGGTTTATGGCTTTTGCAGAAAAATCCTTCATTAGCATTTAATTCATAACTAGAAGCCTCAACTATTTTGTTCCCTTATTTATACCCATTCAGATTGAATTAAATTCTGATGTTAATTTTGACATAGTTTGCATAAATTTATTCTCATAAAACCATGTTGCTGACATTAATCAAAGTGTGTCTGTTGTGAGAGGAAGAGGGTTAATTTCAGTAAGTTCTCATCTAATTTCACCTTTCATATCTCCTTGGAAACTTTAAACTTGGCTATTAATGTCAACACAGACACTCTTGATTTTAGGTTATTGAAAGATTGACAGAAAGTGTCTGAAAGTTGAGCTGTTTTTTTTCTTATAAATATTTTTCTTTTTTTAAATAAAACGAAAACAATTCTAGTGATTATTTTCTTTTTAAAATTGATTTGTTTTTTGTCTCCTTTGAAAATTGGAAATGTAATTTTGAATAAAATTTTAGGAAGATTATTTTCTTGTAAGGAGTTTGTAAGTAGGATCAAGTGCCTAACTTTAAAATTAAATCTCTGCCAGGTAAGACAATATATGCTTTCAGCCACTCCAAAATTCTTCTAGCAAAATGTCCGATTAAAATAAAATACTTGAAATATTTACTTTTGGGGAAAAAAAAACAGGAAATTTTTTTTTTTTTTTTCATGAAAAAAAAAAAGCTTCTCATTTCATACAGGCAATAAAATTGAAAACAGGAAAATTTAAATAAAAAGAAAATTGACATCGACCTGGTAAAAACATCCTTTTTGTCAATTATTTTGCTCTCTTTTCAGTTTACTTGTATAACAAAATATTTTTTAATTTTGGTTTAAAGACAAGTTTTCAGAATATTTTAGTTGCCTACAATGACCTGCATAATTGGGAAATTCCAAATTCTGTTCTATTTGAAGCCTTTCCCGGTGGATAATCAACCACAGCCCTTGATATTATATCAGGCAGATACATTACTAAAAAGTTTTCCACATAATAATAATAATCGCCTTTTTTTGCTTTACACCAATTTTTGGATAGTTGGGGAAATCTAAGTTTCACATGAAAAATGACATGATGTAAATAACTTTTGGAAAACTATGGAAACCTGTGGGATTTCTTGCAGGCTTTATTAGAAGGTACATATATATATATATCTATGTCATTCACAGACAGTACTGTTTCGCTGTATCACAGCTCCTCAGTGCGACTAGACTTCCGAATGCCTCAAGCCAGGATTGAAACTCAACTAATTTGGTGTCAGCCAGAGCTATCTTCACTCGGTAGAGTTACACAACTAAACCTAGCGTATTAGGTAACTGAATGACAAAAAAGAAAAAAAATCCATGTAAGGCATTTTATCGTATAAAGGACTTCATTAGACGAATGTTCTTTTATTGATGGAATTAAATATATGTTGAGGGTGGGAAGGTGTAAAATACCAAACCTACTAAAGCTTGGTTATAATTATCCATTGAAGATGTAGGGGGGGGGCGAAATTATTTGTCATTAGCTGCTGGTATGAAAACTGGTTAATGTAATAAAACAATACTTGATGTATAATAGCAGCTAAAATTAATGCAAATAATATATATTTTTTTCCTGTCTGGTAACACAACTCAGTTTCATGCACGATGCAGTCACCAGGTGCAGATTGAACAGAGTTGTACTACAATTCTGAGCTATATATATATATATATATATATATGGAGAGAGAGAGAGAAGTCAACACTTACAGGCGACAGTCTGTTTCATGCTAGATGCAATCGTCAGGCCATCTGATTGCATCTAGCTTGAAACAGACTGTCGCCTCTAAGTGTTGACTTCTATGTTCACTTTTATATTTACACAAGATCTATCTCTGATATTGAGCACTTTATCCCATAAATATAGCCCACCCTAAATCTATATTTCTTCATACATATATATATATATATATATATATATATATAGATTTACTTGAAATTGAAAGAAATTGTGTATCATGTAATTGGATCATGGCAAGACTGACTATGGATTGTTAGTAGCTGGATAAATAAGCTGAGTTATTGCCCAGGTTTTCCCCTCACCATTTCTTTGTTAATCACTGTCAAAGATCAGTAAAGGGAGATTTTGTTATAAGTTTGCCATAGGATTATACAGGGAGAAATGAGTTCATGTCTTGTTTTACTAATTCTGCATGGTACCATCTTTGCTAAAAACTGTACTTGTCATTCAGTCAGGCTTGAAATCTCCACACAATTGTAATTTAGCTCGCTTAACCCTAACCCTGAAACTCCCCCCCCCCCAACGAAACAAGTATTTACTCATGTGCATACGTTATAACGATGTCAGTATTATCCGCATATGCATCAGCACTTTTGCCGAGGACTGGTGTCGTAGTATCTTTGCAGTTTGCTTAACTTTTATCTCTGCCTTTTAAGCTTCTTTTAATGATAGCTGTAAAGAATTATCAGTGTTCAATTTGACACTTAGGTAAAGGTCTGGTGTGTAAGTATCCAAAATTTTACAGGTATGTCATTGTAGTTTTAGGATCTCGGGATGGTGTGTGTGTGTGTGTGTGTGTGTGTGTGTGTGTGCTTGCTAGCGCTAATGCCTTAATGATAAGAGCCATGTGTGCTTCCATTGTTTTCAAACAGTCCATCAAGTACAAAAAAGGAATTTGCCAAAAATGCGACATTTATCTAACAGAAAACTTCAACAAATTGACGAATAGATTAATGGCCACTTAAAAACCTTGTTTTTTATTTTCATCTTAAAAAAACAAAAAACTGATAATTACTTATTTCGAATTGAACTCCTTTCATTCGCTAATTGTCCGATGAGATGAGCTTATTAACCATCATAGCACACGGTAGACACCCTGATTAAATTTACAAACAAAAGGCCTAATTAGTAGGGATCCTTCTGAGAATTGAACTCGCACTTGAGAATTGGTTTGTGAGACACTTGCCTACCAAAAGGCGCTTGTTTTTTTTAAATTGGGAGCAAATATATTTTTCGCATCAATATGAGACCATTTAAAGAAAAGTAAATAAAAATCATTTTTACCATCAAATCAATTTTATTGATTTAATTTCACATTCGATTTTGTATCTATATCTGCCATAGAAATTCTAATTCCAAAATGTACTTAGGAGAATTCTAAGAATATTCCTGATATGAGTTAGCTTATAATAGCCGTAAAAATAGTTTCCAATTCTTGAGGAATCTTTATCTACAATGGATTCTACAGGAATAGAAGTAATTATAAAAGACGAAGAAGGGATGAAGGAATTTATTTACAATATGTTTTACTCTTTGTGAACCATTTTCTAATGAATAGATATGATGTGGCTCTAGAGTTTCGTTTTCCAAACATTGAACAGCAACATTGCTGAGTTTTGAAACTCCATAAAAACACGAAATTCATTCCCCGCCATGACTTTGCATTTTTGCTCATTCATGTCTTCTGTTATTATTTATGAATGAATCTGGGCACCAAAAAGATTTAATTCCCAAACCAAACGCTATGTGTTTTGCAAGCAAAATAAGTCGGATACTTAGGCTCAATTTATTTTCGTTTTATTTAAATCGACGAGACAGTGTTTTTTTCTTCTTTTCGTTTTTAATACAACATTCTTTAATATTTTAAAATATTTTAATCGAATTAAAAGTATTCAATCTTTTCTTACATGACATAATTAGAGGTAAATTTTATTGGCTAGATGCCATTTCAGTTGGAATAAAGTCGACTTCATAATTATAGGTCGTCAAGCGTGCTTTGTTGAAAAGGTCATCTACCTCTTTTACAGCTGATTTTGTAGATGCCTTAAATTATCCTGTATGAAGATTTTCTTTAAACATAATTTGAAATTATTTGGCAGATCTCACAACCCCAGTTCAACTATTTCTAGTGAAGTATAAACGGAATTCATAACGGCAGACGTTTAAATTTATCTTGAATGACGTTATACAGGTAAATAAATTTGTCTTCTCAGAATGGAAAAACTTGAGATGCTTTCTAAATTGTTCGTTTAAGACCCCAACCCATGTCGAAACTAATTAAATAAAATAATTCTGTTCAGTAGAAGAAAAATATTTTATCAGTACGGAAACTAACAAGTGAGAAAATTCTATTTTCAGGTATTTTTATTACAACCTGCTTATCTTCGATTAAAAAGAAAAGAAAATCCAATATCATTAGTTTTGCTTCCTCCTCAGTATCTGTTATTCGCATTTTTATTCTTTTTATTTTAGCAACACTTTTGTTGCCTATTGAACAAATCTCGTGTTTTCATAGAAGACAATGTCATTATTCGAAACATTCCTCTGTTGAGAGGTTTTACTGGGCCCCACGGCTTATTTCATCGACGTTATCTATGAAGACAACAACAACAAAAACGTATGCAATTCTCTTTGCCATAGAAAACGACCTAAAATGAACAATAACATTTGTTTTGCAAATACTCATTATTTTAATGAACATTGCTGAGAAGGGAATCAGATCGTTCCCCCACCATTCAAACTTTCTTTAGCTGCCATTTTTTACGCAGCAATTATTTTTCTAACATTTCTTTATCTTCTAAGAAAACATTACTTTATCTTTCAAAGAAAACTTTTAAAAGTTTCATTTTATAATCTGAGAAGAAGATCGTTTCCCATAAAATGCTTCAGACAGGAAATTGGAATAATTCTCTGGAAATGAAATTAAGCGTGTGATGATAATGTCCGACTTTGGTTTGGTATCTAATAGAAATGGTGTTATTAGTTTCTTTAGTTGAATTAAGATATTTAGAATTTTATTCTTCTTCTTGTGTTCATTCAATTATTGGCAAAAGTTTTTTTATTTTTTTTTTTTACATCGAAGCAACAGTTAATGAGTGAAAAGACGACGAGTGTGTAGTAGTACTTTTTTATGTGGAATGAAGACACGTAACACACATCGGAGGCTTTCGCCTGTTTGCTTTATTCGCCATATGCTTTTTTTCACCTCCTCCTCCCCGATCTGTTTTTTTGCCTTCCTTTATTGGCGATCGAGGCTAGGGGAGATAATTGGAATCATAATATTGCCTCCCCCCTTTTAAAAAAAATAAAGAATTGAGAGAAAGATACAGGGAAAATAAAAAACCTGAATTAATGTTCTTATTCTTTGAATCTTGGTGGCCTGGATATGGTTCTTAAATGTGTTGTCGTGCCAGAGAGTAGATTTGTGTCATGCGTTTCATATCAGGCATATTGGCTTGAGTCATCTGGTCGTGAGTTGGTCTCCATTCTTGGTGTAGGATTAAGGTCCATATACATGCATCCTTGTTGAGAACTCTACCATTCTGTCCTATCCGAAGATTGGAGAGATCTTTTGTGTGATGGTCATGTTTTCTCTCCAGTTTGTGTTTGGTACAATCGGGCAAATATTCCTTCTTTTCGCGTGGAGTGGTTGGCACATTTTACTGGAATGTTCCTCACCAGTTCTCTGTTTTATCGAAGTTTCACTGGTGACGGGACTATATGGTCTGTTGGAATTTCTCGGAAGCATAATAATACCATGTCAGGGACGCAGCTGCTCGATGTATCCTTCATTATGTGAGATTTCATTGACTGCACGCAACGTTCTGCGAGGCCATTTGATTGTAGATATTTTGAAAGTGATATGCAATGGTCAAATTCCCATTCTTTCGCGAACTGCTTAAATAGCGTTGAGCTGAAATGGGGTCCGTTGTCTCTGACCACCCTGTCTGGGATTCATTGTTCTCCTAATATTTTTCTCCATGCTGGAGAACTCATTTAATCTCAGTATAAAAGGGTATTTGGAGTAACAATCAACAATTAACATAAAGGTGGATACACTGAAGTAGAACATGTTAGTGGCCACTATTTGCAATGGTCTTACCGGGATCTCATGTGGCATTAGAGATTCAGTGCTCTGCGCTTTTTGGTGTTTTTGGAATGTATCACATAGTTGAATTGTCCTGTCAATGTCTTTATTGATGTTGTTCCCGAACACACAGATTTTTGATCTTAGCTTGCCCTTTTCAATCCCCTGTGGGTCTTGTGCAATACCTCTTGTTGCATGGACAGTGGGACAATGATCCGATCACCCTTGATAAAAATCCCATTATTCAATAGCTAGCTTATCAAAATATGGATAGAATGGTTGCATGTTCTTGCCAACTTCTCTGAATGTGTCGGGACAACCTCTTAGAATCATTTCCCTTAAGTTCGTACAAAATGTTGGGTCAACATTTGTTGTCAGTTGCGCTAACTTCTTCGCTGAGAATTGAATGAAGTCGACTTTAATGTCAAAATCGATTTTGCTTTCTTTGTTATCTTGTTAGGAAGTCTGGAAAATTCATCTGCTAGTGTCATTTCTTTGTCTGGGCGATAGACAATCGTCATGTCGTAACCTTGCAACCGTAATATCATTCGCTGGAGAAGAATCAGCAATCAGCTTTTTTTCAGGTTGATCATCTCTAGTGGCTTGTGATCGCTTTCCACTTGAAAAGCACACCCGTAGATGTACGTTCGAAAACCCTCACATCCGAACGCAACCGATAGGAGTTCCCGTTCGATATTAGCATACCATTGTTCTGTTTTCGTCAGACATTTCGACGCAAATGTTATGGACCTTCCATCCTGCAGAAGAGCAACACCCAGGCATCTATTGGCTGCATCAGTCTGGTGGATTACTGTTCATTTATCAGGATCAAAGTAAGTCACTATCATCTCTTTGCAAATCAGGTCTTTGATTTGTTGAAGGGCCGTTTGGTGACTTTTAGTCCGCCTGTATTGTTTCTTTTTGTTTGCAGCAGATTCTCTCGTCGGTGATTTGAGATCAGAGAGAAACGAAATAAAAGGTGCAATAAAGGCGATGATTTCCAGCACTTTTTGTAAGGTTGTGACATTTGTCGGGTTCGGCAATTTCTTTATTTCATTCACCTTACTGAGATGAGGGCGTACCCCGTTCTCATCATAGATGGCTACAAAGAAATGTATTTCCTTCAGCTCGACTGAGCATTTGTCACTGTTGAACCTGAGCTCTTAGATCTGTGCTGTCTTCATTAAGTTATGTTCCTTTTCGGTTTTGCCATATACTACGACATCATCGATTAAACCTAGTGTCCCAGGGCATTTCTCCAGTATCATGTCCATTTTTTGCTAGAATATACCTTGTAACATTACCAGGACAAAAGGCATTCTCTGGAAGCAATACCTTCCAAAAGGAGAGTTGAAAGTAGTCAGTAGCTGTGGTTTAGAATCGAGTGTGATTGACCAGTATCCATTTTTGGTGTCCAATTTGGAAAATTACTTGGCATCAGAGAGTTTTTGTGCAAGCTCCTCCATTGTGGTGTAATCGCCCTGTTTAGATCTTTTGGATCTAAGCAAAGATGAACTTTGCCATTTCCTTTGTGGACATACACTAGGCATTTCGTAGGCTCACTTACTTCGCAAATGATACAATGTTTCACTATGTCATCTAACTCGGTGTTGATCTCATCTCACATATGGAGGGGACATTTCATAGATGCGTGGATTACAGGGTGGTTGCACGGTTTTAGGACAATATGGTATTCACCCGAGGAATTGCCTGTGCAGTCAAACTGATCCGGTTACATGTTTATTTTTGCGGAGTTGATCTGAGCTGGAGGTTTTTGAGTGACGCAGTGCAGCTTTACTAGCCTCAGGTTTCTGATCGAGGGTAGTCGTAGAATAGTAGGTCCCTCTGAGGTCACTATATAGAATTTCATTGTTTTCCACTTCCCTTTGTAGGCACATTGTATTTTAATGGACCTAAGTTGAGTGATGTTGGAGCCATTATATGCAGTCAATGCAACTGACTCATTACATGTTGCCCCAGGGAGTGTCTGTCCAGAAGGGATGATTTTTTTCCGGAAACATCTTACGTAAAGGGAGGGTATTTTCTTCAGCTCGTGTGTCAACCTTGATCTTTAGTTTATGGGTGCCTGGTAGGTTGGCGAAGCCTGCATTGAAGATCTGCAAAAGCCTCGGACCGAGTGCCTTGTTTGTTATATCACTGAATCGTATGAAATGGCATTTGCTCGAAACGTTCATAACTCGTCATCGTGACAGGAATTTATTGAGTAGACACAGTTATTATATTTCCTACCCTGGTTCCCGTGTTGGTCATTTCCCTGTATTCCCCGGGGCCCAGGTTTGAATATTTGGCATTTTTTCGTCGTGTGCGTTTGTATGTGAGTTTCGGTGTTCTCTTTTTTGGTGTTACATAATTTTGTCCATTGATTTTTTTTGTCCATATGCTGAACATGTAGCACCCCAAGCGAAACATTTACCTTTTTGGTGAGAGTGAATGCTGCCGCATCGCTTGCAGAGATTGCATTCAATTGCATTGATTTCTTGGATTTCGGCCAATTGCTTCATATGATTAAGAAAAGGACAATGGATTCTACAGATATTTATGGCTGCTTAAAGTGTAAGCCCTTCGCATTTCGCTAAAAACTGTTTCTGTGGGAGCCTCGTTCCGTTAATACAGTGTAACCCGGATATAAGAGAGTTGTCGGGACCGGAGAAGAAGTATCTTATATCCGGGTTTCTCTTATATCCGGGTTTGGTCTATTATATATACATTAACACAGGCTGTAATTTGGGACCAGAGAAAATATCTCTTATATCCGTGTTTCTCTTATATCAGGGTCTCTTATATCCGGCTTACACTGTAGTTTGCTTCCTTAAACGTTCTTCGGTTTCCTGGGCATTTTTCGCTTGTAACCTGCACCTAGGTATGAGATCATCAATGCTTTGCGTATCCCTTTGCGTATATTGTTGCAGGTAAAATCGTGCGATGTCGAAGTTGACTTGGGGTTCTAATCTCTCCTTGATTCCTGCCAAATAACTTCATGTTATATTTGTCGGCTTCGTTATCGAAAATCCACGAGTTGAACTTTCTCAGAACTTCGCCAAGCTTGCAAAAGAATGTGGTCAACCTGTTTGTCAGTTGGTATGATATGTTTCTGACAGATGTAGAGTTTGCAACGCTGTATAAACAATCTGAACGAATCCACCAGGTTTGTGGGCATCCAGCACGTTACCGGTTCGTACGTGTTTGCAGTTATTGCAACTAACACTGCTCTGAAGCACGGAGACAATAAATATGTAATACTGTAAAGCACTTGTACAGCCGTGGTTTTGTTTCACTGAAGAATGTTTGAACGGCAATTCCTTTTTCTTTTTCTATTCTGTATTAATGATTATTATTATTTTTAAATAAACAAGAAAAATGGCGCCGTCTGTTAAGTCTCCATGTGGTGTCGCTGCTGCTTGTAGTAATCCTCGTTATTCCTGCCAGAGGGGTCCGAAGTCCGTTCAACTCGAAGTATTTCTTTCTTTTATGAGTATTTTTATGTAGTATTTTTATGAGGAATGAAGACATTTTAGGGTCTAGCCAGCTTGCTGTTTGCTTTATTCGTTATATACTTTTTCCACCCCCTCCTACTTTATCCGTTTTATGCCTCCATTTATTGGAGAGCTAGGCTAGGGGGGATAACTGGAACCATAATATTACAGCGTGTACTCAAGATTATGAATTTGTAGAAAATCCAACAGAAGTAAAACTGCTATAGCGATCATCACCACGCACACATACATACGTACACAAATTCAAATTTCAATAACAAGCATTCATTGGATAGAAATCAACGCTACTGTCTTATGCGACAATTTTATAATCGCTATATTTTCGTACAGTAGATTTTGTGCACTTTTGGGAGAATCGGCTCCCAGAAATCTCCCCAAAGCTCATTCACTGATTAGTCAGTGTCGACCAATCGAATTCTCTGCACGTGAAGAGTGATTCTTCCCGCGCAGCACTTCTGATCCAGTGATCACCTATAAATAGCAAACACGAGTTTGCCCCTTTCTCTTTTTTCTCTCTTCTTGCTGCAAAATGTAGCCCCAGAGAAATATTCGTCTCGACCTTGCGGTCAGACGTTAAATAATATTTCACGCATTCACGTACGTAAGAACACTTACGGACATTCACCAAAGAACAAACACAATGTTAACTATGTGCTTTTTAATTTGTTGTTAATACATATATTTGTTTATATATATATATATATATATTTATATATATATATGTCGGTTTTGTTTGTTTGTCTTCTTTATCTTTAATTGGACTTAACCCAAGTCCGACATTTTCATGTAGATGGACTTTTCTTCTAGCAGGAAATATAAACGCACGTGTTTTCTTTTCATCTTCACCCCCCTGGTCCTCTACGCTGCCAACAACCAGAAATGCCAAGACACTTTCCCCTTAATAGAGTACCGTTTTTGTTTGTTTTGTTTTTTTCAAAAGAAGGACGACAGACACGTCACTCGGTATTTAGACAATCTTTTTCGATCCCAAATCATAGAAACGTATGTGGATAGCGATGTATGGAAAAATGGAGATTTTTAGTTTTCAGTCATATCACAAAGATATCTTTTTTACTCATTTCACCTTAAACAAGACAATAAAGCCACTAAGACGCAATAGGATTGCTGAGTGTGAGAGAATAGGAGAAAAGCATTAAAGGGAGATAGCAATAATAGAACAAGAATTAAGAAAAAAGAAGATAACGATTGACGTTACACTTAAATAGAAGCCGCAAGAGAATTCCAAAGGCGAGAAGTGCGAAGGAAGGAACTGTTAGCATAGAACTTACGGTTGCATAAAGCTATTTCAACTGTAAATGATGAGACCTTACCGACAATCCAGTACTGCGCTTAAATTTATAAAGTTTAGATACCATAAATATAAGTTCATCAGAACAATGAAAGTATTTATATTAGGTTGGTGCCAAAATAATGTCGTTTTCTCACATGAAGTTGAACGTCAAAAAACGACATTATTTTTGCACCAACCTAATAGAAAAGTCACAGGGAAGCTGCATTACGGCAGTGAGAAAGTAACTGAAGCCGAGATGCCAGGTTAAGACTAAGATTCTTTTGCGTATTTTATCAAGAATTTCTAAATACATAAGAGAAGCATCAGGGCATTTTTATGCACATTTGCTGGCAGCCAATTTAGGCGAATTAAGTGTTCGTTTTGTTAAGGTTGCACCGAAAAACATTCTAGCATTGTTGTTTAATCCCATTAAGCAATTGATATCTGCATTTGTGGATTTAAGTTTAGGATTAGAAGAGCGAGTTTGCCGTAGAGGCCAAAAGGATGGCATAATCCTAATCCTCGGTTGGTTGAACAATTCGTCGGCAAAATAAAAAAGACACAGAAAGTGAGAAGGTTTTTTATTTTAATTTCAAACCAAAGTAATAGACTAAAAATTGACAGCATAAAGGAGAAAATCAGTGTGTGTAGGTGGCACGAAGCAATCGAAGTTCGATCTTTGCAAATTAGTGTGATCTTGTCGCAAAAGGAATCAAAGGCGATTAATTAGGGAACGAGGTTTGCAGATGAATTACGACTAAAGATAATTCCATTTTCATTGAGTACTTTATATTATGTGCCATGTTTAGTAACACACATACATACACACATATATGTGCAATGTTTAGTATACACACACACACATGCACACACACATATATATATGTGTCATGTTTAGTAACACACACATGCACACACATATATATGTGCCATGTTTAGTAACACACACACACACAAACACACACACATTTATATATTGGCCTGCAAAACTTTTGGACCGCTTTGACAAATGAATTACTTTTGTTAATTTTCCCGCAAATCAAGTGTGGGGTTAGCAATAACTTTTCTCGGTGCATTTTGTGATCATAGAGAACCAGAAAACAATTTACTGCATTTTCATTAAAATGTTGTACGCGGTGAATGACAGCGCATTTTAGGCATGATGGTGCTGAAATAAAGCGTCAAATAATAGTTTAGCAGATTATTATTATTTTTAGGGAAAATGTATCTCGCCTCCGACTTTCGGATGTCGACAGCCGGGGTCAGATGTAAGCCATAACAGGGAAGTTGATTTTGATTGGCTGAGATAGCGTGGGAAAGAGATAGGAGAAAGCTTTCAGTGAGTTGGTTCTTACCCGTCAAGCGTTGTAGACGTGTTCTCTTACGTGTCCGAAACGGCTCCCCAGTGAGGGGATGGGACGACCCCCACTGGGTAGTTAGATAATGTACATGTCGACATGAGTAATAAAAATAGTTAAGTTAATATTCTCTGTGTTTGAAGTGTTTCAATGCTGAAGCAACACAATTAGCGATCACCGACCGAGAGGAGATGCAAGAAAAGACCATGCACAAATACTGGCCCGCCAGCGCTAATTTCGCCTTTCTGCTGTTTACCTGTTAAAAATGAAAATTTATTTCTTATTTTTGCTAAAAATGATCTATATTCTTACAGAAAATACAAAATGTCAAAATATCGAGTTAGCAATTAGTGTTGTTACCTTAGGTTCGAATAACTGCCTCAATCAAATGTAACATTGAATGGAACAAAGTCCAGATGGTTGTAGTCTCAAAGCTCTTGGAAATTGTGTGTTTTTGTTGGAGCACTTGTTTCTTCAGTTCCCACCAGAATGGTCCCATTATATTGAGATCAGGACTTAGTGCTGGCCAGTCTTCCAAAGGTTAAACATCTTCTTCCATAAGAAACCATTTTTGTTGCACGTGATGGGTGGCAAGGGGTAACATCATACTGAACAAAAATTTCTCTCTTCGTTGTTAGGCAGAAGATTAGGCCGTAGTAAACTAATTTTTATTTAGAAATTTGAATATTATCATGACTTTATCATCTATGGCCTAAGCTTTTGCATAGCCTTTTTTTCAGCTTGAAGCGGCTTAAAGCGGTGTGTCTTCTGTCACACGACACCTACGAAAACGCAGTAACTTATTTTCCAATCCTCCAAGTCCACATGCAGTAGTGATAAAAGTCGGGCGCTAAACAATCTTAACTTTTTAATAAAATAAAAAGGTGTATAATCATTTTATGTAGATTGCCTTAAACTTCTACAAACCAGTATGTGTATGTATATATATATATATATATATATATATATATATATATATATATATGTTTGTGTGTGTGTGTGTGTGTGTGTGTGTGTATGGGTGTATTGTTTAAAATTTATTATATTTATAGGGAAAGAGTTTATAAAAGTGAACATTGAAGTCAAAACCCAGAGGCGACCGTCTGTTTCATGCTAAACGTAATCGTCAGGCCATGTGCGTTTTGTTTTTGCTCGACTTTTTATATATTCAGGGTAATGATTCATTGTGGTGAGTCTGTTGCATTGTGGATAGTCTATTGTATTATTCTCAGGGTTATTTTGGTGGGCGTGGTTTGTTAATTTGTTTATTATTTATTTATTTACTTATTTATGTCAAGTAATTTATTTTATTTGCTTATTTATTTTATTTATTTTTTCAGTTTTCGATTTTTAAGCAACGTAGTAAGAATTGTTTTCGTGACTGCATTTTGAGATGAGTTCTGATCGTTTATTTAGTAGTTTGTTTTGACTTGCTAATTATGGCTATTTTTTACTCCAGGCAGGGTTTACAGTTTTTGGATTGATTGGTGTAGATTGATGTTTCTTTCTTTATTTTCTATGATATTTTTGCTATGATTTTCTTTGTTTTTAATCTTCTAGATATGTTTAGAAAGCATTGGGCTGTTCGCGTATATTGTGTACGTAGTTTCTTTGTTTCCAGGGTCCTTCAGTTACTCCTATGTATATTTTCTTCGTTATCTACAGTGACTTGGCATATTACATAGTTTTGCAAACAATTGCCGTTTAAGGGACATTCGTTTTTTATTCTGCAGTTACACGTCGGTTTAATTTGTTTAGGTGGTTTGTTTACTTTCTTGTGCTTTTTTTAAATACAAAACGCGCAAAAACAACAGAACACCATATCAATAAAGGAAGTTAAAACAATCGCCCAGAAAAGTAAATAAACTAAAGTAAATAATAAACAAATTAACAAATAACTTCCACCAAAATAACCGCTAAAATAATACAATAGACTACCCACAATGCAATAGACTACCCACAATGCAATATTGACCTGTATATATATATAACGTCGAGCAAAAACACAACGCATATGACCTGACGATTGCGTTTAGCATGAAACAGACTGTCGCCATTGGGTGTTGACATCATTGTCCATATATATATATATATATATATATATATATATATATATATATATATATATATATATGTGTGTGTGTAAAGGAAGATAGACAAACAGACAAAAAGATAGAAAAATATAAACAGTGCAGGATATATATTTACTACTATTACCACTGAAAAATATTCCCTCCAGTTGGCAAAGTTCCTGGGTAGACAATACGAACGCTTGTCTCATTCGGTGCCCGTGTGAAGTTTTTGTGTGCACCTAATGATCCATATAAAGTTTGGCTATGGGAAAATCATGACAGACTTTTGACTTTGTCTGTGCGTAGTTGGGAATTGAAATCTATTAAATTCAAAGGAAAAGTCTTTTGGAATTAGGAAAATGTTGGGATGAACACCCCATCCCATTTCTCTGCCTCAAGATGGATACCTTTCATGATGACATGTGGAAGAAACTGCTTGACAACTTTGTGGGGTCGTCATTTCTTAGATGTCTGATGTGCGTCTCGAATTTCATTTGAAGCATGTGAGGAGGAGCGTCAGGTAGTTTTAGCGAGGTGAGGAATACTGTCGGGTCCTGAACAACCTCAAAATCTTCTGAAATATATCAACTGACTTTTACAATTAAGCTTACCCATGTATCTGATGCAGCAGTTTTTAGTTTTTTCTTCGACTGCATCATTCTTTGGAGCAAGAGTGCCTCACTCGCAGAGATATTAATGAATTCTATATTTTTGGCCTGTTGCTTTAAAATCAAGTTTATTCCTGAAAGTTTTAGAATGTTGTCTATGAATATGTAGGAGCACTGCACAAACTTTTTTTTTTACAAAGAAAACAGAAAGAAAAAAACTCAGATATTTAGTCTTTTAATTTTTTTCGCTTGAATGAAAAAAAAAAGCTCTTTTGATCCAATATTGACATCTCGCGATTTCCAATAAGTTTGGATACCAGCATTATCTCTCTTATCACGTCTTAAAGTAAGAATTAAATGCTTGTTCTGATTATTATTGAATATTTAAGCCAAAAAAATGTATTGTTTTCAAATATGATCTTTTGTTTATTGAAACAAATGCTGTCAAAATTGTTGATAACAATAATGTATAGCGAAACGAATGTCAATTAAATTCACATAAAAAATCTTATGCTTGTCATAATTGTCATCTGATAAAAACTGATTCACTTCTTTCTCCAAATCTCTTCTACTTCCTGTCAATTACAAGCATCCAGACAACGTGTTGATAAATGGTGATAAGAGAATCAGTACAGACAGGAAACTCCCAGCTCAGCATTCAATATGGATTGTTTGCTTTTTTGTTTCGTTTCTCTTATAATGTGTTTGTATCTTTGGATAAGAGTTTCAAAGTAGTTGCCTTTTAGCGATGTAACAGTTGAGGTTTGGTTATGAAATTTTACTCTGACTTCATTCCTTATCTTCAGTATCGTTTTCAATAAGAAAATCTTTTTAAAGTTAATCTTCCATATCTTTTTAAAATTTATATAAAATTAACTTTTGTTTAAAACGCTTCGCATAAGACTTTTTGTCGGCAGATTTTTTTGTTTCTGTTCATTAGTTGAGGAAATTAGCGAAGGATCAGCTTTGCCTATTTTTGACAATAAGTTGAAATGATGTTTGATGTTTTGATATGGCAGATTCGAAATATTTATTTAGGTAAAACATGGCGGCTTGCAATATCGTCAGATGAGATTTTTTAATATCCTTTTTTCTTTTGTCTATTTTCTGTCTACTCTGTCCTCCCCTTTCTTTCTTTCTGTACAATATCAATATACAGACCGGGTGTCTACATCGATAATAACATTTTGACAACGCCTTCAGCTTGTCCCAATGATATAAGTTCAAATTCTCTCTATCCACTATATATTAAAGTCAATATAAAAGTTTTATTTTACATCTGCTGCATCTCGTCATCTCGTCATAAAACATCTTATCCTGACGACCAGTAGATTATATGAATGTTGTCAGTATTCATTTTCTTCAGCAAGGGAAGTAACAAGTGTAAGATTGTAATGAAAATGATGAGAAAGATGGAACGAATAGAAAAGACAAGGAGTCGTGTGAACCCCTACCGAAGGCGGCAAATATAAGGCACAAAGTGCAACGACTAAGTGAATGTTCCTACAAACACGAATAATGTATATTTTTATAAGAAGACTCTTGGACTATTTTAGAAATATACAGTTCTCATTTAATCTTTAGTGCCTTCTCCCGGCTAATTCTGGAGTGAACATTCAGTGAATAAAGATTTATGACTAGAATAGTACCCATAAAAAATGACGAGGTTCTTGACGTATGAGTCGGCACTTGTGTCTCGGATAAGAGTGTAGTATCTGTGAGTAGTGGGAAAAATGCGTGCGCGCGCACGCACGCACGCACACACACACACACACACACACACACACAATACAGCCGTCATCTGCTCAAATGTCCATTTCCTCACGATAACCGAATTCCGTCCTGGGTATGACGATAAACTACATCCGCTTCCTGGATAAGACGATAAACTATGTCCAACAGCAAGGCCTCTGAACCGGGGCTTTGAGGAGCGTGGAACCACCTCTTAATTGTTGGTGTTTCCAGGTTTACTCTGACCCGGGGTGTTAGCACCTGTTAGGCTCCTAGCTATGGGCGAATAGTTAACCCAAAACACGTTCTGGATAAGACGATAAACTATGTCCAACAGCAAGGCCTCTGATCAGGAGGTTTTGAGGAGCGTGGAACCATCTCTTAATTGCTGGTGTTCCCAGGTCCACCCTGACCCGGGGTGGTAACAGCTGTTAGGGTCCCAGCTATGTGTAAATAGTTAACTCCCAAAATGGGGCTGAAACACCATGAAAGTGTAAAAATAGGTTTTAATACGAGAAATATTTTGTAAAAAATTATTACCAGCAATAAATTTTTAAAGAAAAATTATTACTAACAATACATTTTTGAAAAAAAAACATTATTACCAGCAATAAAAGTCTTGTCGGCATTAAATAATCCATTGAGGTTGATATACCGTAAACCAAACCAAACTAAACCAAACCGATTACCGAATTGAGAAGAGTATGGAAGAGGAGATCTGAAGGAGAAAAAATGAAAAGAAAAGCGACTGAAGGGAAAAGACGAAATGACGACGACGAAAGAAATCGAAAGACGTTGACTTGAGTTTTATTACTCCTCCTCCTCTCATCTTGGGAAATGGACGAACAAAATAAAAATATTTAACCGTTTTTATTGTTAGTGCATGGTGCATACTTATCGTAGAGAGGAAGATAAATACTTCTTCATTATGTGCCGTGTCCCCTCAGGACGTGGGTGGTCATGGCTCGCCACAACTTCCCGTCCTTTGTAACTCTTTAATAAATTTTGTCTTTTTGTTATCTCTCCTAAACCCTGTTCCGTCATCCATTTACTTCAGCTCATCAAGTATGTTACGCCCCGCTTTCCTCTGTCCCTCTTGCCCCCAATCTGTCCTGTGAGTATCAGATTTTCCAAACCCTCTTTCCTCATTATGTGTCCCAGAAATTGCTTTCTTCGGTAAATTTGAAGATTAAGTTCCTGAGTCATGCGCGGAAGCTTACTTAGTTAACAGTCTTTTTACTGATCTTCCTATCTGCTTACTCGTCTCGATTACTGCGCAAAACCCAAAGAAATCTTTAGACACTTTTGAAAGTGAAACCTTTATTGAATTCTTTTTTAAAAATTTAAGTTATTTAGAAAAGCAATGACAAGTGTTGTTTTTTTATCTTGAAGCTGTAATAATGATGAATTCTATTTTATCTAATTTTTGTAATCTATAAAACACAGGCACGCCTCCTCCTGCATTTGTATTTACTCTTTTTGATATGCATAAATATCGCGTTCCTTGTTCCAGTGTCTTTAACGAATTCACACCGTTCTTGCCCGATCTCCGGTCTGATTCTGTTGCGTGGTCTATTCACCAGTATTCGGATGATAAGCTTTCTTATGTGTCTCATCAGGTTGATTGTCCGATGGCGTTCACATCCGTTTACACCTTGTTTCTTAGGCAGTCCTATGAAACGAAATCTCGTTCGGTATTCTGGTATATCAACATCGTTGTGTATTGAATTTATTATTTTTGTAATCTTGTCTATGCGAAAATCATCTAAGTTTGCCAGCATCTCTATTACAATCCCGTCTGGCCCTGACGCTTTGTTTCTGTTCAATTTCTCTAGTGTAGCTTCCACTTCGGGTTTTAATGTTTCCGGTCAGTTGATATTTCTCTGTATTACTGACTGTTCGCCGTGGAAGACTTGTCCGATATATTCTTTCTGTCACTGAACTATTTTTCTTTCTCTGCTATCATCAGTCCGTCTTTGGATTTTTGCATCCTGTTGATGAGCATGTCTATTTTCCAGTTAGTTCTCTTATCTAATTTATCTGTGATACTCATTCTTTCTATTTCTGCGCGTGTTTCGTTGAGCCACTTCTTTTTAGCCTGCTTTTATTTGTTCTTTATTTTTTTGCGTAGTCTTCTATATTCTATTCCGTGTCTTGGCATGGATCTTTGTCTTCTTTTTGACATTTTACGGGATTTTCGGACACGCCTGTGTCCTTTTTCAACAAGACGAGAAATAAACAAAGAAGTGGGACTCAATTTTCTTACAGTAATACAACACATGAAAACTCCACCCTTAAAAAACAACAATATTCCCCTGAAAAGTGACCCCCAACTTCTTTGATTATTTCTCGTCCTGTTGAAAAAATTCCGACTCTAAAATCTTTCTCTTCGTGCTTCTGTTTAGTCAAAAGGTCTAAATATATAATAAATATAATGTTGTTTTTTTATTCCTCAAATTTCATTAACCGACCTCTTATATCCCCACCTCCAAACACACACATACACACACACACACAAACACACACACACACACACACACATATATATATATATTTATATATATATGACCTGCCAAGAATTGTAAAATGTTGTCAGAACCCGAACACAAATTTACTGTGGATGATTCTCTCGATTAAAGCACTTTCTATATATTTCTGTCTTAGTAAATTGTTTTCTCTTTTAATTAGAGTGGCATTTTTAAATCAAAATTGTGGTCAGTCTCGTTACGGTGGCCAACTGATGCAGTTAATATGTTTTTTAAAAAAAATTGGTATCACTCCAAACAAGACAGTATATAATCCCCCCACACACATACATATAAATATAACAGATGATTATATATATATATATATATATATATATATATATATATATATATATATCTGTGTGTGTGTGTGTGTTTATGTGTGTGTGTCTGTGTGTTTGTAGCGCTAATATATATTCTGCACCGTTTTTTTTTTTACTTCGCTGCATTCAGTAAGACAACTCCATCTTGAATTAAAAAAAAGATCCAAAGTGAGAATTAACTCTCCATCAATTTTGGTCTCACTGTACATTCATTCGACGATGGGAGGGGGGTCGTCTATCTACAGATGCTTTTTTTAAGATTGTACTAAGCTGATGTTTCTTTCCGTCTCCTTTTTAGGTTTCTCAAAAGATGACCGACCCCCACCACAATGTAAATAATAATAAATATTGATTCAATGAGAGATGTCTAAAATGAAGGCGTCGACAATCACAATAAAGAAAAAAAAGAATTGTTTTTTTTTTCGAATATCTTCCTTTCCGCAACTCACAGCATATGAATATTGTTTAGTTGTCGAGATTCTATCTTGCATCGGGTATGAAAGAGAAAAACAAAACTTGTTCTCTGGGAGAAGCTAAAAAAAGCTATTAAAGGAATTTGTCTGAGAAACACATCAAATACATTTGTTATGAGTTTTTATTTTATTTACTTCTTCGAAACACAGGCGAATATTGACAACGATCGAGAGAAGAAGAAGAGACATTCAAATCTGTATTCATTCACACAAAAATATCCGGTGAATAGCAGAGAGAAGTCAACACTCACCACTTTTGCTATTATGAACAGATGATATATATATATATATATATATATATATATATATATATATATATATATATATATATATATATATATATAATGAGAAGCCACGTATACTTTCTTAATATGTATATATAGAAAAAACTACTTGTAAACAAACTTCTGAAAACAGTTATTTCTGACGAAAGATCGGGGTCGATCTGAAATATCAAATATATATATATATATAAAAAAAATATAAATGAATACTTTCACAAAAAAAAACATTCAATTTTTTTAATTTGCAACTTTTCAGTTGTTTTATATATATATATATATATATATATATATATATATATATATAAAGAGAGAGAGAGTGTGTGTGTGATTACGTTGCTGCGTATAGTGAAAAATGGAAGAGTGATAGAGGAAGAGAGAGAGAGAGAGAGAGTGGGGGAGAGAGAGAAAGATATATATATATATATATATATATATAGAGAGAGAGAGAGAGAGAGAGAGAGAGTGTGTGTGTGTGTGTGTGATTACGTTGCTGAGTATAGTGGAAAAAGGAACAGAGAAAGGGTGAGAGAGGAACAGAGAGAGAGAGAGAGAGAGAGAGAGAGAGAGGGGGGAGGTATTACATTATTGAGAAGAGTAAAAAAAAACAAGCACGCAACTTTCATGTAATACAATGTTCCTTAAAACACTAGAATTGCTTCATCATCATCATTTAATCAATTTTCATACATTTTGTAATAATTCTTTGCCTGAATGTCTGGGATGAGGAGTTGTTATTATTTACATTTCTATTTCTATTCGGACTATTATCCTCATCCTGCAGCAAACTGTCCGAAAGGAAAATGGCCTAGTGGATTAAAACGTTGGTTTGTGAATTTAGTTCTTATTTTGATTTAGTATTGTTCAGTTATTGCTCGACCAATTCCACTACCCGACCCAGGGATTGAACTCACAATCACTATATCACCAAATTCACAAACATCATTAGCGAGAGAAAATATGCAAGCAATACTACTCTGTTAAAGTATACAAGGCAACTCAAAATCAGGAACTAAAACACACCAAAAATAAAATGGTAAAAAAAAAACCAGCATCAGCTTACAGCAACAGCTCCCAAAAAATTCAGAACAAAATAAACCATTAAACGAAAGATCGGAACCCTTTCCCAAATATACTGTTTACCTAAATACATCTAAAAAAAAAATTAAATTGAAAAGTTTAAAATTTCCTTCGTGCACATATGTAGAGTTACATCAACAGAATCATCACTTTCGTATAAAAATATTTCCACTTTTTCATGAATTTTCCTAACACAGAATATCTACTAGGTGTGTTAAAAACGTATCTAAAATAAGCTACGTTCTAAATATATGTATATAACAAAGTATATAGAGTCACGATAGAACTATATCATAGTTTTACGCAGTCATTTGGTATTTGTAAATGTAAGCATTAACATGCTTGTAAACACACTAGTGTTAATAATAGTGACATTAAATTTATATAATTTCATCTTTATCGTTAACTGAATGTGAGAAGAATTACAAACATACGAATCATTTCTAGTTCTCCCTTTCTCCATATAAATATATATATATATATATATATATATATATATATATATATATATATATAGAGAGAGAGAGAGAGAGAGAGAGATAATATTAGTGGTAAACATACACATACATATGCAATCATATATCTAAAATATATATATATTTACATACATACATACACATACATATATATATGTATAAAAAATAGTTCCAAGAGGATAGAATCCAGGTAGAACTCAATGTCCATGTTGTGTGTAGTGTGTATGTCACCACAAAATGTATACTCTTTTCCGGTGTATCTTTAATGTATTAGACATTTGAAAATATTCATATTTCTCTCACTTAAACCGTCTTTGATTCCCCTCTTTAAAACTTCTCTCTATTAAATTTTAATCCCCCTTCACCTTTAGACCTTCCTGCTCTTCTCTCGTCTGTTACCCCTCCCTATAGCTTTCATTTACTCTACCATTCGTCCCACACTCTCATACATACACTCTCACTAAATTTTTTTTTTTATTCCCGGAGTTGTTTTTTCCGTTTTCTTTTTGAATTTGTAGGTCTGATGAATTGGATCGTATTTACGATTCCAATGGAATAAATTATGACCATGGGATATTAGTGTTTAAGCCATTTTATTATATATATATATATATATATATATCTTTAGTTGGATTGATGTGAGTTTGTGACCCTGGGTTTCACGCTGTTTGTGATCGTCAGACAAATTGATTAATTTTTAAATTTTGGATTTATATATGGTTGCGTATATCGGTGTTTTTATGGAAGTAGGAGGAAAAATTGTCGTCGGAACACCACTCATACTTACGCAAGCATACATACACGCACATACACTCAATAACGTACGCAGACACACACACACACGTAATGAGTATACGCGGACACACACACACACGCAGTGAGTGTACGCACACATACACACACACACACGCAGTGCGTGTACGCAGACACACACACGCGAAATGAATGTACGTGTGTGTTTTGTATGTTTGCGTAAGTATGAGTGACGTTCCGACGACAATTTTCACTCCCAATCTCCGACCTCTCTCTCCAGCTTGACTGCACTCGACGGCAGACCAGCTAACCATTCTTTGCCTCTCCCGTCTGGCTCTTCCGTCTGGCCTCTTCCGCCTGTCTCTTTGTCTGCCTTTCTCGGCTGCATTTCTCGTCGGCCTTGGGTAGCTCTACGAAAAACAAGGGGGGAGTATTATCATAGTGGTGGGCTTCTCTTCACACACCTTAGATAATTTGATCTCTTCTTGTGTGGCCACCGCCTAAATTTCGTCAGAGACACAGGCTGCTTTAGGTAACATTACACTAGCCAACACCTCTACCTGACAATGATCTCTAATTCCTTTCTTATTTTTCTTAAATAAATCTAGTATACACAGATTGTGACTACCTGTCACGTAAATTGGACTTACAGATCCACAGGTACCTAAGGCATCATTCTTGTATTTTTCTGCTTCTCCCTTTGTTAATAGCATAAACTCTGTCCTGGCTAGGTTTAGGTTTACAAATTCCGTCTTTACCTTGTACCTAGCCACCGCTCCTATCTTCGGCCTTAGCTTTGGATAGGGAAGGGGAATATTCATCACCTGATAAATTTCAAAGGTACTATCTTTGTCCAGTAGTGGAACCGGCACTAGCACTAGCAATTTGTCATCTTCCAACAAGGTAGTACATCCCAAGGCGCTATAATTCCTCCATAACTGTTGGGTAGGGTCTACAGGTAATCTAAGGTGATGGGGTCGTTTGGCTTGTATCTCCAGTAGTACTTCTCTTAATCGTTCCGGAGTTATTATACTCGGAGACAGGTGTCCCAGCGACAGTATGTCTAATTGTGCTCTCACATGCTCTAACAACACCGCTAAAGAGTGACTTGTTTGACGTACCTTACTCATTATAGCTAATAATTGAAAATACCTTTGCAAAAACCCCTCTAATTTCTGTAATTCGGTTGTTACAGACGTGGTTACATTTATCACTTTTTTTCTAAAAACCTGTAGGTGAGAAATCAACCAATTGATACTCCCTGTATTCTTAGTCAATTCCAGCCTAGTAACATTGAGTATAGATACGCTCTCTCTAACCGACTGAGCCATTGCTTGTTGTCTCTGTTCTACCACCTTTAATTTCCTCTTAATTACTCTCACTTCGTCTTCGGAGACTGTACCAAACAACACGCTTAATGCCTTTCCCATTATAGGTAATACTGCCCTCTTTTGCCTGGTCCGTAACAACTTTATTCCTTTCAAATAGTAACTCGTATCCTTCCATTGTCTCTCAAGTATTAGGGATTCCTGAGCTAAGGGGTATAATATACGGTGGTATCCCGGAGTCTGTAAATAGTCTCCGGCAACTTATGTCCTGGCTGTATCTAGTTTGTCCACTTCGGTCTTCAACTGACCCAGTAACTTCTCATACGGCTGCAGGTCTATCCCCAAAGTTATCAACCACTTTGACCTAGTTATAATCACTTCGCTAGTCTTCTTAAATACAGTATTCTCACTGTGTTCCCAGGTATTAGCTACCACAACTACCATTGTCAGTACCACGAGCCTCCTCTCGGTCATGTCTGCAAAGAGATGGAGAGAATAATTCGTCTTACTCAATCATTCTCTTATTGTTTTTTATCAGGTGGTTACATGTTAGAGCGACACCTCAAGCACCGACCCACACCACCACCAGCACCGTGAATGCATGGGGCCCGTCCACACAGTTCACCAGCACTGATGATAAATGCACAGTTAGTCCCGGACCGTCACTCCTCCACCACAGCCACTGTACTGGTTTCACTTCATCCTTGGGCTTGGGCTGCACCGCTCCCCTCAATTGCCGTTTTAGTAGTAATTCCTCATTAACACTAAGTGCTTTTTCAGACCGCAATTTACTCTGCAATTGAGCCTACGGAATTTCATCCTCCTCTTCCCATTCACTCAGTTCTTCTTCTTCCCTAAGTTTAGGCTCAATCCATGCTTCATTTTAATAGTTTTATTAGCAGTATTGGTTAACAGTAGGGAACGGTCCCCGACCTCTTCACCAACGAATCACACACGGTTATTTCCCCTTCACTATTATCATACCTATCAGTAGGGACCACTTGATACAGGTCACTGTTCAGCACTCCTTCTGTTATAATCCTGCCCTTCCTAGATGCAGTAGTCCTCGGGGGAAGCTTTATATCTGTCTGGGCCACCACTGGCAATTGTTCATAATTATCCTCTCCCAACAGTATCTCTACTCCGTCCAATGTTAGGGTAGCAGGGTCAAATGGATCTGTGCTTTATTCTGCCTAAGCCAGTCACTTCCCAAAATTAGCTCACCACACAAGTCAGGTGCCACATAAACCTTAAGTTTACCCCTGGTTTTTGCCAACTGGAAAGGTAGCCACGTCATATCCTCATCCTGCTACTATCAGCCTGACTTATTAGTAGATCGACGGGACTAAGCTTCGTTTTCAGTCCCAACTGTCTAAAAACCTTGGAGCTAACCAGTGACACTGAAGCTCCAGTATCGACAAGGGCCTTCACCTTCTTGTCTCCCAGCAACACATTACAGGTGAAGTCTGGCCCTTCCTTCAGCTAACGGTATACCTGTGCCTTTCTCCTTCCTGTATGTTCTCTCCCTTCTTCCCACTTTCTCGACAATCGAAACGTTGGAGTCGGTGACAAGAGTTCAACTTTTTCTAGGGGCTCCCATTTCTGTCTAGGGGCCCTCCTGGGTGGGGTAGAGCTAGGTTGACGCTCTTTTCTCGGACTAGCAACCCATTTCTACCCTCTATTCGAGTTAGGGTTGTTCCGTTCGGTGTGGTCCATCTTTCTCCTGCGAGGACAGGTTCGTCTCAGGTGACCCGCTCCCCCACAGCGCCAACACCTTCGCTCTTTACAACTTGCCGAAAAGTGCCTGGTCACACCACATGTCCAGCATCTCAGAGGTCTTACTTGCACTGGGGCCACCCTGCCTCTTACTTTTTCACGGGCGACCTATCGACGTTTCCCGGACCCTTTTCCTTCTCGGTATGGGGGCACCAGCGTATTAGCTCGCTTTATCCCTAGTTTACGGCCTCCCTCTGCCGTAAACCACCGAGCCTTGTGCCCGAACTCGCCACAAGTCGTGCAGTTCGGCCCCAAAGACCTTAAGTCACCTCCATAGTTTGTCGGACGGTCGCGAGCCCGATGCCCACCATATTTGCAAGTCCAGCACACTAGCCCATATCGGCTCGGTGTGGGCTTGTGAAACCCATAACGCCGGTCCCAGGCTCTCCTATTGGGAACTGCCTCAGCTTCCCAGTCCTCTTCCACCTCTTCTTTTGGGTCCCGTATCTAGATCCGCTCCTGGTCCTTCTTTTTCATCACTACTTTGCCCCCAGGTTCCTACTTATTCTATCCCAGAGTTGTTCGCTGGCCTGAGACGCCTCTATGGCTGCTGCCAGGTTGACCGGTCCTCCCTTCAGAACATCGCCTCTCAGGTCCCTGTCACTCAGCGCGTCCACATACACATCGGCCAACAAGGCCTGAATAGGGCTACTGTCCCGAGTCGCCAACTCCGTGATTCTTTCCCCCAATTCCTCATTAGTCTCTCCTACTTGTTGCTGCAGCCGGAATAATTTCCTAACTGCTTCAATGGCCGTACGCTCACTTGTGTATTACCGCACAAGAGCGGATTTTTAGCTCGGTCCACGTCAGGGCCAGGTTTTCTCTGTACCCCCCCTATAAATTTGGACACCTGCCCCGCTGCGGCGTCGTAAGCTAGGTGCACCATTTCTTGGTCCGAGAGACCATAGATCATCTGCTTTTTCTGAATGGACAGAATCCATTCGTGCAGGTTCGCAGGCTTTCCTTTATAAGTAGGTAGCTTCATGCTACCTATCAGCCTCCTGAAACCCATCGATATTTCGGGGACTCCCACGTCCCCAAGGTCATCTGTGGCGTCTGATCCTGCTACACTCATCCTAGCGTCTTCTCAACTACCACTTTCAACGACAGAACGAAAGAAAAAATACTTAACACGGTGGTGGCGCTTCAACTGCGTACAATGTCGACAAAAACAAGATCAATAATATTACTGGCAGATCTAAGTGCAATGAGCGAACAAAAGAAACCAAAAAGTGACTTACCTGAGGTCCACCGCGCTGTGTTTTGTTTTTTTTTCCTCCTTCTTTTCCTTCCTTCTCTTTTCCTCCTTATGTCCCTTTTAGTTCAATATAGTCCGAAGACTAGAGTCCTTTCTGGTCTTACTTGGTCCCGACTGGACAACGCAAATGCAAGATTATCTCCTCTTTCAGACGGCCGTGGTAATTCCCACGGGTCTATCCTGGTCACGACCACCAGTCTAATACTTTCGCCCCAGCCCCTCAACCTCCGACGTCTTACTCTCTGGGTTGAGGTGTCTACTCGGTCTTAACCGAACTTAAGGGAGTGACCGTAGGTCCCCTGAGCATCCATAGATCATTCGACCGGTCCACTGGGTTAATCCTGCTTCCTGCCCACGTTGTGTTTGGTTTGATCCAGAAAGCAGAAGTGATGTTCATCCATTCACGGTCGACTGAAGATGTAGACACGGCTGTGCTAAGAAATTTAAAATTGCTGCAAAAAAAAAAAAAAATTCTGCAGAAAGCCGGACAAACAACTATTCAATGGTTGAATTGTTAATGTCTTTTATATAGCAGAAAAGAATAATATAGAAAAGAAACGGGTTACAGAAATGAAAATAATTGACGTAAAAACTCATACACTGGATACTAGACAGAAAGTGAGCTGTGATTAGCTTGTTGTGAAATCGTCTCAGAACCATATGCGACTCTTGATTATTGTAGCTTGTTCGACGTTTCCGTTTCCAGTGGTAGTAATAATAGTAGCAGTAGTAGTCTTAGACGTTGGAGGAGTAATTCGCTTCTTCGTATGTATATCAACAAAATATGTAAGCGGGCGACTGGCTCCAACCTCTCATGTCACTCCCAATCTCCGACCTCTCTCTCCAGATCGACTGCACTTGACGGTAGACCAGCCAACCACTCTTTACCTCTCCCATCTTCTTCTTCCGTCCGGCTCTTCCGTCTAGCCTCTTCCGTCTGTCTCTTTGTCTGCCTTTCTCGACGGCCTTTCTCGTCGGCCTTTCTCGTCAGCTTTTCTCGTCGGCTTTTTCGTCAGCCTTTCTCGGCTGCCATTTCTCGTCGGCCTTTCACGTGGGCCTTTCTCGTCGGCCTTGTAGCGCCGCGACCCGTAACGGTCGCGGCCTCTCCAGTCTCTTCAAGAATTCTCTCCCGTTTTCCCCTTTTTCAGCATAACTACGCATTTATATAGATAAATCTGGCTGATCACAAATTGACCCTTGGTCCAACGCGATTATCATGAGTATCGCTGTTAACCCAAAACCATGTGAGTTTCAAAGTTCTCATAGCCTGAGTAAGTTCTATTTATAATTTTAACCGACAAAAGTTATTTCGATCTTTTTCATTGTCTTTTCTAATGACCCAATTCCAAATGGGCGAGATCAGGTTTCCATCAGTAAACAAAATTGTTCTGATCACTCTTCAAATCTACTCCAATTTCAATAAAAACATATATTTATGTGTGTGTGTTTGTGTGCTTCCCAAACTCTCTCTGTCACAAATGTAGACAGTTGAAGTTGGGCGTTATTGTACATTTTTCCACAACCAGTCATTTTTTTCATGCAATATATATTAGAAAAACTTTCAATATATATATATATATATATATATATATATATATATATATATATATATATATATATATGTGTGTGTGTGTGTGTGTGTATGTATATATATATATATATTCGCAAATCATTTTGCTGAAAACATCTTTTATAATATAGATACCGCCTCAATGGATATCCATACAAATTCGGGGATATCAGAATAAGTGTAGTAGTGGAGCTACATTTTTAAGGCCCTGAAACTTGAACAGAAATGGGAAGCCTTTTGAAATCAGCAGCAATAGATTCAAGGATACAACTGCCAAAATGTAAGCTATGAATAGATTCGGACAAGATCAATGAGCCCGGTCTGCTGGGGGTTCAAGTGCTGTAAAGCCCTAAGAAAAAACTGAAATTTGACCAATTACGAGGGAATTTTGAGGGCATATGAAATGGTTATTAGAGCATATATTCTAAGGCCGACATTAGCTGCTTCAACTCATTGGCTTATGATTCTATCACTAAAATGGCATTATTTTAATAACAAACAAAATCCATAGATGGGATTAGTGGCCCTGAATCTTAAGCTTCATTAAGTTTTAGTAATAGATCCACCGTTGAATAAGAGTTTCACAAAACAGACAATAGTTTAGGAGCGCGTTTCGTTCAAAAGAGGAAAGTTTTCAGACTAATCTTTTATTGTTCTCACTTCTCGCTGATCTTTTGAACTAAAGGTAAAGGTTTATCTCTTGTTTCCTGTTTAAGATTGGGTTTCCGGTTCCTTCTAAATTATTTGAATTCTCTTCCATTCCCTTTGCGCTTTAGTGGCATTATCGCCTTGCTTGGGGTGAATTGGTTAAAAAAAATGAATTGAAAAAAATAAATTACTTTTCCGCTACCTACAATTACATCATGACTAAATTAAAATTCTATAACCTAATTCTGATGAATTTTATTCCTAACACCAAATCACGAAAGGAAAAACTAAATGATCTGAAAACTGAATTGTCTGCAATGCTGCAAAATTTGTCAAGCTTTGAAGGCCAGGCATAAAGTGAAACATTCGGAATAAACGAGAAAGTATTTGAAAAATGACTTCAATGCTGTTCGTTTTAGTGCCGAGCTTCCTTTGATCGACCGGATGGCTGGAGTGTGGACTGGGTTACAAAACAACAGCATCCTGTACGATTTAGGCGTCAGCATGGCGATAAAGAAGTTATGTTTGGGGTCTGGAATTGTTGGAGATGAGTTGGTTGGGTCTTGGCATGTAGACGATGAAAAGAAAAATGACTTTCCTAGAATATTTTACATTTTCGAAGGGTAGTTTTCAGCGTTTGTTTATTAAAATTCTGTCGGTTTACGTACGAATCTTATCTTCATGCAGGCCAACGCCTCTTGGAAGAGTGAGCATGCAACAGTCGACTACTTGACATGAGGTGGAGACTACATTGAATCCATCATCAGATCAGCTGTTTAGAATGTCGATTCATTGTGTCGAACGAGACACTTTTTCTCTCCAGAATCTATCTTGCATATCTATAAGTCTACAATTCGTCCATGCTTAGAATATTGCCACCATATATGGTCCGGTACCCCTGCTATTTTCCTGGAGCTCCTCGATACAATCCAAAGAAGAATCAGCAATATTATTGGTCCTAATCTGGTGGCTCGGCTTCAGTCATTTGCCCACCGCCGTAAGGTTGCCGTTCTGTGCCATTTTTTTAATAAATACTTTCATGGTAATTATTCAGATGAGCTCTTCGCTATGGAATATAGGGTAGCGCAATACTAGACTTGCGCTAAGAACTCTCGCCAATTTACAGTTGAGCTCGCTAGATATAAGCCGTAACTTCTTCGTTGAGAGTTTCTTTTCTCGAATTTCTCGCTTGTGCACCTGCCTTCCATGCTTTCCGTCGAAGTTTAATCGGCAAAGATTTAAATGCAATGTCTATCGCTAACTATTGTCCTCTTGATTACGCTTTTCTCTTTCTTCTCATTGCTAAGGTTTCTGTTCCTAATTCCTCCACACCCTGTAACCCCTTGCGTGCTAGTGGTTGTACTGACTTGCTTGGGGTGATACCGATAAAAAAGAACAAAAAACAAAACAAAAAAAAACAAAACAAAAAAACACATTAACTGCATCAGTTGGCCACCGTAACGAGACTGACCACAATTTTGATTTAAAAATGCCACTCTAATTAAAAGAGAAAACAATTTACTCAGACCGAAATATATAGAAAGTGCTTTAATCGAGAGAATCATTCACAGTAAATTTGCGTTTGTGTTTTGACAACATTTTACAATTCTTGGCAGATTCTTGGGAGTTCATCTATTATCACAATGTGGGATATTTAATAACAAAAGTGATGCAAACGTGAAAAAAAAACAACATAATCTAAATGAAATCGTCCAGATTATTCTATAAAAACATGTATTAAATTAAAAAAAAAATTAAATTTAAAATTCTAAGCGTCCCTTTTACCTACTTGCGCATGCGTAGTTGCATTAATGTAGACCTAAATTTAGTGTGATGTCCTAAAGGGCGAAATGTGTCACACGAAATCCTTTTCCACATTGTCATATATATATATATATATATATATATATATATATATATATATATATTGGACAAAGAGCGTATTCAAATATATATTGCTGCATAGGAAGACTGATTTTACATAAGAGTTCTGTACTCCTTTCCTTGTTTCTAACGATTTTTTGTTTCTTAATACATTGCTTAGCTTTTGGAAGACATTTTTCGCTATCTCAATACGTCTTCGGATTTCAGTGTCGCACTTTCAGTCCTCTGTTAAAACACTTCCCAGATATTTAAATTGTTGTACTTGTTTGCTTTTGGTACCTCCAATTTGTAAATTGTATGTTGGGCTGTTTCTTTTGCTAGCAGCCGTGCATTCTCCCTCCTTGCAATTAATGACTAGTCCTTTCTTCTCGCTTTCCTTTACTACATTCTGTAGGAGTTCTTGTAGTTTTATTTCTGCTTCTGCTCTCAACACTGTGTCATCTCCATATCTTATGATTGTGCCTGCCAATAATGAATCCTGGTAGGACTTCTAATTCTCTCTGAATCACCTCACTGTACAGGATGAATAAATCCGGCGAGAAGACACATCCTTGTCTTACACCACTTTCTATGTTTGTATATCTACTGAATTCATTTTCTATCCTAATGCATGCGGTTTGCTGCCAGTATAGGTTCCAGATTATTTTAATGTCCATCCCAAATATGTCAAGGTTAACGATCAGTTCCAACAGTTCTTTATAACGTACCTTATCAAATGCTTTTGTAAAATCTATAAAACGCAGGTACACATCCTTCTGCATTTGTATTGCTCTTTCTCATAACATATTGAATATAAATATTGCATTTCTTATTCCCGTGTCCTTAACGAAACAGTACTGTTCTTATGCTAGTTCGGGTCTAATTCTACTGCGCGCGCTATTCATTAGAATCCGGATGATAAGTTTTATTATATGCCTGATTAGTCTGTCCGATGGAGTTCACATTTGTTTGCCTTTGGCTTCTTAGACAGTGCTATGAAAATAGATCTACTTAGGTCTTCCAGTATATCACCACTGTTGTATGTTTGACTTATTATTTCTGTAATGTCAAAATCGTCTTAGGCTGCTAGCATCTCATTTGCAATTCCATCTGGCCCCGCCACTTTGTTTCTCTGTGTGTGTGAGTGCATTTGAGCAGCAGTCATTCACTAATATAAACTTGATTAATGACAGCAGAATTTTGTTTGCCGTTAGCTTTTTCTATTTTTGTATAGAAGTGGGTCCAACGATACTTGTAGTCCTTTTGGAGTTTGTGGACGGGAGCTTCTGTGTAAGTGTGAACCCTTCCCGATTTTATTAGATATTGAAGTGTATGCACTGATAAATATATTATACCGATCCAGTTTTTTTCTATCTGATAGAAATTCCGTTACCTTTTCCACGTCGTCGAAACGTCGTAGTTCTATCGGTATTTCCATGGCAAATGTTCATACACGTTACATTCCTTTGTGCCATCAGTTTGGACCTATATAGTTTAGATATGCTTTGTCACGTACACAGGTTCGAATCCTCCTCATTCTCTTCGTATTCAATTGGAAAGAAGGAATTTCCAGTTTATTTCTAAGAACTGCTAGTTTGTAGAACAGACTCCCGAGAGGATACTTTCCTAATCAATACAATCTGAACTTCTTCAAATCTAGGGTCAGCCATTATCTATCCTACTAATTCGCATGATCTGCACTTACTTTCACACTTACGTCTATACAACAACCTCACTCATTAAAACTCTACTTTGAGTGGCTCTTGGGCCTTGTATCGTGTGAACACTTAGTTAAAAAAGGTTTTCTGTAAGAATCGTCTTTTCTCCTCACTAATGTCTTCTCATTCTCTTCCACTTCGAGTAACACCATGTGCCTTAGTGGCATTAACGCCTTGTTTGGGGTGAAATGAATTTAAAAAAATTGCGCGTGCGCGCGCGCCTGTGTGTGTGAGAGAGAGAGAGAGAGAGTGAGATAGATAGATAGATAGAGAGAAAGAGAGAGAGAGAGAGAGAGAGAGAGAGAGAGAGAGAGAGGCTATTTTTAAACTATTGTCTGGACATTCTTTGGTACTGATACATTATTCTTTGATCTGAGCACGTAATTCATCAGATGTGTGGGTGTGGATGGAAAAAAGAATCCCTTTCGCCAATCAGCCGGAAGTCATTTACTCTTTCACCTGACATTAAAGTATGAAGCTCATTCATTGTGTCTACTAAGTAACCAAATAAATCAAACTTCACTTGAAACTGGTTGACTAACAACATTATTTAGACATGCTTCAATAACAGATCGTGCAGAAACGGGGAACTGAAGACCCTTGTTTATTTACAGGAACTTGTTAAACAGATACAACAATATCTATATTGGTAACAAATCTATCATATCTACATTTTACATTTAACGATTAATTTGTTGTATATGTATGTATGTATGTATGTATGTATGTATGTATGTGTGTGTGTATTAGAACTTTAATATAAACCTTTGAACTATACTTCAGCTTTTGAAGAGAGTAGTAATTATTGACTATTGATTAATATTTGTTCCTTCAAATAAACGCGTCCGTGAGTTTTTAAGACTTGTGCTTTAATAGACTGTGGCGAAGTAATCAACATTTTCCACTTCATTTGATTTGCACACAAGCGCAAAACTCAAAGGAATTCCGCATCTATCTCTTGCTGTTCTTTTTATTTAATTCTTTTAATATTTTTACGGACTTCCGAACTCTTACTGGTTTGACCAATATATGCACCATCACTTTATTTTACGAATATATTTGTTTTTTTTTCTTTAAGATATGTTTGCAAAAGGAAGAGAGCGATAGTGTGAAGAGAGAGAGAGAGAGAGAGAGAGAGAGAGAGAGAGAGAGAAAGAAGAGAGACAGATAGAGAAAAAGAGAGAGAAAGGATCGTTAAGGCCGGTGATTTTCGAAGATTATTTGAGGTAGGGTCACGCAGTTCTGTTGTTCTTGTATAAGTGGTCAAAGTTTTGAAGAGAAAGCGTTTCAATTAGAAAAATGCAAAAACACGACAACATGGGAATGGTAACTTTGTCTAAAGAAGAATGATAAATAATTAAGTAGTAACATGTTAATATTGGAAGTCGAAGAATGATGCCGGAAATACATGTTTGTTTTTTGTTAACAACTGCAATAAATGTATTATTGACGCGTGAATATTGGGCGTTTGGAATTTGATCCCATCTTCAAGTATTTGGCTGTGAGCAATTTTTATAACCATATATAAAGATCTAAAGCGATTTTAAATGTAAGAAGTGACTAGAATTATTCTATTACACATATAATAATTTTAGTCACTGCTTACATTTAAAATCGCTTTAGATCTTTAGGAAATCCTGAAAATATTTAACAGGGTTTATTTTTGAATAAATGTTAGTGTTTCTGGATTTTTATATTTGAAACATATAAACTGAAATATGTCTCCGTATTTATTCAGTCATTTCACGCCTCGAATACCTGCCGAATCTTTTGCGAGTGGCAATTCCTCGTTACGATATCATTTATCGCTATATATATATATATATATATATATATATATATATATATTCTCGTTACTGGCATGTCAAGATAATTGGAAGTGAGCATTTGAACAAATTACTCTGTGATCTGCTTAGGTAGCATTGTGTAATGCTTTTTTAGGACTCAAACATTTGTGCCATTTTATCCGAGAAAAGCAACATTTGAAAGCTAACAAAACGTTTTATTCTTATACATTTCGAAGCCGTTTCGTAATTCTTTTTTCCACCAGGCCAAATAAAATGACCAGAACTGGGTTAAGATCTCTTGTGTTCCTAGAATCGTTTCAATTTTGGATGTCGACGGATCGCTTAATTTGTCATAGACCGATTTGATTTGACAATCAGCGTTGAAAATCCTGGCTTTTTACTAGAAAAATTCTTCCCAGCCACCAAGCGTACACCATAAATAGTTAATATATATATATATATATATATATATATATATATATATATATATATATATATATATTATAGGTATGATGAAAAAATGTGAAAGAGAAGGTAAAAAATCGACCACGCTGACAGTTTCTTAATTAATTTTGAATTTAGACGAGAATACTTAATAAATAAATGGCGTCTCATTTGAAATCTATGAGATTCAAGAAAGACAGAGATAAAGAGAAAGATGAACAGACTGAGTCTATTATACATATAAACATTTAGATTGAAAAAATAAATAGGGAAGCATGTATATATATATATATATATATATA